>CM027098.1:5759747-6959747 GCA_015343265.1 Pao palembangensis | reverse complement strand
GTTTTCTGGTACAAAACAGCCATGTTGACATTTTGGATGTAGGTTTTGGATTGAATACAGAGGCCATGTGTAACCAAGGTTACTAACAGCAAAGAACTGAGTAAACGTACAGTCAAAATCTGTGAACCAATCAGAGCGCAGCTCTGAAACACTCCTAGGATGCGCGCAGGTGCGGTAACAGGAGACACCTGCTGTGAAAAGGTATTTTCCCTGCAAAAGAGTTATCTGTGGCTTAACTGTGTCAGTTCATTCAGTAACTGCATGTGTTTTGTTAAATGATGTAGATTGTGTATATGAGAAGTCCGCCTTCTGAGAGTCACTGGGAAAACTTTGGAATTGGTGAGTCCATAAAGACCCATGCTAAGATAATCTGCGTAGGCCGCAAACTGAGGCAGCGGTGCGGCTAGGCTATGTGACCTAATAGCTGGTATATTTAGCGTTTAGCAGCTACTAAAGCACAGCTGTTGACGGCTAACCTGTAAAAGATCTGGAATGTAATGATAAGAAAGCAATGATAAGTCACAAAAATGAATTTGTAAAGTGCTGATGTGCCATACAAATTCATTTTGGTGACCTTTGAAGAACAAAAAATTTCATGTTCAATGTTATTTATGTTATATTGGTCAATTTTTGTAAAATGTTTTTCTATTTTTGTTATTTAAAAACATGTTTGTTGTACAGTTTGTACAATATATTTTGTTGAAGTTTGATGGTCTAGATTAATGAAGTGTAATAAGAATTTCTGGCTATGTCAGTAAATACAGGTCAGGTTTTTTTTTTTAGATGATTGAAATCTGATGGCGAGCCAACCCAGAATTCAAGATTCCTGGAGTGACGATCCCAGATTTCCAGTCCAACTGAAGTTGCCTTTGCGGTAGGATACTTATTACAAACCACACACGGCCAGCTCCATCATCACCCTCAGGTCCACTTGCTCAAGCCGGTACAGACTTTGACTTTTGTCATTTTTTTGACTTGACTTGAAAGACATTTACTTTTGAATTAATGGGACATGTTCCGTGCCAGTGGGAGGACTGAGTGACTAATATTGCTGTTTTGCTTTGTTATTGTGATGTGTATGTTCGGTTGTGCAGTGAATGAGTACAGATTTGAATTTTGATACTATTGAACCGGGTTTTGTTAATACTGTTGGTAGATACGAGATCCAGAAAAGGTAATTTAGATTTTTTTTTCTGAGAAACCAAGATCTCATCTGACTCGAAAAGAATTGGTGAATATTTTGTGTGTTGGATGTGAGTCCATATTTTATTTTTGTGTTGATTTTATTTTTCTGTGTAAGAAAAGGGGAGGGAATACAAGGTACCAATCCATACCGTTGACCATCGTTGACCATCGCAAATAATGTTCTGCCTCCAGTCAATCCCTGGAGTTTTCTGATTCTGGCCTGGTGGATTTGTACCTATTAAGGTTTATTTAATGATTCTCTTAGCAGCTGAGTGCTACACATGCATGAAGAAAAGAATGTTTCTTTGGTATTTTAGGATAACCGGTTGATGTCATCGCCATACAGTCGGCATTATAGCACAGTTTGATCCAGTTACTCTCCAGGGAAGTGCACAGGCCCTTCCCAGAAAGGCTGAAGTCACACCTTTGCCTTTTCCAAGCAGGCACAACAGCAGTAGAGCAGGGAAAGGAGGTGAAAGGGTGAAAAGAAGACGAAAAGAACGACTGCAGAGTGGGAGATTATGTATGTTTTCTGAATTGGCTTCTTTCCACTGTTTTTTCCACCCACTGGGGACTCGTATGCATGCGGACACTTTATCAACATGAGCTGTTGGCTGGTGGCCAAAACACACACACACACACACACACACACACACACATGCACACACTTTAGCCACCACATGTTTTCAGTTATTCTCTCTTAATGTGCCAACTTAAATCACCTTTAATTTACACTTGCTCGCTTCATCATCAATCATTCAATGATTTTTCTGAGGTTCACAATGTTAAATCAGCAACTTTTTTTTGTTTTAAATATTATACCAAAGGTCAATTAAACTTAGACACCTAGCAGGTTTACATTGTGGGATCTGTGAAAGCGTGATATCAGGATGACGCTGCACATAAAATTCTTGTTAAGACCCAAATAACATTTGGTTTCCATGGAGGTTTTATATCTGTGAAAATTCCTAATACAATAACAGTAATAACATTGGACATCATAACAATATAAAGCCACGAGCCGGGTGGAAATTTGCAGGCAGGGCCGGCAAGATAAACACTCCTGTGTATACAAATACAAGTAGACCCGGTTATGGCGTAATATGACGGGCTGATTCTCATATTATTCAAGGGTTGATTAAACAAACATTCACCACTATTCAGCCTTTTCTCTTTTATGGATATATGGAGATTTATTAGAACCGCTGGTCACACCTCACACACCAGATCTGCACACACAAGCAACACACACATGCTCGATACCTGTAAGATGTACATGCAAGTCTATGTACAGTCTGTTGTATAGTGAGTTACAGTTACACCACACACACGCACACACACACACATTACATGGGAGGCGATCTCACAGGAAGTGCTCCTCCCCTCAAATCCTATTGGTTTCCACGACAGCCAGTAGAAGGGAAGCCAACTAGGAGTGGAACCGTGGTTCTCTTTAGTATCCCATCTCTTTGACGTTTTTTTCTTGTCTTTTATTTCCAAAACTGTTTCTGCCTCAGGGCATCTTCTTTTTGCTTCTTTTTAATGCCTTTTATGGGAGAGAGTGAGATAAAAGTGTAAAAGCTGATGAAGAGACATCACATAGTGACATAAAGATTCTACAGAAGGCATATTGCTACCTGTTATTACCGGCGACCACAGGTGGCGCCATATATGAGAGACAATATTGAATGTCTTATTGCATTTCCAGTCAGATAATTCCTTTGACTGTGTGGAATCTATTCTCTTTTGCTTAAAATCAATTGAATCCAACCAGTGATCAACCAATCACAGGGCTGCATGAATGTAGCCCCGCCCCTACTCTACCAGTACTACCCCAATGAAGCAGTCCAGTAGGATGATTGTAATGAGATAATTATTTTGAAATTTGAATCTGCAGTGACCCAAATCATGACGTATTTAGGAAAAAAGACACCACCTTCTGTTTGTTTGCTCTGGGGGACCCGGGTCAGCTTGCGAAATACTGCATTTGATGTTATTTGTCTGTGTGCGTTTTCTGGGGATGCGGCTGTGGGGCTGGTAAAAGGGCTCATTATGTCCTAAGACAAACAAACAGTGGAAAATTCACAACATTTACACAGAAAGACACGTGACAAACTCTGACGTGGTAGGTGGAAAGACAAATGCACAGGTGTCATGTTTGTCCCCATCACACACACGTGTAGTAAGTTCAAAAATGACCATTGACTGCTGCCCCCTATGAATAACTTTTGTGCCGTAAGCTGGTCTCTAATTAGCAAAAGCTGGCAAACGCGTTTAAAACGGTGGCACACGCAGAGTTGTGTTACATTTTTTATTGCTGCGCAGGATGAGGATGCTGCTGGTCCTTTCATTTTGCCGGAAAATGTCTTTACAAGGTCACTGAATAAATCTGAGGGCTACAGTTTAAATTATTGTGAGTCTATAACCAACACACTCCCTGTCGTGTCGTTGCGGTCAGGAGTGAGTGGAGCGATCTGCCATTTTAACACCACTCTTCGGTTTGAGCTTTTACTACTTGGACCAACACTCTTTTTTTCATCTTTGCCACAATATAAATGAAAATGGATGCAAAATTGATGAATATATTGGACATTATAAAATATGAATACAATCCAAACCAAAAACTTTCCAAAAACAAGCCATTAGAGCTTGAGTGTTGCGTGAGGACTTCGCAGAGTCGCAGAGCTTCAAACAACAGTGAAAATTCTGCTTTTGGTGGCCTAGCACCAAGGCTAGTGGTTCTGGGCCAGCTCGTGTTATATAGACGAGTCTGGAATGTCTCTCTGGTGCTACATGCTAACAGGTAGGAGTATTTTTAGGTTGTTATGGGTCTCACAAAGCCACGTTAACAACTGACCTTTAACAGTTTTTCATGATGAAAAAAGTCCCTGAAACTGGAAACCTGCCGGTAAAAAATCACAAAAATCATGTTACCATCACTTCAGTTCAAGCAAAGAATTCCCTGAAAAATGATCCACATGTGTTTTGCATTCTTGTAGTATAAAAGATTTTAGTTATTCAGTTCTTCAATCTGCTGCTAAATCTCATACACTAGGCATTTCAACTCTAAAGATATACAGTATGTCTGTGTAGATTCTCAACCAGGTCACCGTTATCCAAGGTTAGAGCTCTGTGTGCATCTGGACTTGTTTTGGTTTCCTTGAAGACGTTTTGCCTCCTCTCCAGAAGAAGCCTTCTTGCACACAGAGATCTAACCTTGGATATACAATACGTACTCATCAGGTATTATTTTTATTTTAAGTGCATACAAAAAATTAACCGTAAAGTTTAAAGTGCCTAAGACACAGAAGCACTGGCAACATTTACAGCCCAGACAGCAACAGTGGCCTTTGACCCTACATACTCCAAATGCCCACAACACACACACACACACACGTGCAACGTTACCCCACCCACAAGCACAGAAAATAAATAACTATGACGCACAAGTAAACACCGCTCCTGGGTAGTCATATTACTTACACTGCCATAATCCAGAAAATGACCACAGGTAGAGATTGTTGTGTGTGTGTGTGTGTGTGTGTGTGTGTGTGAGCTTCTGATGTCAGCTACACAACAAATCTGTTGTATAAGATGCTGACGTATGTTGCAGAGTGTCTCGAGGAATGTCAAATGCCTTTGAAGAAATACTGCAGAAAGTGTTTCTGTGTGTGTGTGTGCGTATGATAAAGTAGCAGAACCATCTGTGCCAGGTGCATATGGGTGTGTATCACATGCCAGGAGTGTGTTCACCATCTCTGTTCTCATGCTGTCATGGCAATATTGCAAACACACATGTAAACAGTGTTCTCAGTATTTGTGCTTCGTCGTATTTGACAGAAGTGCTGACGAGCAGGAGCGACAAGTGTGAAGTTACCACATTATTTCCTGTTAATAACAGTATTTTCTTGGATGCAGAGCTGTCTCAGCTTGCAGTGGGTCTCACTTTAAAGGTGGCAGGTTTATATTTATTGCTCCTCTGGACGACCATGCTGCAGCTTTTCTTTATGACTTCATGGCTGTGTGGAATTCAGTTTGTTCCATAAAAACAGATGTAAATTTGAAGGTTCCTGGGCTGAATATGTGGCGATAAAGCAGATTTAGGGTTCTAGCTTTTGTCTGTCTCCTTTGGGCAACGAGTTTGCTAAAAACAAAAATGTCATTAAATATATTTCATTTTTGAGTAATTCAAATGAATTTTACATATGTTTGAATGTACAGGACATGGACTTTTTTTTACTTAGAGGGCCATAAATTATGTGCTTGTGCACTTTAACCTGTCAGGTTAATTGTGGCCTTTCAACACCTTAGGCCCAACTCTTGTAAACTTGTAATACTAAGGCCCATATTTTATTGTGATACCAAATGTTGTTTGAATAAGAGGCTACAGGCCTCATTAGGCCCATGTGTAAAGAACAAAATGACATTCTTCAGCATCTCAAACATTCTCCTGAAGCACATTTGCAGACAAAACAAAGAAGCAAATTTTAACTTTAACCCGAGCCACAACATTTTCGTTGCGCTTTCTCTGCACCAACACACACACACACACACACACACACACACACACACACACACACACAGTGCTGTGCAACCACTTGAGGAAATACACGTAAAAAGACTTCAGTCATGGCTGAAATGATTTATAGATGTAAAAACATACTAGCCATTGTTAAGTGTTTGCTTCAGGGTTTTATTACAAGAAAGGCATGTTTGGAAAGTCGACAGGCTGATGTCAAAGAGTCTTTGTGGGGAAAAAAACAGCAGCAATAACTGGAATTCCTTGTGTTGTTTGTAGGGTTTAACCTGCCATAATAGGTACAAGTTGGAATGCACCCAATGTGAACGAAAAATCGGTGCCAATAACCTACAAAAGAATATCCTGCATTAGTAATGAAGCTTTCTTTATTGCTATTGAACTATTACGTGTCTACTATTTCTGCAGCTAACGTTCAGAAAATTGAGATGTGAGGATACTTTGAGGGTGCAGATGTTTGCTCTCGTGGGAGCTGGCTGTAAATGATCCCTTTGAAGGAATGTTGTCTTTAAACACGACCTCGGTGCCCTGCTGCAGCACCGGTCATTCAGTGGGAAATTCTTCTCTCGTCTTCTGTGTTGTCCTTCCACTTTAAAGGTATCTGGACTATGTCTGAATCACATACTCCTAGGATCTAGAATTAAGTGTGTGTATAATTTTAGGTGCTTGTGAATTTGCGAGCAAAACTAGTTGACATGTTCGTGCATTAGACAACAGTATCCCTGCACCTTTTTGTCAAGTTATGTCAAGTTCTGTTCTGTGACCACAACTCTGCCCAAACTCTAAAAACTGAACATAGTTGTAAGAAATGATGTTGCTTTGAAGCAGCGCCTCCTTGCCCTTTCATTAAAACGTCAAACGCTCCTTTGGTTTTGTTTTTTATCTGCTTCTTTGATCTGATCCTTTGATTTGCCCCCTTGATTTGTATGACCTCGTAGAAACTTCCCATTGGCCTTTTTGCATGCGGCTGCCTTCTACAGGTCCGTGAGCTGGGAGTTGACACAACGGAATGAGGAAATGTCGGTGTTGGTGACCCTAACCCTTAGTGGACAATGTGCTTGAAATAACTGAGACATTTCCACCTACAGTTTCTCAAAAACACGTCGAATGAAGTTTATGTTCAGGCTTGAAACATGATCGCAGGTGTCTCTATAACCCAAACCCCAACTATCTGACATTACGCCTAAAACCATGTTTGTTTGGGTTTATGAGCCGTCCAAAAGTCAGTCTGTCTACTTTGCTTCCATTCTCACTGCAGGACTTTGGCTATTAACAATAAACTAGTAAATAGAGGAGGGGTGAGGTAGGCAGGATGTGTGTGTGTGTGCGTGGGGGGATTGGAGGTTGATAGGTCAACTAAGTGCAAATACCTATCATGAAATATATGTAAATAATGGATGGTTGAAGGTGACACGTTACCATATTTTCTTCCTCCTGTCAGTTTTGCGGTGAGATGACTATAAGGTGCTTTGCACCAACTCCGCCTCTGAGCACAAATGTGTGCAATCCTTCGGGCCTCAACATGTGTGACAACTTGGGACATTCCTCCCATTGGCTTCCTGGCTTTCATAACTTGGCCTTCATCGCTGTCCACAACACACGCTTCCTTCCTCCGTGTTTGTGTCTATGTGGCACAGCTTTCCAGCTTTGCAAGCTTCACAGATGCTGCAGCCTTGTCACGAGGCTGATCGCTTAAGTGGGAGGCATTTAAAGGAACTTTGTTTTTTTTTTTTTTAGCTGCATCTCTTACAAAGACTTAAAGAAAATCACGACTAAAACGGAAAACCCTGACTTTGAATTTTGCACACATCTACGCCCCCTACTAGCCCCATCAGCTCTTCCCCCAACCTTACCTGTTGCACCAGCATACTAATTTGCATGCATGGTTGATTTATTGTTGCCTGTGTGATCCCGGCCAGTGTTTTGCTTACCTGGCATAAAGCAGGTGGAAATCTGCTGCTTTGTGAGAGCAGGGACACACTTCTTAACACAACAGTCGCACACCAGACCAGTCAGCTGTGACCAGTCAAGCAGTAAGGTCACAGTCTCTTTATCTCTGGGAGTATGTACACGTGCAGCTGTACCTGACGGCACTGTTCTACACCTACTGCCTGTAGTCATTTTTTCTCTGTTTTTCTCTGCAGACCAAAAGCAACAACCACACATGCGTTATAGAGTGTGTGACATAGTTATGGAAGTCTTGTATGACAGATCGTACATGCTACTGACCACTCATATGACATATATGTTTTACTTTGAAACATCACGGTTCACCGATAATGTCATTTAATACCTTCCTGACTGTTGCAAAATGCCACAATCCTGCCATAGTTTCTATGACAGCTGAGCCCAGTAAAAAATAATACATATGGGTCAGTTAAACGCTATAGATTCAAATTACATTTAGATTATCCATTAAGGTATTTTAACAAGTCATTTTAATTCAGTTTGACTAGTCGTTTTTCCAGCTTTTAAGTGAATTTGGTTTAATTATTATTGCCCCATCGCATCACAAGTTCATGTCCAGCATATCCAGTTTAGTGTTTTGGAAAGGGCACTCCGTTTAAACCACGGGTGTCAAACCAATTCCACAAAGGGCCGTGTGGCTGCAGGTTTTTGTTCCAACCAAGCAACAGCACACCAGACTGAAGTCATTTAATCACCTGATCTGAGTCTTCAGACAGCTGATTGGTCGACTGTGTGTTTGATTGGTTGGAACAAAAACCTGCAGCCACACGGCCCTTTGTGGAATCGGTTTGACACCCCTGGTTTAAACTAAGTATTCTTGCATGCCAAATCTTTCATGTTATCAGGTTTTATTTAATTTGTTAAAATTAAATGATAATTTTCTTAATTTCCTTTACAATATGAAAAAGGGTACCCCTTTTTTATTTCTGTACTCAAATGCCTTTGTTCACTTGCACTATTTACGCATTTTATTTTTTAAATTAGACTTTGTGTGTGTAACAAGCCTCGTCACACACAAAGGAAGAGCAATTAACTGTGATTTACTGTAGTAATAAATCTCACAACAACTACTGCTTACGCACATTCCCACGCTGTTATCAGCACATGTGTGCTAAAAGTGGAACAAGAAAACAGAAATCATAGTTTATCTCCCTGGTTACCATAAGGTTATATTGTCATAATCAACAGCCATATTATTTCCCACAATGGCAAAGAAATCAAGGCGTTTAAATATGATGAGGGATGTTTTATTAACTTGTTTTTTTTTTTCTTACCAGCCACATGAAAATATTTTTGGATTAATATCAGTATAAGTCATTTGTCCTCTGGAAGCCAAAAATGTTGAGTTTTTATGAGTTTTTTCATCCTGGACAAATGTAGCACTACTACTGCTACTACTGCTACTACTACTACTACTACTACTACTACTACTAATAATAATAATAATAATAATAAAACCCTACAAATTTTCCTTCTAACAAACCAGTAACTTCTGACTGATTCTCATAAATTATTTTCACAGTCCTGAGGAGAAGGTAGACCAGTACAGATATAAGCAGAAACACAATAGACCAGTAAAACTGACCAGTTTGAAGCTATAGGCCCTCAGCGGCTCATAAATGTGATGTTTACACAGAGTACAAAGCAGTAAAAAACAAATGCTGTGAGACATCTTTATTGTGTCCGGTCATGTGGAAGTTTGAAAATACAACGTGAGATCAGACCATGGGAACGTATAGCCGAAGACGATGTGTGTTAGAACTGCAACTTCACGTCAGACATCACGTTAGGAAACATCACGTTAAAAAGCATCACCATGTGGTGGAGTGACCCTAGTCTGATTTAAACTGTAAAATTGTTCAGATATGGCAGATTTTCCACTGTCCTAATCATGGTTAAGTGTGTTCTCATCATGGACAGTTCTCACTCCGTAAATATATTCATATATATTATATAATATATATTATATAATATATATTATAATATATATTAATATATATATATATATATATATATATTTGGGGTCAGGTAGTGTATATTGTACTTATACAGTTCCAAGGTATATTTTGTTTAATTAATGTGTAAATATTCAATTTTCTTTATAATAAACAGTAAACTTGAGTTTTCCCTTGTGCCGTTACTGTTCTGTACAGAGGACTATTATAAAAGAGTTCTTTATTCGGTAATGTGTGATGTCATTGTGTTGAAATTGACAACAGACCCACTGCAGGCACCCGGAGACATCAGCACTGGCGTGGATGAGGTAAGGCAGAATCTCAACCCTCTCCAACTCTTATTCACTTGCTGTCCAACTCGTGCCATGCCCCAAACACATTTAATCACAAAGGACAGTTACTTCCCACACCAAATCTGTACAGCTTTTAAATCAAACTCAAAAGATTTTTAAAGTGGAAATAAAATGAAAGGCTTTAAGATAAATATGGAACATTTGAAACATACAGTATGACATCACACAACTGCAGTACTAAGTTCTGCTTTTTTATCTTTAGCTTCACGTCTCACCATGTAGCTCAAGCCTCACTGTTAATATGTTCAGGTCTATTTTTGTAGCTCTTTAGATGAGTGCTACAAGTGTGTGAATGTGGTGTATGGCTGTGAACCAAACACAGCTAAACCTCTAACTCACAGGCTAAATGAGGCGTACGAGACCTTAGACCAGCTGATAAACAACACTGCATACAAAAACAATTATATAAACCTAAGAAAAGAAATTATAATATAGCTGCATGTCCTTGTAAAAACAGGGTGTGTACACAAAAGCCACATGGAAAGGTTGCGTATTTATGCTCTAATTCTGGTGCATTTTTGTGAATTATGGCTGCATGTGTGAGTTACAGCATCCCAGCAGGACAGCCTGAGCACTGCAGAGGTAATTATCTGCTCATGCTTGGTAAATGGGAAAGGTGAGCCACAATAGAGACCCAGCTATGGTTTAGAATCTATGCTGTTTGTGTATGCGGAAAAACCACTGGTTATGGTTCTTTTGGAACTCTTTTAACTTTTGAATCGGCCTTCGAGCAGACATGTTGGGCCGAGTGAGCCCTTTTCCTGTAAAGCTGCTTTGAATTGTGAGTCTGCTGTAATTTCCTCCAATATGAAAAGAAAACAACCCCCAGCAGAGGAAGAGGAGGAGGGACAGACAACTTGTACTTCACACCCACACTCAGAATGTGGCATTTGCCATGTAGGAGCCGACATGAGGTTACTTACAAGCACACACACACGCACACACACACACACACATGCACAAACACACACGCGCACACACTTAAAAAAACCAGACAGAGGGAGAAAGCATATTCTGGGAGGTGAGAGAAGTGATGAGAAGGATGGTGGTTGTGAAGGGACACACAGCAAGGACACAGTTGCTGCCAAATTATCAATGTAATGTCTAAAATAATTACCTAATGCAACATTTGTCTTATGTAATCCTGACCTTAGTTAGCATGTTAGCATGACATGTAAGACAGGTCTCAATGCTATCTTGCCTATCTGGTTTATTGGCCTGTTGAGGCTTGTTCACACACGAGAGAATGTATGCAAATAACAGTCATGCCCACAGGCATCACAGCCAAACAGGTCATGAATGACATGTTTTCTCACTAAAATGCCAAGTTGCAGGCAGGCTTTTCAATTAGCTCTAGCGTCGCTTTGGAGAGGTCACTCCCTGTCCAGTCACATGGCTGTCACCTATCACCACAACAGGACGTTTAGTATTTGTCTCGTAGGGTCTTAATGAGTTAAAGACAATCCTAAGACTAGATAAGGTCGGATTTAGGACATTTAAAGTGTTTCTGACACCGGTGTCAGCATTGGTTCTTGTAGATTAAAACCCAGGAGCCTACAGAGCGTATATCTCACTATTAGATGGGGACACAGAGGTCTGTCTTCTCTGTCAGCCTTCCGTACCCTGTTGCTGTTCTATACATAGAAAGCTGTCAAAGGTGTAAAAGAGGTGTAAAAGGTGTCACACCATAGAAACAGATTTATCAGAGCAGCTTCACACAAACTGCATTAAAAAGAAGTCAGAACTACATTATCATATTATACACTCTGCTTTCTGAGACGAATTATGTTGGGCTGTCTGTTTTGGAAGATTGGCAAACCCAAGAAGCTTGTTTAGCTTTAAGTGTAAATCAGAGCAGGTGTAAATCCCTGAGCATGAAGCTATAAATTCCTACTGCATGTGACTGTTTGCATGCAAACAATCTGGCAGATTATATAAAGGTTTTGATTGAATAGAGTCGAAGCAGTGTTTTCTTTGTAAACATATCAATTTCATCAGCAAGATCATCAATGTCCAAGATGAAAATAGATTTTTGAGACACGGAAGTGGAGACTCTACTCCACAGTGAATGTTCTGTATTTAAAGCCTTCAGTCAGAAAGGCAAGCACGCATTCTTCTACACGGCAGAGCCTTTGATCTTTAGCTGACAGGGCCGTAAGTTCAGCCTTGACAACAACTGGTGAGAAAGGCCAAAAGGCACTATGGAAAAATCAAACTACTCCTCCACGCCAGCTGCATCTTAACATGCAAGCAATGCATCATTCATCCATGTGTCTGCTTCAGTATAATAAAATGCAAATGCTCCACAGCGTGCGTCACATATCACCGATCCCTGGAGCGGCTATGACGTGTTTCTGACAGCGATTTCCAAAACATGCATGCTTATGTCATAACCCACATGTGCATACGTGTACACGCACATTTTCATTAGTCAAGATGTGATAAAGCCACCAGCCGAATGGTTTTAAATGTCTTCAGTGAGCCACTTGGGTAATCTAAATATTTATACACTGAGCCAACACGATCCCGTTTGTGCTGTAGGGAAGGTAGCTGGCAGTGGCAAAGTGGTGCAAAGAATAAGAGGTCAGCTAATGTGACTGGTCAACATTTGCCATCATAAAAATCACCAAGCAAATAGAATATTTGCTAGGTTATTTAATAGGTTACTCTAAAACTATTTCAACAAAATAAGTAGCCCGTTTCCTTTGAAAAGGTAATGATTCCTAGGTAACACTTAAGGCAGCTCTCATCCATCTCTATTTAGTTGATTAATTTATAGATCCCAGTGTCAAGTAAGTTCAGATAAATAAGGAAACAGAAGACCCAACATCACTTTGTTATATGGACAGTTTGTAGCTAAATATACCAGTGATAGTCCCCCTGTTGAAGGGCAGAAATCACGTTGACACTGATGCAGAGAATGAATTACAAAATACCCCTGTGTGTGTGTGTGTGTGTGTGTGTGTGTGTGTGTGTGTGTGTGTTCAAATATGTATCTCATGGAAACCTAAGAGAGGCTTTAAAACAAATGTCAGATCCCTAACCTTAAATTCACCCCTTTTTCTTGGCATTAGTGAGTACCTGCTCTGTTGACCTGCTGCTGCATTACAGCACTTTATTAGTCTTTACACCCAGACCCTAATTGATATTTCATGGATGTTGCCATCGTAAGTTGATCTCAGGGACTGATCCAAACCCACAGAGCCACACAGCCACCCTCTGATCCTCAACTCTCACTTAGGCAGGACATACCACATGACTGTGATAAAGGCGGGAAAGGAACAGTGAAGCTGAGTCACAGATAGAGCTGGACTGAGAGGCAAATGGACAGGAAAGCATGAAGAGAAAAGGGTTAGCGTGCTAACAGAGGGGGTATTAGATTGCCCGCCAAAGCTCTTTCTGAATGCACTGACCTGCAGCGGCCCGCTGGCTGGCATGGTGGATCTCAGAGATGTCAGGTCGATGTCTCGGCCCTGCTCCGCTCTCTCAGTCTTCCCGAGTCCCTGCATAATTAGTCCCTTGAACAACTGAGTAGCCAAGCTCACAACCACCAGAGTGAAAAATGCTAATGCGAGGATGGCACAGCTTGCTATGAAAGAAAATGAGCCTGGATGGTAGGCACCAGACCCCAAGCAAGACCAAGGAAGACAAAGGAACAGCTTATTCCTCCCATCAACTCTCACTCTCTTTCTCTCTCTGTGTCTCTGTGCACCATTTCTCCCAGTCTTTCTTGCCCTATGGTGGCAAACCAAGGCTGTGAAACTGTCTGAATACCAAGTTAGGAAACCAAAAACTGAATAAACCTACAGTAGGTGAAACCAAAATACTATATCCAAGTTACAACAGTTTGTGCTTATTTACTCTGCAGTAGTAGCACTTTAGGAGTCATGGAGAAAGGAAGGGCTAAATGAATAAAAACACGTGAGTTATAAATCATGTTTCACTAAAAAAAACAACCATTCATTAATAACCATAACAACTTTTGGCCCAATACCAGAAGAAACATTCTTAAACTCCCCAGTTTATTAAACTAATTTCCTCTTTGATTGAATGTTATGATTATGACTCGACTTCTATCCAAGTGCCGGAGTTTAGTAAAATAACATTTTTCTGTAGATGTTACAACTTTGGACAGGAACAACAAGACGTTCTTTCTGTCCCTCTCATCTGAAACGTTTGAATAAGAATGGCATTAGATGAGTCACTTTTTGGCAGAAGTGTGTAAACACCAACAGTTCATAATCCTCAAAAGAGTCTTTGCCTCAAGAGTAGGATTTTCATTAAATGAAGTGTACTCAAATACAACATACACACAAAGCACGGCAATCAACCAATAAAAAAAAAAGAAACGTGGTATGTGAGTTTAAGGTCCAGTTGTGTTAAGTTTTTTAATGATTTTATTACCAGAAATGAAATAGACCTGTGGTGGTTCCCCTGCTCCTTTGGTGCTAGAATGTTGTCTGCCATTTTTATACAGTAGTCCAGAACTAATATATTTGAATATGAACATTACCAACCAAATACCTGTCTAAATGTGTCTGCAACTAAATGAAATGAAACTTTGGAGTGGAAACAATTGTGAACAGAGTCATGAAAACAACCAGTTTTGTTCCTTGGCAGCCATCATAGGTGGGAATGTCGAGGAAAGGTATTAAATTCCTGCAGTCTGTATTCTAACCACTTTATGTTGGCAAATCATACACTGATTCTCATTTAAGGAAGCTGAATTCACTTCATGTTCTGCTCAGGTTCCAGTAACCCTCCTTTGACTGACACTGGTTGAGAGTGCTCCTGATTTTGGATCCAGGTCAGTTAGTATTTTGGTTACCAAAATAGCTCACGCTTGTGGGGGGTGGGGGTGGTGACTGGGTGAAATTTTACATGCAGATGTAAAATAAAGACCAAATGAGTAGGGTATGACTGATATTCCGGATCTATCTGTATTATTAGCAATACATGTAAAAACGTCTGTGTAGATTTTGGTAAAGTTTAGCAACTAACGTGTAACAATCTAATTTAAGGATGAGCCCTCAAGAACTACTGGTGAAGGAATGTTTGCTTTCAAACCTGATTGTAACAGTTCCTGAAGCGGTTTTCCAGAATGTAGCTGCATCAGTCTTTCAGGGATTTGGGTCTTGTGTACTTTGGCACACAACGTGCAGTTTCACTGGTGTGTGGCTTTTTACTGTTTATGTGCTGCACTTATGTAGTGTGCTTACAACTAAATCCACAAATTAATGGTTGAAACAGAAAGTCAAACCCACAGTTTTTTGTTGTTTTTTTTTTTTAATTTCCTAGAAACTAAGATTTTAATAGGATGCACCAAAGCCCTGCATTCTTTGGTTCTTAGAAACTGGGTCTATTGATAGCTTTGTGGGCTGTTCTTGGAAATAAAAGCTACTGTACAGAAGAAAAACTTGAGCTATTTCAAACAACTTTGGTTTAAGGTGTTTTAACAGATTGAACAAAAGGTTTCACCAGTTTGTGCATGTCAGGCTCTACAGAGCCAAGGGTTGGGCATTCTTGACTGGTTTGTGCGTGCAGATGCGTCAACCCCTTAAAGCCACTTAATCCTCAAAAACCGTTTGTGCTATAGGCTAAACCTTTTTAAACCTTTTGATCTTCATTTAGCAGTTTTGCACCACTGTAAAAAGAGGAGCAAGGTGTTGCGAAATGCCAGGCCTATTATGTGGGCATTCTGTTTATTGTCCTGAATGGGAACTGCAGTCATTCAAACCCATTAAAACAGTGACTCATGCAGTTTTTGCCGCAGGGGAAAGGTGTGTGAAATAACGCGGTTGCTTGAGTTGCTGTTGTGAATTTTCTTAAACAACGGGCATCCCTCTGGCAGCGAGGGTATAATTACGTGAATTCACAAGCTGATTATAATTGCTGTGGCAAAGAAATGGTATTTTAACAACAATGTTACAGTGTTTGTTAAAAATGGCCACTGGCCAGCAGATGAGAACTTGATACAGATTATGTTGACGCATATTTACAGGGCTTATGTTTCATTCTGGCACCAAATACACACATTAAACATTTTCTTTCATGTGTAATGCAAACATGCATTATACAAGCATGCTTATCTATTCATATCTAAGATTAGGACTCAATCAGGATTTTTGTGCCGTAGCTATCAATGTAAAGTGCACGTGTGTCTCTGTGTTCTGTTAACAGTCAGTCTTTCTCTCTCTCTCTCTCTCTCTCTCACACACACACAGACAAACACGCGCACACAGAATAGTTGGGTACCAGTCTGCGCTGACCTCATGCTTTCTACCTTTGTTATGCACTTATGAACACTCGCTAACCAGACAGAGCCCGCATTCTGGTGCAGATAAACACGGGCCTTTATGCGCCATCATAGAGATACAAACACAAGCACACACGCATACGTATGCATGCACTCGCTCAACAGGTAGCTGACACCAGCTGATAACGGCTTCTGTTATCTGATCAAATAGTCACATGCCTTCATACATGCTCAGACGCATACAACCTTGCCAAATTCACATGCACATTCTTTGCAATGTGGCCTGAGGATGAAAATGCAACTATGATGGCAGGGACCAAAGAGGGAGTTTTTACAAATGGCAGGAGAACAGGCACAAATATAATCACAGAGCGTGTGGTCTCAGATAATTGATTAACATGACGAAATGAATATGGAATACCGACATATTCTCTGTTTAAAATCCTGCAGTTTTAGTGAAACAGTTGTTTCTAATGAGGTATTTCACAGCTGTGAAAACAATATGAGTTTTTGTAGGTAAAATTCATGGTGGAAAACGGTTAGGATGACTGATCATCTTCACTCACTGTCTTTAAATAAGGGTACGTTTCTCTCCTTCCCTTCACTCTTCTTTGATATTCTTAATTAATAACAGTTCTGACATGAGCCACAATGTCATATTTAACCTTCTCTCCAGTCCACAGGGAGCCAGATCTAATTTATGCACATTAACTGACTTATGACTCTTTGGATGGTAATCAAGCAGAGAAAGAACGTGTGCAGATACATTTTCTTGCCCTGTGTCTTGCCCTGGGTTTTTATACTATGTGAAGAGACGTACTGTCAGAACACAGAGTGACAAAAAAACATGAGCTGGTGAAGGATGACAAGGTTACAATACGGTTGGGTGAGCCAAAACTGGGAACGACTGACTGGACTCTTTACTGACACGGTCTGGTAGGAGGGTGTAGTGCAGCACCATGGTGCAAGCACAACTGATCACCTCATTGCACAATGCTTTACGCAAGTTATTAACAAATGATTCTGTGATGTCAGGAGGTACTTATCAGTATAAAACATGCCTCAGTTTACCACAAAATTGAGAGGAGAAGAAAGTGATTCCTTTCTGTTTTGTGTACATGTCTAATATAGCAAGCCTATTACCCATGTCTAAAATTGACATATGTCAAGATATGGATGCACAGTCTTGTTATGTCAATTATATTATTATTGTATATTTGTCTAATAAATGTAAAACTAATCAACTTAATAGTATGCATTTATATTATAACTATTGCATTGTCTGCAATATTACATTTCCACTTGTATTATTCAGTACAACTATACATTTTCTTTTCTTTTCTTTTAAAATTATTATTTTAATTATTATTTTCTCCCCTAAAAAATGTTCGTGCGATAACAATATACCCAAACCTGTGTTTGCGTGCAAAAGAAAGGTAGATGTGCAGCATCACTGAAAAGGGAAGTGACATGTACATTGTTGCAACATAAGCAATTTTCAGACACATCCTCTGACACATACTTGCATGCAAAGAATATGCACGAAAAGTTACTGGAATATCAGTCAATATATTTTTTTCTTTTGTGCCCACATATGCAGCTCTCTAGAAACTCTGGAAAGACCCCCCCCATCCCAAACCCCCCACCCCAACAGTACTTTGATTTGCTTATTGAATTTTGCAGATTCCTTTTAGGAATTACATAATTACTCTAAACAACATAAATGTTTCAAATACATTCTGCATTATTTACTCAAAGGACACATTTTTCATTAGCAAACATAATTTTATTGTGTTGGTTTGAAGTGAAGCATGAAAATTCACTTATCCAGGACTGAGTGATGACAGCTGAAAACCATGAGAGGGGGCCGCATGATTGCATACTTGATATTGTGGCATTGAGCAGTCTGCACACGCTCACGTGCGCTCGCGTGCACACACACATGCACACACACATACTGCCTATACAAGTATTGTTTTATGCAATTAAATTGCTATATCCTGCATAAGTGGCACATACGTATGTAAATTCATATTATTATCATTTGTGTGACAGCAAACTGTTGGTTATGATGCAAGTTCAGCACAAAGGAAGTGACTGAAGCTGGTAATTGGTGACTTGCATTGTGACTTATTGTTCTGAGAAGAAACCATGCTGGCTCTTGTTTACACAGAGCCAGCTATATATCCCTTGTTTAGTTAAGTTAAGATGTTGTCCTTTTTAAGTTAACCTGCATAACATTCTGATTTCAGTGTCCGGATGAATGTAATTATTTCTCAAAATCAACTTTACCTGATGTTGATCACAACTTGTTGTCAGTGGGGGGAGTTGTGGACTTTGTCTCATCTGTAGGAACCCTGTTAAGAGTTGCAGCAACTTTGACAGCAACTGTCCCAGGGTGGAACTGTTGTGCTCTGTTTTCAACTTTGAAGGCAAAGAAAGAGTGCTAGGGAGTTATGGCGAACTTGGATTCCGTTTCTGTGCCTTAAGCAAACGCGTATATGTGAAACGTGTACACACGTAGTCCATGACCCTGCTGTGAAAACACAGGGAGTTGCAGGTAGGAAAAAAGCAACCCAGCCTCTTTATCATGTGATGGGTGTTTACTGACAGTATATGCAAATTATCTCAAATTATCTTGTCACTGACAATCAGTGCTTGGATGGTGACTTATTTTTTTTTTGCGATATTTAATATTGAGTAATATAATCCAGATGTTTTTATGGTTTTGCACCACAGTGTATTTGATAAATTAAAGATGCTAGGTCTAACATAGGTCACTCTATATTACAGGAGTATTATTAGTGAGTCAAAAGAATTGCTCTAATCAGGTAATCCCTCTTTGGTATGTGCTTCATTTAATCTAAGATATGTTGAATTACTGCAGTGAAATATAAACAAAAAGCACAAAGGAAGGAAGATGACAAATAGGGTAAATGTGATCATTAAGGCTGTGGCTTGCTTTTTTTCTTGTCATGGAAGATAAGTTAGATTGATGGACCAGTCTGAATTAATACTAGTGACAAATGTCTGGTCATCAAAAATAAATAGACAGAAATAAAAGAAATATGAAGAAGAAATATGAAGAAATTCAAGGCTTTATGACTTCACTTCAAATTTTAGTCGTAACTTCACGTTGCAAGCGATAGAACTATGAAGCAATGGAAACGTTTATTCTGGTGCGCCAGACATATCAAGTTACCATCAAGAGCAGTTGTGAGTGCATCCTTTAAAACCTATCAACAAAATAGCCTTGTGTTGTTTTGAATGACGGGCCTAGGTTAAATTATATATCCATATTTTTTTAATATTTCCATCTTCAAATCATTTACCATTATATATGTTTTAAGTCTGACTATAATAACAACAGATTGGGGCTTTAAGCGAACCCAATCGGCAAAGTAGTTAAGACAATGTTTACCGACCAGGAGCTGCAAAGCGTCTTATTTTGAAAGAGTAGCTCCGCTTCCTTGTATAATCCAGGTTGGCTTGACGCGGCACGTCCGCGTGAAAGCTGTACCATCGCCTCGTCGAGTCACAGCGGCAGAGACGAGTAGGCAGCAGACGGGTCCACCATTCGATGAAGTGATACCAGGAATAACTGTGAACCGCTGTTGGTTCATTACAGTCAACAAAAGTGAAAGAGGACCGGATCGGGTATTGATACGGATGAGGTTGTAGCATCTTTGAGTGACGGTGTCGCAGTTTGTTTGCGATATAGAGACTACGGACGTAGAACACATAGAGACCGAAGGAAGTACCGGAGCCACCGCGACAGCAGCGAACGAACTTGTCTCCCCTGCGCCGTGTGTGGTACCAGTCTGCACGTACTAAAGGCCAAGTTATGTCTTTGCCTTCTATTTTTTGTATTTCGACTGTGTCTTTAACGTGACGCACTATATTGACATTACTGGTGTGTGTCGGAGTGGACCCCCACTGCGGAGGAGTTAAAGACATTTAAATCAAGTTTTACCATCACATTTCTTCGGTACGCATGCAGTCCTCACCGATGTAATAGGTACGGTATAAATGCTTTTACATATTCATACTTCATCTTAGTCATGACTGCTGCCGCTTGTGTTTTTGCCTGTAGGTAAAGTTAGCTGCATTGCCTCGGTTTTTATGCTCCTCAACAGGCAGCAACAAACCCCTCGCTGCATGTTAGCAACTGCTGAGGACACTTCAGACTATCTAGTACCCTTTATTGGAGTATCATTTCTATGCATCATCAGTATTTTCCACAAAAAGCCTTTGCCAAATCATTACTTTAACATAGATACCCCCATTCATCCTCATATCTCTCAGATTAGGCAGCCCGCTAGTGCAGAGAAAAATGCACTGTAGTCTAATTTTGAAAGGCTCCCTTAAATTCAGCAGCTGCTTCACAGATTTTCTCACTTTAAAGTTTATTTTTTCAACACTTCCCTAGATGATTTGAATTAACTGTAAACCAAAAGTCTGAAAGTTTTATGCTCAAATTACACTTAATGTACTTCACAACTAAAGGGTGTTTTAAATCTTTCCTCAATGTGCATATATGATAGAGCAACGTGTTGTATCAGCATGCACAGATGCACATGTGGGATGTATCTATCTGCATTGGGAGAGTTGACCTCAGGTTCTTATTTAATGTTTAAAATGAAAGACACAGGCAGCAAATTCGATTGCATCTGTTAATACAGTTACTGTAGTGACTGTTTCTTTAAACAGGATCATTAACCGCAGTCTGCAAATTTCTTTTTTTTTTTTGGCCTTTACAACAATTTGGTGCCATTACGGCTGCATAATCTGTAAAGAGCATTTTAGACATTTAAAGCCTGCATGCAATATGTCAAAGGACACCTTTTATCATTATTTTACTGCAAACAATCTGCTGACCTGGAGGTACATGCCTGACGTGACCTCTTGTGATAAAAATGCTCCCACTTCCCTTAGGGCAACATTCAGTAGCCTGTGGGGCCAAATACCTTTCTGGCAACATTTCTGACCATTTCTGGGAAAGGATAAGGCAGCGTTAACTCTGTAGGTGTCAACGTTTATTTTTTAAATACGTCTATATTGTTAAAATTGCACACCAGACAGCTTGCTTTGCCCAGTCCATAGTGATCCCAAAGCAGTTTTTTTGTGAATTGTGAGAACATTTGTAAGTTTTTTTTTTTCACTTGTATGCAACAAGCGGAATGATATGTCTTCACAGATGTATTTGGTTTCAGTGTCTAATCTCCAGTCCTCCCTTGCTAAGCTGCTGAATTGCCACAGAATAGTCTAACATTGAGGTCAGCCAGGCTGTGGTGGCTTTGGGCTAAATTTGGATTGGGGAGCAATTAGGCACATACTCTCCTGCAGCTCAGTATTAAATACATGGAAGCAACTGGAAGGAAAAGGTCAGGGTTGGGATCTCCCTTTTTGTTAACACAAATAGTTATCTTGTCCAGGTTCAGCCTTAGTCGCACTGTTAAATTCTAACCATGTGGAATAAACCTGAATAATCCGATCAAATGAAGACCGTGTTCTGTAAAATTAACTTAATTGTGTATGAAATCTTATTTTTTTTCCAGGGTGCACATGGTTAGGCTATTTTATTATTTAATTCCTCAAGTAAGGAACATTTGAATGAGGGTTTGATTGCTGCATTTAATCACGTTTCATTTGTGGGGCCCTTGACATTGGTTTGGGTGAAAGTAAATGAGGTGTTTTTATTAGATGTATAAAGGAAAATATCATTTTTTTTTTTGTCTTTTGTGTTTTTGTCTCCAGTTACAAGGGACAAATCTATTCAAGCCGGGCCGGGCTAGGCCAGGCAGAGCCTACCTTGCCTACGATTTGGTCTTACTAGACGCGCAAGCAACCTCTGAAGGAGTCCTATCTACCAGCAGTGGAATCTTCAGTGGGGGGCTTCGACACTTTTGGATTCCAGTCATATTTGGACTTATCAGCCACCGGGAGGCTCTGCTAAAGCTCCACTCCTTTCCTGTCATGGTTGTCACTCTCTGGATGGTGGCATCAGGATGGATTTGGGTGTTAATTTGACAGTTCTCACCTCATTGCAGTCCTTGCACCACCCCTCCTTTAATTACCTTTCAACCTTTCAATCCCCAGTCTTAAAGAGAAAGCCCCTTCCCCTTTCAGGGGGCTTGCCCAGTACAAAAGGACCTCGTGAGAACTGTAGAATCTCTTTTGCAAGTGAGTAAAAATAGCCTTGCTAAAAAGTATCGAAATCGTTCAAATTTGCAGCATTATTTTGATTGATTTAGTTTAGGCAGCAGCATTGTTTGGTGTGAGATTAATCCTTCTTGGGATTCGTATGTGGCTGCATAGTTTACACATTGGCTGGTCTGATCACTCACTTGCAACAAGTCCTTATTTATATGAAAATCCTTTATTTTTTGTGGTTTAAGCCCTGGTGAGGAATGTCTGAAAGTAATAGCAGCAGCAAAGTGGTGAAATTCATTGCCCCAGCCTCGCCTCCGCCCTCTTCAACTCCATCACCTCAGACGCCTCACAAAAATGTGGACGGTTCTGCCAGTTCAGACTCGCACGTAGTGGAGAAGCTCAGCGGCCACCCTGAAGTCCAACGCCGGCGTCACACGATGGATAGAGATTCCAAAACAGCTGAGCACCGCTTCTTTCGACGGAGCGTCATTTGTGACTCGAATGCCACAGCTTTGGACCTTCCCAGTAAAGCTGCTGTGCTTCTCACCTCGCCACCAGACCGGGAAGGACCTCCCACTTTACTCCCTTCACAGCCCCTCTGTCTCCTACCAGGGGGGCAACTTGCTGGATACAGCGATGTCCCGAGCGACCTCTACGTGCCAACGTCAACTCAGCCGGGTGTTGGGCTTGGTGGCATGCTTAAGGTGGCCCAAAATGAAAATGCTGAGGAAAATTCAGGTGCGAGCAGCATCACAACTGTTGTTTCTAGCAGCAACAGCATTGAACACTCCACAGATGGCGGGGTGAAGCAGCCCAGTCCGACAGTATTGGATGTGTGCGACCAAACAGCGTCCACTCAAGCTGACCTTATATTGCATCCCAGAGGGTCAGAAAACATAGAGCAGGTGGTGAAAGATAAAAAACTGACAGAACACATCGACGGCAGCGCCGGCAGTCCAAGTGAAGAAAAAGAACGGGAGACAGAGGAGGAGAAGGGGCTAGCGAAAGCCCGCGCTGAGCAGAGGGAAGCTGAGAAACGATTGCAAGAGGATATAGAGGAGGTGGAGACAAAAGCTGTGGGGACATCACCAGATGGACGCTTCCTAAAATTTGACATTGAGATTGGAAGAGGATCCTTTAAGACTGTATACAAAGGTCTGGATACGGAGACGACTGTAGAAGTGGCATGGTGTGAGCTGCAGGTGAGTCCCATCGTTTTTTTTCTTTTTTTTTATATTTCTTCCAGGATCTTTTTTGTCTTGTCACAAGATTTATTTCTGCTCACCAAGATGCTTTCTCGGATAAATGTTCTTAAAATAGGAATAGAATCGGTGTAGATGCATCCTGTTGAGGTGAAGTACACTAAAATCTGTTCTTAGCGGAAACTGTGAGATTCATGTGCACAACTGTGATGGGTTTTCTGCATAAACTCCTGCATTGTAACTGGGTTGTTGCAGGAGATGGAGCGCATTGCCTGAAAATATTTTGTTGATTAAGTGCAACAATTTCTCACTAGAGTTTATCTTATCTGTAAATGAAAACCATCAGCTGTGATTTTCCACAACAGCAGGTAAAAGGATGCACAACTTTGGTGCAGCTAGTCAGTTGCTTGTTTTGCTATGACTCATGGTTTTCATTGCTGCATCCCGGTAATAACGGTAAATGTTTTAATGTGTGTGAACGGATGCAGCTCAGTTACCACAAGTTGCATAAATGACTGTTGAAAAAAATGGAAAATGCTGGTTGCTAATGAACAAATTTCTGAAACCTAAATCAGTTGTGTTGTAGAACATATAAAAGCAATAATCTTAAATGGAAATAAGCTTCTTCTAGAAGAAATAGAGTGCTTACACATAAACCTCTATCTAAACTTGTATCACCTCTGGCTATTAGCAGCTTGGTTGAAGCTTTTAGATTCTTTGTTCAGCCCAGAGATTCTTGTTATCAGCCTGTTTGCTTGTGTTGTGTTTCACACTGCGGGTGCTGTTGCTCCGCTGTGGTGCATCGTGCAACTTCTGCAGCGAGCACATCTGTCTAAGTGAGAGGGAGAAGAGCGCTGAAGAGTAGATGAGGATGAGTTGAAGAAAGGCTTCACTGGGAGCCTGGTTGATGAGAAGGCACACGGCCTGAGCTGGTCATATGACTCTCGGTGCAAGGAGAAAACATTGACATGGAATCACATGGACCTGAAGCAAATAATTCAGCAGGATAAAATTAGCAGTATATGCTGCTAATTTTCTTTGATCTCATTTTATCATGCGCAGTGATCCAAAGGTCAAGCAGCAGTGTTCTGTGATTAAATGTCTTCTGTGCAAATCCGCGCATGTTCTCTTTTTTTAGTGCACCATTATTTCCTGTTGGAGTGTGAAGCTGTTTTCCCCTGCCTTCTCCATCACAAGATGCTCCCTGAGTCTTCCTAATTCCAAGAGCTAAACTCAGCTTCGCCTGATGTCCCTTCACCTAGGAAACACCAAGTTGTTTTCCAGATAACAAACACGTAACATGGGTCCAGCTGGCTTATTCTAGCTAAAATCTGACTTTTGTTTTTGTCTCATTTGATTGAATCAATAATTAAATATAGAAATTTGGCTGGCCTTTGTGATGGAAAATAATTCATAATTAATTTAAATACATTTTAGATGATTCATTATTTTGTTTCATATAATATGTTATCTAACATGCTGCATTTCTGGCCTGAAAATCCCCCTTTTATATCCCCCTTTTATTTTATGTGCTGTGTCTGTTATAAAAGAGTATTGACGGTCTGGTGATTAGGCTATATGCATGCCGAGACAAGCACCTTTTTACAGAGTGGATGGGGGGCATGTGTGTCAGAGAAGACTGAGCAACTGCTGACATGTGGCAGAATGATGAGAGTAAAGTTACACAGGCAGTCAATCCCATTTGCCTACTGGGTGGGTACGAGAACCAGGGATCAGTGGGAGTTGGGATCATGTGGGACTCGCCAGCTTTCTCCATGCTCAGGTGTATTTTCTTTTCTTTTTTTACATCTTCATATGCATAGGCTACATTTATTATCTGGACTTTATTGTTTCTGCAGGTTTGCTTCCGTTTCCCCAGTTACCCATATGGAAAAAAGGAGGAGGGAGGGCGAGAGAGAGAGAGAGAGAGAGAGAGATTTGTTAACCTTTGGTAGAGAACTACATTTATAAATAGACAAGTAGTACTGAGAAAGAGGAAGGTCAGACTGTAGACTATATTTTGGTATCTTCTTAGACTGAAGGGCTGTAAAAGAAGATGCTAACGCAGTTTACTTGCAATGACAGAAATTGCCAGAATTTGTTGATAATGATAAATTTGAATTCTGAAGCAAAATGTTTCAGACTGTGTCCTAGAGTGACCTGTTGCTGTAAAAAAGAAAAAAAAAAAAACTCTAAATAATATTGATTTTACAAAAAGTTAATAAATAAAACTTAAGAAAAGGGGGGAAAATGTTTTAAGGGGGCAGGGATGGAAGCAAGAGGGCTGGATGTCAAAGGTCAGCTCTGTTGTATCCAAAGCAATCTCTAGTAGCTGGTGTATAGCCACCTATAGGGATAGTGTGACAAAAATGCCTCAAGATAAAAAAATTAGAAAGATGAAGAAGTTTAAGGAGATGATGTTGAAGAGAAAACAGGAATGGATAAATGTTGGAAGCAGGGAGGGGGGAAGTGGAAGAGAGATGACAAAGGAAATGAAAAGGAGGTGGAGGATGGAAAGGCTGAAAAGAAGAGGGTACTTTGTATGTGTGTGTGCATGCTTGCTTGCATGCCTGTGTGTGTGTGTGTGTGTGCGCGGGCGTGCGGGGAGGGGAGAGAGGCCTTAGCCTCTTAGCACTATTGGCACTCAAAGACCTTGAAACTTCTCTCTCAACAGCAGCACAAGGCAGATTACAACCCCCAACCTTACCAACGCACACTGACACCAGACACACTGTTGGAGAGAGAATCATCTCTTTCAACAGCCTCAGACAGGACTAACATTTGCTTTCCTTATATATCAAAATGCATTGTTTTTAATGATATGTTCATACCTTCCACTGCTACTGCCTTGCTTTTATTGTTCATTTTGTGTGGTCATTTTTAGCATATGGCTAATTTGTTTTTGCAGTGACTTTGCACACGTAGGCCTCAAATATGCTGGTAATAAACCACAGGGATTGAGAAAGGAGATTGAAATTGACAGAATTTGAGACATTTATAGAGTGTTTTGTCCCGCTGAACATGGGGTTCTCCTTCTCCTTCATCAGGTTACAGTTTTTTTGCAAATGTGAGTTCATGTACATTTTGGAAAAGTCATATTTTGAAATGTAAGTCATTCATCTTGTATTTTACTGAAAAATAAATACTTAAGGGGAACAATGCAGCGTAGAAACAGTGAGGCTTTGCTGAGGCTCAGATTTCCTTGACCCAGCAGCGAGCGGTGGCTGCGTCAAGCCTTTTTTGCACACGGTTGGATCTCACTGCTGATGAATAATAATTTTGCTATTTGCCAGACACATAAAAGATAAGAAAATGACATCTTTTAAATATTTATTATATATTCAGTATATGCTCGGTAAACGCTGCATGTAAATGAAATCATGCAGCGAGTGAATGTATGATAGCGCTACTGCAGCATTGTCACTCAGTTAGCCTGGAAATGAGCGCAGTGTTTTTTAATAATAAAAAGATGCAGTGGAAGTATTTCCTCTTCTCTTTAAAGCTGTTATTCTTCCGCGAGAGATGAACAAGATTGTTTACAGGCTTGTAATTTCCAAGGATGGTGGAGAGGGCAGTTTTGAAGCACTTAGTGTCACAGTAGGATCATAAACATCCATTCGGTGGATATTTTCACAGATGCAGCCTTTGTGGTTGTGACTCAAAGCAATCTCAGATATGTGGAGAGCCTGAAGCCCCACCAGCTGGACATGTCAGTGATAGAAGAGGAAAAAGCCACAGGCCCAGTTTGTCCTGTGTCAACTGTGGTATCAGATAATTATTAAATTGCAGAGGATAAAGGAGGCCACGGAGGGATTGTCTCTTTCCATTACTGTTATTGTTCTTTCTTTCTCCTGTCCAAGTTCTTCTCCACCTTCGTTGCCTCTCTGTCATATGTCACCAAGCAGCTGTGAGCAGCAAAGGAAGGGAGACGAGAAGCTCACACTTCCTCATATGCAAAACCATTCTCTTCTTCCTTCCGTGTAATGTGTCTGCATTCACCAGAGTTTCCCCTAATGCTAAATCATGAGGTCAGGCCACCCTGCTTTTAAGAATGCCATTAGTATTGATTTCAGTGGAGGGATTAAGTGTCACATGACACAGAGTGCTTTTTCAGAATTGTGTGACCTGAAGACAACACTGCATGTATTGAGGCTTTTTGCATAATAAAGTATGTTGAGAGTATATAAAGAACATTTAGGTTAAAAAGTGAATAAATTGAGTTTTTTTATATGGCGATAATTAAGTTTGCGTCAGAATGCATCTTTGACTGTCAAAAGTTGTCTCCTTGGTTTCCTATTCTGTGTCTTAGCCTTGTTTTGGCTTTTTGACTGCTGTTTTTGGCTTTATCATTTTTCCCTCACTGGCAGTAAATATTCTTTATTAGTTGGAACATTGATTCGTATTTCTTCAGTCTGTTTGAAGAACCAAAATATCTTCGCTGATATTTATTCAGACAACTTTCACCTACAAAACAATGCAAGGGAGTGACTTGCAAAATACTGGATGTTGTCCCTAATACAGGACACGCATTTGGAGCTACAGTACTTGTAGCGATCTATTATTGCCACCGTTGTCCTCAAGGAAGTCCAAAAACTCTATTGTAGTCTGAGTAAATCCATAACATGTTCCTAATTAATGAAAATAGCGTTATTGTCCTGACACATTTCATATTGTTTTTGCGAGGAAACTCCAAAACAATACTGACATTGTGAAAAACAATCACCTCCTGGAAAATCAGAGCTGCATTTGGCTGAACAATGCAGATCATTTGGAGAGGATTGGGTCATGATTTGGGCCTGATATGGCAAATCTGGGATTATCTTGGCAGTTCCTGCTTCCTCCTTCTGAACTATAGTGAATGCAGTTTTACATATCACAGATCAGGTTAGTTCAAATGAAGATTATGATGTTGTGTGCAAGTGGTTTAATTGATTGCCTAGTTATTACTGTAGATCCTAACAGACAGATGTGGTGGAGGACCTCTCCTATTTGTGTTTTCTCAGTTCAGCCAGCAGGTTTAAATGTGTGACTTTTTTGTGTTTCCCTGTGAAGTGCCTCTGGATGAAATCCCAAGATTGTGTAGATAAAATGTCATTGATTTAAATGTTAACTCTCACCTGGACCATGTTGCTGTGTGATGTAGCCAGAGATTTTATTTATTAGATCCTGTTGAACACAGGTTAGCAAGGGGTCTGGATCCAGTCATTTGGAAAACAGACTGTTTTATTTATGGTTGTCAACAGATCAAAGCAGTAAAAGTAAGCATAAAAAGGGGGTTAAGGGGAATAATTGGCCTTGGTTTGAAGTGGATCTAACTGCCACTTGACTGCATAAGCGTACTGTGACCTGAACTGCCTGCTAGCTCCACAGAGCAAGGTCTTTTATGTGTATTTAGTCTGCCTGCGCATTTTGTCTGTGCTCCAATATTGACGTGCATGTGCAGCTCAGAAAGCGAGACACCCGTGAATTCCTGTTTTTTTGTGTTCATTCTTACTGTGTGTGTGCAGTTTGGGGAGGGGAAGTCCATGGATTCATGGTATACCACATTCCAATGCTAAGATGTCATTCCTGCAGCATGCTGGAATGACTGAATCCTTCCATGCCTTTTCTCTGCTGGGGATCACTTTATCACCATGTTTTATTGTTTTATGCCTTCTGTTGTCTGGAGATCATGTCTCAGTTACACTGTCCTTTTCAGATTGTTGCAGTTAAAAAAACAAATGAGAGATGTGCGTATTTGCAGATCATCACCATGCTGATACTTATGATTCAAATTACTCGATCATCAGGAAGCTCAACCTCATTGGCTCTTCTCTGTTTGAGGCCGCATAGATCCCTTCTGGATTGTCCTTATTTTTATCTATATTAAGACAAACCCACAATTAATTGATCCTGAAGATATTGTCAGAGTCATAGCAGGCCTGTTTTTGGATTTCACAGGTTCACTTTTGTCTGAAAATAGCACTGAAGAATGGAACCGAACAATATAAGACTTTGTTCTTCGTGTGTCTCTGTGTCTCCTCTACCTTCGGGTGGGTGGGTGCAGACACAGATGCAGAGTAGATGGGGAAAGAGTAAGCGAACAGAGATGGGATTTTTCCCCTCTGTTTTTTTCTTCTTTATCTATTTATAGCAGCAGAGCAGCAGAGTGTCATCTGCTGAGCCATAACTGGAGCAGAAATGAGCGCTGTCTGTTTGTGGCTGCAAGTGTGTGTGTATGTGTGTGTGTGTGTATATGTGTCACAGTACATTACATCTGCATTTAGAAACTCTCTGGCATTTTTCTTACTTGTTAGTTTGTGAACTTGGAAACAATTATTACTGCATTACAATTAATATATTGGATGTTTGGTTTATAGATCTTCTAGATCAACTTTTGTTGAATGCTGGATATTCCAGGTTGGCAAAGGGGGTGTTGGACCAGCAGTTTGCTGTCCGAACAATCACTGGGCGGAACACACTCTGGACAGACCGCTTATCAATTAAAGCAAAGGCACAACTGACACACACACTCACCTGGAGAAAAATCATTGTGGAACATGCATAATTGTTGTGTGATTTATGCATTTATGTATCTGAATTTGCTTGAAATAGAGTCTTGTCTGCCTGATATATTGCTGAATGGTAACGGAATGCACGAATCAAAAACCACTTGGTTACTTGGTTGGGTTACAAGTTCCCCCCAACAGATTAGGAGTCAAGGAGTCAATCCCTCATAAACCAGTCTGAGTGATGTAATCGCATGGTTGGTAGACACTGCTCATTGCCTTTTGAATCAAACGGGAAAGCCCCTTCTGTCTTTTTAATACTCTGGACGGGTGTGAAGACCTAAAGCTGCAGCTGCCATCTGCCACAAATGATTTAAACTCGGGAGTATCAGGGTCACAGACGGGCCGCTGTTGCAAGATCTCAAGTCTAAAATTATGTATAAACGACAGTTTTACATAATGCTATTCATTGTTTAACAGAATTATCACAGAATATTATGATGTATTAACTCATTATGTCCTTCAGCCTAGCGATGGTCCTTTTGAAACTTCTCAGTGAAGTCGTTTGCAATGTGCACTCACATATAAGAGGTTTATGTACAGGCATGTGTGAGGACTGTCTTTCAAAACACATAGGTTTTGTGATCACAGCAGCTATTTTAACCTAACCCTAACCCTGCCATGTCTTGGACTAAAAAGATAAAATATTTTACCCTTACAGAGTGCCCTTTTATATTTCATATTAAGCCAAGTTCAAGATACTAAGTCAAAAATTCTATATATACTCTATAGTCATCTTTGATTGAAGGAATCTTGCATTTTACATTGGTCTTTGATCCTTAAGCGTCTGTTCCTTGTCCCATTATCAGTATTTTCTGTTTTATTGAAATCTTTCTATAACTTTTTGAGTTATTTTGCTGAACACCGGCTATCACATAACCTCCTTGTCGTAGGGTATTACAATAGTTGACTGGTTGAAAGAAGTTTGGACTATTTTTACATTACATATGTTGTAATGAAATATAAAATTCTTCAACCAAAGCAAGATTTTCCAGACTTTACTTTCATCTGAGGCCATTCCTTATTTTGATAATGACTTTTGATAATGACGTATCTCACGAAACATTCAAATTTGTGTTGTTATAGCACATGCTGACCAAACAGCATCCCACCCGTCTTTCCTGCTCACAAAAAACGTGTGCTGCCACACACGTTGCACCAAATTTCCAACAAAAAGAGGGTTGACCGAGAGGTCACGTGTGTTTATTTACTGCCATCCTTCCTTTGTATGTGTCAGTGGGTGTGTGTGGATTGTGTTTCGTTGACTTTTTATTATGCTACGCTGATAAACAGCTCACCTCTGTCGCCCTGTTGTTGACTTGGACTTAGCCATGTTTAGCAAGAGCGATTTTTGCTGAGTCAATGTGAGATAGACACACACACACACACTCAGAAAAGATGTGCAGAAAGACAGCGAATGAGAAGAGGTGTGTGCTTCACAGTTTCTTGTTGCTTCGGTTGCGTGATTGGAAATGGCTCCTTGTCATCTTGGGCTGTGTGTGCATGAATGTGTGTCCTTGAAATAAAGTACTTTCTGGTCATCCATGTTTCCATCCATTATGCAGCATACAGTATGAGGACCCTGCTTTAAGGCACCTAACTTTGTCTTTGATGTTCAGTAATTTCATTGGAAAAATTATGTTGGCAAATTTAAAGTATTTAAATTTGCCAATTTGTTGAGATTTGTAACTGTCTTCTTTGTCATGTGTTGCCAGAGAAGACTACAGCAGAAGTAAACAGAGCAGAGAGAGAAATGGAGACCATGAAATAGCCAGAGAAATAAATAATGTGCAAAAACCTCTTACACAATGGATATATTATTTATTAGGGACAAGGTCAGACACACAGACAGGGCTGATGAAAAAACCCGTCAGAGAGTTACAGAAAAAAGTGGGCAGAGATGGAGGCAGACCGAGGGAGAGAAAGACAAAGAGGAGTGAGATTGAAAGCTAATGGGAAGCTTTGAAGGTAATGGGCTGTGGATTCCCTCTGGTCTGACGTTAGTCCCATTATAACCTGTGTACTTTAGCCATTGTCTGCACCATTGTATATTTAATATCCAGATGCTCTCCCGCCCTGGGGAATCGGAGAGCAGAGCGGCTCACACAGCCATTCAGCGCAGTTTAGTTTGGACAAATTGTTGGCAATATTCTTTGGATTCTCTGTGTTATGAGTTGTTGAGTTCCAGGTGAAGTTGCAGTATGAATTCTTTGCAAACTTAACTACCTTCCTACTGAAAGGTGTGTGAAATGGTCATTCATACGTGTTCAGAGCACATGACTATATTTGCTGAGGAGCAGGTTTGGCTCCTTTACTTCAAGTTATTGTATATATTATTTGTATGTGTCATTTTTGCAGACCAAGCCTTTTTTATGTCTTTGGGTTGATACAGGTTTGCTGTTGCAATACAGTAACTCAAAATGCAATTGGAAGTGAACCACACAGTGCACACTGTTATCTGTGCAAAGGTGCTTTGCATAGTGCTTTTTTTGGGTGCATACTTTAGATTTTGTGGTGACCCACTTGCCATCTGCTGCCTGTTTGGTAAAGTTCAGTATGTTTAACCCTGGTTTTGCATTTCTCAGTTTAAATCTGGTCATTTGCAGTGCATTAAAATGTGCCTGGTTTGGTGTTTTATTTTTTGTTTTATCATTCCTGTGTGATTATTTATGGGCCTGAAAAGGTTTAGCATTGTTGGCATTTCTGGTAAGGATCTTTAAGTGCATTTTAGGGAAGATTTCACTCAAAACAGCTTAGAACGGCCTCCTTTTTGGCATAACAGAAAATCTGCAGTGATGGGAAATGTCCTTAATTAGCCCAAACATTAACTCCGTTTCAGCCCAGCAGCTTGTAGCAGGCAGCATGGAGGTGATAAGAAGTGCATGAGGGAAAATAAAAGGGTGAAAAGGGGACAGAGGAGGAGCTTTGAAAAAAATATAACTTGAATGTTCCTTAATAAGAAACCTTTTTATTGCCATAGATGATTTAGAAATCCGTCTTCTGTATTTGATTAAATATTGGGCAGTCGTAAAAAAAACACGCATGCGTTTTTGTTTGAATGAGCTCATTGTAAAACTGGCCATCACCCAACCCAAATAATGAGTACAGATTGTGTTGTCAAATATCCTGTCGAAACAGGACTTTGATAGGTTTATCAGCCAAAATCTTGTTTTAGTGGATTTTTTTTTTGTTTCCATTTTCGCAATCTTGATTTATTTAAGAGACTAGCACCTTTTTTATGACTCTATTCCCAATTAAAGTTTATAATAGCTTTTCTTTTATTTATTTTTACGGATCAGCCAAATATGGTTCTGCCAGAAATCCTTTAATACTCATTTACAGTGCGATAGGAGAAAACCTCTAGTTAATCAGACCTTCACACCCACGTTACATCTGGGATATCAGCTGAACATAGACAGTTTCTATCATTTTATGGAAACTATTGACTGAAACCTAAATTCTATACAATATCTCACCAACACAATTAAAACGTGATTCCTTAGGCTCCACAGAGACAAAGTGAAGAAAATGTATGTTTGACTTAAGCTAACATTACACACAACAGCTCATGAGATGACATTAGTTCATGGCAGCACACAGATCTGCTGGCCTGTTGGCAGTCTGTTGTCTCTTGTATGCAAAAATATCGTGTTATGTTGTTAAAGTTGCCTTTAAACAGTAAATTAATGTTATTAATTTGATAAATATTGGCAGATAGACTGCTTGCAAAGGGCATATTTTTTTTGACTGATTAGTTGGGTGTGAAACCAGTGATCAGTGCACATTATGAGACTCAGACAGGTACACACACCTGTATTGGAGGTGGGGTAAGGTGCATTTTAGGGAAACTAATTGGTATTTATTACCATTATGCCATTCTTTTATTTAGCGCACTCCAGTTTTGCTCCGTCATTGCATCCCTGTTTCAGACAACCCCAGTTTGACCCAGCTATTTTTCTCAGTCTGGTGCACAATCATTCATCCATCTTTCCCTGCTCTCCTTCTAACTCTCCACTCATTCTGTTCCTCCCGCTCTCGTCTGCTGCTCTACCATCGCAGGTTTCATTCTCACTCCTTTTTTGTCTCTCGCTCATCTCTTAAATCTTTGTTCTTTCCCTCTTGTCTCTGTTCTGTTATGATGTTTGTCTCTAACCCTCTCTGTCTCTGTTCTGTCATTTTGCTCTCTCCCTGTCTATAAATAGCAGTCTCGTGGGCTGGATGTGTTAACAGCAGCAACCGCAGCAAATGATTCATATTTTAGCTTAGCCTTTATTTTTTTAACTCTCCCTTTTAATATTTTTCCACACATGAAGAACCTCGATCATGTCCAGGTTACATCTACTTCAGTGTGTATGCCGCTACTCCATGAATAAAGGACACAGCCTTCCTCAGGCTCCATTCATCAAGCTGTCTTCTCTTTAAACTCCCACATAACCTCACAGGTTAGGTCTTAAGAGCTTTGTGCTAAAACATAGACGATAATTATTATTATTAGTATTTATTATTATTAAGAGCTTTGTGCTGAAACATAGACGATAACAAAGAATGCTTTAGAGAAACCTAAGCTTATGAAGATAATGCAAAATACAGCAACAGCATGTCTAATTTTAGCCATTTTTTCAGTTTTGCTTACAGCTGAGTTTTTTTCCTCATCCTTGACTAAACGAAAGGTATTGAACAATACAAAGTAGCATATAGTATTTTCAGAAGGGAGAAAAGACCCTAAGTGTTAACAGTTGGCTCATGAGTATTATTTCTTGCAAAATAAAGATTACAAGTAAACCTTTCTAGTCAGAAAAATAAAAAACAAAGTGGCACTGTTTATAGTCCATGTTTGGAAGTATTTTAAGCTCTGCAAAGTATGTTGGCTCTCATGAACTTTAAGTGTGAGCTATTCTCAGCAAGTATGGCTATGTTATTGTGTTATTATGTTATTGCAGTGTATTAAAAGCCAAATGTACAACAATAAAATACTTATATGTAATATGCTGTTCCATTTAGCATCAAAGCAAAAATCACTATGAGAATTTTTTGGCCTAAGTGTCACAGAGGGGAAGATCCCAGTTTGAATGGGTCAAGTAAACATAACATACAATGTTATTATGTTAGTACCCTGGGGAAAGCAAAAATGTCCTGCTACATTCAAGAAATCTCATTTTTAAAATTTTAAAAATACCTATATCATACGACTCATGGATAAATCTAACCAAACTGTTATCAATTAAATTTATTATTAATTTACTATATTTTAGATTTATTCAAGTGTATTTTTATATTCATATGATCTATACCTTTGCAGGTCCCAGTGAATACTACTTTACCTACAGAAGACATGTTTTGTTTTGGCTTTTTTTTCCACCAATGTATAGGAAGGACACACACACACAGACACACACATTAGTGTACACAAACCCATTAACCTACAGTAAATGCATGTGCAAACAGTGTATGATCAAAAACTCGTGTCACCACTCACGTCAGTCCATGCACCACTCTTAAGAAGAAAAATGCAGTTTCTCATGGAGTTGAGGACTCTTAGGTCAGATTAGGGGGTCAGCGCTGGGGTTAGTAAGGGGGTCTGTTGGGGGGAGGTCCTCTGAGTGATGATGGATAAGTTCAAGCAAAAAGACACAGAAGAAGATGACTGTTTGCTAACACATTAATCATAAATGATGTTCTGCGGTGACTCTGGTTGGTAAAGGGAGGAGACGCTTCCTCCTATTATCTTTATTTTCATTTGTATTGTGCTTGGGGTTCTGTTTTTATCTCATTGGATCATGTTATATCGGTAACAGTTGGATCAAACAAATAAACAGCGATCTTTAATTTAGGCATGTGCCTGACAAGCTCAGAGTTGTGCAAGCTGTCATAAATTAGGCTTATGATAACATATCAGTCCAATAAATCAGGATAATAAGAGTGTAGTGTAGCACCACAGTAGCAGCTGTCAGTGAAGTATTTGAGCTGGCATCAGAGTGGTTTGACTGGTACATTGTAAAAAATTTACAAGAAATCTTTGGCTCCGTTAATCTTGCTTAACTATGTTCTTCTTTAATCATTTCTAATCTGCTTTGCGTCACTAAGTAGTCAGAAAAAGATCCAGTACTGGCTAGGTTCTGCTGTCCACGGCACAGTGGGGTCATGATTGCGTGAGTGTTGTCTGAGGGCAGGAGTGGGTTCAGTGGCCCCAGTGAGGAGATGGATTTCCTGTATGACACACATGTCCTGTGAAAGACGAATGTCATACAATGTTTGTTTTAGGTTTCTTGACAAGACATGCATGATTAACAGACATAGCTGGTATCTGCAGTCACGTTTCCTTTTGCTTTGCACATAAATGGATCTGATGTCACATAAACTAACCGTGCCCACATTGATGCTGTTTAAACCTGCAACTAGTTTTTAAAAAGCTATCAAGAACCAAATCATCCTGTGGGAGCAGCACATCCTTCAGCTCTGTGCCCATACATGGCCTGTGTGCACGTCTCTGTTGGTAGTGCACACTTTGCTTCACACTATGCTTATATTTCTGTCTGGCGCTCCCTTTATTTTTTTTACTCGCTGTACTTTCTGTTCTTGTCTCATAAAACCTGCAGCGGCATGATGTAATGCGTGTTTGTGTATGTACACACGTGCTTCTGTGTGTTTTTTCTTGCCAGCAAGCCTAGCGGAGCTGTGTTGACATACATAGCTCCCTGTTCGTTTCCTCCTCTCTTGCTGAACAGTTTTCATTCTGCCCCCTCAAATTTCATTTGACATTTTAGTCTGTGTATGCTGAAGTTTAATTAGATATTTTAATTAAAAAAGGATTTTAACAAAGGACAGTGTTAAGAATGCACCTACTGGTTTAGAGCTTTTATAAAAGATCAACACATAGACACTCTGTTGTTGGTTGTTAAGCTGCTGTTGTCCATTAGTCAGCTGATGTACTAGAAATATAATCCAGCACTGATAAAGTCATATTCAGTTTATCTTCCGGCAAGCATTACATCTAATCCACGAAAAGAACAGTCTTTTCTTCTATGGCCTGACCCTTCTGTCATCTTATACTTCACTTCGAGGATATTTTAGGCAGCAATTGTGCCGTCTGAGAAGCCATAGTGTCATTGCTCATTGTTGTCTTTGTTCTCAGGAAATAAAAGTTGAACATCTTTTGTACCTGCACTCCCATACACATTCAGGTGCAATAAGCACAATAGAGGTTTTTATTCCGAGCTGTGCCCATGTGCACTTGTGCCTTTATGAGCATGCGCACTATGGACTTCTCTCCCCCAGTGTGTGTGTGTGTGAGTGTGCGTGTGTGAGTGTCTGTGTGTTTGCCTGTGGATCATTATGCTGCGTTTGAGCGTTCGCATTGAAATCAGATAAGGGTTCAGCCATTGTACAGGTCTTTGCAAAGCTAATCGTAGCCAGATGTGGGAATAATTGCAAGGTTTCCTTTGACAGGCGACAGAGCTGTGTATTATTGTAATTACCCAGCTTTCTGCCTTTTTAGAAAGTCTGCCAGCTATTACACTAAAACAAGTGCAGCTGCAAAAGCCGCCACTCACGGGTCAGGACAGGTAATGGGCCTCAGGTTTAAATCCTGTAGAAGATGGAAGTGGTCGTCTGAAATCCTGACAGTGACTAGAAAATGAGTTAGTGACATGTCAGTTATTCATGCAGGCCACCGAGTCACTTGCAGTCAAACCTCATACTTTCTGTGTGAAAGCGGTACATTTCAGTTTTTGTGTTTGTCTCAGTCTCATTAGAGAGACCTCTGTGTCATCATCACACTTAAATATCTTGAGAATGTAACTCTTATGAAGTTATACAATCCTGCTTTTGTCTCAATTGGAATCCAGTTATCTGAACTGTCTTACCCTCCACCTCCTCTCTGACTTCCCTCCTCGTCTTTAATATTACCTCTCATCAATGATAATCTACATATAATGAGGGAACTGGGGTTTCATGCACTAGCCCAGAATTCTTGCACTGCAGTCTTCTTCAATGACAAAGTTAGTGTGTGTGTGTGTGTGTGTGTGTGTGTGTGTGTGTGTATGTAGCTGATGTAAGTGTTAGACCGAGTCAGTCCTGACGACATTGACATCTCTGTCTCACTGTGATGCTTTGCTGAGACAGACGGGCACCTCCGCAGTAACAGTACACCGTCTGTGTGTGTCCACGATGTTCTCATAGTTGTTGCGTGGTCACGTAATCCAACCTCTTTCTATTTTCTTCTCTCATTTGTGTACTGGACATTAAAACCTGCTGTAACTGTACTATTTGGTTAGGGTTTGCTTGAGGAATATTTTCCATTTTGCTTGAAAATGTATGTAAAATGTCACCTTTCATCTCTAAAGGTTATCATAGTGTGTGTTTATTGAGCTCAAGATGTCTCCTGAAACATCCGTGTGCATGTGTCATCCCAACAGGAAAGACTTCAGAGAGCAAATATTCCTATTTCCTATGACCACACATCCGTCCACACTTATGTGTTGATCTCTTCTTTGTATTTCACATCTTCGTGTCATGGTTTCATAAAAAAGTAAGATAAAATCTTGACAAAAATATGTCATGTGTTTACTCTGCATTCCTGCTTCTGTGTGTTGAACAAGTAACACAAACGTAAGTCATGTTTTTAGTGTAAAGGGTGACATATTTTCAGACAGTGATTGGTTTAAACACATTTGTGTGACGCTCATGCCCAAGCAATTTGATCACAAAACTAGGCTAATGTCTTGGGCGCTTTGGCAAGAATGGGCCCTCATCTGGAACAAATTAGCTCCACAATATGCATGAAAAAAGTCACTTATGAGACAGAAAAAGACACCCAGCCGCTGGATGTTTCTGGAGGTTGTCTGTTGCGGTTTACATCAGCTTCTAGTGCATTGCACCATTGGTAGCCAGATTAACTGCTCTGGTTACGCTCTCAGAGCGACAACTAAATCATTCCCTCTTCCTCTTCTCAACTCACCAGCTGCAAGGGAAATATAGGTCACCTGAAACAGAGGAAAAGGCCAGGGAGTCCGAACACTTAAAATAAGACAACAGAGGAAAACCCAAGAATATATTACCGTGTTTATGCTGTAATCTTTTTTTAAATTTCTCTTGCTGTCAAATTTCCTTCACTTTCCACTAATTTCTCGCTTTCCTTCGGCCTTGCTCATCTCATCACGAGTCCTAATCCCCCTTTTATGTTTATTGTATAGCTGGGACTTGTGAAGTGCTTTGCAGTGGATTTGTGTATTTGTTTCATATGTGCATGTGTGTTTATCCCTTCAGGGGTTTTGCTAATCTGGTGACAACCTCAGGGGCATGTGGAGGAGTTAGAAAGATGAGACCACAAAAGGCAGAAGAAGCGCACGCAAACATACACAGATCGCTGTCATGGTCTGTCTAATATTGTCAGTGTGTGTATGTTTTTGCCACAGTTCTGTGTACATGTAAAACAGACAGATGGTTACTCGGTCAAGTGTTTTTAAGTGAGCGGTTTTACTTTCATTTGTGTCTGAGACTTAAACCTCATTCCCCCCCCCGCCATAACAGTGTTTAACAGGTTAAAATGAAGGGATGGCAGAATTGAATATGCAGATGCCCAGATGCCAAATATAATATTTTCAGCATTTTCTGTGATTTGTTTTGTTTCATGGTTTAAAGCTGTTGGGGGGTGATTCCACAGGGAATTGATGACATTTAATAAATAAAATCAAGATTTTTCCCCACCCCATTGCTCCTTCTTTGCTGAGACTGGTTTTTGCCACACTGGACACATATTATTGTTCTCTGATTGGATGCAGAAGGTTACTGATGTTCTTTAGGTGAAACTTGAGAAGTGCTAAAGTTCAATCCGGCCGTTAATAGTGGAGGCTAGATTTACTGGGGTGTAAAAGGATATAGTCCTTAACGATTATGCAATGGGTTTATCGGCCACAGTCCTCATCATCACCAGCCTTTCCTTCTGCTGGATCATGAAATACTGTAAAAGTGACTTTAAAGAAGCCTTTTAATATGAAAAATGGTAACCCTTTAGTGAAAATTTGGACCACTTCATCAATAACACAGTCAGTTGCCTATTTTCAGATCCAAACCACTGCCAATGACTTTGATTCCGAGCATGTGCCGATCAGCTACTGTAATCCGCTTCACCAAATTTTTTATTTTTCAGCCAGAGCAAAATTACCGAGCTAAGCCAAACACCCTTTTATCTTTTCCCTAACAAGACAAATAAAAATTCCATAAAGAATGTGATGTGACGCAAAGCTTTTATCCAGATCTGGATCAGAATAACAAATCAATATCTAAAGTTCTGCTGTCCCTGAAGAGGCAACACGCACGATGGAGCTATGGGGTAAATTAATAAATACAACCAGGTGTATTTATTAATATCAAGGTCATAAAGCTTTTTATATTTACTGAAATAAGCATTTAAGTGCTTAATGACTGGAGCTCCAATTTAGGGATTAACTCCTAAGAAGGAAATAAGGCTGTCCCACTTCCTCTCATTACCCTTTCATTTTCCTCTTCATATCTTGGATCAACAACCAATATTCAGTGAAATATATGTTTTTGGGGGGGGGCATGTATGCAATTTTGGGGCAGTTTCAGAAATCAAAAGGTGCAAAAAATGTTTAGTCTAAAAAGATTAAATGAGAGCCAGGCCCTGAGAAGGGGGGGGAGATGAGGCACGACCAGCTGAGCAGACGGCACAGCTTGTCTGCCTGTGTGTGTGTGTGTGTGTGTGTGTGTGTGTGTGTGTGTGTAATGCACAGGCACAATGAGACAATAGAGTACACAATGAGTGGCAAGCTGAGATGGCACCTATTGTTAATAGACAATAAGTACACACACACACACTTTATTTTTTGACACATTCTGATGAATGGGTTGGCTTGTAGCACCCGTATAAATTATCTCACATTTTATTTCACAAATATTGCCGCTTTTGCTATTATTCACAATAAATAAATAAAATAAATCCTGCAAGAATCTTCAACAGTGTTTCTTTTATTGATAAAAAAGCTTTATATTTTTCAACATTCCTTAGGAGAAAAAAAATGATTTATGGGTACCAGTGGGTCATATTACACAGCCCACCTCTAGTGTGGTGAAGGACAGGAAAGAAAAACCATCTAAATCTGATGAAAGAAGTGAGCACTGAGGAAGGAGAGAGAAAGAGGGGCGATGTGCTTAAATCTGTGTTGTATTTTTTTTTTTTTTTTTTAACTGAATTGTGCCTTGAAGTGATGATAACGTCCACCCTCTCCAGCGCTTTCTCCCCCTCTGGTTTTTACGGGAACTTATTCATCATTTCAATCATTCTTATAAATAACAGATGCTGCCTCTCGTCCTTGTTCCTTATTATGCTGCCTAACCATAACAAGCTTGGGAAAGCTTTGGTTTTGGGTTTGCAAGTGTAATATTGTAAGGAGGTTGTGGGGGTTTAGGGTGGGGGGAGTTCTGATTCTTTGCAGGAGAGCACTTCCAGAGTGTGGGGTCTGCGAGGCGCTTTGGATACGTTAAGAATTTTTGCAGGCACACACATAGAGTAAAGCCCTTTTCACCAGCATCAGAAGTAAATCAGCTCAGTAATGTAATATAGATTTGCATTTGTGATTTTCTTTTTTTTTTCCTCCAGTGAAAGACCATCATTCTTCAAAATCCAGGTCATCACTCAAAGGTTGTTCAGAGAGGCACCAAAGTGGGTCAGCAACACATTTTGCAGAAGCTGTGCTTTAAAGATTGCAATTTATAGTAAGAGTGAAATTGTCTTATTCGGTATTGCAAGTGAACCCCTGGGATTTGGCAGGTATCTGTCCTTGGAACCAGATTTTGATGAGAATCCCAGAGTAATACTGAGATCCATAAAACACAAAAGTGGGATTTTGAACTTTTCCAGTGACGGAGGTAGGAACTTTGCCATCTCTTTAATGAAAACTACAGTTTCAGCATCTTTATATGGACTTTTACCAGACAGGTTTTTTTGGCAATTGCTGTGTCATGTTTTTTCTTTCAGCCACCATCCATCTGGTGATAGGAGTCCTACCTCTCACTCCTTACCCAAGCAGATGATCACAGAGTGTTACAGCTCAGTGGGACATCCAGACTAGACGAGCTTCTCTGCAGGAAGCTGCATAATGCTCTAACACTGCTTCTTTTTTGCCATCCTGTCTGGCTGACTGCTTGTTTGTGGGTGTACAGTATTTTTTGCCCCCATGCGTTCACGTGTGTGTTCAAAGTGCAGGCCTAGAGGCTGACCGGATCCCTGGTGCCGCTGGTGGTTCGTCAAACATTAAATCTCTAAAAATTGCAAGGGAGACTCTTTGAAGCGAAATGAGGGGTGTTTGTTAGATAAGAGGGTGCGGATCTGATTGTATGCTGCTTCGTTTGCAGGATGCTTGTTCCTTAGGTGTGTGGTGTGCTGGAGTGTGCGAATGAATGAGAGGGGGAGGTGGACAGTGAGCAAGAGGGTATTTTTGAGCCAAACTTGAGCCTCGTGATGTTTTTAAAACTTGTCTCAGAAGAAAAAGAAAGAACCAAGACAAGGAGCCTGTGCTCCATGGTTTAAAATAGTTCCACAACTATATGTTTATAAACATTTTGTTAAGAAAATGTATTATTTCTAGATGTGCATTAAAGTGTGTATTAAAAGGGTCAGGGTTATATGTTAATAATAGATGACAAAGAAATGCACTGCTGCCTACGTTTGCTGACATATACATGGATACACTTTAGCACACGTTGAGAGGGAAAGGTTCTCCTCCAAGGTCCTGAGGGAGGTGTCTAGCAGTGATATTTGTGGTCAGGTGGTCTTTTCCAAGTGCTACTGGGAAGTGGACTGTTGTCTGCCTGTCAGTCAGTCAGGTGACCCTTCCGTCATGTGACCGCGTGGTCATGTGGTCATAATGGAAAAGAGTGTGAAAGTAAGAGGTGGAAACATGGCTGTTTCTTTGCGCTAATGGGTCAGCAGCATGCTGAAGGGATACGCTGTTACCCTATAACACACACACACTCACACTCACATACAGACAGCAACACAGTTCACTTAGCAACACACTGAAGCTTTCATGCTATGCGTGTCATATGATATAATTGAGGCCTCTGGTTATGTAACGTGACAATATGAGATCATAACCCTCAGAGATCACCTGAAACAACTCACAAGGCTTTTCTAATAGCATTTGATATTGAATATTGGTACTGCGTTACCATTTGAAACATCAGAGCTGATCTTTAAATTGGCTTGAGCGGATATTTACATTGTTAATACTAATATCTAATGTCCCATACCTTTTAATGCTTGGTGTCAGGTGCTGTATCTCTTAGATGAATAAAATGTTGAGAAAACAAATTTACTAAATCTGTATATCTGAGTAATGTTGGAATATTGAATAACCCAATAAACTCAGCTGAAGTCTATGTAACTGGTTGTCATAACGCTATTATGTGAAATGATTTTGAATGAGGTTGACCTTCATAGTCACTCAGTTTGTCAGACTGTCTGTCTTTCTGATCTGTTCGTTCACTTTCCTGTAATTTCATCCTCTAAAAGGGTCACAGATGTTATGTAATGTTCAGGATGTGTGTCACAAAAATCCTCTGAAAACACATTTGTCATTGTTCTGGGTTAATTGAAACGTCCCTTTCATAATTCTAAATTTCCAATCTGGTGCAACCTTTTTTTAAACTGGATGATGTGAAGAAAATGTGACCATATTTGAGTGAAAGACTTTCTTTTGCTGTATGAAAGGTTCTTTGATTCAATTTATTTTAGGTGCAGCGATGTGCTGAATGTGTCATCTATGGTTATCCACAGAGCCGGTGAAGACATAGAACTATTACAAAAAAAAAACATTCAACTGGAGAACAGCCATACACATAAATGGCTGTTATTTTAAAGGCTGAAAGTATCTTTTACACAGATGCACACAATCACAATTCTTTACAACACATGACCCGCCCAGGCTGCCCTTTGCATCAGTGTTTGTTATGGTATCAGTGGTAGTGCTGGAATGCCCATAAATTGTAATACCTTTGCGTAGTTCTTTTTGACGAAGCTAGTCTTGAACCGGATGGAAGAATGTAGCTCATAACTCTGGCTCCTCTTGGTCAACTGGGTGGCCAGTTAAAGCTTGCTGCAAATGTTATAAACTACAGCTCACATCCAGACAACTAAACCATTGAAGTAAGATTTGTCCCTGGAGATGTGACGTGTGTTTGGTTATTGTGAATTGGTGGGAAGCCACTGGAGAGGAAATGGCTCCTGGGAGAGGTTTTTCCATACCTTCAGCTTGGCGTGGGGGAACAGAGTGCTGATTTGTTAATTAATTAACTTGAGTGACAGAATTTATTTATTTATTTTTTTGGTAATGTAATTGTTTTTGCATATACACTCTGCACTCATTAACGGCTTTAGGGATTGTATATTGACTGGCACCACTATGTTCACAGTAACAATCAGAAAGCATACCTATTAAGATCAACATTTGCAATGAACTTCTTTTGCATTTTCTGTTTTCCTAAATCTTGTCTCATAAATGATTTTTCTATAAGCCAGTTCATCACAAAGATAAGATCTGTGCCCACACATCAGAATCCACACTGTAATCGATGTGTGGGCTCTTTGGAGTTAAGATTAAAGGACCACCTGCTGTTTCATCACTGTCCACATCACTCTGCAGTGCTTTTTTTTTAATGTTTATGGCACCCTTTTATGATACTTGGTTTCATATTTCATATGTATTTGTATTCTTGTGCTGGTTTAGAGTTGCTTGCAAGCATCAATTGGTGATGTGGGTCAGGTTATCAGAATACATCTTAATGTTTTATAAGTATTATTACAGCAAATTGTCTGTTTGTTCTTTTATTATTGTCCTTTTCAACTGCTATCGTAATGCGATTGCACTTGCTGTCATGATCATTGTGCTGATCTATAAACATGTTTAAGTTCTTTACATCTACCCTGTTGATTGCAGATGAATCTTAGTTTCTTTATCTTCTCCCATCTGTGTAGGATCGTAAGCTGTCCAAGTCAGAGCGTCAGCGCTTCAAAGAGGAGGCTGGGATGTTGAAGGGTCTGCAGCATCCCAACATTGTCCGCTTCTATGATTCCTGGGAGGAACCTTGCAAAGGAAAGAAGTGCATTGTTCTGGTCACCGAGCTCATGACGTCTGGAACGCTTAAAACGTAAGTGCGAAATGCTCATGTTTGACCAAGTCAATTTAAAAAAAAAGTGACACAGATATTCTCTATTTCAAGGTTAGGTGAGCAAGCTACTAAAAAGAAAGTAGAATTTAATGGTACTGCAAAGCAGTACTGACCTCATTTTCATGCTTTATCCTGCGAGCCGTGTAGGTGCCGGGCACAATCAAAGTTACACACGTGAAAATGCCTCATTATCATATTTTTTTTTATTTTTTAACTTTTAACATATGATGACTCCCCTCCAACACTTTATGGCAATTTTGTAAATGACAGGCACCTGGTTGTCCTCTTTTCAACGCACTATGCGGCCTTATGTTTGTGCTGACCTCTTTTCCTGGGTCACCTGGTGTGTTGGAATAAAATAGAATAGTCCTTTTATTGTCATTGCAACATCTAACATGTACAACGAAATAAAAAAAAAAGTGACAGTGCATCGTCATTACGTTAAAAACGCTAAAACTACAATAATATATACTAAAAACTACAATAATAAACAAGACACTGCAGTAATAAATTAAAACACACAGCATACTCATAAAGTACAATATACAGGTTTGTTTATGTATGTTAGAGATTTAGCATCAAATATACTCTATAGGTTTGGTAAACCTTAAAGCAATGTGTGTGCCTAACTGCAAATGCTACCATGCTAACAAGAAAGGTGTTTTTCAGTGTCACCCCCCTCCCTCGCCACAGAGCTTCAGTGTGTGGTGGCTGTTCTTGTCCATGCTGTGATTGTACACAGGCCTGTATACATGTCCGTCAGTACAACTCTAATTGTTGCTCTCCTGTCACAATAATGGACTGGATGTGGGGTGTGCCTTGCGTTCCCCATGCAGTGCATCGTGGGACATTGGCCCACCTGCCAGCTGCTGCTTCTGCTGCAGATTCCTTTCATTCCTGACGGCAATAGAAAGGGGACCAAATGAGGCTTATTGGGGGCTTTTGGATAAATAACAGGACTGATGTTTTAGAGTTTTATAACATGAAAAAAATCAAGCAAATGCTTCTGTTGACAGGAATAAAAATAAATTCCTATATGTCCAGTTAAAAGGGATTATTGTGACATGCCAGTGAGCCACCTGTTATTACAGTTATTAATCCAGCACAACACTAGAAAGAACAGTGGCGCCCTCCAATGGAAGGCCATAAATCTTAGAGTAGAATAAAATATGTTTTTATTTTATTGGAAATTACAGTGTTCCTGCAGCATACATCAAGAAATAAATGCTATAAAACGACTTTAGAAAAATAAAAATAGAATCTTAGATCTGGGCGGCACGGTGGTACAGTGGTTAGCACTGTCACCTCACATCAAGAAGGTTTGGGGTTCAAATCTCGGCTCTGGCCTTTCTGTGTGGAGTTTGCATGTTCTCCCTGTGCGTGCGTGGGGGTTTTTCCGGCTTCCTCCCGCAGTCCAAAAACATGCTTGTTCGGTGAATTGAGCAATCTAAATTGATTGTGAGTGGCTGTCTGTCTTTGAGTCAGCCCTGCGATAGGCTGGCGACCTATCCAGGGTGTACCCCACCTCTCACCCCTTGACAGCTGGGAAAGGCTCCAGCAGACCCAAAGTGTGGATAAAGCAGGTACAGAAAATGCAGCATTTTAAATATTCTACTTAATCAGCAACTTTCGCACACACACTGGCAGAAGCGATGTGTATTTGACAAGAGTTTTTATCACTAAGTGGCGTGGTAGTCACACATTGCGTACTTATATTTGTACTCGGAGGTTGCATAGGAATTTGGCAATGATCCAGATGAAGACTCAGAAAGGAGAAGAGCCTGCTGACCATTGAAGTGGTGGAAAAAGAAAGAGAGGGTGGGAAGGAGGATTGATTGGGCAGGAGGGAGATGGTGCAGATGGAAATACTGAGCAGCATGGTTTAAGAGCAGTACAATAGAAGCATTTTCTGTGTGTGTGTGCGTGCATGTGTGTGTGTGTGTTTTCAAAAGCGGCCCACTGGCATATATGTCTTCATTTTAATGCTCCATTTGAAGCCATAACAGCATAGTTTTGTACTTATTTATAGTGCTGGGAGGGGGAACATCCAAGTGAGAGGGTGAGAAGCCATATTTATTGCGTCAATTCTGCAGCTGGTGTCATGGGTTTTAACTTGCACCAGCACTGATCAGACATTAGAAGGAGGGGAAAAGGAGGCAGCACAGGCAGGCAGGCAGGCAGAGAATGGTTATTGGAATAAGGTACCAGAGGGTGGAAGAGGAAAATGCTTTGTTGTGAGAAACACATGTACATGGTGGTGTAGGGCTGGGTTGCGTTAAAATAGTTTCAAGTTTATGTTACACACGTGCGTTTTTAAGTGTGTTCACTCCATAAGGCTTTTATTATGTTCCAACAATTTCTGCTTAGTATCTTTTTCAAACAGGATTTTCAGAAACGAGCTAAATTTTACTTCCGTCAATATAACAGTAATCAATACAGATGTTATATTTTTACACTTATTTTCTTTTGTTTAAAACCTAATACATTGAATCTCAAAAAAAGCAGGAAATAATTATGATAAAGGGGAAAAAACGTGGAATTTTGAATGGTTGTATTGCTGTTGTAGTGAAATGAATATATTGTTTAGTTTTAGTCTGTGAAGGTTACAGGGTCCCTGGACACTCTCCCATCAATCTGGTTTCGGCTCGGTCCAGAAGGATCTGGGACTTCAGATTTGTCTGAACAGCTTGTCGGTTAAGACAAATAATGACAGCACCAGCGGACCTAAAAGTGATGCTGGAGGCCCTGATGCTGTGTTGCAGTACCATCTGGACTAAGAGGCCAAGAGCCCGCTCTGCGGTGTCATTCTGCTCTTTAGCCAGCTGCTCTTTATTCAAGTTCACCATAACAAGATTTAACTCGAGCTCAGTATTTAATTATTCTTAAAAATAGTGGCAAAAAAATTCTTTTAGATTTCCCAAACCAAAGTGCTTAAGCAAATTACACAAAGTAAAGAAAATACAATTAAACTGCTTTCACCGATGGTGTAAGACTGTGACACCAGCACGACAAAAAGGAAAGCTGATTTGTTGAATAGACTCAAGACCACTGGAGTGTGCCGGACTTGCTCTTCTTCTCTCCCAGACATTTTTTAAAAAAAACCACTTTACCTCAAAGCAAATTCTTGTCCTGCTCGGCCTGTGTCCGTTGGCCTTCTCACTACATAAAGACGTATGAGCCAGGTGCAAACTATGCTCCAGATCGTCCACATATGGTCATCTGTCTGCCTGTCTGATGACGTCCATTTGCGTGACTTCTATTGTCTTTCTAAGCTCATAAATTGTGACATAAACACAGAGTTACACTTAATGTGTGCCCTTTATGTGACTGTCTGTCAGTGTTATTTGAAAAATTGTGTGCTTGTAATGTTGTCTCAGCTTTCATCTTGAATTGAAGCTTTATCTTTGTTTCCTTCTAACTTATCTGATTATCTGTCCCTCCATGCCTTGTGTCAGAATGATTATTTGAATGATCAGTTTTTTATTTCTCTAAAAATGCTGCTACGCCATTGTAGCACTACATGAATTTTATTTGTAATTTTTTTCCTGCAGCTACCTGAAGCGTTTCAAGGTGATGAAAATCAAGGTTCTGCGTTCGTGGTGCAGGCAGATCCTCAAAGGTCTCCACTTCTTGCACACAAGAGCCCCGCCCATTATTCACAGGGACCTCAAATGTGACAACATCTTCATCACGGGACCCACAGGCTCAGTGAAAATTGGTGATCTGGGCTTAGCCACACTGAAGAGGGCCTCCTTTGCCAAGAGTGTGATAGGTAGGAAAACACATATACTGAAATCTAAACGCTCATCCACACACGGCTCTGCACACAAGTCTGTTTGTACAAAATTATAAACCAACAGCACTGCTATACATCCCCACTGCTTTCCAAAATGTGTAGCTATAAAAGAAAGCCACAGATATGTGACAAGTGAAATACTGTCAGTTCCTCTGTAAGCCAGGATTAGACTGTCTGGAGATTTGGTGGCTGCACTCACACAGGTTTGTGCAGTTGTCTTTGTGTAGCTTTTACAGTGACGTTCATTCATTTGTGTAGAACACACAACCCCCACCCTTAAGTAGCCTTTACCTTAATGTAACCTTAGACTAACCCCAAAATCTAAGTCTTCTCTCTAAAATTTACACACGTGCGCTCCACTTTTTTCACAACCAAGAATAATGTGTCCTTTTCCTCATTACAATAACTTGGCGGCTGCTCAGCCCATCAGTTGTGCACAAGGATTCTGGTGTATGTGCATGTACTTACCATAAACCCCAGGCAGGAATGATATCCTTGAAGTCTCACAGCTGTTAGACAGACCCAGACCTCTAGTATTAGAACAGTTGCAGAAAGGCGCACACACAGATGCGTATGCGCACACACACACACACACACATACACACACACACACACATATTTGGCATCAGTCCAGCTGTGGTTTGGAAATTCTTTTAGGGTTTTAGTGAATGTACTTATTGTAACCATTTGGGTATGTGTTAATTAACTCTGAATAAGTATATCAAGTATACTTGCACATCTTGAACTGTAATTACTTGTGGCGTGCTCTGTGAACACATGTCATTTGTACAATGCTGGGAGCTTATGTTTTGGCAGCACTTGTATGGAATGTATCCCTTCTTCTTTTTCCCTGATCACCAGGAACACCAGAGTTCATGGCTCCAGAGATGTACGAGGAGAAGTATGATGAATCTGTAGACGTCTATGCCTTTGGGATGTGCATGCTGGAGATGGCTACTTCTGAGTACCCCTACTCAGAATGTCAAAATGCTGCCCAGATCTACAGACGGGTTACAAGTGTAAGTCTTTAAAAAAAAAACAAAAAACTTGTCCTTTAAAATAAATCATCAGTGTGCGATAAAATGAATGTGAAATGACTCATATTCTCGAACTGGCAGTCTTTTCTGGAGATTTTCTCTCTGTCGCCTCTCCCATACTTGTTTACTGAATGTAGTAATAAATTTGGCATGAGCTGCAGGATATCCAGTCATATGATGTTGTTTGCACCAGTGGGTGCCTCTAACAACTTCTCCCTCCTTGTTCACTCTCCTGCTCTGTTTTGCAAAGTGGAAAAGTAAGCTGAACTGTTTGATAAGTTGGTTGGTGGCATTTTTGGTGAAGAGCAGTGCTCGTCATATTGGATAACAGAAATTTAAAAACGAACTACATTTCTAACCTCACATTTTCGTGTGTTGTTTTTAACTACCAGGCATAAAACAACAGTCGAATTGCTCAGAGCCTGTTTTCTACAACCTAATTTTCTGCGATTTAAATAGGAGTCAGTCAGGAAGACTGAAAGAAAAAACAAAGACGCGAACACACTGACGCATAGGACACCCGATGCAGTCAGCGGCTGCTTGAAGTTGAGCTCGTCACCCCCAACACGCAGACGCACTCAGACAGATTAGATCTGTCTCCCTCTGTTCCTCGAGCACCGATTTCAGCTTTGTGCATTCTGTCACAGCTGTTCTCCCATAGTCTTTTACCTCAATTCACTTTGGTTTCTGTGTTGTTATAAGCAATCTTGGGTACAATTTACCTGATTATTTGCAGCTTTTGAAAAAACATAAATCATAAAATACTATTTTATACTATTGTTCCTAACAACGTGGGAAAATGCAGTTCGAAATCTATTATATAAAACAGCCCTAAAACAGCCTTTTTAAAATCTATTTCTTAATTTAAATCATAAATGTATGTTCAGTTTCTGTATTTCCAGTGCAGTAGCAGGATTGATGAAATCCTTTCAGTGGCTCTGATCCATACTCTGACAGGGAAATTTAAATCGAAGGGATTAGGATTAAGACCGCCACTGTCAAAAACAGAGCCAGTTTTCTGTCTGTCTGCCTGCAGTTTTCTTTCTATTGCAGTCTCCAATTTAATCTCTAAATCTTAATTTGCATAATAAATTTAGTCCATATATTTCAATTCATACATTTGTCTATTTTGCCGGCTGCCTCGCACATCCCCAGATATTAGATCATGACTGATAAATATTGTACCAGTAATAAAATACTAATTTCTAAAGACCTTTACTTGCTTTATTCAGGTAGCAAAACACTAATCAACAACCATCTTAATTTGTCTGTATTTTTTAGTGTCACACACACACACACACACACAAACTAGCAATGACCCCAGGGTGCCTGAGTCACCAGCTTCCTCTAATTTGGCTGCCTAATCCACCTCTCATGGTTTTCACCCTCCACTGTGACGAGTGAGGCATTCAAATCATTTCATAATGCAGCTTTGCACCATGGGATTTCTCAACGAGGAAACACCATTTTACTTTTTTTTCTGTAGGTAGTGGTTGGCAATGTGAACAGTGGTTAGCATCTAAAGTAATGCCCTACACAAATTTGAACTCATTTATTTTTTTCTCTTCATTTTCTTCATTTCTTTCCTTCTTGGCTTTGATTTAAATGCTAGTGGTGACGCCAAGTCAAAACATTGCAATACACTTAATGCCTCATCTGCAGTAATTTTGTTGATGCCGAGAGCCTCATGGAAAATTCCTCACCTTCAATCAGCCTTGTTAAATCCAACTTTCTTTCCCTTTCTTTCAATTTGCTGCTGTCAGGCTTAATACCATTACTTCCACTGTCACTCCTTATTTTTCTCAGGTTCCCAAAAAGGTGGACGTGAAAGAGTTGGTTATGTAATACTAATTTTGGGGGGGTTGCAGGAGAAAAACAATCCAAGAGGGTGATGTTTAAAAAGGAGGCTGGGAAGACGAGGCTGGAGGAAAATATCTGAGGAAGGTGCTCGTTTACTTTATCTAAAATAGATTTTGCTAAAGTACTCTGTAAAGGGCCCGCAGTAATTTTGTAGACATCTGTCAGTCAAGGAGGTAAGATGAATAATGCTAAAACTGTCAAGTTTGTTTATAACATCTGATACCTTTTAAACAGTTTTGCTTCATATTTGATTGTTTGATCGTTTTTGTCTGTGCATTTAAAAATATATATTATCTAAAATTTCCCCAGTGGCTAATATTTGCAATGTTCATTATGAGCAGGCAAAACAAACTGACCATATGTAAGTTTGTTTTTCTAAAAATGTGCATTGCTGTTGACTTAATCCCTGCAGGTTTATCTGTTTTCTGTATTGCATGTGTGTGTTTTTTCAAGAAATGTTGTTTACCTCCACTGTTCCTGGTTCTGTGTGTGCAGGGAGTAAAGCCGGGCAGTTTCGATAAGGTAGCCATTCCTGAAGTGAAAGAAATCATCGAGGGCTGCATCAGAACAAACAAGGATGAGAGGTGGGACATACAAACATGAAACCATCATACCTTTTATTCAATGTTGTGGATTAAATAGACATTCTGTTCTGTCATTCTGTCTGGCATCACTACAAAGGGACCAGCGAAGTCTATTTCTTAAGTTTATTATGCACATTTAATACAGTTAATCTGTGATTCCCATAAATAATTGAACCGTTACGTGTATTATCAGGTTACAGGCAGGAAATGAGCTTTAAAAGTTTAATCAAATTAGCTCATAAAATGCCAAGCGACACGATGTCTATTCTTTTCTTAAGGTTTCATGCGCTCTTGTCCTTTTTAGGTATGCTATAAAGATCCTGTTAAATCACGCCTTCTTCCAGGAAGACACGGGCGTCAGGGTTGAGCTGGCAGAAGAAGACGATGGGGAAATGATAGCCATCAAGTTGTGGCTCAGGATAGAAGATGCCAAGAAGCTAAAAGGCAGAATTTATCTTCAAATCAAATCAGTCATTGACTGTGATCATTAGTATTCTTCTAACACTCATACTCAATTTAAAAAATTTTGTTTGTTTTTGCAGGAAAATACAAAGACAACGAAGCTATTGAATTCTCTTTTGACCTTAACAAAGATGTTCCTGAAGATGTGGCCCAGGAAATGGTGTGTATAATCGTGACCAGTGGTGATGGGTATGAGAGAGGTGTTGGAATGATATTCCAGAGCTAATTGAAAGCAGTGGCTGGATTGTTTAGAAAATGACTCGAAATGACTTTTCCTAATTCCCCAGGTTGAGTCTGGCTATGTTGCCGAGGGTGACCATAAGACCATGGCCAAGGCTATCAAGGACCGCGTATCTATGATCAGGAGGAAGAGGGAGCAGAGACAACTGGTACGGGAGGAACAGGAGAAGAGAAAACAGGAGAGAGAGCAACAGATTCAGCAGCACCAACAAGAGGCACACAAGCCTTCACATACTCAGGTTTGTTAGTTAGCTGCCATTACACCATTGCTTTTATGTCTCAGTTTACAATTTTATGTCGGTAAAGTTTGCATGGTCCCCTTTTCTGTTCACGATGGCTAATTTAAAACATACAGTATGGAGTTTTTTCCAGTGGATGGTGAAGTCTGGAGATTCTTTGGTAACCTTTTGCTTTTTCTTGGCTGCAGGCAGACGCGGAGGAGACTGAAGTGGAACAGCAGCAGCTTCACTACCAGCAGACCAGCATCTCACATGCATGTAAGAATTGTTACTGTTGAAGAGGCAAAGGGCGACCGTTCTCCACAGTCACTGCCTACTTTAGACTGATAAGAAAATTGGCTTGTTAATTAACATGTAATACCTGAACACACCAAATGTTAGTGGTGTTCCTGTATATATTTTGTGTATCATCATCACCTTTATCACGATAAGCTAAGACAGTTGCTACATTATTACAGTATAGGTCATGGTGCATAGTTAAGTCATTCTGTTTAAACTGCAAATTGTTGTTAATTGTACACATTTGAATTATTGCCCTCATGTGGCTGGTGCAGCAGGAAAAGTCATAACCTTTACGTTGAATTTATAGTGAAAATGAAAGATGGGACAAAAGAATCCTCTATGTCTTTTTTAGCTGAAGGAGGCTTGGACAGTGGCCAGGGGTCCTCAGTTTTTTCCACAGACTCCCCCCACTTGGGGCAACTGGCTATGTCATACAGCTCCCCACCCCCCTCCCAGCCCCAGACTCCTTATCCCACCACCCCTTCTGCAGCCCAACAGCAGCAACACCCAGGATACTCCCAACCATCACAGCCAATGGTGAGTGCCGTCAACAAGCTGTGTACGTCACTAGGCAGATCTGTGTCCACAGGTGTGCTGGAAATAGCTGTGTGAAGTGAGCACTGCATGTGCGTTGAGAGTGAGTGAGCACAATGTTTGCAGTGTTTGTGAAGAAGTTGTACATTTGTTTAATTGGGTTTTATATTGCTTTTTTGATGTGTTTTTTTTATGTAGAATTTATTTAATTTATTCAGATGCTGGTTTCTTCATGTAAACAGCTAATAAGAAAATCTGATAACACTTCCTATTAGAGGTTTATTTCACTAAAGAAATCTAACTAGTACATTCTTCATCAGATGTTATTTTATCACCAGGATGCATTTTTTTTTCCATCGTCAATGTTTGTTTAGTTTTTTCTTAGAGCCATCTTTTCCCTCATTGATATAGAATCATTCAACAGCTTAAAGCTGCAGTTTATCAAGAAGTGTTTCCAAAAGCAATACAGCCGTTGGTTGGACCAATCTGACTTGTGCATTCACACTGCAGTGTATATTGACAAAAGCCTTAATTGTTCAGAGAGTTAGGTTTGCACTTCTCTTTTATGGCCCAGTATTTTTATGTGGCCTTCCTTTACTCACTCCAGGAAATGTTTCCTGAGCATACTTGTTTATAGCAGCACATGGGTTGAATTCCTTCCTTGAGGGTCCTGTATTAATGGTGAGGTGAGCGTTCATGTTTAATTTCCCGCTCTAGACTTTTCCATCTGGTGACCTTTTCAGACGTTCTTGACTGACTTCCAACTCAGTACCGCCGGCACTGACTGATTTGTTGCACAACTATCATAAAACAATTTGTTAGCAGATTTACAACAAAAAAGTTGGCTTATTGAACTTTTTGAATTTTTTAACCAGACTTAATTTCTTCATCAACCTCCAACTGACCATTTTTAGGTATTCCACAGTATCTATCTATCTATCTATCTATCTATCTATCTATCTATCTATCTATCTATCTATCTATCTATCTATCTATCTATCTATCTATCTAAACCATTTTTTATTTTGCTTTTTGAGAAACTTTCATTTGTTGTTAGTCTTGTTTGTTTAGACTTCTTTACATTGAAGTTGTTGTATAAGTATAATTTATTATGTTCTTTGTATTGTTTACATTCTGAATGTACGATTTTGATTGTTTCCTGATTCAGGAGGATTATGATATTTTGTTAGTTCTGTTGTTCGTGTTATAAGCTTTTTCTAATATTGGGCTATAATATCAAATTATATTTGAATGTATTGATGGCTTTGGTTAATTTCTACATTATGTAATTAATTTTATTTGCTGCAGTTTTCCCTTACCTTTAAGTTTTATGTGTTACCATCTGTAGTAATTTGCTTTCTTGTTGTTTTGTGTTTTGTATTTTCATTTCTTTGTGTTTGTTTTTCATGTTGATCCCACCTTCTTCCATCGTGCTTCCCTGGCCTGCAGCCCCCATCACGCCGTCGAAATCGTAGCATGTCTGTTTGCGTTCCCCCGTCCTCTTACTCTTTTTCCTGTGCTTTGTCACCAATGACTGCTCCATCAAAGAAGCCATCCACCCCCCCTCCAAATCTGTCCTTCCCATCCTCCTGCACCGCTGCCTCCCCCTGCATGTCTCTCACAATCGAGAGGGACACATTCGCTGGGCGCCTGTCCAAAGCCCTGGAGACAGTCCTACCCCTTCAGCCTGCCTCCTCTGCACCCACGGCTAGACAGCGGAGGGCCAGCCTACCTGCACTGTTCCCAACCCCTGTAGGTTTACAGCCTTAATTAGTGGTGGTAAGAACCAGAGGAAGGAAGAGAGAAAATTGAGGTATATGGACCGCACAGGTGTCTGAAAGTAGAAAAACATGTCATTCTGGAGTAATGATACATGAAGACCAGTTATTTTTGTATAAGGAAACAGCCAATAAATTTAATATACTTCAGTACTTTAGCACATGTGACTTTCAGAATCTGATGTTTGTGGTATTTTACTCATTCACCTCCATTTAATGCTCTCTTTTTCCCTTGGTTTCGACCAACCTGTGCTAGAAACACCAGCTTGAGCTTTACCTTTGCTCCAAAAACCAAATTTGAAATAGTGTGCATCTGCCATTGGGGAAACTAACAATAGCTATTACAACCTTATAGTAGAGGTAGCAGGAAACACTGCCCCATTTTTACTTCCCTTTCAATAGCATCTTGCAAATGCAGTCTTGTCTGGTTAGTTAAATTGCATATTGTTTATCTTAAAATACAAGATGGAAAGCCTACTTTAACAAAACGTGTTTTACAGAGATTATCTACGTATTTAACAGGAGTTTTCCGAGTACAGATGCCTTCGGATATTTAGCTCAGATTTAGCATTTGGCTTTGGTCTCTTTGTATTTACTACCTCACTGTGTGTCTCCCTGTGAGCTTTCACTGTCCACTGTTCCTTCCTGCTCACCTTTTACTCATCAGTTTGTCCGTCTGTTTCACTGCAGCTTTTCTTTGTTACAAAACCAGTTGACTTTTTATTTGTCCTGTTAGGTGTTGTTACATAATTTTATTTCTAATCGGGTGGCATCTTTTTTCTCCTGGTATTTGTCTTTGCCATGCCCTTTTCTCCATTTCATCTGGGCTTTGCTGGGTTTCTCTCTCTTTCATTGAGTGTCATTCTTAAATCCATTGTATCTCATTATCACAACAGCATTCAATGCCGCACCCCTACAGTGGAGGAGCAGGAGGAGGAGCAGGAGGGAACATCCCACTCGCAAGTCTCCCAGACCCCACGTCTGTTTTGTTCCCCTCAATCCCTGAACGTCCAATTTCCTTTTCACCTCCTCCCACTGTGCCTCCTAAAGCCTACAACACTCAGAGGCGCAAGAGTACATCCATCCTTGAGGCACATACCCGGCACTTCCAGCCAGCCTACACTCGCTACGGGAGTAACCTTCATCCCTTTTCTGGAATGGAGACAGTTGATACCCCCCCTCTCTTCATGGTGAATCCTGGTTTTGCATCAGCTGCTCAAAGACTGGGTGTTGGGGAGTCGCTGCATCTCCCAGGTCAGTCGGACCCAAGTGTGTACGGCTATAAAGACATGAGAGCCGAGCACGGGGAAGCTGTAAGGAGATTAAGTCTCAATCAAGCTGCCTTATTGGACCACTATGAAGCCATGGCATATGGAGGATACCCAGTGACTGCACACCAGCTTGGCCGTTTAAGTTTCCATCAGCAAAGACATGCCGCTGCTGCTGCAGCTGCTGCAGCTGCAAGTTTCGGCTTTGAACAGCCAGGGTTTTTACACCCTCACCTCGTTCAAAGAATGAGTGCACACAGTCCTGTGCCTCCACCGTTAGCTCCTTTAAGTGCACCCTGTGGTACTTCTATCTCTTCATCGTCTGAGGGTTGCTATCCTCCACCACATGTTGCTGCATCTACTTTTGCCGTTTCTGCACCTGCAGTAATGGCTGATGCTGCACCACCAACTGGAAATGTTTTTGAGTTTCATTTAGCTGCAGCCGGAGACCCAAACCTTATGGCATCCAGAGTTTTCCGTGCCCGAAGAAGCTCCATGGACCTCCCCCTGGAGGACAGTGCTGGAGCTGGATCAGGTGGTACAGGCACATACATCCGTTTGCAGCCAGTGACAGAAGAGTTGTATTCATACGTCAGTCCTGAGCTCCCTTTACCTCCGGGAAGTCTGCTTCTTCATCATACAGGTTTAACTGCAAAAGACAAAAGTCCAGATCCTTCTAGTGACTCTCTGGCTTCTTCTGACACAGGGGAGTTCCAGTCCCCTCCTCCCCCACCATTCCTCCCTTCATTTGACTCCTCATGTGCTCAGTCCATACCTCACTCAGCCTCCACAGCAATTTACGATCCATCCGGTGGCATGTTCCCCATAGATCCCCAAGGCCACCCCCCCTCTATGCAGAGCTTTCTCCCTCCCACACCATCCTCTGAGCTCCCACTTGGAGGAGCATCATCAACTCAGCTGGAGACCTTGATGCAGAGTGCCTGGGCCCGGCATGGCGGGGTGGTTCCAGCTCAACCTGATATGACATACCATGAGTCATTGCTGGCCATGCAGGCTGTGAACCCGTCTCTGGTACTGCTTACATTCTAAACTCATCATTAGACCTCTGGGTCAGTTACCAGTAACTCAGGTTTTAGCCATGAACCTTAATCTGAAAATGATGTCTCAATATGATATTCTATATTAATTTGCCAACTTTAGTTTTCAAGTTGCTAAAGTTAAAGAACAATCAAGTATTCTGACCCAGAGGCCATTCTATCATACCCTCAAATGATGCTTCTTTAGCAATGTAGTGTTCCTTTATGATTTTATACTTTTTTAGTTACCTGAACACTACTGAGTCAGTCTCATTGTCTTCCTTCAAAATGTGATGAATTTAATAATGATCTATGAAGATCTTTGAATGAATAGCTTTTTAGCTTTAGTCAGAAGTACCAAACCCAGACCATATCTGCGCTTTAAATCCAGAAACATCAGTTTAGATGGAGTTGAAAACCTGTTCTATTAGCTTGAGTCATCGAACAAAGTTAGAAAAAAAAAAAACAACATTGAGAAGGTAGCCTCTGAAGACGGATTCTGGAGACATGCAAATCTTATAAGCCACCTCCCATTTGTGTTTATGTTGTGTATTTTAAGTAAGTAAAATTTTGTCTGTATGTTCATATATGACTGTATATGAGAAGTGTGTGTTTGTACTGGTATACTGTTTGTATGGTATACTGGACATTTTACTAGTACAAATCCAAAGTCTGTTTAGACCAGTTTCTCTGGCTCCTTCAAAATTTACAATATAATAAAAACAATAAAGACATTAACTTCCTGCAATGCACAGTAATTAAATACATTAATTTTAAATCACTGTGGTCAGATTAAACTTTGTGACTTTGTTGATTTGTATGGACAAACACACAAACATACAACAAAAATCAGATAATAATCACTTCATCTGTGTAATTCCTTTTTCTTGTTATCTTTAATTCAGCATATTGTGTAGTAATTTCCTGCTCAGGCTGAAAAATAACTTCCTACACAAAGGACAAAGGTCATAATTTAATTTGCATTAAACCCTTAGAATGCTGATACGATCATTATCATTCCTTTGGAGTTTTGCTTGGCTTTCACTGTCATTTAATTTTCATGAAACATCTTTTGTTTTAGTGGGTTTTTGTTCAGTTTATTTATCTAATTTTCTTTATCACTTGTCTGTGCTGTAATGATTTTATGTTGTGTATGCAGTGATACGAAAAAGGTAGGTATCCTTGTTAATAGTGCAACATACTTGCATAAGCTTGACCACACATAATGTGGGGTAGGGCTTGGTAGCAAGTATAAAGTTGCAAACAGCCTTCTAAGGGTTCATTCAGGCTATAATTATCTGTAAGCTGCTGTACTTTGTGCTTTTATTTGGGGAAGCTCAAGGAGGTTTGCGTTGACAGATATCACCAGGATCAAAGTGAAATAAACAGAAAAAGTTCAGTTCTAGAGCCCCTTCAACATATACAGTCCAGAGGATCTCCTTGCCTCTAAATATGTCTGTTCACACAGCCACACACTTACTGCAAAAGTCATGTTCTTAAGATGCTCATGGCCAAAGAATGTAGATGTTTGTGTTCACACACAGAGCTCCTCTGGATAGAATCTAGATTATATCGAGAATATGTACGCGTAAAAGGGCCTTAAAAATCATAGATTAAGAAAGAAATGTCAGTCTGTATAAGATACAGTGATGGAAAATGTTTTCGGACAGGATTAGAGCTCTAAACTACTGCTAAATTTTAATTTGATGAAGTTTTTTTTCGTTCAGTTTTGAACACATTCACATGGTATTTGTGGAGTTTGATACAATGTTAACAACTGAATCTTGAAACTGAAGAATTTAGTTTTGTTAGTTTTCCTTGTAAACAAAGAACAAAAAATCTAATTTGTATTTGTGTCTTTCTAACGCTGCCAAATCTTTTGAAACAAAAAGATTTTTCCACAAATATTTCATGGTAATATTAGACTTTGGGTTAAGTTTTGGATGTCCGAAAACCTTTTTTCCACCACTGTGTGTACATTTCATTGAAATGACTATCTTTCAAAGTTAAAATTTTTGTTGACTGTATTTTACTGGACCTTGGATGATATGTTTGAAATCATTCCATTTAAATACAGTTCTGTGTGGGGCGTCAATATTCCAGCTTCTACTTTGATCTTTTGGCTTATTACCGCTAGCAATCACTGCAGGGGGCTTACCTGCATGTTACAAATACCCCTGTACTTACACCCTGTCTAACCCCAGTGCTGCGACTGTATTCTCATCCCCTCTGTGTTACAAGCTGCATATATGCACGGGGTCAGTGTGCATATATCTACGCCATAGTTCAATGTGCACGTGTTGTTTGTGTGCATGTGTGCATACACAAAAACAAACTTTAGATTATAAATAAAGAACTGATTTCTTGTGTTTGCACTCATGTACAATATGTTTAACTGTATACGTGTTCTAATTATATTTTTTTTCCCTCTCTCCTTGTGCTGCTGCTCTTCTTTACCCTGTTTTTTCCCCAACTCTCTCTTTCCACCTTTTTTTTTCTAAATCTCCTAGCAGCAGGTTCAGTCTCCTGCTCCTCAGCACTCGCCAGGACCCCCTCTCATTCCTGCCACCATACAGCCAGCTCCTCCTGGGACATCCCAACAGGTATAATCTAAAAAAGTTCAAGCTTTGCCGTACAGTTATTTAACCTGATTTTCTCACATTTCTAATAAGTACTTATTCTGCAACAATTCATAATCCAGACTTGACTCTAACAAGTCTCCCAGAGTTGGCACCATTCCGAACATTACACCTCAGTCTATTTGAAAAACTGGTTGTTTTCCATGTACAAACCTCTGCTTCACGACAAGCTAATTGCATCCCTAAAGAGATTACACTGAGCGTGAAATTGAGTGTGAGTGTTTTCAACCCCCCCTTAAAAAGACTTACTATCCGTATGTCTTGTTTGCTGTATTTTAAACTCAAGTCACATTGTTTATTTCAGGTTGACTTTAAATAGATTTCTGTAGGTTTTTATAATAGTTAATGGTGAAAAAGGAAATAAACAATAAATTCTCTTTAGGTCTTAAGTTAATCCTTGGTTATTATAAACAGTGTTTTACAATATTTACATTTAGATGTGTAATTTCCTTTTCCTCTCCCACTCTCTTTATTTTTCCCTGTCTCTCTCTCATTTTGTTTTTGCCTCATGCTCTTTCCTTTCCTCGGTCTGTGTCCAGTTTTTCCCATCTAATCAGAGTTCTGCATCAGTTCAGAGCCCCACACACACATCTCTGCCTCAGGCTTCGGCGCAGGTATGTAAACTCTATCTGACATCTATTTAAAACTATACATTGAATGCAGAAAAAAACACACATTCTTTGGCCAATTAGTGTTTTCACTTTTAGGCTGTGATTTCACTTTGATGCACACTTCTGCATAAATCATCACTCCTACCTGCCTACAGCTATAACGATAATGCATATTTGAACATTTGCATACACATTCTAATACCCAAATCTGAAAAACATAATGTCCCCATTAGGTTACTTCAGGTTACAAATTATTGTCAGTGCATTTTTTTTCAAACTATAATGTATTTACTCATTGATACACTCAATAAGCTATGTGTCTCTGAAATGTAATTTGATGATCATTTGCTGAGGCTGACTCAGTAATTTAATCAGTAGGTCATGTAACCACTTTGGCAGTAAATAATCAGCCTTTTTTGAGTGCTACTTTATTATTTTTTACTTTAATGTCAGATTCTTCCTAAGCTTGATGTCTTTTTCTTTTTTCCTGTTGGCTCGCTGTCTGTTTTCAACGCTGGGTTTGTTTTTGCCTATGTGTGCTCATATGTGTTTTCTTGTGTGGATGCTTGTTTGTTTATATATATATATATATATATAATTTTTTTTTTTTTATTTATGTATTCATTTGTTTTTTATTTCTGGCTATATTTGTTCCTGTGGCCTTTAGTTTTCTGACCTAAGTCCCTCTCCTAGTATAGAACATCTGTATCTTCTCTACCAAGCTGCACAATTTTCCCTGGCTCATGTAACATTACATATTATATGCTGTCTATTTGTATTTATATGCTGTATGTTGGTATGTGTCCGTGCTAATTGTGGCCATGCTTTTCAGTGAATACATTTAGACTGCCTAATCAAAAAAAAAGTCACCAAAAGCATTGCATGCCATTTGGAACCACATCATATCACAACATTACTTCAGTCTTGGATTTTTTTTTTACATTATGTGTGTAAATATGATCAATTTTACCATAAAGTAGTTTCAAGATATTCTCTGCATCGGTTAGAATCAATCATTTGTCATAAGCTGAACACATCAATTACTCCTCACTATTCCAATATAGGAGTCTTATTTAAGCCAAAATCGGGTTGTGACTTTAACTTAGGTCAAACTGTGTTTGTGGTTGAATTCGTTTAGAATCCCAGTTGTTGTTGTTGTGCTTTATTTGAATTTGTTGCCTTTATCCTATTCATCCATTCCATTGTACATTCCTAATGGGTCCTTCTAACCATAAGACTAAAAGCATGTGCCCCAAGTACTTGAGCGCAGTTTAAGGTGGTTAAGATACTAATCCATTTGCAGAAGAGCAGTAAAATATAAACAGTGAATAGTGAGAAGTGCCCAGTGCAGTTTCCTTGTCTGGTAAGAAAGACGTTGAAGAGTTGTTAATATTGTATATGAGTATTTACTGGTATCAGTAAGTGAAAGACTATTGCTTTTACCAGTTGGATAAGAATTTTCTAGGTGCATGTTTTTAATTAACCTTATTAAGTCCTTTTGTTTGCCGGCCTTTGAGGCACATTGTGTTCCAGTAAATAGACAATTCATGTAAACATAAACATACAACCCATTCTCCTTCCTTACATTGCTGCCACTACTTGCCTTCTTCATTTTTCCACCTTATATACCTTAAAATTTGTCTCATCTTTTCTGTCTGCCTCCTTCTCTTTTTGGCTTTTCCTCCTATTTTCAGCCCAGTGTAGCCACCTCCACCCTTACCTTGGTTTCCACACCAACAGCGGTGCTAGCTTCCCCTGCCTCTCCTCTGCCACTCCCTGTTGTGGTGGGGCCTACTATTGTTTCTTGTCCCCCTCCTCCTCCTCCTCTTCCTCCTCCTCCTTCTCCTGTGCCTACACCTCTGCCCCAGCCATTGGCCCCCACAGTGCCAATCATCAGTGTAGTCACCGCCCCACCTGATACTTCTATGGAAGCCCCTCCCCAGGTACTGGACAACCAAATTCAAATGGATGTCTTGTCCCTACCGTCTGTGCTCACCACTGTAGAAGAGCTAATAAAATATTAGCTTTATTTTTGAGAGGGTTTCCCCACACTCGCCTTGCTTGTATTTGTTAACTTTTCCATTATCTTTCTTCCCCTGGCGATAGTGGTCATACCGATTTTGGTGGGTTCTGTGTGTGTTTCAGTCTGCTTCTCAGACATCTGAGCTGTCCCTGTCCCAGCTGCAGGCACCTCAGGTTCTTTCAGCTATTGAGAGGTAATAAATACAAATACAATCCAGTTCCAATGCAGAGATTAGAATGTTGCTATTTTCCTGAAAACCTGAAGGAATATTAATTCTATAATCCTGATTCTCTGTGGCTCAGCGGGCACTCTGAGCTGTCAGGCCTGAGTGACGGCAACGAGGGTGGAGGAGGAGGCGGTCGCCACGAAGGCCGCTCCACAAAGCGACATCAGAGACGTTCTGTACGAAGTCGGTCACGCCACGAGAAGAGCTCCAAGGCTAAACTCAATGTTCTCAATGTAATAACACACCTGCACTATCATTCTAAAAGTAACGAGAGAAACATATTCATCGTTCATTTATGTCACATATTCTAATTATGTTCATCTGTGTGAAGATCTCCAATCGAGGGGACAGGGTAGCAGAGTGTCAGCTTGAGACCCACAATAGGAAGATGGTGACCTTCAGGTTTGACCTTGATGGAGACAACCCTGAAGAGATTGCCAAAATCATGGTAAACCTACACTGGCAGTTGTTTGATATTGACTTAATTAATAAATACTTAATTCCTCATTAACCATTTATTATACCCTATTATTTTCAATATATATATTATAGCTCACATGCCTATATAAACTGCATATCACATCTGTAGAACATCCAAAAACACTGATGTACACATAAATGCTTGTCCTTGCCATTTTTTTTAAATGCTTATCAGTCACTTTCCATGAAGTGACTTTTTCCCGGGACATTATCATAGGGAAAAGAAACCAAGCATGTCTAAACAAACACAAGTACAATTTCCTCTGACATTTCCCTCTGTTTATGTCTGGATGTGTGTGTCCAGGTTGAGAGTGAGTTTATCCTGGAGAGTGAGCGGGAGTCATTCATTGAGCAGGTCAGAGAGGTGATAGAGAACGCTGATGAGAAGGGTCTGGAAAGAGATGTGGAAAAACAGGTATTTACAACACTTTCTCCTAAGTCTTCTACTTGAAAGTGTTTTTATTTAGATGTTTTTTTCTTTCATTATTTTGAATTAGTTTGTGTACATATATTATCTTGCTTATCTACAGATGGCAGGTGATATGGAACAGCAGATTCCTGTAATATCTGTCCCTATGCCAGGTAAAAACCCAACAGAATTAACAGTTAATTGCAGAGAGGCATGGCATTAGAGTGGCTGTAGGATGACAGTTTCTTTCAGGTCTACATTGATTCATTGTCTAATCAACAGACACGAGAATGATCCATACATTTGCCCCTAAATAACTCCTTGATGCTATAATGAATGTTAAATATGGTACTGAATGTAGCTTTCATCTGTTTCCAGACATCCCTCCCTGTCCAGCAGCACAAGTGGTCCATTCAGCAGGTCGGAGGTTCATCGTCAGTCCCGTACCTGAAGCCAGACTCAAGGAACAAACATGTCCCACCTCCCCTCCCGCTATTGCTCCCGTTGCAGAAGCAGGTCAGACGCATGTGTGTGCATGCATACGAGTGCGTATGTGTGAGGATTAAAACATTTTTCTTTTTTTAAGTATGATACAAACCAGGCATAATAATAAAAAATATATTTAAAAACCTGTCATATGACTTTTAAAAGAAAAACATAACAGAATATGGTGTACTTACCTTCTCTCACACTTATTTGATTATACTGCAATGCATTTAGGGGAGTTTGCTCAAATGATTTGTCCAAATGCAATAACTCACATTGGCTTTTATTAAATAATGCTAGTGGACAATTTGTTAGAACTTTCAAGCTATCAACTAAAAATTTTTGAACAAAAACATTGTTTTTAAAAAATGTGTATGTTATTTTATGCAAATAACATAGTAAACTAAATCAATGGTTAAAATGTTCTTCTCTAACTTAACATACTTGTTGGTTTGTTTTTGTGTTTTTTTTAGTTCTTGCAGTTTCAGCTGCTGTTCAGACTCCAGGCCATGGTTTGATAGTGTCCCAGTCTACTGATGCCAGGAGCTTACAACAAGCTTTCTTTGAGCTCAGACAGAACCAGAATCAGTTTGATTCTGGACCCAACACAGCCCCTGCTTCTGTCCATTCCACCCATCCTCCTCTGCAGCCTGCAGGAGCCTCTCACCCCTTACAGTCTAGCACAGTCCCTTCCAATATCGATGTGACTGCTGGACATGTCCAATCTACTTTGAACCAGGCTCAGGAGCAGGTTTTGGATTCCCCTTTACCTCCCCCTTCCACTTCATCTACCCATTCCCCTTCACCCGCTGTGTGTGTTAGCCCTCATTGTACCACCTCCCCTACTACTGTGATGAATCAGTCTTCTCTCCAGACCCAGGCTGGGGTACAGGCTGTGTCACAGCCACTGCAGGCGCAAGCACAAATTCAGCCTCAGGCTTTCAGCCAGCCTCAGCCATCGCTTTCTAGTGCCATTTCTACTTTACTACCTTCAGCTGTCCCACCTGCCAGTATTTCCTCAACAATGATCACATCCCCTCCTCCTAGCCAGACTACGTGTCTTCTGTCCTCTCCTCCTCCTCCTTCCACTCTCGTAGCCAGCGATGTCTCCTCCGATCATCCTGTCTCTTCCCTCACATCCTCCACACCTCCCTTTTCTTCTTCTGACATCCCCACTACTGACATTCAAGGAACCCATCTTGTTCCTTCTGCTTCCTCCCAAACCACACCCCCTTCATCCATCTCTCCCACTGTGGGCCTTCAACCAGTGACTACCAGTGTTCCTTTAGTCCAGCCAACACTGGTCCACTCACAGCCACAGACAGCTGCTTTAGCTGGACAAATGCACAACCATTGTGGGGAATGTGACGCAAGGTGATTATCTATTGCTGCACAATACAGCCTTGAAAAAAAAAAAAAAAAATAATATATATATATATATATATATATATATATATATATATTAAAATATATATATATATATATATATATATATATGACTACTACACTTCAGTGTGTACATTTTTTTTTGGGTCCTTATTTACTCTTTAATAATGTTTATTATCTTAATTAGATGTGAGATAACTTCTGAGCTGCAAGGCAAACCTGACGATATCCAGGCTCTGGAGAAGAAGCTGCGGTCTCTCTTCATGGACCTTGGTGGGGGGGTTCCGCCCACACAAGGGGAGATCTTAGCTACAGAACCAGCCTCTGTAGCCACAGCAGCAGGAACTTCATCCCCATTGGGCACCTGCTCTACTTCCAGCACACCTGTCACCACACCTGGCTCCAGCCAATCAGCCAATCCTCTTCAGCCCCCCTCTAGCCTGGCACTGGGGTCTCCCGCCCCCGCTCAGGGCCCTGGAACACCCATCTCCACCACGGCACAGATAGGTAGGTGTGAGGATACAGAGGAATGTGTTCCTCTGTATCTTCTGGTGGCAGTTAGGCTTTCACTGATGTTGCTAACTGACATCCAGGTTCCACAGGCGTTCCTCCCTCATCCTTTGGCCAGAACACTCCATCCAAAACCCCCTTATCCAGGCTGCCGGTGAGTGATCCCTTTTAGCCGTCTAAGACAATCTCACATTATTTTATTTATTCTACCAAAACTTTTCCTTCTCACTTTTCTTACAACTCATATGGCATACATATTCAAGTTACCATTCCTTTACCTTTCTCTACTAATCGTTTCAAATCTTTTTTTCTCATTGCCCACCACGCCACTGTCTCTTTCTCAACACTTCTTTGTATCTGGAATTAGACCAGCTCTCCTTCTGCAGAACTCCTGCCATCTTTCCCTGGACCTTGTCTAATACAGGTGTTCTATTTTCATGTTATTTGCATAATATACATTACTACAGGAGAATATTCTTGCATTGTGCTCATAAATCATGTTGTAGCTATTGTTTATAATTAACGCCTCTGGTGTACAAAAAGGCATTAAATTGCTCACAGATGTTAAGCATAATTACTCTAATTCCACCTGGAGACCGTGCCACTGCTTTGACAGCTGATTTAAAGTCATTCGTAGGCCAAAAACACAGACACAAACAGAGACAGACAGAGCTTCTAGGTTGAGGACAGTGTCCTTCAAGACTGAGAATTCAGCCAGTTTACTTTTATTTTCAGCCAGTTTTGTTGCGTCTGATAAAGCCGCCGTTTAAAAATTAGGACTCCCGCTTAACTGTGGAATGTAGAGATGTGAGTTGCCAACATTACTTTTCATCCTTTATGTAACACAAACTTGTCCTGTAATGTGTCCCTGCAGTAGTCAGAGCACACAGTGGATTTTATTTAATGCTTTATAGAAATCAAAAAGAGAGCTCTAATATAGAGCTTTAACACTACCTTTTAAATTACACATAACTAACAAATTGCATCAAAACATGGCTCCTTGTTGTTCCAGCTCAGCTGTTTTAATTTTTAACATGTGTCTTCTTATTTTGTGTAATTGCTTAAGTCCCAGCAGCCTCTTGAGGACCTTGATGCTCAGTTAAGAAGAGCCCTGAGCCCAGAGACTGTTCCTGTAAGCGCACAGTCCAGGAAAAATATGTTTAGATGTTCTTTAAAATTAGACCAGCTTTGCCTCTGCGACACTGCTCAAAGGTAACCTGTTCTCTTTTTCTTCATGCTAGGCCTCTCAGGCCTCTCACAGTGGAATACCTTCAGTGGGACAAAGTATGTATGTCAGTGTACAGGTTAGTCAGTCCTCTGTATTTGGGTCTGTCTAATGTTTGCATTATATTATCTTTCAGTTCGTTTCTCTGTGGAAGAAGAAATGGCTCCTTGTGTTCCAGGAATTAAATTGGGTAGATTTCAGGTAAACTAATCGCAAACTTAGCCTCCTGTCGTTATTTGTACTGCTGCACAGTTTATCTGCATATTAGAATTCTTTTAGAATGACAGCTGTTAAATGCTTTGCAGAAAAAAAAGAGGCGAACACTGCATGTACAGTAGCACTATCTGAAGATGAGACAATATAAATGCTTGAAAACATCATCTTGCTTCCATTAGAATCAAAGAAGTAATAATGCTTTTTGGTACTAAATTGAATCTTGTGTAATCATGCCAGCAACCAGAAATAACCACCCAACAAACACATGAAAACATAATGTTCTTGCTGGAGGTTTTAATGAAGGATAATAACTAAATAATGTTTCTCTGTACTGTTTTTTTGTTCTCTTTCTAGGTTTCCTTGGCCACTGAAGAGACTTCAGTTCAATTACCAACCTGTACAGAATCTTCTTCTACCACTTCCTCTTCATCTTCGTCATCGTCATCCTCCTCCACGCTCTCCAGCCCAGAAAATACACTGCACAAAAGCTCGGCACCATCACTCAAAGTTAAAGGAGACCAAAGTGGCGATGTTGTTGATGGACTTCCCCAAAGAACTCTGGGAGGCTCCCACCAGCCGTCTCCTATTCCTTCACCCTGCCCTCCTAGGTCAACCACAACAATTGGACGCTTCCAGGTATTTCCTCTTTAGATCTTGTTCTATAGGACTTGTAGAACATGCTGTACTCCACATTTTAAACCTCAAGCCATGTTTTTCAGCCATTTTATTGTATTTTATTTTAGGTTACCACCAATCCTGAGGCTCGTGTTGGTAGATTCTCAGTCAGTCGAGCACAGGAGCAGAGCCTTGACCCCAGCCAGACTGCTCTGCCTGCCGCCCCGGCTGCTAAACCACCCAATGACCTGGGGCACACTCTGAGTCCAGACCCCACTCACAAAGCCTCACTGCCAAATCTGAACAACAACTCTTTCAATAATTCCTTTTTCAGCAGTGACAATGACTCTGAATTTGAGGATGAAGACTTTAAACGTGAAGTCAGCCTTCTTAGAGAAAAGCAAGTTACCTCCTGTTGTTGCTGTCCTTTTATCATTCTCAGTGCTTCAAAAATTGAGTTTACTGCCCACCTTTTTTCCTCTCTATGCCCTTAAATGGAACTGTGTTCCTCATCTAGTGTTAACGATTGCTACATTTCTCCTTTCCACTAAATATCTTACTTACCACTTTATTACCATCTTCCTCTTTCCTTTTTCTCTCTCGTCATCACCTTCACTTTCTTTCTTTAGCTTGTTTCTCATATTGTTATTTCTTCTTCATAATTAGGCACATGAGAGAGATTCAAGCTCTTCACTCCCGCCAGAAGGAGGAAATAGAGAGCCTTTTTACCAAGCTTGGAAAAGTAAGCAACCTTGGTTACATTTGTTTAACATACTGTAAAGATATACTGTATGCAATGAGCAAACATCCTTCTCGTGGCCTTTGTGCAGGTCCCTCCAGCTGCAGTGCTCCCTCCAGTTATAACCTTCACCGGCAGGAGGAGACGACCTACCAAAAACAAATCCTCGAAATCATCCAGAACGGGCTCCACACATGGCAGCAAGAGTCCGTTACAGCCAGGTAGGCCCATGGCTGAACATCTATATGAATAGTAACTCTGAATTTTCACCAGCTGCAACCTCTAAATGTGGCCTGAAAGCCATAGTTGTGGTCCACCATTCTTGTGGCTTCTCTGCTAGTGATATCAGTTTAAGCAGTAAATTCAGATGAGGAAGTTCAGTAACACTCACTGTATTCTTGTGGTTCACCACACAATGACATGGTCTAAAACCTCTTACACACTTCTGTTTATGCATCCATGTGCACATCCATGTGTTTATCTGCTTGGCTCATGTGGGTATATGTTGGCGCAGGGCTTGAACATTTCTGACTGCTTTCTCTGTCTGTCTCTTCCTGTGTCATTGTGTGTGTGTGTGGTGGTGATGATGTAAATGTGTGTCTCATCTGGTTGTTATATTTGTGCATGTTTGTGTGTCTCGGGACTCTGTGCTGTCTTTTCTGCACTGTCCTCTCCTGCCTATGCCTTTTACTGTCTCCAGGAAGCACTTTATCCGCCCAGAGCGTACCCACCATGTACCCCGGACAGCTGGCTCTTTTAGCCCCTGGAGGATTAGCCGATGCATGCAGCAACACACTGCTCCAGCCGCTCAAACCCTGTCCCTCCAGCAATAATCTGTGCTCGGCCTATACCAGCGAGGGGGCGCTCTCTGTACCCAGCTTATGTGCTCCCACCCCAGGTAGGCATGTGGCAGAGAGTTGCATTCTGCATCATAGATCACGTGCTTCCATACAAAACACAAATGCATGCATTTTGACACCCCAGACACCTTGTTTCTATCTTTCTCCATCAGTATCTCTCTCTGTGTAAACTTGATGGCTAACTGTTACGCTCTTCCTGTGTATTCCTTCACTTGTATCTCCTATCTCCCTTCTCATCTCTGCCCTTTTTCTTATTTATGATTTTTCTGTCATTTATCTTTCCGCTCACTTCTTCCATCTTCACCTGTCCCTTTACTGCACTTTCCTCATCTCCTCTACCCTCCCTCCTCCCTCTCTTCAGGCTGTGTAAAGTTCAGCTGGGGTTCGGAGCGTTTGGCCTTCAAGCCTGGCAGCAGGAGGACGCGCTTTCTGAGTACGCCCTGCTTGGCTCTTTGTGTGTAACGCTTTATTATTTTGCTCTTCTTTTTACCTGTTGTCCTTACTTATGCTGTACTTTTCTTTTACTCCTATATAAGTCAAGTCACGGTCAGCCCGTCCTTCTGTGGGTTTCCTACTTTGATGGAGGAAGACCCTCTACTTCTGATATTGCCAGTGACAGAACACCCCCAAAATCAGCTATTGAGGATTAATTGGAAAGATTTATTAAAAACTTTCAGACACAAAAAAAAATCCAGTAACCCTTGTCTCCCAAATAACATCAGCAATGGTTTTGCTGAAAACGTTTATGGTTTTAGGCCTGGTTGGCCTGGTGAGCTCTAAGATCATATCACAGCAAGACAAAACTTGAAATTCACAAATTACGTTTTATATAAGTTTTCAAATAAGTATTTGCTAACAAAGAAAACTAATAGACTGAGAAAATATCTTCATATTACCTGTCCTGTATGATGAATATATGCTTGTTAGTGTCTCAGCTACTCTTCCTTATTTTGAAGACAAATTGACTAATTGCAACTTCAATGTTTGTTTAAATAATACCAAGTTTAGATTAGAAACTCTGCAACATATGTATAAGTAGCGTTGTTAAATTCTTTGTATACTTGATGAAAGACCTTCTGCAGCTCAAGCCCCTTCTCTCCCTTTCTTATTTATGTCCCTTTTTCTCTTTCCTTAGCCCCAACAGTCCTCACCTGTTGCTTTATCACTGCACTGCCAGGAGGGGAGAGAAACAGATCTGGGTCGTAGCTTTGTTTAAAAAAAAAAAAAAAAAAAAAAGTGGGGACAGGTGATGTGATACTGACAGTGGTTGGTTCTTTAATTTTCACTGCAGATAGATAGTGGGTCTGGAAGGTTAAGTTTACATTTGACCCAGTTCTGGTGTGGCCTGTGAGCTGCAGGGAGGACTCAGAACTAGGGGTTGGCTACCCAAAATCATCTTTAAGAGGCAATCCAAGACAGAGGCACATAAATGTTATCTTTAAAAACTGTTGCTGCCCAGGCACCAGTAATCCTGGTGCCTGCAACTCTTCACAAGATTGATTTTTGTCAGAGCATTAATTGCTGAAATACAGACTGCTGACAATTACTTTTAATAAAACTGAGGTGAATTTTTAACTTCACATGTACCTTTACTGAAATAGCTCTCTGTCAGTGATTGATTTCAGTGTTGAGATGTTATTGGGCAACACAACCCCAGCGTGCTGATGTAAGATGCATTGTTTGTTAGGTATTGTGGTTGGGGATTAACTCTGACTCTCTCCCAATCCTCCAATTGTCTTCTGGCATCACAGGGAAGATGGTGAAAAAAGTCTGCCCCTGCAACCAGCTCTGTAGTAACTATCTCTCTTTTTGGACTTTCCTCCCTCCATCCTGCCGTCTTCCATCCTCTGTCACGCTTTCTCCTACTCTCTGACGCCCTCTAGAGTTCAATTTTGATGTCTCTGCCGTTTTTGCAATCAGTTCAATTCAGTAATTTCAGCTTGTGCGTTTGCATTCCACATTGTTGATATTCACAGATTATAAGGGACTGAAATGACTGATTTGACCTGCAGACAGATTCAAAGTGCCAGTGCATGCATCTGCAAGCTGTCTCTCTCTCTCACACACACACACACACACACACACACACACACACACACACACACACCTGAATAGCTGTCACCCAGTCTGCAACCTCCTGATCGTCTCCTCCCTTCGTCATGGCACGTGGTCTCAACTGCATCAAATTCCCTGGTGCTGCAGTCAGTAATGACTCAGCGCCTTCCCGTTTCTGTTTTCCTCCATTTTATTTAGCATGACACAGCAGCTTCTGCGAGATAATTACTATATAATGTGTTATTCATACAACATTTGATGAAAATAGATCAATTATTTGTCTCATAGCCAAGTGCACTTAGTCAACATGGGTTTGAAGGTCAAATTTGTATCATTCTAGCTTGCCAAGTATGCAATATTACAACAGTCTTAAATTTTAGTACCATAAACGTTATTTAAAAAGGCAACAAAGGAAGAGCAGAGCATTTATGATCCACAGCAAGACTAGCTGGGCCCTGCTTTTGTAATGTGAGAGCACCACGTGGCTGAATGATGCTGGGCTTGTCGGGTTTTGGGATCAGAGTGAAAACAGGTTTAGTTTTAAAATATAGTTTCCTATCATTCTCTCACATTCCTGTCATCCATCATTAGTATCATTATGATAACTTTTAACAGTATGATTTTCTGCCCGTGACAACATTCTGATATGCCCTAAAACTCCAGCCGCTGTCACCTTGTAATGGTTAAAACGGGAACATCATTCTCATCCACTTAGAACGTTTATCAAATTGAATTCTAAACACAGAAATCCTCACCTGCTTTTTTTTTTCTCTGCTTTCTTTCCTTCCTCTGCAGGGACGAATAGCACCAATGCGGTGAGTGGTTCTGGTTTGTGTCAGAGCCAGGAGAGTTCCCAGTGTCTGGCCCCGAATATGTCAGCCCCCCACCAGAGGAAAGGAACCTTCACCGATGACCTCCATAAACTGGTGGACAACTGGGCCAGAGATGCCATGAACCTCTCACAGGTTTGGTGCTGTTTTGTGGTTGATCTTAGAGTTGGCCTTGAACGGGACATCATTTAAGGGAATAAAATATTGACTTTCAGGGGAAGAGAAGTGCCAAACAGCTGCAGCAGCCCCCAGCACAGGGTCACAGCTATGAGGTGAGCAGAAAAAGGAGATGTGTTTTGCACAAAAACACTGTACATTTATCAAAACACTGTTTTTTCTTTGTGTCATTTACACACAGTCGTCCATTTCCTGACATCATATTCCATGTCTTTAGGTTATCCAGTCAGCCAGTCTGGGTAGGAAGTACTCTGCTCCAAGCCAGCTGTGTGCCAGCAGCATCGGAGGCTCAGCCCAACTACCTACAAACACCACTGCCGCTACTTCTTTAGCTGTGCGCAAGGGCTCCCTGTGCCATCCTCCTGCTTCCTCCACTCCACCTCAACCCCAGCTTCCCCAGTTCATCCACTACACCCCCACTGCTGCCTTCAGTGCACAGTGGTCTGGTCCTGCTCACGTACTGTCGGCCCCACAGCAGAATCCCACGCAGCCTGGACCCCTGCTCGTCAGCACCTCCCAGCCGTTGGGCCCCTACCCAGCCACACTTGGTGGACAGGGCCAGATTCCAGGACAGGTTTTCCCTCCGACCAATACCCTGCAGAAATCTGTCAGCAACCCAGGAGGCCCCAACCTGAGGACCACATAGGACTGGGAGTAAGGGCTGGTTTGAATCCAAGCCCAGCTGGGAAGGACTGCTGTTGAACAGAGTGGTTCAGGCAGATTGGCCATACAAGAAGATTGTTCAAAGCAGGTTGAGAGGAGGGCTGAACAAAAAAGAGAGTAATGTGGCCACCAGTGCAGTCCACAGATGCATGTGCAGTGAGAGAAACTCCCACTCTGCTGTTTTATCCTCATGATGAGCAAAGGAAAAGACCTGTGGGTGCAAATGAGAGAGGGCCACAGAGGTTTTGTCAGGGTGCTGGGCTTGTTTCGTTGCATAGCCAGGTACAGCTTCTGCAGGCCGGGCCTCGAGAAACAGGATGTGGTCATTCTGTAGGGAAAAACAACAGGGACCCTTGTGTCAACAGAGTTTTTTTTTTCTCTAATTTGTTACAATAATAATCCCAGAGAGAACTGATGGCAGCCGGAATGTTGCGCTGGCTCAGAATCTCTCAGTGCACAAGAGGCTGCTCACTCCAGTGGTTTTTCCAGAAAGCTGCAGCACACTGGGAGCAGGATGAGAGAAGCAAGGAGTGGAATTTAGTCTGAGTTCGCTCCCAGAATTTGGTAATCATTCTTAGCCATGAAAGCACAAATGATCCAGTTCACGTGGAGAGTGCCTCCACCCCGGCATAGCCTCCAGCATTTAGTGGGAGAGTTCATCATGAGCTCCTCTACTGTAACACTTTGCGTGTCTTATTCCTCCTACGTTCAAACAGGTGGAGGAGAGAAAGGGTGTTAGGGAAAGAGAGCGTCACGAAAACTTCAGTCGGCTCTCTTTAACAAACACGCCTGCCGGGTGCATAGATGCTAAAGCGCCTCTGCAGACCAGAACAACCTCTTCACGGTCACGACTCCGCCTCCTCTTCCATCCCTCCACCTGCCTGTCCGTTGTCGGTCAAAGCAATAACAGCAGAATCGTTTTAGAGAACAAAAACATCACAAGAACAGAGCAAAAGTGGCCTTGTATCAAAGTAACAGAGTCCCTGTACAGTCTGTGTCTGTCTTTTTCTAGAATGTTCAGCCATTATGATTCCATTTCGAGGTTTATTTTTGGTTTATGTTGTGTTGTTTTGCTCGATGGCCCCAGTCCTACACAGTCGCGCACACACAATGCATCAGACACACACAGCAAGACTAAAGTAAATACATGCACCTTGTTTGGAGGTTTTGCAGCCATTTCCCAGAGTTCCACGGTCTAATGAGTCAGTTCTCATCATCTTTACGATGGTTTCAGCATTTGTGTTGTAATTGTTACAATGTGCATTTGATTATTGTTGTTAGTGCTTATGAATCTATTTAAAAAGAAACAAAAACAAGAACATGTTCTGTCAATGGACCTGTTATACACACACATCGCTGTACGATGTGGAAACACTGTGATTGATTGTTGTTTATTATTAGCAAATGTTGTTGGGCAGCATTAGATTTAAGGTGAAATGTCACAAAAAAAAGAAAATACAGTATACAGGGGCTGGGTTGGGGTCCTTTCACTTTCAATTCGCCACTTTTAACAAACCAGAAATGTGAAAAATTGACAAAATAATCTTAGCACGGACATGATCCAAAAGAGATGCCTTACTGAAAACAATAATGTCAGCTCACTTAATTACAACCGTTTGAATTGAAAGTGGAGCCTCAAAGCTGATTATTAAGAAAAACTGGTGATGGCAGCAGGATTGTTAATATTTAGAAAGTAATGCTAGCTATTTTTTGTTTTTTAAATACAGTACTTATATATCAGACACTTTAAATAGCCCTCTTCCCTTTCTCCCTTGTTTTATTAGATGAATGTGAATGTATAAACCAATGGTGTCCATTTTATTGTACTTGAATATGTCGTTTTATCTTTGCTATTTTTTTTCCCTTGGACCCCCTTTAGAGCCTCTGGTTGTCGCCGGAGGGGTTTACTAGTGCCTTGCATCTTTTGTGTCGCTTGTTTTATGGAAGGGAGGATATTTAGAACTCGGGAGACTGTAAATGAAGCACATTTAGCAGCATGTTTGAGGAGAGGGGTGTCGTTTTGAAGCCGGCACCGAGGGATGAACGTAGTGTTAGAGTTAAACGAGTAATAGCCATCATTAGCTGTGAATGTGTGTGCTCGAGCTGGGTTGTGGTTATTTCTCTTTACGTGTTTTCAAAAGGTCTTGTAAGCACACAGGAGTTGAAAATATCACCAGATACTTTAGCTTTATTAGCTTTAGAGCCAGGTACACCACCACCACAGTGACAGAGAGAATCTGAGCTTATCAATGCCATTGTTTTCAGGGTTTTTGATGTGGATGTTGGGGGTGGACTATGGGCAGGGGGATATTTTCAGTTTAAGGAGGAAACCGTCGGAGATTGTTTGGGAAGCTTGGACCACTTTGTACTTCAGAGGCCACAGCCTCGGTGCAGCAGAGTTTAATCTCAATGTCACCAATATCATTATCATGTGACTATGACCTTTGGGAAAAAAAAAAAAAAAATAGACTCGATCACTGCTTTGGACGGTTAGAAAACCTGGTGAAAAATAACCAAAGCTGCGCCAACTTTAATCGGTTTTTAATCTTTTGTTGTGGTGCTGCAATAGGCTAGAAACATGTCTGTTCTACTCCGTCAGGGGCTTCGCTGTTGGGGAGCATCTAGAAGAATTTGGGTCGTAAGGGTGTTGGATACAGGTGGAGACGCTGCTGGCCGTGGGGACTTTTAAGGCCCCTCGTCTCTCCATTCCTTTTTGGTACAGACTTTCAGCCTTTTTGCTTCTCGGCACCGGTGTCACTTCACGATCATCAAGGTCGCTTTGTGACGCTTTCCCATCAAAGCTTGTGCGACAAACACACACCTATGGTCGCAGATACACAGGCGACAGTTTCCCTTACTGCGTTTAGTCGAAGCTGTGAAAATTCATTGAGCCACTTTGCATTGATTCTTTATTCCCATAACCGTTCAGAAGTCAAATCATTACCTGCGCCACAAACCCAGCACAATTCCCCCTGGTAAGGAGATTTGGGTGTTTTTACCTGCCCGGAGCGTGTTTTTTTTTTGCTTGGTTACTACTTTGAAGTTTCTTCAGCTGCAGACCTTTGATGCTTTGGTGTGTCCACACCACGAGGTTATTATAAATCAGGGGTGTCCAGACCCAATCCTAGAGGGCTTCAGTCCAGCTGGGATTTATGTCCTACCAGGCAGACAGCGCTTTAACATTCCACTTTCCTTGGTGAAAGCATCTTCTGCCTGCCACAAAACTCGCCTGGATTGTGGCCTTGAACGAATGGGTCTGGAAAACCCTGCTGGAAAAGTCACACCTACCGTGGTGCAGCGTGATATCAAGGGTTTGTCGGGCAGCGCCCCCTACTGAAGGACACCAGTAGACGCAGTTATAGTGAAGACTTTTTTGCGTGGAGTCATGGAGGACTCTTACTGTGAAGTGAAGTTTCCTGAAGTTATAGTGAACACGTAGGCTTTTACTTTGTAGTGACCTGCAAACAACTACAATTTATGCCCATTAAGATTTTGTGCTCATTACTGTAGAAGTGCCCACATGTGAAACAATGCCTTTTCAACACACACACACACACACACACACACACACGTTTATTCAGTAGATCTATTTCATGTTGCCACAGTTTCTTCTGTTACTGACCTTTTTCACATTTTTACATTTTATTTTGTATTTCTCTTTTCTTTTATCAGCTGTTTTATTGTCTCTGGCCTATCTGACCTGATGTTTCAGTGGTTTCATTTTCTTCCTATTTTGATGTTTATCATGTGAAAAAAACAAACGGTTGGTTAAGAAACACGGGTGAATGAATGAATGCAAGAAAATACAAAAAAAAAAAAACATAGGGAGTCATCAGCAGCCTTTAAAGGTATGTTTTGCACTAAGTATAGAGTGTTCAAGCTTCATATTAAAACAAATCTGCGCTTTGCGCTACAATAAATAAAATTGTTACTTTATTTGTAAAAACTTAATAAAAGTTGTTTAAATGACCTTTACTGACTGGAGTTGATTAAATATAAAAGCTAAGTCTGTATGTCTATTTTCTAAGTGTGATGTTTGTAATGCATCATCCTTTTCACAGCTTTCTATACACAAGCTGAGTGAGGAAAATATTAAAGGCTGAAGGAATATAAATCAGGTCAGTGTATTTTATTGTTTACTAATTTAGGATTAATAGCTTTATTAGACATTAATGTGAACATGATGTCCTTAATCTAGGTTAAATTAATGCTAAATATATATTTGAATGTGTTTTAAGTTTGCGCGTGATGTAATAACTTGACCTTTCCATCAGGGGGCAGAAATTCACAATACCTTGCCGTGTCCGACAGGTAGGACCCCCTCCTGTGACGCTGTGTCTTTCCTCAGTCAGGAAGCAGCTTTTAATGAGGTGTGAATCTTTGCTTATGATTATCGGTCGCCATGGGTCCGGTGAAAATAACACGGTCAGGAAAATGAGGCCTGAGGAAGGAAAGGGGAGGAAAATATTCCATCCTGCAGTTCTGATGCAAAATGAATATCATACACAGCCAAAACTTACAGTTGCCAAACACTGATATGCTGTTGTTGCTATTATTATTATTATTATTATTATTATTATTGTTCCTACAAAGAACAAAATTGTAATAGCATGAAACCGCCCCATTTCACGACACAGTCCAGGTATGTGCATTAGTATCAGTCTGACTCATGATGTGTGTGTGTGTGTGTGTGTGTGTATTGGCACATTTACATACCCGTTGTCCCTGTCCCACAGACTCGATGTTTGAGTGGTGGACTGCTGCTGTTGCAAGCAAACCAATGCAAGTCTTTAAAGGGTTAAAAGGCAAACTAAGTGCAGTCACGCTTTTCTTCTGCAATCATCTAATAATTTTTTTTTTCTTGTTTGTTTGGATAGTTTTGACATTTTGGTTCTCATTTAAGGCAAATGTGTCAGTTATATTTATTCTATGTATAGTAGAAATGTTACTATTAGCGTTAACGTTAACGCACTGTCACCTTATATTGTTAGGACAAACCACTCAACAGTACGTAACCTTCTCAAGTCATTCCATAGGGGCCTAATGAAGGACCACAAAAGAGTGTGTGCGAAACACTAACTTTCTTCCCCGGCACTTGCTCTCCTCTGGGTTTGATGTTTGGCCCCCTGTGCTTTTCTGATTCTGAAAGGTAGCCCTAAATATTGCAATTCTTCCAATATTGTCGTGCTTTTCTGTGTTCTTTACCAACTTCCTAGTATGTTAGACAGAATGTGGAATGCTAATTATTAATTTGCTTCCTTTGTAGTTGCCCTTCATGGAAGCATGACCCTCTAACTGGGCTAAACTTTAACAGGGTCAAGGAAGTGGAACCCTTGTGCTTGGTGACCAGGTTAGTCAAAACTTCACTGAATCACTCTGTGGAGTTACTGATGGAGGGACCAACGACGTTACAGCGGGTCGTTTTCTCCTCAATCCTCCCCTATGCAGCACCAATTATCTTGCGTGTTTGTTTGGTGTAATCATGTATCTGTGTAAGCAGTAGCTGCAGGTCTGTGCTGGACATTGATGTGGGCTCCTGAGTGGAGGAAGAACGCTTTCCTTGCCTTTGAATGTGTTTAGTAGGTCTAAATTAACACAGCGCTGAGATTTAATTAATAGTTCATCACATTTGCGCTACCGGTCTTCTCCGCCTGGGCTGGAGGTGCAGTTTTGCCTTGTACATCTGTTTGTCTACCCGTATATTGCTCCTGTGTGTATCTAAATAAGCTAGCTCTAATGGTGTGTAGCTGAACACAAACAAACTGTGTGTATCTTTACACACAACAGACAAGTCCCCACTTTAGCCTCCGGACATGGACACACCAAACCAGCAAACCAAAACAAACCGTTAAGTGTTCCACGGAAACAGGCCTGAGTTACAGGATTAAAAAGAACACAAACGAAATGAGTGAATGTTAAATATGTACGAGTCAACCACCTCATCCTGTGAAATCAGCAGAGGCAGTTTGTACGCGCTTCTTTGCACCAGGTTTCTGCGTAATCTCACCCCTCGGTGCAGCTTAATCAGACACAGTGATTTCAGTCTTGCTGTTAGGGTTAAGCAACTGTTCTCAAGTGCATTTGATAGTGAGTGCAGTCAGTGTACATTTACTGCAGTCTGACAGACCTTTCAATGCTCAGAGGATCAAGATCTGTGGTCCGTTTTTAAAGTTACAGCAAAGTCTTTTAAAAAGAGCTTTATACTGTGTTCTCTGTGGTCCTGGTAGCGAAAAAGTACAAGAGCAAGAACATGAAGCAGTACAATGAGTAGCAACCAGCGATGTTCCTTTGATTTGAATGTTTCATCGTCTCACATTTCACACACCAAACCACAGACTCCCCCATCGCGCTCTCTCTCTCTCTCTCTCTCTCACACACACACACACACACACTCTCTCTCTCTCTCTCTCTCTCTCTCACACACACACACTCTCACACACACACACACACACACACACACACACTCACTTCCTCCCGGCCTCAGTAAGTCGCGTATTTTGATCTTGACGGCGGCTCCGCGCCGTTACGCGCAGTTGATGCTGCGCTCAGGAACCGGGCAGCGATTTCAAGACCTTAAAGCCAAATAAAGCCGCACTCAGAAGGAGCAAAGAAGACTACCAAAGTGAAAAAGTGAGTAGAAACCTTCAGGAAGCAACTGCGCTCTCGTAATCTTTTTAATTAAAAACCGTGATGTAAATTATTAACTGCAGTAAAAGCGTTCGTTGTGATTCTGTTTTAGCAGAAAAAATATTTTAGACAATGAAAATCAATCAGAGGCACTAAAGACATGAAAAAGGCGTCATTTGCGCCATGTTTTTTTTTTTTTTTTTTTTTTCATTTATTTTTTTAATTCCGTCAGACGTGGGTAAACCCGCAGCAAGACTGGCAGATAGCGCCCGTGTTTGCAGGCTGGTAATTTCCGTGCACGGCTACGGAATCGCGCTACTTCTTGTGGTTGCGTGATCTACTGAGATCGATTAGAGGTGTTAATATTTAGTCGAAGCTTGGCTGTCTTTAGGAGAACTCGAGAGCCGTTGAGAACTTTAAAGGAGTGGGAGTGGGAGTTCACTGGTCGTGAGCATCTGCCCACAGACTGAATGACAAATACTGGCAGGCTCCCACAACAGCCCTTCACGGCGTGAACCTTTCTCTCAGGAAAACGAGATTATAAAATTGGCATAAATAGATCCCAGCACAGGCTGCATTGATCCTAACTGTATTAGCAGTCAAGTTTCATTAAACCTGAAGCCCTGAGAGGCCTTAGCCCACGAGGTTCTACTGAAAACTGAAATATTACATTTAAACTGAAACAAAAGTGTGAAGTTATTTCCTGACACTTTAGCAGAAATGTTCCTAAGGCTCGGCCCTCTTTTTTTTTCTTTTGATACCTTATGTGGCCCCGTACTACAAACCTAGCTGATATGTTGCATTCTATCTGTGTGTGTGTGTGTGTGTGTGTGTGTGTGTGTGTGTGTGTGTGTGTGTAAATGTGAGGGCATTTCAGTACACGGTGAGATCGAGTTTCTGTCTCAACAGCTTCATTGTAATCCGGCTGAAATTCGGTGTGCTTCCTGAAGCCACCAACCTTGCACGTTGAAGCCATGAAATGGTTCCGCGATCATTCAGACCTTCCTTTCTCCTGGAAAAGTGTCTCCATTCTAAAACTCTGCCCTGTTGTCTGTATGGAAAAGCGTCGTATCAATAGGAAAATGCTGTTTTTCTTTGACCCTGCACTAATTCTGCTGTTTTGCTCTGTCAGATGCTGATTCGGTGGTGGTGGTGGTGTGTGCGGGCGGCTCGCTAGCTTTCACGCCTCCCAAGGCCACCATGGAACGAGAGGGATCGTTTAGGTATGAGGAAGCTTTGTGTTTCCTGGGTGTCTCTCCTCTGTTCCAGTTCTCCCTTCCTCCCTTTTTTGTCTTTAACTTCTTCCTTTGGGACATGCAAAGATAAATGGAAAAGTGGAAAAAGAAGCGCACGTACGGTCACACACATTCCTCAGTGACCTCATTCATCCATCCATCCAGCCGTGCAAACAAGCCCCTCATCCTCTTTTGTTTAGTAATTAGGCTGCAGCGTTTTCTCCCTCAGCTCTTCCTGTTGTTTCTGAGCCAAAACCACAAAGTGTCAAACTGCTGGGCCACACCAGCATCCTGTGACTTACACCAGCGCTAACCATGCTTTCATGCACCAGGGACACGCTGACCTCCTGCTGTGGGTCTGTCCTTCTCCATACTACCAAATTATGCCTTTTACTAGCAAAGTGAGGGCATTGTTTTGTTTGAAGTGAGGGTATTTTGGCTGGTCTGCCACTTTCACAGGGATGTTTCAGGGTTAAAGTCACAATTGGGGTCAGGGTCAGGGGTCAGGGGTCAGGGTCAGGGTTTAGTTGTGGTGCTCAGGGTAAGGAGCTAGAGAATGTATGTCTTTGAGTTACGTCTCTTAAAGTTAAAGGGTGTGTGTGTGTGTGTGTGTGTGTGTGTGTGTGTGCGTGCTTGGGATCGAATCCTTGTGTGTTCCTGAACCCGTGTTCTCCTTCTTTCACTGACCTATTTATATGGAGACGGACTGGGATCCAGTTTGACCTATAATACACATGCACACACACACACACATACAAACAAACACACTTCCTTCTTCACACACTTCTACCTATGTGGGGAGTCTCAATGGCGTCACTGTCACTAAAAATGCTTCACTGTTGAATAAGTGTTTTGTGCCCATATTGTTTTTATTTTATTTATTTAGTCCACAAAAACAAAGACCACCTATAATTCCGGAGGCCAGCGGTGTGACTAACAGCATGAATGCATCTTTGATCGGCCCCAGGCCCCACACAGACAGAAAGAAAAAGAGAGGGAGGAAGTTAAATATGTGCCACCTTTAAATCCTTCCCGTCGCTCCTGGCAGCACCAGAACCTCAAAAGAGTTCCTTTGTTCACTGGGCACAAAAGCTCACAGGGTCACATGTTCTCAGACTGGCAAAGAGACAAAGATGGATGAGTGGAGAGAAGAGAAGAATGGGTGAAGGAATTAGGAAGAAGAAGAATAGCAAGAGTGAGTTAGAGGTTTGCCTCCTACACCTTCATTCTTTCTTCATTCTTTCTTCCCTGCACCTGTTCCCACACTCATGGGGCAGGAACATAGATGTTTAGGTAGTGGTGTGTATGATGTGGGTTGCTATGGTTACGGAATCTAGCCTGTGGATATCATTTAAAATAGCTGCTAAAAAACTCGGACTCAAAAGTTTTCTTATCATTTCTTCATTATGACATCATTCCTTAAAGATATGTCATTTCAGGACAGGCTGTGTTATTTCTCCGTCTGTCTTCTGCTCTTTCAGGAGTCTCCACAGCAGGTTCAGGTTGGGCAGCAGCTCGTTCTCCAGTCAGACCGACCTCTCGCAGGGGAGGAACGCAGGAGGAGATAAGGGAGGAATAACTGGGGGACTGACAGATGAGTGCAGCAAGGACAAAGGGAGCCAGCAGAGGAGAGCTGGGGCCAACGCCACCTGGAACAGGTGAGATCTCCCCAGCCTGCCTCGGGTCAAACAGCCTTCTCCTCAATATGAAAGTATAAAAACAGCTCACAGATCTGCATCTTCACACACACACACACACACACACACTCACACTCGTGGGTTTTTCTTTGCAGTGCCGTTATTCCTGCTGTGAGTGCGCTCCTGCTTTTGCACGCAGTCATCCACTCTCGCCTCCCTCAGGGTCCATCACAGTATCTTTTTATCAGCGTCCACCCCACACTTCTCCTTTTTATCTCATTCTGCTTCGTAGATCCTTTTCTTCTCCCCTTGCCTCCCTCTTTTATCTGGTTATTTTATTCAACCTTTATATTAGACAGCAGAAAAGCAAGATGCTCAGTGGCGGCAACACGTCATTTTTAGCAAAGAATTCTTGAAATCTGGTAAAATCTTCAGTATTTCTGAATGAAGGAGCGATTAATGCTGTGGCTTTTGTGTTTCTCTATCCTCAGCATCCATAATGCCGTCATATCAGTTTTCCAAAGGAAGGAACTGGGAGAAAATGACCTCTACACTCTGAATGAAGGTGTCAGGTCAGCTGAACCTGAGCTTTTATTTTGCTCATGCTAATTGTTGTTCATAAGGCTTGCTGGGTGAAAACCTTCTTACCTTTTTTCTACACTGCATCTCATATCCTGAGTCAGCTGCTGTTCAAACACCACAGTCCTCGTTTGCAGGAGAGAAAATGAACTGTGGTTTATTACTGTGTGTGTGTGTGTGTGTGTGTGTGTGTGTGTGTGTCGCCCAGGCAGCTGCTAAAGACCGAGTTAGGCTCCTTCTTCACTGAATACCTTCAGAACCAGCTGCTCACTAAAGGGATGGTCATACTGAGGGACAAAATCCGCTTCTATGAAGGTACGCGACCATGACAACCACATCCGTGCACGTTCATGCCTTTTTCTGCAGTAGCCCAACATGAAGTGAGAGTGAGAACAAGCTGCTGAGGACCTGAAATCAGTGTTGTGGCGAACGTGTTGCCTCATTTTTACACAGACACACACGCAGGGTGTTGTCACTCTGTGTTCATTACAACACACGACGTTTACAGATCCTTCAAATATGTACCTGTCGTCTCCGGAGGTTTTTTTTCCTCCAAATCTGCACTTTGAGATGCAGTTGCACAGGATCAATTTTTATGATAATTTCACCCGTCCTCTGGTATGATCCTTGAAACTTTTCACTGAAATAATCATGGAAAATTGCTTTAAAATCCCTAAAATGCTAGTTTAAAAACACAATCAGGCAAAAAAAAAAAAAAAAAGTCCTACTTTTTTAGCCATTTAAGTTTGCCTGCTCAGGTCAGAAGCTCCTGGACTCCTTGGCAGACACGTGGGACTTCTTCTTCTGCGACGTTCTTACCATGCTGCAGGCCATCTTCTATCCTGTACAGGTACACACACAAACTCCCACACACCCACCTGCCCTTATCTGTCTTCAGAAAGCCTCATGGATGCGTGTGTGCGTGCGTGTGTGCGTGCGTGCGTGCGTTCTCAGGGAAAGGAGCCATCTGTGCGTCAACTGGCGCTGCTCCACTTCAGGAATATCATCACGCTCAACCTGAAACTGGACGAGGCTCTGTCTCGCCCCCGAGCCAGAGTTCCTCCTTCCATCATACAGATGCTGCTGATACTACAGGTACACACACACACACACACACACACACACACACACAGAAGAGGGTAAATGACAACAGATGGGGAAGATGAGCTCAGGGAGACTTTTTTTTTTGTGATGGGATCTCACAGGAAGTAATCTCTGCACGAACACACACGGCTGTAATCTTCCCATGACTACTCAACACCCTGACTGTGTCTAGAAGCTGGTGTCAGCGTCCGTCTTTGTGAATTCCCCATCATTAAAATGTCCTTTTTAATATATATTTTTATAATATACTGCTCAGAAAAATAAAGGGAACACTTAAACAACACAGTGTAACTCCAAGGCATTGTAGGGAGGTCGAACAGGCACGTGGAGGCCACACACACACACACACACACACACACGCACACACACACACACACACACACGCTACTGAGCCTCATTTTGACTTGTTTTAAGGACATGACATCAAAGTTGGATCAGCCTGTAGTGTGTTTTTCCACTTTCATTTTGAGTGTGACTCCAAATCCAGACCTCCATGGGTTAATAAATTTGATTTCCATTGATAGTTTTTGTGTAATTCTCTCGTCAGCACATTCAACTATGTAAAGAACAAAGTATTTAATAAGAATATTTCATTCATTCAGATCTAGGATGTGTTATTTTAGAGTTCCCTTTATTTTTTGAACAGTGTATATATTCTTATATAATCTAGAAACATGTCACAGCAGCAGCCTCTGCACTGGTTTTGGACCCAGCTTGTCTTGTTTAACCCTTTAAAGTTAGTCGTTTATAGGTTAGAGGTAAAATGTGGGCCAGAGTGAGGCTGCAAGCAGATGAACTTTAGGTCTGCTCCTGCGTGAGTGTCTCACTTCGGCCCGACTCTGCTGCTTCCAGACCGGGAGAGGGCAACACGGGAGGAAAAGAGAGCAGGACAGGATACATTCACGTTCCTGTTTTATCCACTGTGCTCTGATATGTCCTGCACAGTCATTTTAATTGCTGCTTTTTCGTTTGGCTGCCCTTAATATAAGAAATGAATGAAAAGCAGCCCAGGCTGTGGGGTGAGACAAAGTTCCAGTGGCTTCTTTCCTCTTCACTTCTTATTTCAGCTGTTTGTAATTTACCTTTTTTTGCTCTGTGACTCCGGTTCACTGAAATCTGGACCATTTATGTGGTTTGGAGTCGGGTTTGGGCACACATGCCTCACATCCTCCCGCATTAAAAGAACTCCCACATTTTACAGCATGTAAATGATTGTTTTAAATGCTCTTGCATGGTCCAAAGTAACACAGGGGTTAGATGGCTGAAAAAGCATAATATTGACCTTTATACCTTTTTTATGGGTACAGATCACATGAGGATGCAATTTCCTCTCTAAAATGCACCCCTCAGGTTTTTTAATACATGAGACTAAACCGATCTATTCCTTTTAATCAGTGTTTCCTGTTAAAGAAACAATTTTTTCTTGTGTTTTAGGGAGTCCATGAATCTAAGGGTGTCACAGACGACTACCTCCGTCTGGAGTCGCTCATACAGAAGGTGGTCTCTCCCTACCTCGGGACTCACGGGTTGTATTCCAGAGATGGATCCTCCAATTTGCTCTGCTCCTCCTGCCTGTTAGGTATTATAGAAGTCAACGTGCTCTTTCGCACTCTTGGGTGTTAATCGTTCTCTAATGCTGTTTTCTTTCCAGAAAAGCATCTGTTCAGTTCTCGGATCACCAAAGCCAGGAATGTCGTCGTCAACAAGAACGCAGTGGTACGATCCAAGAGCTACAACGTCCCCATGCTGACCCCCGTGGTCGAGTATGACGCCAACGCCGGCGCGGGAGGGGGAGCGAGCTGCGTCAGGCGACACTCCGTCTCTGAGATGACGTCCTGCCTGGAGGAGAGCGGCTCGCTAGTCGAATCCATGACCAGTGCGGCTGAAACCGGCAGCACCTCCAGCCTGGTCAAACACTCTCCAGCGTCCACAGCCTCCGGAGGATGCACAGGCGAGTGGAAAAAAAGCTTTTCTGGGTCTGGCGGGCCGCACAGATGCATTTTAAATGTGATTCTCGTGACTTCAACATGGTCATAATGGTTGAAACCTTTTTATATCAGGAGGTAAAGAGTGGATTTAAAGTGTTTAACATTCTCTTCATTTTGTTTACTCAGACACCCTGACCTCCATCCAGGACATCCAGCCAAGCAAAAAATGTCCCCATCCTGTCCAATCACAGCATCCGTCCCCCTGTATCCTCCCAGAGCCCTCCCCAGGCGAGGACACGCCCTGCACGGGCTCACTGGGGTCCAGCTCCTCCGCGTCCTCCAGAGTGCTGACCCGGGGCCTGAGCTCCGGCACCAGTCCTTTGTCCAGTCTGGATAACGTGATGGACCACGTCCTGGAGTCTTTGGACTCTGAGTCAGAGCACAACGGCATCTTTCTGAACTTCTCCAGCCACTGCTCCAGCGGCTCGGTGCATAGCTGAGGCAGTAAGAGGCAGAGCGTGCTGCGACACACCAGAGCGCTCGACATCATCAGGGATTCTTTTAGTGGGAGTTATTTTTATAAACTGTACTCTCAGATCAACTGGTAAGAATGTATAGAATCTAGAAATCTAGAAAACCATTAATCACATGACCTTATGAATGAAATGTTCTGACAGATGATCCTGTTAGTTACTAACTGTCAAATTCAAACTTTCACTGAAACAAATGCTCTCAATTTTAGCATCATTTCTTCCTTAGTTGTTGGTGTTTTTTTTTTTTTGTTTTTTTTAAATGAATAGTTTTAAAATATTTTGTTTTAATTGTCCAATCTGGGGGGGTGCATTTCACTTTTCACTGTTTCACGTTTCGCTGTTTATAATGAGCCATTTTAAAAACTCGGGACCTCTTCCTCTCACTTCCTGTCAGATGACAATCGTCACATTTGCGTCACAACAGAGGATGTGTGACTCATTTTGTGCATGAAAATGAATCAGTCTCAATCAAAATGAACTGAGTAATTGATATTTTGGACTGGATAATCAGTATAAAGTAGTAGATGTTTGTTTAAATATTTTCATGTGTGATCTACAAAACTGGCTTATTTTTATTTATCTTTTGCCAATTGTGGGAGTATTTTTGTCAAAATCCATATTTTAAAAGTGTAAGATGAAATAACGTTGGGATACTGTCACCTAGTGGGGCTTTGTCGACAATGCAAGGAGAAGTTTACAGAGATCAGTTGGAAAACAGGAGGAATGAGGAGCGACTCCCTCCTGAAAAAATGTTTGGATTACCGTGGAGATTGCCTTTGCTGCTGGGTCAACACAGCACTCCTGATCAGGTTAGGATTGATCATGTTTTACTCGACTGTTTTTTGAAAAATTAGGTCATAGTTTCTCGTTATAGACAAACCTTTCCCGAAGTTTCCTGAATTCCTAAACTAATTTAAGTCTATGGTATGACAAAAAATATAAATGCAAAATGTAAAGTTGATTAGGATAAATTTCCCGAAAATAACAATGAGGCAAAAAACAAACAAACAAACAAAAAAAAAACCTGCTTGTAATTGGAGGAACTTTACACAAATGTAACCCTAGATTAGTGTGTAGGTGTCCTTTACTGCCATCTGCTGGTCATTTTTTATACGAATGACTCGATAAATAAACAAGGTCGATCTTAACTATAACAACGAAGAGCAGGTCACTGTAAAAACAAGGAGGATGTGTGAAGTCCGACATCACAATAGAACCAAATAAATTAATAAAAATTCACATTTTGCATCGCACCCTCGGCAGGTCACATCTGTGATAACCTGATATGTGATTCTTACTTTATATATTTGGGGAATTCTTATATGATTAATAAAAGTACAGTTAAAAAAAAAAAAATCATTGATTGATGAAAAAAGTTTTTTTCTCATAAAGTGATCTGAACGCGTCGTTATAGCCTGCAGCCACTAGATGGCACCCCAACTCTTCATAAATTATCTGATTTTCTTATGACAAAAACAAAAAAACAAGCGCAACAAGTCTGACGCAGATAAACAATATGAATGGAATATTAGCAGAATATTCGTTTCCATACATTGTGTGTGTAAAATTAGGGGGAAAAATGATGGCTGTGCAAAGAAATATACAATGCTCACCGTTATACAGTTTCAATTAAATCACTTTGAGATTGGCCCCAAAATGCTTTAATCTGGGGGCCCAAAGCCTTGGGAAACTGTATCCAGCAAAACTATTTATACCTCAGCTGTCTGGCCAACTGGCGCCCTGGGAACTGGGACACTCTCTCTCTTTCACTGTGTGCATGACTGTGGTCAGTGACTGCTTGGACAATGTGTAATTAGTTGCAAGAGAGAATACAAAAAAATGCACAGATATGTATATCCTTCACTCACCAAATAGGATTGTCAACATGCTTTAAAACCGGCATGCAGGGTAAAATCTGCTCTACATAATTTGGTGTACCCGTTTTTGACAAGCCTTCCTAGACAGATTTATCAATGTTTTTAATGCAGGGTATGAGTATCTTAATGCATTTTTAGTATTAATAACAAGGTCATCTTTTGTTTTATTTAATGTCCCAAGACGAAAACAACGAAAGTGAAACAAATGACTGACATTTAAAATTTAAGGAAATTGCAGCCATAAAATTAAATTCAGTTAACTTCAAAGCATTTTATAAACCCTTAAGTCAGTTGGAAAAGGCATTTTTGACATTTGCCAGAAGAATATTGAGTAGAATGTTTAAATAGAATTTTACAAAATTACAGGATGCAGAATTAACAATATGATGTGCTTTAAAAGGGGACAGCGTTTTATCTGAAAACAGGAACATGGGTGACGAGAGCGCGCACTCCGCCGGTCATGCGTCATGACGTCATGAGAGCGCCCGAGAACTCGGGGAACCCACCAGTGGCGTAGCTGTCGGAGGCTGGAAGGAGGGAAAGAGAGACGGAGGAGGCAGACCGTCGGCACGGAGACCGACAAAAAACGGGAAGGCAACCCTGTAACGGAGCGCTTCAGTCCGGTTACGCAACGTAGCGTCACTTAAGACGTCGGCAGGAGAAGTGGAGAGGGTATTTGGCTGGCCTTTTCTAAGCTTATTGAATAACCGACGTCCGGCAACGTAAACACAGCCGCGGTGAGTATAGAAAGTTAGCTGGCAGTCATAGGTGCGTGCGTGTACGTTGGTATGTATAATCACACGGGTTTACGCGATTAACACACGTGTGACACTTCAGTTCCACACTCGCACGTCTGTGTTTGTGTGACAAGGAACTAGAGGAGCACCAGAAATCTAAATTTGACGAGTTTTGGTCCAGTTGTGTTGAAACGACACCATCATTTAGGTACCAGCTTAAGGGCTTCCCCCCTCAGTCACGGGGTAATAACAATGTGTCGCTCCTCTCTACCTGTAAATGCGATTATCAGATTGTCCGCTGCAGACATGATGGTGACAGAATTCTCTCAAATCTATTCCACAGTGTAGTTTTGTACCATGTCGGGGTGCTGTATTTTTTCGTTCATACGGTTCTTTAACTATGTAGTTGACGTTTCTCTCTGTTCTCATTCAGGTCAAATACTTTAATATGCATTTTGATATGTAGGCTACACGCACGGGGCTGTTAACGGCCTTTTCTTTCCACTTGACAGATTGCATGCTACTAACAACATTTTCCAGGCCGAATTCTTGTCAGCAGAACAAAAATCTGACGTTATTCAGTTAAAGGAGCAGAGATGAAATTCCCAGTGTGTGTTGAGTTAGAGAAGGAGAGATGGGTGGGTTGAAGAAGGCCACACTGTTTTCACCTCAACACATGGATATGCCTCTGCACAGCTCAGGGCAGCTTGCCTGAACACTTTGTTCTAAACTCTGTTGTGCTTTTCTCTGGCTGTTTATTTGGCTTATCTTCAAAAATAATTTTTAGATATTTGCATGTAATCCATTTATCTCTGTGGACTTTTGATCCTTGAACGAACGTATGTGTTCTGTGTGTCATCATCTGTAAATCAAATTTAATCGCACTTACTTTTGTAGGATTTTTCTGTTCACTTTCCCTCATTTTTATTTAACTTGGCAAATTATTTGCATTTCTTTTCACAGGACAAGCCTGTGGGTGTTTCACCTCACTTTCATTTCCATTAACAACACAGCCCAGAATTACTTTTGTGCTTCGCTGACTTTGTGTTACTTACGAAGTCCCACCAACATAATTTTATATAGGCAGCTGTCAATATGTGTGTTTAATAATATCAGTGAACCTTTAGTGTATTAATGTGTGTATGTACATGGATGTGTGTGAGTCAGTATTTGCACTTTTTGTTTGCCCAGCCGGCATCTCGAATTAATTTCCTGTGCCACACAATGGGCTGGAGCTGATGCTATCTCACTCCTATCTGTGCTGTGCTTTCTAGTTTCTGAATCGTGTTATATGTCTTATCACTGGGAGGACTGGTTACAACGATGTTACAAATAACACAGTGAATGTGCAACACATCTATACATCACCTTGTGTTTTCCCCAGTGTAGTCACTTAAATATTGAGTTAATTTAAAGGCTGAATTTTTTCCTACAAACAAAATGTTGACCAAAGACTCTGCTGTAGAAATTGCCTTTGATTTGTCTCACTTAAAATAATAACCTATATTTCAGCTCCGTCTGATGTTTTAATCTATCCTAACTGTCTTGCCCAGACATGCAAACAATATCTTTTGTCTCTGGAGCTACACTGAACCGCTAATGACCTGTTGTTACCCAAAACCACAAGGTGCATCATTTATGCACTGTGCAGTGAGTCTAGTATGACCCAAGACAAGTAGAAGGGAATAAGTACCCATTTATTTATATTACTACTCTACTTTTTAATAAATCCTATATCCAGGGTATAGGATAGGAAATTTATATTAATCTTAGAAAAAAAAGGCAGCCCCAGAGGCTCGAGTTAAAAGAAATATTTTACACTACAAGATCCTTAACATAAAACACTTGAGAATTCATGTATTCTGATACATTTTGATATTTTGCTCTTTCAAAGCCATTTTCTTCAAATGTAACTAGATAAATGTGTCATGTTTCCCTACCTCGCTTGTACAGTAACGATTAGGAAATCTAAATCTGGCACCTGGTGGATCTTCTCCTTAGACAATCCAGAACGAACACCCTATTTTCCATTCAGCACGGCTGTCTGGTTGACTTTCAGTGAGGAGTCAACCAGACAGCCGTGAGCCGTGTAACCCCAGACAGCACGAAAGAGCCCTTTCTGGCCACATCATGTCACAACGGGCCTGGCAGGAATATGGAGTAAGGGAGAACGATAACATTCAGCATCCAGATGATGCTTTCTTTTTCAAACTTTTCTAAAATCTAGCTCCTGCGCTGGAAAACAGGCTAAGTATAGGCTAAGAATTGGCTGTGTGTGTGTTACTTAGTGCCGTGTGACAGATGTAGAGTTGTCACATAAATAGAACGTGGCCAAACACCTTTGGGAATGTTGACGGATAAACAGAGAGATGGAGGAAGCGAAAGCATCATGGAGGCAAGAGTGAGATGAGGAGGGAAATTAAGGATTAGGTTTTATAATCAGGCTTCCTGCTCTGTTGTATTGCCAAATTAACAGTAGCCCAGCTACATTTTTATTATTGTAGGTGGCTTTAAAATAAAGTAACGGTGCCTTTTTATAGAACGTAACATATTATGGTATTTTGTGATTTTATCAGGTCCAGGACAACATTGAGTGTAGAGCAAAGACATAGAGAATAGTTGTTAGTGAGAGAGCAGGGAGACAGAGGATGAAACACAGGGCGTTGTGTGTACTGGTGTTTCCTGTGGAGTGTTTTGTGGACAAAAAGAAGGTTATTTTTGTTCTTAGGTTCACTTTTCAGGATCTGCTCAAGTACCTATTGTGCTTTGAGGATATGAGATCTCTCCAATACAGCAAATGATTAAAGGCAGCTAAGAAAATCAAACACGGTGCCACAATCTGTTGTTTTATCAGTCTCATGATTCCAACATGGTGCCTGTTTTTGTATTTCTGAGGTTTTCATTGAAATTCATTTTCCACAGTGCCGAGTTCACATAAAATCCCAACCTTGAGGTTAATATTATTTTCAATGGCTCTCTGTTTGGTTTGCTGTCTCTCTTATCTTCATCCTTCTCAGAATCCCAAACCACCCCAAATAAAGTTCCAACCTGTGGGGGATGCTGTTTATTCATGTGACATGTAGCCTTGAACTGTGGAAATTACCAAAGGCATTTGTGTTGTGGTTTCTGTGAAATCCTTCAGCCAATAATAATATAAAAGCAGTGTTTGTGTAGCGCTGTGTTGCTGACCTGACCAGAGTATACCCTCTCTCTTGCCCCACTGCATGCTGGGATAAGCTCCAGCTCACAGTGACTCTAAAAATAAAGATAAGTAAAAGTGCACATGTATTTATTATCCCCTACTCTCTCTGGCTAACGCAATCATGCAGAAAAAAATATCCCTTTGCTCAATTGTGATAATTTGATTGACGCTACCTTAAGGCTGACAACATCAGCCTCCTGTTCTTTGGAGAATAGCAGAGGTTGAAGTGGCAAAAGCTATAAATCAAAATGAGATATGAGACAGTTTTAACTGGAGTCACACATGTGAAATCAATGTTTAAATAAAGGGTCAACAAGAAACTAGAGATACTGGATGGGTTTTATCATCAGAGGGAGAATTGGGACATAGGCATATACATTATATACAGGTCAGCAGGTCCAGAGACACACACACACGCACACACAAATCGTATACAGTATTTGTTTCAAATGAACCATTAGGTGAACCATGCGTGTGAGCGTGATCACTCACTTGATGATGAATTTAATGTGCACGAGTTCATCTGTAAACGTGTCATTTGTGAGTGTTTATTTGTGGGATCCTTCTGTGCTCTCTGTGTCTACATGCTCACGTGGTGGTGTGTTCAGTTGTGCGTTCATCCATGCAAGAGGCAGCGTCTGGGCTTCTTGCAGACCAGGTGTAAGTTTCATGTGAAATCAGGGATTATTTCTTTTGTAGAGCGTCTTGGTCATTTTTAAACTCAAACAATATTTATGGCGCTATATAGGTCAGATTAGGGGAAGTTAAAATTGAAAATTCCTGTTAACCCTGCAAGTGTTCATAAACATTACAGCAATTTATTTAGTCACATTTAGCTAAATGCACACTGCTGGTAGTTTTCTTTTCACTTGGGGAAGTAGAACAGTCCCTGGGGAACTAACTAATAAACAGGTTTACATCAGTTATGCTAATGATTTTAATATGAATTAATTACACGAATGCTGCTAACATGCTGTAAGAACACTAATTTAAAAATCTCCTGTGTACCTCATATCTATTCACATGGAGCAGAGGAGCATTTATAACTTCTAGATTTTTCCCCCCCATATTTTTATCCAAAATTATATGGATTAACAATTAGATTTCTACAAAAATTAAAAACAAAATCCAAATTATGTTCTATTTTAGTGGAATGGAATTATGTAGCAACAATCAAAGCTATTGCCTAAATATCGAATCAGAAGATTGAGCTATATCTGATCAGATTTTATTTTATCTGAATAGCAGTAGAATGATGAGAGGGTGTCATTAACATCAGAAAGTGTTAAAGGCAAGTAGAGATAGCCCAGGCTCTTTGTTCACACAAGCCAACACACCAGGTCATCATGGGACAGATTGTGTGAATCTTGCAGTGATTTGAGTACATTGATTACCACTAAAACAAATGCATTCCTCTGTGTTTGGTGCATTCCTGTTCACAAAGCTCAGAGTGAAATTAAATCAATCTGGTTTACAAAAATAATCCAATCAAAATCATCCTGATATCCTGATCACTTTGTCTCTTTGCTCTTTCTTTCCAGATGATCTCCCTGTCGTTCGTATTAAGGATTAGCTGGCTGCCTTTCATCTGATGTCATGTTTACAGAGAGGGTTTTGATTACCTCTTTGGTCACAGCACTGTCTTTGCTGCATCAGGATAAATGAAGTCACAAAGGACTACAGTTGAAAGTTTTTCTTACATCATAAGAATGCCTTTTTAAAAAGCTCAACTTATTAGATTGAATTAAGAGACTTCTGTTGCTGTGGTATATACATCATATTCTCTTAAAATGTACGGTAGCTCCCGTTCCGTTTCAAAGCTAGAGGTTGTTGGATCTAATGGAAATGGGTCGACGTCAGGTAGTCCTGGTCGATCCCCTCGCCTCCCTCGCTCCCCACGCCTTGGACATCGGCGAAACAGCAGCAGCAGCTCCACTGGTGGACTCACTGGCTCGGGTAAAACCCTATCTATGGAAAACATTCAGTCTATGAATGCTGCCTATGCTACCGGTGGTCTTACTTACTTTACTGACACTGCTGAAGACCCTGTGGCCATTGGAAGTTTGGGCAGTGGCCTGAATCCGTCACTGCCCAAGAACACCATGACTCTAGGTAGGGCTGGGTTCAGGGTCCCGTCTGGGGTCAGGGCAGCCATCATTGGAAGCAGCCCGAACATCAACAGCGGAGCAGTTGTACCTAGTGATGCAATAGCATTTGGAGGGGAGATGCAAAGTCAGACTTCACAGGTGACTACTGTCCCACACTCCATGAGACAGGTGAGAAAACACATTTTTCTTCTTTTGTAGTTGCATTACATTGCCTATTTGACACATTGGTGCTCATTATCATAAGGTTTCGTAGGTTTCGATGAGTTGATATTTTCAGGTGAAAACGTCAGATGTTAATTACATCTGGCAGCCCTGGATCTTGAGTGATCTCGGGCATTTTCTGTAAGAAAACAAGAAAAAAAAAATCTGATTTTGCAGTGTCATCAGCTTCTACTGCATATGCTAACAGCGGGCTAAAAACAGCAAATTATGGATCTCCAAAAGATGTGTTTTTGTTGATGTGTTCTCAGGTTAGAGAAGGAGCCATGTCCGATCTGCAGACACAGTTAAGGGAAGTACTTAGAGAGAATGAGCTCTTACGAAGAGACGTAAGTAAGCTTCGAATATAATTTAGTTTAATGGTGTTACCACTTTAAATGTATGCTGTGTAACGTTCAATAAATAAATAAATACCAAGAGACTTGCATCTAATCAAATGGTTACTTTAAATGTTTATTGTGTTTTAGCTGGAGGCTAAAGAATCCAAGTTAAGCTCCTCCATGAACTCCATTAAGACATTTTGGAGTCCAGAGCTGAAGAAAGAGAGAGCCTTAAGGAAGGACGAGGCAACAAAAGTTTCAGTTTGGAAGGAACAATACCGAGCAGTTCAGGAGGAAACACAGGTAGGGAAAAGGGTGTGTTTCAGTGTCTTTCTATCTCTGGACTGTCCTTTTTTTATTTGACTCATAGGATGAATGATCATCACCAACATAATGGCCCATTATTTTTTGTCTGTGAATCTTATTCTAAATCTAAACTGACATATAATTTTACTGTTTTTTTTTTATGTTAATGTCCTTTTTTTTATATGTTGTTTTGTCAAATGTTAAAAACCATGACTCCACAGATTGGAAATACCTAACTTGGGGAAAAAAAAAAAAAAAAAAAAAAAAAAAATCCTTAAAGATGTGTAATCTGACAAAGCGGGTTGACTGGTTAGGGACTCTCGTCTGGTTGTTTTGAAGCCATCTGGAGTGTGTTTCTACAGCTGGCACACTGCCGGAGCATTATACAAGAGATGACTTGCATGCATGCACACTTGCTGCCTCAAAGGGACCACACGCTGCAAGTCTTCAAACCTGCGCACACAGTGTTTTCACTGCACCAGTTTCTGGTGTAACGCAATTATTTTTGGAAGTTATTATCAGCCAATGTAACAAAGATTTACAGCCAGGGCTGCGGATTGGTGTGTGGTGTCTATGCCTGTGTATGCACGTCCATGAATGTCTGAATTAAATATACCCTCATTCAATCTGATGCTAATACAAGTGGACAAAGGAACAGATGATTGATAAATCCTGTGTGCAGCCTCCTGACACCTCTAGGAGCATGTATGCATACTCATCCCCAGCTGTGTGGTGGACTGAATGAATACACATGCTGAGACACGCAAGAATACTTTATTGCGGGGGGAAAAACTACGATAAGCTCTTTCTTTTTCACTATTCACCTCCTTTCATTCATCAAGACAAATCGCAACCGTTTAACCCAAGGCATCATTTTCATTTCATACATTCATTATCCCATCACTTTCCTTCATTTCTCCTGCCTTCCCTCACGCCTTTCCTCCCATTCTTACTCATTCTCTTTCTTCTATTTCCGTCAGCACTTGGTGAGTCAGCTCTAGCGTTCCTCTTGCGTCCTCTCTCCCTCCTACCTTCTGTCCTTTATGTCTGCCTTTGCTATCATCTTTGTGTTAGAAATCAAATGAAGTTACTTCTCAGTGCAGACACACGCACATGCACGCTGTGTCATGCCCCTGCTGAGGAATTTACATCACATCTCCTCCCTCACTCCCCTCTTCCTCCACAGATCCTCACTTGTCACCTCTGCTCCTCCTGCTGCTAGCATTATCTCTTGCGCTCCTCCTGTCTTCACTGCTGTGATTATGAGTCTTCTTTATTAAAATAAATCCAGAAAAACCGGCTGTTCTATTCACAGGTTTGCACTTGCAGATTAAGACATGCAGATTAATTATAATGTGCAGTATTAACCCTTTTAGTGATTAAAACTAGTCAGTGACAAAGTCTTCTACACCATAATATTTTTCAGTAAATAATATCTGTTGCCGCTCTAATACAGCTCATCTACTTCAATTATGGTCTGAGGTCTGAGGTCTTCTAGACCTCACCTTGCTCTGCCATACTGAAATACAATGGATTTATTATAAGATAGTTATGAGATATGAATATAATATGTTATCATTTGTATTTAAATGACATTCTCCTTTATAACATATATGTAGCGCAACCAGGTATTTTGCACACATGAAGACTGTGGTTGTGAGTGTTGTTGCATTAAGGCTCACATCAGGAAATTCTGCATGTTCGTGTCAGCGAGCCTCGTGGGTGTGCAATGCTGCGACTAAAATACACCAAACTGACAAGGAGGGCAGGCGCACTAACATTTCTCAGGATGGCGTGCGATCACAGCCATTTGGGGGAAATAATGCACTTTGTTGCATTGGTACTTTGTGGAAAGTCAACACTGTTTTAATTTGTCAGTGCCTTTTTTGTTGCATTGCTAAGCATTCCTTGTTATTCTTCCCCTCTGCTCAGTTTTATTATCTCCTAACTTTTCTTTTACCTAAACTTCCCCCCCATCTTTTTTCTTCTGGCTTTGTTGTTATTCAGTCTTATCATTTCACTCCCACTTTCAGACACTGGCCCATGTTTTTCTGTCCCTCTCTTTTCTTTCCATCTGGGCCTGCTGTGAAGTTTTGTCACAATTAGATTAAATGGAACAGGATGCTAATGCATGCTTTTTGCCAGATATCGAGTCATTGTGTCACTGTCTTATACCATACTTAATTTAAGCTTTAGGAAGACTTAAGTTTGCCGTTAATTAATTTCTTCCTCAACAACAAAACATCTTGCACTTGTTTTTTAATCCACCATCAGTTTTCTTATTTTCTTTTGCATTTGGTTTGTTCCAGAATCATACCAGCTGAAACATAACTATTCTCTCTGTCCATTTCTGGGGCTGCTAGACTCAATTTATTATCTTCTATACTCCAGGCAAAAAAAATGCCATCTGCACAGGCCTGTTTGACAATAGTGTTGTATTTGTGAGGGATACTGTGTGAAAAAGAGGATGATACAATGATTATTTCTATCCTACACACAATTGAGTTAGTTTCTATGAGATGTATACAGTTTTGTGGGGAAAGCAGTTGTCACATATACAGTATGTTTGTGCATCTCCATTTTTATCAGATGACTTTATTCAGGTTTGGTATGTTAAAAGTCCCATTCGCATGAGGTTGGGTTGTGGAGAAAGTGCAGCAGTTGCATTGGCCGCTGAAGTGTTTTCATTCTTTTAAATAATTTAACCTAATAGTTACAGCACTGACTCAGAAGAAAGGGATTTGTGTGTTTTTTGTGTGTTTTTTGTTTCTTTTTTCATTGCAATTGTTAAGTTAATCATGTTTTTTATATCTTCTTGTACCATTATGCAAATTTGCAAAACTGATAATATTTCAAATTTAAGCAAAGCATTATTGTAATCAACACTGTTTACAGAAATTGTGAGCATGAGGAAAAGTTAATCCAAACAGGCAGGTGAGCATAGTGCTCGTTACACCTGGACAGCATTTTGTCCACAGTTCAGAGGTGGGATGGCAGGGATGGAGAGAAGAGATGGAGGAGAAGAGGTATTTCTTTCTCTCTATTCCTTTTATGTTAAAGATGCTAAGATGGAGAGAACTGAGAGGAGGAGGAAACAGTGCATTTTCTAGTCTGAACACAGTAAATCAGGCCTCCAGTTGAAGCAGAATCCTTTTTCAGAGAAAAACATTTTTAAAAAGTAAGCTAGTCAAAGTACATTTGTACAAACTGCTGACTATCTACTGTAAATGTACCTGATTTAAATTTCAGTTGCTAAATAATTACAATAGTGGTGCAGCACTTAATGTAATTACATCTACTTTGAGTCCATCCTCATGGGATCAGATTTGATTGAATCCAATAAAAAAAGCACTGTGCCACTTGCTTCTTGTATAAGGTTTCCACTGACTATACACAAAACAAAATGTGGCCACTAGGACTTTCAGTGCCAGCTGGCTGCAAAATTGCTTTGCGTGGCAGTAGTTGCACTAATGCCGAGCAGAGGAACGGCGAGCATGCGCTGGGAAAAGCGTATGGATCATCGTGATGGATTGAAATGTAAAGATGTGGAAAGACTATTCAGGAAGAAAGAGGAAAAGGTAGTTAGAGGTAAAGCATTGATGAAAGTAGAGCAGAGGGGACAAATGTCGGGAGGATGGAAGAAAGTCAGTGATGAATGGATTGGACAGGCAGACTGAGCTGAAAGCAACACATGCGGAGAAATGAAACGACTGATCAATGTTGATGTGACAGGAGAAAAATGGATGAAGAAAATCAGGGTGGCTGTAAAAATAGAAGTGATCGCCTCAAAGTTACAGATGGAGGAGGAAGGGAAACTGGTGATAGCACAATCACAGACTTTCAGTTAAACACAGAACTCAATATTTAATCTGAACTGAATTTTAATTTTTTAGGCAAAGTGACTCCTGGGTTTTTTCTTGTTACAGAGAAAATTAAATCCCTCCACCAGAGGTTACATGTGAGGCCGGAGTAGGGAGAGATTTATGGAAAAAAGAGTGGAAGAGAAAAAAGAAAGCAGAGCACACGTGTACATGCAAACTCTCACAAGGATGTGCACATTTAGTGCGTTCCTTAGGAGTCAGGCTTCTCGACTTCAGATTTACAGCCACATCTGTTCACTCTCCGCTCTTTAAAGTTGATCATCTGACGTGTTCGTTGTTTGCTTGATGAAAGCCTGGCACAAAGATCCCCCCTGGAGCCCGTAGCTGAGGTGGCCAAGGTCCTAATGATCATCTGAGCATCATGGGGCTTTCAGCAGAGCACTGTTCTGATCATATATCTGGATACGGAAACACAGGAGGCAGTATGTTTTAGCGATCACAGGCCCCCCGTGAGGACTGTAACAGAAGTAGGGTGTGTTGCCTTAGCACCAATGCATAAATACAAACTAACTTAAATATAGAATAACAAAATGCATGATGACATGAAGGATGTGGGACTATAATTAATGTGAATAACAACCAACAAAATGTGATAACAGCTTGATCATATTCTTATTTTCTTTAGAAGCTTGCTGCTCTGAGCCTGACCGGTGTGAATGTGATAGAATGAGTAAATATGGCACTGGACATCATGCCAGCTCAGCAGGATATTAAAAAGCCTTTGATACAACATTGTGGAAGCTACTGTACTGTGTGTGACGGCCATCTCTCCGACTCTCTCTTCCTACGTCATCCTCCTTCTGTTGCCTGCAGTCTACACCTCTGTTACTCTCTCCTTTCTCTGCTCATCAACCCATGACTCATTATTCCTCCCGTGTGTGTACGTGTATGTGGTCAGATCAGCATAATGTACTCTGTGTTTGTGTGTGTGTGTGTGTGTGTGTGTGCGTGCATGCATGCGTGCGTGCGCACATTTCCCCATCTTTGAGGTCAAATTTCATCTCATAAAAACACAAAAACATAGTTACATTTTTCTTTGTTTGGCGTGTTTGCTTTGTTCTCTGCATGTGTTGTTCACACGCGAATGCTCATCAGTAACAGATGGTCCTCAGTCCTGTGTGTTTATTTAGTCAGGATGAAGTGATAGGTGAGAACAAGAAACGGAGCTGAGGTGGAAGAGCAGGGGGTTCGGTAAATATGGGCAATGATGGCAGGGGAGAGAAGGGCAGATGGACAGAGGCGGGGAGGAGAGGGGAGGGGATAAAATATGCCACTGTGTAAAAATGGGCTCAAAAGAGCCAGGAAAAAATTAAATTGAATAAGAAATGAGAAAAAGAAGTGAATACAGGAGTCATCAGTCTGGAGTCTTATAAAACTTTAACATGAATGCAGAGCGAGGGAGACTGGATCTCTCTCTCTCCTTTAAAAAGACAGTTTTCATTTTACAGGGGAAAGAAATGTGGAGATTTAAGACCGAAAGGAAATAGTGTAGCTTTCACCCTCTCTCAGTACAAGGCTACGATTTTGTTACTTTCTCTCGGTTTTTCTTCTTGCTCTTGCTTTTCTTCACCTCTCCCTCTGCCTTTCTGTGTGTGTGTGTGTGTGTGCACGCAGGCCTACGGTAGCCATGTCTTTCCTTATAAGGACTGGGTTTGGGAAGAGTTGATGAGGAATGAACAGAATTACAGCAGGGACACTCCCCTTTTACTCTCCCTGTTTTTTTTCCTGTAGTCTTTCTAAAATCTACCTGGCTACAACACGTCTCCATGTTTAAGGTTTTACTTGCATCTGTACATGCATTTTTATGTTTATCATGTATTTTCTAAAGTATTTTCATATTTTTTTACAATGTTCTCTATATGGCAAAGCAGTGTGCGTAAGGGCAGGTTTGGAATGTAACCTAGATCTCTGTCCACACTAAAAGGTGCGGGGACACATGCCTTGTGACCAGTCAGCATATGTCATGTCTATGTTTACGTGCAGTTGCTGCGTGATCAAAAGCAGAACTCAGTTTTGCGACCATGCCTAACAGGAAGAACACCATCACATTCAGTTTATTATCTGTGTTTAAGTAGCTGGTTTGTCCTAATCCAGGCATGAGTAATGCTTCATCACTGTAAAAAGCAGAGGTGTTAACATTGGTATTTCGGAACCCGTTCATTTTTCCATTTTAAATGCTACGCCACTTCAATGTGTCATTATTGAAATGGGCCCAGTAGCACCCACAATTGTGTTGTGGAGCAAATTAAACATGAAACTAGTGTGTAAATGTAACAGCCACAGCGTGTTGTTGGATTTCCATGGTTTATCCTGATATTGCATCCAAAAATAGACTTTTTCATTTGCCGCTCAGTGTATTCACTCAATCTGATGCTATTTTCCTCATTCATCTGGTTTGTTTGGAGCGGCCTTTTTGAAGCAGAGGGATTTTCTTGTGTTGCATTCGTCCGTTCATTCCTTCTCTTCTTTATGTTCTTCATCCTCCACCTTTATCCTCAGTGGAAGGAGAGTGTGCTAATCCTGCTGTTGTCTAATGTCTGAGTGGGCGATGCCTTCAAACTGCTCACTGTCATTACATACACGCATGCATGCGCGCGCACGCTTACACACAGAATGACCGCTGCCTTGTGTGTCTGCATGTGGGCATTATCACGCACACACTGTGTGTTTATTGGACCAGAGTGTGTGTATGTACTGTACATGTTGGGGTAGCATGACTAAACCGGCGGGTCCAGAATAACTGAGGGATGGGATGGAGGTGTAATAACAGATAGATGCTTAATATTGAATGACAGATGAACAGTGGCCTGAGGGGGGTGGCGAGCGGATGGAAAAACTGTCACCATACTCTCATTTCTCTTCTCTTCTCTTCTTTATTGCCTTTACATCATGTTTGCATTTCTGTCTTGTGGAAACAGAACTCCAGCAAGTGATTGACAAGGTCAGAGGTCAAAGAGCAAAGCATGACACAGCACAGAAGAACAGACGTGTTTCCTGGCCCTCCACTTTATCACTCCTCTCTCCTTCTGGTTTCTCTCACTTTTCTCTTTTCTTTTTACTTATCTTCCTCCTTATCTTTTTCTTTGTTTTCTACTAATTTTTCATTTTTTTCTTTCTTGTGTTTCCTTTCTCTCCATCTCTGTCTCTCTTTCCTCCTCTCTTTTATGGTCTGCCATTTCTCTGCTCTACATTCCAGCTGTGTATGTGTGTGTGGGTGTGTCTGTGTGTGTCAGGGGAGAATTTCTGGCTCACGTTCTTGTGTGTATTTTTTGTGTGTATTTTGTGTATGAAATTTCTCAAAGATGTGTGCGTGTGTGTGCATGTTTGCATGTATCGCATGTTTGCTTCATTTGATGCAGATTCACTCTGATTTGTGTATCTGTGAACAAGGCGATTGAGGCTGTATGTGTGTTTGCCCGCGTGTGTGTGTGTCTGTGTGTGTGTTGTGACATACTTTCTGATGCTTGATGTGAAGGTCTATGACTGTTTTTCCCTGGCTTATTGCAGCATATAATGATGTCTGTAGGCAAGCATGTGCATTCTTAAAATAAAATACACAAAATACTGTTTAAATAGCATTATAATCATGAATGAGCATGTTTTTTGTCATTCCTTTAGACGAACAAAAGCTGTTTTTTTGTTTACATTCATAATTTCTGCTGCTGCAGTGTTGTTTTCTGCATTTTGGTATTGGAAATTGATCATAAATGATGTGTAAACTTTATTCATACAAAAGGGAGTTTGGGAAATCTTCAGTTCTGGAGAAAAATAAAGATTAAAATCTTAGGACAACAGGGTGTGGGAGATGGCTAATTCTTTCTTTAATAAATAGCCTTCAACCCAGAGGGACTAAGAGATCATGCTTATCATCACGCTGTTGAGCAAATAAATGCTTGTTTCATCCAGAAATAAAGCATAAAATATCACTGTGCTGATTAAGAGCCTGAGGTTTCATGTAAAGTCTTAGAAATGTTAATATGTATGCTTGTGAAATGTTTGTTTTAAATGCATTAAATATTTTATACATTGCAGGAGGAAAAGCAGACCTACTCTCTCCCCTAAAGAGTTGTTTTTCTTTGCATGACTGCCCTTCTCCCTCTTTCCTTCTTCCCTTTAATCTTGTTCTGTCCCTTGTCAGTGTTGATTAATGATAGCTGCAGGGGAAAAATATCATCTCTACCTTATTTTAATCTATTCACATTTTTTTGACTTTCTGGATGTCCTGGTAGCTTCTACATGCAAGTCTTCCCCAGTTACAGTAGCTTTGTTGCATCTCTAGATTTAATCCGTTCATCATGTGGCGCTGACCTGACTGTTCAGGTTATGTCTGACGCATTTTTAAGATGCCTGGGGACATCATAATGACCATACACACGCAAACACACACACATACACACACACGTAGACTTAAAACTGTATGATTCAGGGTTGGTCATTCCATGGTGGTAGTGTTACAAACCTGTCAGCACGCTTTTATAACACACTCATGTAAGGTGACATGCAGATGCTGTTTTAGTCACTCGCTCACACCAGTCAGTGCTACACTCCTGACTCTACTAACGTTGATAAAGTAGCCTGCTTACACTCTTCATTTAGATTCTTTTGAGAGATAACCATCTTTGGAAATTTGACTATTTCCAGTGTGTTGGTCTGGCACCAGTGCCAAGATTCTGCCCACATTCGCATCTGACTCTGATTTCTTAAAGAGAACACCAGGTTTTGCATTCCTACCTGAAAAATAAGGGCATGATTTTACTTTGATCAAGAATAAATGATATGCACCACCTTTTGTTTTTAAGTTATCTGAGCAGAGATGCACAGTATTTTTGCCCCCATCTGCTAATATACAGTAATATCTTCAAAAACCTTAATTCCAGCCAGTTTCAGCTATGCTTTCAAAAGCCAGTGGCGACCTTGTCTGCGCCACAGTGTAACTAATAAAGCAAATTCTCTCTCTGCAGCATTTTCAGCGCACCATGCAGGCTTTACAAGATGAGCTCAGGATCCAGAGGGATCTCAACCAGCTCTTACAGTCCGATTACTCTGAGTCCAGTCACCTCGGAAACCGCTCCATCCCTCCTCAGGAAATGACGGAGGAAAACTTCTTGCGTCTCCATGGCGAGTATGAGCGTCAGGTCAAAGAGCTCTTCCTCCTCAGGAAGACTGTGGAAGAAATGGAGCTGAGGATAGACACGCAGAAGCACACTCTAACTGCCAGGTGACGATAACATAAATGTTCTCTGGGTTCTCTGGTGCTACGTTAATACTTTGAATCCGTTCTCTTACAACAGGGATGAATCCATAAAGAAGTTACTGGAAATGTTACAGAGCAAAGGCCTTTCCTCCCGGGCAACTGAGGAGGACCATGAACAAACGAGGAGACTGGCTGATGCTGAGATGACCATCCACCAGCTTGAAGGCCTGCTGGAACAAAAAGACAAGGAGATGCTGCAGCTTAGAGAGGTATGAATATGTTTATGTGTGTGTCAGTGTGTTCAGAAACAAAAATGAAACAAAGTGCATTCAAGCATTCCATTGCATGGGTGTGTGTCTTATGTGAAGCCAGATGTGAGTATGTGCAAATCAAACAGTTTCATATGAAAAACCCTTTGGCTGGCTTCCCTAATAGCTCATAATTCAGATTTAATAGAAAACAGAAATCCCAACACTTATATGAATACCCAGGAAGGAACACCTTATCCTGTAGGCTTTCCTTTCATTTTTGTTTGTATCTTTTTAACGCAACTTAATACACTGGCTTGTTATACGACGGCTCCCTCTAGTGGTGTTTGTAACGAACAAATTATTAAAGGAAAAATACAAAACCTCTATTCAAATAATACTTAGATTAGGCAATAATCTAATCTAATGCAATATCAGGAACAAAGTTTTAATATAGGTTTAAATAAAAATTACTTAAGTGAAGTATGCACAAGTGTCTGTTGTTATTTGCCTGCTAGATTTACTGTGGTACTGCTGACACTCGCGTTGCATTAATTTCTGTGGTTAACAGACCGATTCTTGTAATTATCCTGCAGCTAAAGGGAGCGGTAATGTCAAAATTGTTTAACAATATGGGCTTGCTTTGGGGCAAAAGGGAAAACAAGTGAGCTCTTGTTTGTATGAAAGAAGTCAAATATTTTTACCTTTATTTTAGCTCAGACAATTTTGCATTTGCATCCCATTTGCTGCAGACCCCAAGCAATACATTGTTCAACATAAAGTAACTGCTACAGGTATTATGAGTTACCCTGCCTTAATAAATAACGTGCCCCAAAAAAAAAAATTCTCACTGACAGTTGTTCATGATGGAAATATGTGAAGCTGTTACATCTGGTATTCTAAATATAATCAGATGAGTGTGGAACCAATCATCTGTTAAGTAGTATTTGTCAATCATAGAAGGCATTTTATCTTTTCATTAGGGCTTAATTTTAACAACACATAGTCAATAATAAAAATATTTGTACTCAGAGTATATTAGTTAATGCATGTATGTAATGAGAAAGAGATAAACTAAGAGCACAGATATTATTTTTGCTAGTGCCTTAAGCCATATCCCACGATCCCTTTCAAATAAGTATGTTTTTGTGCCGTCTTGGCTCATGCATTAGCTTACCCATTTAGCCTCAATGTGTTGTTCCCCCACAGAAACGCAGTGATGCGTACACTGCCACGACCTTCTTTTTGCTTTCAGTTCCTTCTGCTTTTTTCCCCCCCTCCTGAGTCTTTTTCGTTGCTTTACATCAACACTCCCCTTTCTCAACCCTGTACTTCCTCTTTCTTCATTTGATTAGAGACTCATGATGTGGCAACAGCACCAGGGCATCTTGGATTTTTTATATCTTTTATCTATTATTATTATTATAGTGCAGGAGTTTTTTTATGACGTGTGTTTTGAGAATTGTTTGAGGAAGGAATTTGATTTTAGTCAGATTTTTGTTTTAGTCTGAAGACTTGCTTTCTCCATTTAATCTGACTTCTTTGGATTTGTCTATATCAGTCTCAGCTTTAAGATAATTCTTTGCATTACCTTCTCTTTGGACCAGTGAAGGTTGCTTAGATATTTCAATTTCACACAATTAGAAGGATGTGGAATGGACGGATAGACCCAAGGAGACTGAAAGCCAGTGCCTCAGCAAGAGGAAAACAGTTTTTTCCTCCCTCCTCATCAATCCCCATCTCTCCCTCTTTTCCTGCTTCTCCCTCTATTCCTATTCCTCCCCCTTTCCACGTGTCCCCCCCTTTCCACCCCTCTCCTAATTTTCCCCCCTCACACTGTCACCCACCACCTTCCTCACTCCCTGTAGCCTCCCCTCCATCTCATCACCACTCCATTCATCCTGCTGTCCTGGCTTCCTCCTGTCCGCCCCACCACCCCTCTTTTGTCATTGCTTCCTCTGTTCATCATTCCATCCATCGTTCACCATCCTACCCCGCTCCCACCCCAAGGCCCACACCTTTGATTCAACCATCCCTCCATGCCTTTCCACCAGTTGCTATGGCTCACCCTCCTGGCTCACGATCTTCTCCCCTTAATCAGTCCCTCCATCCCCTCCCTCTGCTGTCTAATGACCGCCGTGGTGTCTGTGTCCCTCAGGAGCTGCACAGGAGATACGAAGCAGCTCCAGAGTCAACAAAGACCAAAGCCTTGCAAACAGTCATTGAAATGAAGGTAAATGTGCTTTTTTGTTATTGTCATAAGAACATCATGATACAGTTGAGTGTGTAGAAGTCCAAATTTAATGCTATTAAATAACATTAATAATTCTCCTAACTCAACACAAAATGGAGTTTTTGTTTTAGTTCTTATGATTAGAACTGTTATCTATTACGCAACATTAATTCACCTACACCAGCATATCTATTACTTGATTATTTGTCAATTTTTTCACAATGTCCATTTGAAAAGCAAGCCTGTAAATTCTGTTTAATGGTCTGCATTAGCCTTTCCTGCCACACACCTGTACAGTATGTGACTTATTCCTAGCACCACTTCCATATGTATTTTAGTTAAATTACCTTCTCTGCTTTTCTATCATAAGCAGTAAAGGAATTTGTTTTCTGGTCATAACTCTGACCCTGAAAGTCCTAATGAGCTCTTGTCTCCTAACACAAGCCTATTGATGTCCTGTCAGGATGCAAAAATCAGCTCGCTGGAGCGTGGTATGAGAGAGCTGGAGGAGGAGGTGAACATGCTGAAGTCTAACGGAGCTCTGAGCAGTGAGGAGAGGGAGGAGGAGATCAAACAGATGGAGGTCTACAGATCCCACTCCAAGTTCATGAAGAACAAGGTGACACACAGATACATGCACACACATTCTCTCACTATGTATGTTGGAAAAAGGATTATTATATGAAGTTTGATTAGAAATAAATTGGAAAACCAACCAAATAACTTCTGTAGTTTGTTTCTCAGGTTCTGGTTTTCAAAGGGGCTGATGACAGATTTTGCAGATCTTGTATTCTGTGTTTTTACCACTAGATGCCTCTAATTTTTCCTCAGTGGAACCTTAAGAAAAACACTGAACCAAGACAACTCTGACTGCAAAGGGTCAAGTGTTTAACTTTTATGTGACCAGTGACATTTTATCTTGGTGATACCCTCCTCTCCTGTCAGGTTGAGCAGCTAAAGGAAGAGCTCACCCAAAACCAGTCAGAAAATGAGGAACTAAGGAAGCAAGTCAATGAGCTTCAGCAGGAGGTGTCTGGAGTAAGAGACGTGTCTCTCTGCTCCCTCTTTCTTCCCTAGTTTTTATTCTTGACCTTTCTGTCTCCCAGGTTGACTAACGACTAGTGGCTGCTGCTTGAGTAGATGCACAGTAGAAGCACAGTAGAGCTTTGCAACCCTTCAGCCCTGCTGTGCTAGAAAAAGCATATCTCTAACCTGCCTTTATAATTGCATGAGGTGTCTTCCTACCAGTGGTGTGGACTAGGATGCTGATGTTTTAAATACTGTGGGAGCATGTTTCTGTCCATTCTTATAGTAAAAATCACTCCCAAAAGACAGTCTGAGCCATACAGTTGCCAAATCAGGGATAGTCTGCCTTTGGGTATGCTTTCTTTGCTATATACTGGGACTATTTATGCACACAAATATCAACAACAGGCTTCTGTCAGTCTCAAATAATATCAACATGACTGGAATTTACATGGAACACATAGATGATATATTATTAGACAGACCATTTAGCACACAAGTACATCAGTCACATTAGTAGCAGGCTTATCATAGGCACTTAAGGTCCTTCCAGGCTCTCTGGTGCATGTTTAGGAGATTAAGCACACATTAGGGACCTATACATTTTCAGCTTTGGCTAATGCCCACATGGCTCCACTGTTAGATCAGCCATGTGGAAAAGATAATAACACTTTTTCAAGTGTTATTCAACTACATCAAATTCAAATTTCTACAATCTGTGCTTGAACTGGCATAGTTAACTCGGACTTTCAGTCAAAAGCGAAGACGTATGCTGAGATACAGATACTAACATATATTCTAAACAGGAAGAATTGGATCCTTTGTTGTATAGAACCTGACTTGTTTTTTCACTTTTTCTCTTCCTGATTGAACAGATTGAACAGGCAAAGCAGGATCTGAGTCGTAAGGACAGTGAACTGTTGGCTTTCAGGACCAAGCTAGAAACTCTGACCAATCAGTTTTCTGACAGCAAACAACATGTTGATGTACTAAAGGAGTCACTTGCTGCTAAGGAACAAAGAGCAGCTATATTACAGACTGAGGTACAGGCACGATTGGACCAGTACTTTTTGCTGTATACATAGCTACAATTACAGCCCACAACCAAATGTTTTTCATTAACTTTAAGTATTATAATGTGTGGGAATGCACAGGTGGATGCTCTCCGTGTGCGTCTAGAGGAAAAGGAATCACTTCTCTCTAAAAAGAGCCAGCAGATATCAGAGCTGACAGAGGAGAAAAGCACTCAGCATGGTGAGATCACTGACCTAAAAGACATGCTGGACGTCAAGGAACGAAAGGTTAATGTGCTGCAGAAGAAGGCAAGTACAATCAAGAAAATGTGTCTTATTTGCATAATACATTTGCGGTGAAGTTAAGTTGAGCCAAAAAGCTTTAAGTCCCAGTTTTCCAGTGCTTTTCATGCGACTCAGCTCTGGTCTGTGTACATGCTGCCATTTTTATTTTAAACCACTAGATGGGGCTGTGTTTCTTTGCATGCAGACAAGGACAAATTCAGTGTGTACAACGCACATATCTTATTTTAGTTGCTTTCTGCATATTTGTGTCCACTTTTCTTTATTTCTTTACGTATTTTTATACACCATCATAAAACCCCAGGTTTTAAATGAATGGGTTTAAGGAACCTTATAAACAAATGTTTTTATTGTTCCATTGCCTTCATATGGATTGAACACCAGCTGTTGCTAAAAAATAGAGGAGTGAGTGTGAGCCGATAATTTATAGCGACAATTAAGCAGCCAGACATAAAACAGGGTAAGGAAGGGGGAGGAGCGAGACAGAGTGCATTTAAAATCAGATGCATACTAATGAGGTTCCTCTGTTCAATAAATGATGACCTCTGCTTTCTTCAAATAGAATACAGTCCACTGTCTGAATGGTAGACAGAGATGCTGCTAACTCCTGGTTATCTAAGCTGCATTTGATGATTTACTAAGACATTTCTCTTTCCAAGTAGAAAAACTGAGAATGGCCTCTCTTTGTCTGTTTTCTTTCACTTCTCCCCCTTTCCTTTATGTCCTTTAAATGCACCCATCTAAACACAACCTTGACATCTCCTTGTTGTTACATCATGTTACAATATTGTAAAGATAATGATGTGGAAATTAGTCCTGCAGTTAATAAAATTCTACTTTAAAAATAAACTCTTTATAATATAAAGTCACAGACCAATTTGGCCTAAAATAGACATATAATAAATATGTAGCTGCATCTAGCAGTTGTCACTTTCAGGAAGTGCACATGACATCAAAGAGTCACCCCTTCTCTCAATGTCAATGTGCGTGTGTGTCTGTGTGTGTGTGTGTGTGAGAGAGAGAGAGAGAGATTATGTCAGTCAAGCTGTCAGGGGAACATTTGATTAATGAGGTGCTTGAAATATTTTACATTGTGGATACACATGTACGCATACACACGCATGCACGCACACGCTCACAAACACACACACACACACACACATCTCTGGAGTACTGTAGACGTTTCTCACCTGCAGTGCAGTCAGAGGTTACATACCAATCTAACTTTATTGAAAGAGAATAGAAAGAGATGGAATTTTTGTCATTTTCCCCGAAGTGTCTTCCATCGTTCCTCTAAAATGTTTTATTCCATTTATTAAAATATACCACACACCCATCCTATATTTTAGTAGATACAATATCTCCACCTCACCTCTGAATGGGTAATTGTTTGGTGTATTTAAGATAGATGCACTGCAATGTCAAACCATTTCAAGCAGTCAACAAAAACTGTAAAGTAAATGTCAAATATGTTTTGACCTTTGTTGTCATGTGCTGTTTTTTATATAGATAGAGAACCTTCAAGATCAGCTAAAGGATAAAGAGAAACAGCTGAGTGGTCTGAAAGACAGAGTCAAGTCTTTACAGACAGACACTTCAAACACCGACACGGCACTTGGAACACTTGAGGAGGCTCTGGCTGAGAAGGTACACACTTGATGCTTTCCAACCTCAGGTCAACCTCGGTGAGCAAGGTCATATTAATAAGGCAAATATGAGCAAAGTCACTGAGCGCCCCAGTAATAGTCTAATGATAATAAATGGAAATTAACCAGTAATTACCTTGGCTTATTCATTATCAAGTTTTTCTTTCTGTGTTCATAAAATGGATGAGGAACCATCGCTGTCTCTGCTCACGCGGCTCACACTGACGGGAATACAACCAGCCATCACACTTTCACTTTTGGGAACCAAGCTTTTGTGAGCTAGAGCCAAAAAAATGATGGCTGGAAAGTAACCCGTGAACTGATCTGTTTTTCCACACTAACCCCACATTCTAGGAAAACAACCAGCAACACCTACACCAGCAGGCTACTATGAAGTGTTCTGCACACACACACTCACACACACACAAACACACAGGAAATGGGGCCATTCATTGTCCAGTGACTAATAATCAGGGTGTCAGTTAGATGTGTGTTGGCAGACCTCTGTTTGGACTCTAACTTTCCCCTTTTTTCACCACTTTGTTAACTTTGGATATCTGTCCATTTTTACTTTTTGTGCTTCCATCATTTGCTTTCTTTATTGTATTCCTCTGCCAACCACATGTTACATCACTATGTTTTGCTTCATTGCATGGAACAAAATTACCTTTATATCCTCCAATTAAACCATGTGCTGTGCTTCAATTATCTCTTTAACCCCAAACTAAATCAATAACTATAGTATGAGCACATGCTGTATATTCAGACAGTCTTTATCTGGCACAAAATCAATAATTATTCTGTCAAAGTAATTTTATACTGAGAAAGTTGCTGCAGTGACTCTTCATGAACTGTAACCAGACAGGTCCTGCAGTAATGTCTCTGCAAGACTGAACAATACAACAGTAACAAATAGAATTCTGTAGCTGAACATGTGTCATGTGATTTATTTTATGCAAGTTGTAACTAACAACCTAATATTCAGATGATTTTAACCCTGGAGCCTTACTGCAGGAACACACACAACAAATTTAGTTTGGTGTGAAGTTTGTGTTCTTGTTAAGTGTGTGATCTCACCTAGTATTTTTTAATCTGTGTCTGTGTTTTCTGCAATCTATCCTTTTTTTTTTTTTTTTTTACTGGTTGTGAATAACATATTTTGTGCCAAAACATTATGGGTCTAAAATTACTGTTGGCTGTTAAGTCCTGTCAACACTACAGAGAAACATGATATATAAGTGACTGTGGATCATTTTTGGATTCCTGTGCATCTCTATTACTCCATGATGCCTAGGAGAGAATCATAGAGCGGCTGAAGGAGCAGCGGGAGAAGGAGGACAGGGAAAAGGGAGAGGAGATCGAGACCAGCAAGAAGGAGCTGAAGGAGCTGAGGGAGAAAGTTTCCCAGCTGCAGGCTGACCTAGCCGACCGAGAGGTAGAAGACACACATAAAATCACACCATTTCATATCTGTGCTACAAGTTAAAAAAACACACTCACTCTGTGCGCCTGTCAGACAACCGTGATTGATTTATCACTGTAGAATAGAACCCTGGATCCTCCCAAATGAAGGACAACAGCGAAAAACAGTCATCTTTCCTTAACATCAGTATGCTTGACAAGCAAAGAAAACAGTGATTGGACCTGAAATCTCCTTGCTTTGTGATTCATGCCACATCTGAGATAAAAAAACAACATGTAGTAAAGTTACTGTATGTCGGGTTTTTTTTTTTTTTTTTTTTTTTGCCTTGGGAGGTGAAGGCAGGTGCAAGTCCAGTATTTTTTCCCCACAATTTACAGCATTTAAGATGAGTACACTTTAAAATTAGAAGGAAATTTTAACAAAAAAGCCACCAAATCAAGTTTAATGCAATGAGAATTATCGCAGGAAGACAGAAAATCAACTAAAGTCCTTTAATCACATCAAATAAATCTTGCTGTGTTTAGCGGTAATTCTCAAAATAAATGTTAAGTGTGTATAGTATCCACATGTGTATATAGCTATAGTCTATACTGTGTAATCATGGATGTTTCTCTGACCAAAGCCCAGGCAAAAATAATGATCTGTAGTCTGTAGAGAGTTGGTGTTGTCAGTCAAGTGTAAAATTACATGTTTGAGTGTCTCTCCTTGTTGGTTTGTGTTGCACCGGACATACCAAAACAGGAAAAGACCAGAAAAGAAAGGGCAAGAGTTTTCAGGGACGGAGGCCTGAGAAGACAGGACACAGGAAATTGTTTTATTGGAGAATGACGCAGAAAAAGAAACAATAATGTTTATAAACTATAATTATCTTTGGATGCAGGTTCTAAATGTCATCCTCCAAGCTCGTGCGGGAGCCTTTTGTCAGTTTTCCTGTGTCTTTTTCAGACTTCTGTGTTGGACCTGAAGGAGAAGGCTTCCTCTCTGGCTTCATCCAGTGTGAAGAAGGACAACAGGCTGAAATGTCTCGAGATCGGGTTTGAACAGAAGAGGGAGGAGTGCGTTCAGCTTGAGAACCAGCTCAAGAAGGTTGCAGTGATGCCCCAAGTGCATATTTGTTTTGGACTGAGGTGGTGTGAAATCAGTCCCGTTTAATAGCTTGGAAATGAAATATGTCTGTCCAAGTTTGGCACAAATCTTGAGCCCAAATCACTCGAAGTTTAAAAACATGCTCTAATAATAAAACATGGATTACTTAAATCTCAGCGGGAGGACACACATACAGTTTCAGAGAGAAACATGTCACAAATGGAGGATTTTAACCTCATGAACCCTTCGTCTTTTTGCCTTTTCCTTGTTTTCCTTGTGTGAAAGAGAGTAAGTCTGAGCATGTGTGCTTCCATATCACATATTCTTTCACACAGCAGCCAGTAAAACGGTGTGGCTGTGATGGCTCGCTGACAGCCGTACACATGTGAAGTGTGCATTTGTGTGTGCATGAAGGTGTCTGTGGGTCTGTGGTTGTTCTGTCTCCATTTTTTTCTTTCTCAGTCTCTCTTTGTTACTATGAATGGAAAAGACCAAACACTTGTCTTCATGTGTGAACTGACTGACACTGTGTTTTTGATGTTTTTGTTTTATATTTCTCTCTTTTCTTTTCTCCTAGATCTCCTTATGATACCATCAGACACACAAACATTTCTTAGAACCTTGTGAAAACTGATGTACTTCCAAGACTAATAGGGTTTATGTATTGTATGACCGAGGCATGTGCACATAGACACAAAATCAGTCCATCCCAAAATCAACATTTACTTCTGGGAAACACATACAGCTGTTCTAACCCCTAAGCGGGTTTTATTTTCTTTTTTGTTTTATTTCATTTTTCATTTAATGTAAAAAAACAAGTGCAGTAGCAGCTATTTCCTTTAGTTTTTTGCTAGTTTTTAGTGAGTTGTAGCTCAAATCCAAACATCTCCAGCTTGCCAAACCAAGGCAAGACAGTTGTATTTATAAAGCAGGAGTCAACTTGCTACACAGAGAAGCTGCAAAACACTCATTCAACACTAAAACAACGGAATGAAAGGTTAAAAGAACACAGCTTTAACAGAGTTAAAAAGAAGAAACTAGCCTTATCCAGCAGAAAATGTATCTATTTGTTCAGAATATATTGTAATCCAAAATTTTAAAAACAACCCAAGAATTTAAAAACAACTGAGTGCCCATTAAATGAGTGCAATACAAGTCACAGTAAAGACGTTGGCCATCATGTGATTGTTGTTATTTTGAGCATGTTAGCATAGTTTTAACAAAGCAATTATATCCAAGTTGATCTTGCCTCTTTCCTCAAATTGTGGTCACCTGATTAGAAAATACTCAGCATATTTACAATATCAAATTTCTGTTCCAGGCTCAGAGTGCAGCAGCAGAGATCCACGCCAGTGCAGAACTTTCTATAAGAATAGTGTCTTTGGAGCAGGAAGTGGCCCAGTACAAAGAAGACGCGGGCAAAGCCCAGTCCGAGGTGGAACGCCTGTTGGAGATCCTCAAGGAGACTGAAAACGAGAAGAACGACAAGGAGAAGAAGATCCATGAACTGGAGAGGTGAGAGGCAAGGATGGAAAGATGATGTGGACTGATTGAAAAATATAAATCTGAATTGATTATTTCATCTTCACTCAGACTAAACTATCTGTTGTCTAATCCTTCCTTCAGGACTAATCCATTAGTTCTCTACCTTTTTCCCCCTTTTCTCCTTCCATTTTGGCTTCATCGTCACCTTATTGACATTTGTGTGTGAACCAATACACATGTATCCATGTGGTAATTTCCCTGCGTGAGTGTGTGCTTATGTTTTCATGTGTGTGTAACCATCAAACACCAGAAACCCCTCTGCCTCTCATCTGTGGCGTTCTCAGCAGTCCAGAAAACAGGCCCCTCCCCCTTCTAGCTCTCAGCAGCCAATGGGAGGGCTGGTGTGGGACTACTTGGGCACGTGAGTGGCTGGTGGCCCTGTCTGTCACATAGACGGATGTAATACCCACTTTGCTTGTCTGAAGAGCAAATGCTAAGAAAGCATCTAGTACCATGTGGAAGAGTTTCAAGGTTTTAAAGGTTTGACACTTTTATCGATATCTGTAGTGGCAATATCTTAGTTTTTTTTTTTTTTTTTTTTTTTTTTTTAAATAAAATCTGGACGGTAAATTGAGAAACAGTTTGAGCTCTCGTGTTTCTCATTCTTTTCCACATGGGACTGAACTTAGTATCTTTACTAATAATCACCACCACAGACTTGCATCATTTTTTGAGTATTAAGTAGACATCTACACTTCATCTGGATTGTCTATAGATTTAGAAATGTCCCTGCAGATGCAAAGTTCAGCACCAATTCTGTTTTTTTCTTCTTTTACTTATACTTACACACCAAACCTCTCCCTAAAGTTTGTCGAATAAAGACACAGTTTGGCATCAGAGTCTCTGCTGTGCACGGTCTAGTCCCTGTCAGTGATGCAACTCTTTCATTTAGTGGCTCTGTTTTCTGTTCTCACACTTCACATATGTTTTACTTTCAGCCAAAGGATGCCTAACGTACAAAGTTTAACAGACTTTTTTCCTTATTTAGGGATCTGAACTGTACCTTTTTAATTTGCCCTGTGCTAATAGGAGCAATTGTCTCTTTCTAAATGTTTTCACCTTTTGATTTTGTAATTTGCTTGTACAGAATATTTTAATAATCTGTCCTGTTTTTCAAGTCTCTATCGCTCTGCCTGCATGCCTGCTTGCTGCTGTGTTTAACTGTCTCTCTAATTTATCTGTATTATCTGTTTTGTAGTCTTACGAGCCAGAAAAAAAAATGGGTCAAAAAACAATTGGCAGACTGTTGAAATTCGGAAAGTAAATTTAAACCATTGTTTTTTGTGGGGGTCAGGCAGGTCTGTGAATATGAAATTCAGTGACTGTCCATGCCCTGATGCCTTTGAATTCTTCTCTCTCACTCGCTTTCTCTGTGTTAATGAGTTTAGCTAGATTTTGTATGTTCTCTGGCTAGTAGAAATACTAGATAATCAATTAATAATTCAAAACTTATAGACTGCAAACTTTGTGTGTGTGTAAATATATTCTATTTTAGAGATGATTAAGTTATGATTTTCGAACTTCAGTTGCCAGCTCTTGAGAAACCAGGAGGAACATAAATCTGTTTAGTTGCAAATACATTTTATAAGAATTTTATAAGTATAACTAATATTGCAATAACTAGGATAAGGTTTTTTATCATGTACATTAATGTAACTCTCTTTCACCCACTGGGACACAGACAGTTATTACTGAGAAATAAGTGGCTCGTAGAGGTCATATTAAAGAGTATAAGGTCCTTTAATAGTTTTTACATCCCCACAGTTAGTGGTTTAATTTAACTTTTAGATGTATAATTAGGGAAAGTAAGCTTGGCCAACAAAAGACTGTGGTTATGCTCTGACATGGTGAAACACTAATAAAAATGGCAGAACTGACTAAGCCTCACCCCTTTACATCTTTAAGCAAAAAAGTAATTAAGCTAAGAAAAATTACTATGGAAAAATTTTATATTTTGATGCAAAATTTAAACTGATAATACGGCAGTACTTTATAGCCCATTTTTAAGATTATGACAATGGATTTGGCAGCTAAACGTTCTTGAAATCTCAAAATCTGAACATCGAGTGTAGTAATAGCTTAGCGGCTGTCAAACCCGGCTGCGTGTTACCCTGAAGGAAACATTTGTGTCCCAGGACACACACCTGTCTGTGGCAAACTTGTGCTACACTGTAGCTTCAGATTAGATTTAGGAGCTACAAATAAACAAGCAGCAAGAACGTCACAAATGAAAATATCACATGTGGGTAAAAGAAGGGAAAAACCATCCCTCCCTTTTTCCCTCCTACTTTAACTCCAGCTGTACTACTACCAGGTTATTATTTCAGTAACTAAGATGGTAATTGGAGCGGACGGAGTGACTTCACGCTGAGGGGAAATGGAGCTGAAAATCTGCCCTGATGGCCAAAATAAAGGATTTGGACATAAGAGTGGAAAACAGAGAAAGGAGGGGGGGCATAAGAAAAAGAAAGTGTGGTGGTGGTGATGGTGCTGGTGGTCGAAAAACTGAATGAAAAACAACTGGTTGAAAACAAGAGATGTTGGAGAGGTTTACTGTGTATTTTAATGTTTGAGCCTTGCATGCCATCATCAGTATACTTGTTCCAGGGAATAAATTCACTCATTTAAAGTCCTAGCTCTGCCAAGTTACCCGATAATATGAGGAATAATTGCACTCAACCAAATCAGGAAGTTGATTGTCTTCAAATTTTACACTAAATGACTTCCAGTCTCCTGGTGTGCTGTCCTCAAAAGAAAAAAAACCTGTGTAATTCATAGTGAGGTCAGGCTTTAATTGCTTGTGTTTAAGCTGTGTGTTTAACCTGTGTAGCTGCCTGTCCTGCTGCCTGCCTGATCACAACTGTCTGCCTGCAGTATCTCTGTATATCTCTATATACAGTATGTCTCTGCCTTTAAGCTTATATCATAGCCAAACCAACACTTGTCTTCTCTTTCACCTTTGCATCTTCTTCTCTGCCTTTCTCCCTTTCTTTTACTTTTACAATCCCATGCTGCTATGTATCCAGTCTTACCTCAAGGTGAGTACACTGTTCCTTCATTGCCCCAGATATCAGAGTACATGTGATTCATTTTAAATATTCATTTGGGGTTTTGCTATCTTTCATAATCCTTACAATTATATTCAAGTCCTAAAATTGAGGCTTTTTTCTAATATTTGAAATGGCTTGGTGATCACATTTCAGCGTGCAGAACTCTGAAAGTCTGAATTTGTTGAGTTCAAACTTGGATCCCTTTTTTGACCATTGTAATCGACCACATAATAACTCCTTCTCCCTTCTGCTTCCTGCATCAATCCAGTGGTTGGAGTGTGTGCGCGCCTCTCTGCTGTGAGGGTCTCCCTAGTGCCAGCTCTTTGTTTGCTCCCTTCTTTGACTTCCACAGCCACTCTTCCAACTGCTATATTGTCAACTGCTTCTTCAGTGTTGTTCTGCTGTTTTGTGATTGAACTCTAGAGGGGGAAACAACAAAAGAAAATTTGCTGTCTGGAAGAAAACGGGAGTCCTTTTTCTGCTTTTGTCCTTTCTGGTGCTTTTTGCTCTTTTTCCTTTGTTGTTATGATCTTAGTCTGAGGAACTATCAACTGTGTGACAGCAGGGTTGCTATAGCTTAAAAAGGAATTGCAATTTCTTGCGCTTCTTTTCACTTGTGTGTGTGTAACATTACTTTGAGGTTGTGTATGACTTTGCATCGAGGTGGTGCATGGAATTTGGCCTAGTTGTGCATAGTCAATCATAGAACATAAACACAATCAAAGGGGCCGCTCATTACAGATCATTCTATAGCCTCTCATATTACATAGCAGTATAAGCAAATGTAATTTAAAGTGTAAAAATTTCACACATTTCAAGTCATATTGATTTAAATTAGGAAATAATAGACAATAAACTTAATTGTAAACAAATATTTACATGTAAGATAGTTAACACATATACAGCCTTGAACAACCTTTAAGATACAGTACATACAAGTAATATTTCCAGTTTAAAAAAATATATAAACCAGAGGTGGGCATCATCATAAGGAGTAGATTTAGGTAAAAAAAGAAAAGTAATTTTTGTCAAATAAAATTATTTTAAATTATTGTATTTTAATTAGAAATTGATAATATACAAATTTAAGCTTTTCTCAATATTTACTTATAAATTAGATTTTCCTCAGTCATTTGAAAAAATAAGACCTTTTAAAGCCTTATTTGTGCCTTTAAAATATTATTTTTTGATCTGGTTTTCGTTTTTTTTTTAATTTTATAGTTTTTATGGGCTGAGTAAATGAAACCAATATTTCCTGTATTTTCAAAGGAAATATTGAATTCCAAGTGGTTTAAAAGAAATCTTTGATGTTAATTTTGGGCAAACTGTCGTAAACACACAAGACCCCTGAGCTTTCCTGATTAAATATTTATAAAAGGCTCCAAATGTAATATTAATACTACCTTTATGTGGGCTCCTGAATATCAGCAGCATGCTAATAAGTGACTTTAATTTTATTTATTTAAGTTTGGAAACTTAAAGTTTAAACGATTATGTGCTTTTGCCAATGCTATCTCAACTTTATATTAAACCTTTGTAATGGATGTAGCATGTGCATTTATGTATATGCTTATTTTATGTATGGTCAGACATTTAGGGTATAGTATTTCTGAGGTTTTATAAGATTGACAGTGCAGTCAGGGTGTTTCCACAATGTTTGCATATTTGTTTTTTTTGTCCTAAAAATATGAGTGTGGTCCAACAGTGAGATTTAAACACAAAGCAGCTTATGTTTGAAACAGCTATGTATGTGCTGTGTCTGCCTGTTATCTACACCATTTGGTAGATTTGATCCTTCATTTGGAATTCATCTATCTGTAGCTATGGTCTCATTAAACATTTATGTTCAGATTTTATAGCTTTATAGCTGCTGATTGTGCCTTGTCTATGATGTTTTGCAGCCACTTTTGTTGAATTGAGAGGAAAAGTGGAGAAAGAATTTAAGACATTAAAGCAGCTTCTAATGATATATTGGTTCCTCTGAGCCATGTCAGTCACCCAGTGAGTTTTGCCTTCTGAAGCAACAGTGAAGAGTAGTTTTAAAAACTATTTACATCACTTCCAGTTTGATTGTCAGACTAGATGGCAGAAGTTCAACTAGGAACTTGTTTACTAGTGTAGATTCCACATCCTGCTGCAACTGAATTTAAACTAGATCAGGTTTTAGGCTTAAATAATGATTTAAAAATATATATATATAGAATTAAAAAATATATACAGTATGTTAATTAAACTATAATTAAGTATATGGGATATTGAACTGTATCTCAAATTTAATTTTAGGTTACTTTTGTTTTTGTTGGCTTGAAAAGTATCACGTAGAAAACAAACACAAAAAAACCTTTTTGTTTTTTTAATAGTATTGACAGCTGTTACATTAGGGGCTAATGTAGAAGCCCTTTCAGCATTACAGACAATCAAAACTCGATAAATAGTGTTCATATGCAGATGATAAGTTTGTGATAGCTTTGAGGGGCGGTTCGACAGTATAGATAGAAGTGATAAATGCCAAAGAGCACAGAATTATGAGGAGGAAAGGAGAGAAGAAATTATCCAGGGTGTGAAGAGAATATTGTATATCATGCAGAGTAATGAGCAATTCAATATCTGGAGAGGAAGGCCTGAAATTTAGTACTTAGTCCATTGTCAGTGGGCTGAAGCAATTATGATTTCTTGTTTAAAATGTGACATACAACAGAAAGAAGGAAGTAAGAAGAGAGTGCTAAAACATTAGGAAATAAAGAATATTCCACATATGCTCACGTACATGTAGTCAATGTAGCATAAAGTGTAGAAACCTCAGAGAGCTTACCAGATGGTTGGAGCCTACTGGAAAGCCTCCAGTAGGAACATTCCTGTCTGTTTATGACCTGTTACACACTCACATACGGTAACAAGCATAAAAAAATTGATCCCAAATATTCAAATGATCCTGTGTTCATGGTGCGAATCACTGAACAAAGGAAACTTTGTGCATCTGGCTATGCTCTCACTTCATCTTTCCTGAACTCAATTTGGAAGTGATAATGATGCAGTGTGTCTGCCTTTACAAGACCTTACAATAACAAGTCCAAACCACAGTGGTGCATGCAGTTGATATTATTCTGTCAGGTTTGAATGACCAGGTGCTGTAGAGCAGCTCTGGCCCCATCGTCATATTTCAAATTTTCCTCCAGCTTTCCAGATATTCTCTGGACGGTTTGGAATTAGGCCCCCCGGACCTCTTTGCAAACACATAGAGGATTTTATTTTACCATCCATGCCAATAATGTTGCTCAACTCTTCTGGCAGTGATGCTAATGTGTAAGCCTTCTGATGGATCCCTTGCATTACCTGATGTTAGTTAAGTTGTTTTATAAAAGTTAAGGTGTTACATATCACAGATATGTGGAACATACAAGAAATAATGCAATATTATTGAATTCTGACAGGTGATTGAACAGAAATGTCAGATAGTATAAATGAAGACATCTCCAATGCATAGATTTAAGACCAAATATTTGTGGTGTACACATTGTGCAGAAAGAGACTGGAACTGGTTAAGAGTCGCGCCGTTAGAGCTGAATATGTGCGTAGCAGCTGGTGCCAAGGGGTTTGCTGTAGGGTTCCCATCACTTTTGCAGCTCAGAGTTTAGCCCTTTTACTGGAAGCAGGAACATCTGTGATCCTGTAAGACGTTATCCTAACAGGAGCACGCACATGTGTATAAACATTTGCAGGAGACTGACATGATAAAAAAGCAAATAGACAAAAGACTCACACAGCGACAAGGATGACTTTGGCTGGGTTTTAACACGTTCAAATGTTAGTCAGCAGTTTAGCTGTCTTGAGAGTGCCCTCAGCCTTATCCTATCCTACATCTGCACCATGAGTCAGTAGACATTGTCAAACCTTACTGGTATTAACTTGGTTTAGCCCATATCTGTGTTCACACACAGATGAGCATGTGTGAGCATGCATGTGTGTGAGAGAGAGTGAGAAGAACTCTAATCTAGTCAGGCTGGTGTGATAGCTGATAGGCCTGTGACAGAGCTACAATGGCTTCCAGACTGCTTAAACATGGATTAAACTCTCCACACTGCTCCCACGAGGAATCTTTCTGTCTCCATCACCTCCCCCTTCTCACTCATGCTCTGTTGCTCACTCATTCTTTTTTCCTGATGATGATGACTTTCTGCTTTCAGACACCCAATAATCCCTTTGTGAACAGATCTTTTCTTTATGTTGAACCATTAGATGTTATTGTTTAGTCATTAAGTCATAGCTCTATAATAAATTCCTGCACTGATCTTTACATTACAGTGGTCCTGAGCGATTTCATTATGGCATTAAATTACACCTATTAGTTAATAATCATAGTAATCATGCACAATCATTTCACTTGTGGTGTCAGACCGCTTTAAATACATTTCTGGAGAGTGATTCAAGCTCAGATGTTATCTGCTCAACGCTAAAGAGAAAATCCAGCAAATCAGCCTATTTCCTCACCCTGCTCATTTAGTTTGTATTTAAACATGTAGGAAAGATCTTCTGGGCTCCAGCTGCAGATCTTGATCTGTTATGGTCAGCGTCTTTAGAGAGACCACCGGGATGCTGTATTTTAATTGAATTCTATTATATTTTTGTAGTTGGAGCAATACATACTATGGTTTTTTCCACCAAAAAAATAATCTACATAATACAACAGTAAAAGAAAAATCACTATCAGTGTCTTTTTTTATGTATTTAACTTTGTGTTCATTATCTGCTGTCCATTGGTATGATGTTACGTGGTTTTGGGTTAATTGTTTTGTGTTTGTCTTTGTATGTGCAGGCAGGTGAAAGAACAGTCAAAGAAAATGGCTAACCTGAAGCACAAGGAGCAAATGGAGAAGAGCAGGAACGCCCAGCTGATGGAGGATGCCAAGAAGAGAGAGGATAATCTGAATGAAAGTTCCCAGCAGATAAAGGTATGTGGAGAGGGAGGGGAGGGACGTAGAACTGGGAGACATTGGAGAGGGTAAGGCAGAAAAACTTTCTCTACTTCTCTCTGCCATACCTTGAATATTGTCTCCTATCACAACAATGCTTCATCATGACTTGACAGTTGTGACAGGAAGCAGCCGTAGGCAATGTCAAACTCTTTCTCTCCTCTCTCGCTCGCTCTCTCTTTCTCTCTCTCATACACACACACACACTCTGCAGCACTCACTCAGGGACTGTACGAAGGGATAACTAAAGAGAATGATTGACGGGAGAGCAGATGTAAGATGGTCAGATGAGTATGAATGAAGGCGAGAAACTGGAGGAGAGGTGATTAAAGAACTCAACAAACTCACCGCACTCACTCAACTATCAAGTGAATTCTCACCTCATTTGAAAATACAATACTTCATACTGTATTTGCTTCAGTATGAAGTGCTCACCAGATGAAAAAGCAAATCTTATTTTTTGTGGTGTAAAGTTTTCTCTGACCTCTGCATATCTGTCTTTGATTTTCTTCACATCACTTTGTTTCTGGTAAACTTTGAATGGCTTCGTCTTTTTTTCCTTTTCTCTTGCAACCTCTTCTTCCTGTACCCAATTAACCTCAATGGACTGTTGATTAGAGACATTCTGTGCCTGTGTTTATGCAGATGAGAATATTCTGCCTGTTGCTAGGACTGACGAGTTTCGATGTTGTCATTTTGTGGATGACTGTGGTTAGGAGATGGTCTTGTGGCTATGTGAGTCATATCTGAGGCCACAGTGTGGTTACCACCATGTGTCTATTATCATTCTAGTCTGCATAGTTTAGGCCTCAACGGTAACAATGAAATCTGAGCATAATTTAGACGGCTGCAATTGAATACAATAAGATGTAATCTAATTAAAGTCAATCTCAAGCTGCATAGTTAGACAAGAACTCATGTTGGATCTGCAGCAGGACCAGATTTATAACACATGTGTTGCAATGACCTGGAGGTCTGATGGTGGCCGCTGTAATGTCTCATCCTCTCCCTACTGCTCTGTCTCCATCAGAGCATTCAGCTTTAATTTAACTGGAAAAGGCAGATGCCTTGCCAAAAAGGCAAACAGCTCTTTAAGGGAAACCAGCTTCAGGTCTGATTGGAAACGGCAGATGTAAATCGTATTGTCAACTCCTGCAGCTTATCCCAGTTACTGGAAACAGCAATCTCGAATTCTGAGTGTTTTCACTTTGGGGACATATTAACAGCATATGACTGGGGCCCTAATATGAAGGAGTATCTCTCAGATATGACAGATGTTACTTTAGTTTGTGAACTTGATGTGAGCATGGCAAGTAAGTTTCTGTATACAACTGCTTGATATCAAATCTTTCTGATGTCCCATTCAAACCACTACATGAATGGATCTTCACTAAAATTCTAGTTTGTTTTCTTCTACAGATATTCCACTTTTCAGTCCTGCAGCTACAATTTTAATGTTATAGTGCAACATTGCTTGTATGACATTACTGTGCACATGTATACAATAGTAACTCACCAGTAGAGGACTGGTAGAGAATGAGGCTTTTCACCTCGGGGTCGGAGGTCTGAGCCCCATTTATATATTTCTATTTGATCTAGCAGGTATTGACTGTCAATTTGCAGTACTTGAAACTTGTGTCATTGTAGGATAAACTGTCATTGTAGGATACCCTCCGCCAGAAAGAGGAGCGCATTGAAGAGCTAGAGGAGGCACTGAGGGAAAGCGTTCAGATTACAGCAGAGAGAGAAGTGGTGCTCGCCCAGGAGGAACAGGCACATGCTCAGTCCGAAAAACAGGTACCATCTTCTTCATGTTAGTGTACTGCATGTTGAAGGACAATCCTTACTTCCAGCCAACAAATTCTACTTTAACCTTTCCAACTCTTTTCCTTAAACTCACTCCTTGTCAATCCTGAAGCCTTAACTTAATTTTTCCTTATGTGTGAGACATGAAAGCACATGAAATTACTGACTACATTACAACAAGAAAAATATGACATACGTAAACACTGCTGTGCCAGTTGTGGTTGATGGTAATAGCAACGTATCCTTTGCCAGCTGAGCTCATTCAGAGGTGGTTTTGCATGTGTGCTAATCGTGCCGGGTCAATCTTTGAAGAGAAATATAAACACTGCTATTCAGAGAACAGCTTGTTTTTTGTCCACTGTAGCTTGTAGCACACCATATTTTCACATTTTTCAAAATCACATTTTCTGTATGAAGCCACTAGAAAAGGTCATACTGGTGTTAGGGAAGGCTCAGAGAGGAAAGGTTTAACGGATGCTAACTCAGACTAGTAGATGCCTGTGTTCCCATTGGTACAAGACTTAACGACAGTTGAGGGAACTAGTTCCGAGTCTGTATGGGTTTTGCCTTGTTGGATAATGGACATCTTCCAGCAATTGTTCTTGCTTATAAATAATGGACACAGGTTTTACCACTGTTGCCTTCCTTCTTGGTGAATGTTAGTCATTCATTGATGCATTGTTAAATGTTATTTACCATTGACAGGAAACTATCCAAAATATTACTTCTCACTGCCTTTTCTTTATTACAGTTAAGACAGTAATTTAAAGAAAAAAAAAATAAAATACAAATAGTGGTCCTGTATGAATATAGGAGGAAGAAAGGAAAACTATATTAGATTTGTGCCATGTAATTTATTATGTAAATTTATGTAATTTATTATGGAATAAATAATTACATTTTTTTAGTTCTTTTTTTAAGTTTTTTTTTAGTTCAGTTAGTGATAACTACTTTTCTGATTCTGGAAAATTTTCATGCAAAATTGAAATCTTTTCATTTCAAAGACATAATTGCACAGATGAGATCACATTGTTACAAGAAAGACCAAAAATGTAAATGAAAGACAGAAATAATCAAATCTTACATGTTTATCCTCCCAAAGCTGACTTTGTTTACAGCCATTGCGCCAAGCTATCACATTTAATTTGGCAGAGATACATTGACCTGTTTCAAAATGCTGCCAGTGGCAGCTTTAATTAGACAGAACCGAGGCCATTAAGACCAGGACAGGGTGCTGGAAAGCCTCCTTGTGTTGAAATGCTTCAGTGAAGGAGGAAGGAGTAGAAACATCAGCGTGTGGTGAATGAGCGGAGACGGCAGCCAAACGCTCACTGCGGTCCTTCACCCAACATCAACAACGCCGATTCAGGCTTTCAGCACAGACGCACATGCACACACGAGCATGTGGAACTTGCGTATCGGACCATAGAACACAACATATTATGCACATATTCCTCTGAACACACAAACGTGAAGGAAAGAACTTGTATTTAAACAGTGCACCAGTGCAAGACAACACTGCATTCAGCAGCAGCCAAATGGAGGCGAATTTGGTTTCTGAATTGAAAAAGTCTGCCTATATAAGTCACAAATAAATATTTTTGTGTTCCTATTTTCTTACTGTATTTCCTCTCCAATTAACCTTTCACATAATGATTTACAAAATGATGAAGAGAGAGAAAGTTTCCTCTCTTAATGAGGACAGCTTGCTCAAAGGCACACACATTGCTTATTTTAGTGTTGACACACACATGCAAATGCAGCCAAACCACTCACATACACACACACCCAAACTACACATCGGTGGCGTCGTGCACACTTTTAGTTTGAAGTCTTATAACGGGGCCCACATATTTGTGTGAGGGGCTGACCTGTGGATAGTTGACCAAAACCACATGAAAATATACAAAACTTTTTCAACTAGACGTGAGTCACTGCCGTGTGATTACTGACGAAAGGTGTGTGGGTGGGAGAGACAGAAATAAGTCAACAGTGCGACACACTCCATCTGTCCACGTTGTCTTCTCCAGTTTTTTGTAACTAAACAGTTTTCATTTTTGACCTCAGTGCACTTTTTTTTTCCCTCTCATCCTCTTAATATAACCTTACACACACACACACACACACACTGCAGAGACCGAAGAAATAGCTCTCCTTTTTCTCCTCCAGCTCCTTGTTTTCCGCCCAGGCCTTATTGCTCCAAGTTCATTCCCACATCCCATCATCCTTCAGTTTCTGAGCTTCTTGTCTCTGATGCATGTTAACACCTCCTAACTGGCTCATAATGTATCTTTAATGTGCATTTTTGTTGTCTCTCTGTTTTGACTGCATAGCTTATCTGAGCATTAAAAAAAACCTCTTTTCAAACTTTTCCTTCTTATCACCCTTGTTTTTACCATTTGATTATTCCCTCCCTGTCTCTTGTATCTCTACTCTTCACCTTCTCAAATTCCCCCTTCTTTTCCCTCTCTTTCAATTAATCTTTACCTTTTTCCCTTTCCCACTGACTCTTTTCTCCCCTAAACCCGATAAACTCTCTGTCTTGCTGATCTTTTTGTATGCAGCTCTGTCACATTCATGAGTTCACCACAGCCGGCTTTAGGTGGTCAAAGGTAACAAAACCATAATATTTCCCATTTCATCCTTTATTCTTGTCCAGCTGTTGTTGTTGTTGTTTTCACATCTTTCCATTATATTTCATAATTTACTGGAGGAAGGAGAAGAAAAAATCCTATCTATTGTTAATTGTTAAGATATTCCTTCACTTTCTTTATATATGACATAAATATCTGAAAAGTACTAATCAAGTTAACACTGGCTCAAAACATGGCTGTGGTGTAGAATTGCATATAGGTTATTTTAAAGCTCTTTTTTTTGAAGCAAAATGAAAATATTATGAAATGATTTTATGGACAGAAATGTGTGTGGGTTTTAAAAGTTTTTCTAAGAGAATCAACTGTCCATAGTTACGCTCCATGACTGTAAACACATATGTGTTATATGCAAAAGGTATTTTCATCTGACTTAGATTTGTACTTAATGAGGAAAGTATTACCTATTACTTGTGTCCGCTCTGTTTTCACTCTTTATTTTCCATCACTCATCAGCTCAAATGACTTTTTATCCCCACTCCTCTCCCATCAGGAGCTGTTTTTAGTTTTGGTCTGCTTTTGAGTTGTGTAAATACCAGCTTTTAAAGAAAATATCTGCATTAGACTAATTTTAGTCTGACACTTTTTTTCTGTTGGCATAAACACTTCAGAGAAACAAGCAGTTTAAAATTGCAAAGGGAAAGAATTACCTAAAGAGGAATTGATTGTGTGTCTGTGCTGTTGTACGATGTGGGTAAATCTGTATGATGTGAAACGCTCAAACATGCACACTTATACTCAAAACCTGTTTGTTTGTGTGTGTCTGTGGACAGGTCGTGTTGTCATCACAACATGAGAAATACAGCGACCTCAGCCCTATAACCTCATAGACAAACATGGACAAAATGATGTATGGTACATCGAGAGAGAAGCTTAAGTGATATTTATGTCAGAGACGAGAACAAAAAACAACATGAGGAGCAAAAAGATAACATCTTAAATAAGTTTTATGTTTTGCAGTTTCATACAAGGAGAACATATGACTGAATTTCACAAAGAGCAGTTAGCTACAACATGAACAAAACTAAAAGAAGTACAAATTAAAAAGTAATATTTTAATTATGTTGCAATGTAACTGTCAGGTGGAGGACCTGCTTGTTGCCATGGAGAAGGTAAAACAGGAACTGGAGGTGATGAAAGCCAAGCTGTCATCAACTCAGCTCTCACTGGCTGAGAAGGAAGGTCACCTGACTGCCCTGCGTGCTGAGAGGAGGAAGCACCTGGAGGAGGTCCTGGAAATGAAGTAAGACAACAAAAAACATACATTTTATTACCTTTATTTATGATAACACACTAAGCAGATGTACACTAGTAGACACATCCCATCCCCACTGAAAAAAATCATGTTCACTCATGTGCTTATGAGTCCAAACACAGCCTATACAGTACTTCCTTTGACAACGCACTATTGTTTTGACCATTTGAAGTCCAATAGAAATTTGTGCATTCTTCTCAGAGCAATAAAATTACAAAAGTCAGATTGCAACAGACATCTTGATGTTTCCCAGGTTTTTCTGTAGTCATCGAGACCTTCTTTTTACAACAAAGACATACAAAAACATTCAGCTCTTGTTTCAGAAATATTACTGTTTGGACCTGTTGGATGGACCACTCAGACATGGTTTATGTGGATGTTATGAATCTTTAGAGTTGGTTTCCTTTCAAAACCTTTTTACATACAGTTTATGAGGGTCATCCTCTTGTTTCTGATAGAGATTGACAGATTATTTCTTTAAATCGCATGTGCTATTGTAAAAGCATTTAGCCTGTTTCCCATTATGACTGTATATTCACCGTTCTGACTTCATCCATGGGCTCATCAACAAAACTGTAGTCAGAACTGCGGCTCCTGTGGCTCTGGTTGGAGAATGTTTTAGTAATTGCAGCCCACTCCAGATGTTTCACACCAATTTTTCAGTGCAGGGATCCATGTGACGTTACTGACCCATGTCCTTACAGTTCCAAATTTGCAAACATGCATTCTGAAGCCATGTGCTGCACGTGGATACAAACTGGAGGAATGTACATTAATGTTTTTCATTGTTCAGCTAAATACTATGCCTGGGAAGATGAATAAGCGATTGTGGTTTCTGGCATACTTGTCGCCATTTTATTGCTTTTTTCAGTGCACACTGAAATGCAGTCAAAGCTTTACTCTTTCTAGTCACACAGGTAAGAAGACACCACTTGAGTTTACATTGTACCTGGGCTTATTTACTTTAAATAGTCATAAACTTGTAATTTTAAAATATTCCTAACAGGTAATAAAGGGAACAGTGAGGTTGGATCCTGACTTCTTGTGATCTGTAGCCACTAGATGGCACCAAATCTTACACACTGGATCTTCAATTAATTTCAGATGGAAACATGACGACATACTGGCTTGATGTCTTGCCCTGAATATAACACATGAAACATTTTATAACCTTTGACAATAAATTCTGCATCTAAACTCTATTTCTTCAGTTTCCCAGTCCCTTAATATAGGTAGTGGGAAGTTTCCAGGCACTTTTGTTACTCTAATTTATAACTCAGACACAACCTGCAGCACTTAATCTGAAATTAGCAACACTTGTGATATCTTCAGTATAATTTCCATCTTGACATTGTTCCAATGTTCCAGAATGGTGTTCACTCTCCACACTGATGTGAGCTTCACCTGACACCTCATAAACTCTCACTCCTCTTCCTCCTTGTCTTTTTCCTCTCCTCTTTTATCTCCTCTCTTCCCCCCTCTCTTTAAAGCAATTGAAGTTGGTAGTGTGCTAATGCAGTAACCATGTACTGCTGTCTAGCTCTTGACATGATTGATTATGTGCACAGTCACACATATTCTTAAATGCTGTAAGTCTGTGTAAATTGTAATGTAGGTTTAATAAGTGTGTTTATGTTTTAAGTGTAGCTACAAGGAGTCCGACAATCCAACTTTTTGTTTTACATTCTAACCAAGGCCTCAGAATGAGTTTTAATAGAACACAGTTTTGGGTGCAATTGATCAATTTCTATCAGTTACTATCATATTTATCAATAATGTTACAAATTAAGACCATTTATTTAGCGCTTCTTTGGTTCAAAACTTTATTATGGTCAGGCAAGCTTGTTTCCAAGACAGATTCAAAGGCATCATCTATTCTCTGTCCGGTGCGTGCTAGCTGAAAAAGACTTATGCAGAGAAAACTGCTTGTGAGACGCCTTATTTTTCCAGTGCCAACTTCTCAACTCGGACGGGTCATTCCTGACCGCAGAGTACAACCATATGACCGTTTTGTACAGACAGAACCTGTATTGCGGCGATGATTCTGATGATCTCATGACCTTATCATTAAGCTATTATGTTTTAATGCTGCTTATTATTTTACAATGTTGCAATGATGTGTATATATATTTTTTTTGCCTTTTTCACTCAGATGTATGAAATTTCACATAACTGAAAAAAAAAAACATCCTTGATTACGCCCAGAAAAACACCTAGCACCTAGCAACATAGTAAAAACAAAAACTTCCTTTGAATTATACATGACAGTTTCAGCTATTTTATATTGTGCATTTTTCCCCACAGTGGAAAGGTAAAATGTTAAAGGCAGCTGTTTTATTGGAAGTTATCCACATAACATTATTTTATGTGTTTTGTTAAAGGCATCAGTCTTTGGTCAGCACATATGTCACGTCTCTCTGGTTTTCCCCCACACGTTAAACATAAGATTAAGGTTTAAGGTGTCCGTGTCTCATGTGTCTATATATCTTACTGTAATGCACATCAAACTGTCTCTGCATACTCTGGCTGCCAAAATTCTGTGTGGTGTGATGTCTGATTTGTTGCCTTATTTTAAACTTTTGTGTGGTTTAACGTACCCACAGCTGTGATATATGGCAAGACATGTTGCAGAGGTTTGTAGTGCATAATTACATAGAATAGAATATATTAGTGCAAATGCAGACACACACAACTCCCTTGCATTCACACTTTCTCTTCCTTTGTCATTTTGCTTTCCTGTTGCTTCTCATAAACATTTGCACACATTTTATGTATTTTTTTGTGTTTGTCATTAACTACTAATAATTTTTGCATGCACACATATTTGTATAACACCCACAGGTACAGTTTATCTTGCACATGGTTGCTATGTTTCCCATCATGCTTTTGCAGATATATGTTCTCACGTGACTGCACAGTTTGAACCAGGCAGTGTTTTTGTGTGTTGCAGCCAGCTGCAGGAATTTGCTGACAGGGTGTGTAACAGCAGGGAGGCATGTCTGAAATCCCAATTTACAACTTGTAAAAAATCTCTTGAATTTGTAAAATGTATTTTCATCATCTGTTGTTTTTATGACTCCACCAGCATTCAAAACCATTTATTTGTGAAAATTTAAAACAAATATTTCCCGAAACAGAATAGTTAGGATGAAAAGAGGAAAGCAAAAACAAAAAACATGACTTTTTTTTAGGATTAAACAACATAGACACATGAGAGGTATGCAAAAAAGAATAGAGAGACAGCTGTTCAACAATAACTCAGTCACGCCAACAAAGCTGTGTGATATCTGCACACATTTTATCGTGCATACAGCTGTCCTTGTATGTGGCTTTCATTTACACCCCCCCACACTGATTTATTGGTCATTATATTTACCAGGCCAAAACGATGCATGTGTAAAGATGTCATCTGTGGGCAGCAAAAGTCCTGAAACAAAAGGTAGTGAGACAATGGTTTCTGTTTATTTGTAAAGTTGGTATGGTGATTTTAAGTCACTACAGCTATTTATTAAAAAAGAAAATACAATTTTTACAATAATACCAACAAACTAGTAATAATAAAGATAATAATAGTAATGCTTTAGCAATTTAGGCATCCCATTGTATGAAAATTAGCTGCAGTTTTAGTAGACTTAAACTCAACTCTGTACTCTGCAGTGAGCAGAAAGTCTGCAGAAAAAGTGAGGTGCCCTCCTGCGGTGAGGGCCTTGGCTTATGCCTCATGGTGAACTCTGTAAATCCAATTTATTTCTCCTCTGAATCCTCTGTTCTTTGGTTTATTTCCTACCCAGCTCATACCCCTGCCTCCTCTCCTAATTCCTGCTGTCCGTCCTTCTCCGCTATTCTTAAACCTCTCTCTTGCCTTTCATATGAATTTGTTAGAAACCTCAGTTATACAATACTTCAGTACCTATTTACAAGATTTAAATAAATAATGAATGAAAGCAGTTAGCCCTTTACAAAAACAATTCTGTGCAATGTCGCCACAGCGAGATGATGAGGCATCACATCTCTGTCCCACATTTGAAAAGAGGCATGACGAGTAACTCCCCAGTCTGCCCCACCATTGTCTCTACAGTTTGTAAACTTTCCTGGATGTTGCAGGTCTCCTTTATATTAGCTGCTAAGTGCTGCCAGTACTTTTGACTTTTGAGCATTTGACAAAACATTGCAAGTACTTGCCTCAAATGACTTTAAATAGGTGGTTGATTTGGAGAAACATCTTGCCATTTTGGATTGTTAACAATTCTATATATGTGTCTCTAATATAACTCTTTCATCACACCATTTCTGCTACACAAGTTACAGGATGAAACTAATCATAACAATAAATAAGATTATCAGGAAGATTCAAATAGTTGACATAACTCTGTACAGTCACTGTGCTCACACACATGCACACATGCCTAGAGGCGCTTAACAGAGGATCCCATAGCAATGTATGTGTATACATGTGTGGAGTGCTGTCGTAAATCCGGAAAAAGTGCTTTGATCCCTGCAGACAGCGATGAGATTAATTCATAGCGTGCCAAAGCAGATTTGCACATGGAGGTGGTTGTGTTTTACACAGTATTCTGAGAGCTTGGCACAGCACAAAAGGGCACAATTTTGACACTTACAAGCTCAAATCTCACCATCCCTTTTTTTCTTGGGTTTTTTTTTTTTTTTTTGCATCTTCTGTACGTACTTGCTTGCTTGCGTGTCCTCTCTGACACTGGCTGTCTGCCTCTTTCTTTTTTTTTTCATCCCGTCCTATGAGAGACACAAGGAGGGGCTGAACCAGAAAGATAGAAGTTATAAAAGCCAGCTTCAGTTACAAGTTTAAATCACGAATACTCTTCTCAAGCCTTTTAAATCAGTATAAAGTCTCCCTTTACAACGTTTGGTTTTCTGTGGCATACTTGTATTACTGAACTGTGACATCAAATGAGTACATGAAATGAGCTTAATATGACTTAATGGTTTAAAGGACATGAAGCCAAGCATTAGCTAATCTTCAGAGAAGTGCAAGAACAGATAAAGACATAAAGGATGCCAGTAAAGTTTACTTGCCTTTTCTGTGCGCTGATTACCGGTTGTTCATGCCAGGACATCAGTCAGATTATTAAACAGCAATTCAGTTGGGAGAAGGAGCAAAGAGGAAGGAAAACAGGAGATCCGTGCTCTAATGTTGGTTCTGTTACGTTGTGGCATGATCTCGAAAAACCCATGCATGCATTTTTGAAAGTTTTTTTAAGATCTAATGTGCGAGTTTTCTGTCACTATCATCTTGCTCGCTGTGCATGCTGCCAACATAACCCAGGCAAGAACAAGCACGAAGAGTCATTGAAATTATTCAAAAGATTGCTTTTTTTAAATGTATTTGTCTCTGTCTACATTCATTTCCACGTTATGGCCTTTAGTTAAAATAACTGTAGTATTGTTTGGACAATTTTACTTATAAATGAAAAACATCTCAACTAGAGTTTAAACTTTCCCATAACTGAGGCAACGGATGTTTAAAAGGTTTTGTTGCCTTTAATTTAAGTTGCTGTGTGTATACTGAAACAGACTTTTCACTGTCTTCATGACAAATAGCCTGTTTCTGAAGATCTTCTTTCCTAAATGTGGAAGTTGCAGGTGTCCAGTGCACTGATTGGTAAGTGTTTCGGGAGATTGTGCTGACGGATTGTAAAACAGATTTCTTGGTCTCTGCAGCGCACCATAAAAATGGATTTACTGTGAAGAACCAGAGTAAAGACACGGCTGCATCTTTAGTCACACGTTTCAAAAAGTGCGTGTGTGGTCCTGCTAAAAGAACCAACTCCTGCAGACCGTGGAAAATGCATTTTTTTCTCCTTTCTTATTAGTCACAGTGTGTTTTTAAGTGAGGGAGAGCGAGAGACAAAGACAGAGAGAGGTGAGGGAGCAAGTGGGGTGAGTTTTTTATGAGAAAAAGGCAAGATGTGTCAAGAACAGATCCTCATTCTGTCATGCAGCAGTCCCACCTGCCCTCCTCTCTCTCCCCCCTCAGCTTTTGTCTCTCTGCCTCCTATTCCTGCTGCTCTTTCCACTCATCTTTCTCTCTTTCTCTTTCCCTTCACGTCTCTTTGATTTGTTTTCCCCCCAAATTCTCCAGTCTTTTTATTCCCTTTCCTGTCAATGCTGTTTCTCTGTGTGTGTGTGTGTGAGGGTGTGTAAGCCCGCTTGCTGTCTTTCTTTAAGCCTCTCTGATGTACAACAGCTCCTTGAGGGGAGTTTTTTTCCTCCCTCCCTCCCTCACACACACACACACACACACTTATCCTTTGCACAAGATTTAACCTATTTTCGCAACTCGTACTTTTTCCAGTTGTGATGGTCTCATCCCATATTCTCTCCATAGTAAATCATTTATATCTAGTGTGCCTAACCCAATTGCAATATAATATAAGGCTCACAAATCTGTTCCAAAAATCCTTTTATTCTCAGTATAACTACAGTATACAAGCAGCTATAATGAAATAAAAATAGCATTTCTTCTTAACCAGGGCCTGGCTCTTGTGCCAACAGAGCCATATCCCATCAACAAGGATGATTTGGGTTTTAGCATTAAGTCTAGAAATCATTTCAACACTAAATCCCTGTAATTATTTTTGCATTATCCCACGCAGATGTATCCTGTGAGAAAAGTTTGAAATGCACTTCAGTAACTGCTGGAGGTGTCAGTCATTTTCTCTAATAAACTTCTGTTGTAACCCAGTGAAGTGAAATTTTGTGTGGGCAATCTCGCAAAAAGCGAGCGAGACCAGCAGTAAAATGTCTTCCCATAAACTATGGCTTTATTGGCTGTCGTTGAGCTGGTGCTGCACACATGGCAGGCGAGCACTAACAAATGTTTCATAAAACCTGTTTCAATGTGTGCGTACGCCGCCCGGTGTTTTCTCTTCTATGTCTATAAAGGGCTATAAACCAGTAAGTGTATGTTCCAATACAGCTGGGGGCAAGAGATGTTAACGAACACTTGCACTGCATGTCAGATGCATAAACCATATGTTGTGTATCCTGTATTTAAAGTATACATTTATGTGTGTACCTTTGGGTGCTAAAGTGAGGCTACCTAACTTGTTTTTTGCTTGTAGGACTCTAAATGAACTTCATTGACTGTCCATGCCCTGATGCCTTTAAATTTCTTCTCTCTCTCTCTCTCTCTCTCTCTCTGTTAATGAGTTTAGCTAGATTTTTTATGTTCTCTGGGTAGTAGAAATACTAGATAAGTAATAATTTCAAACTTACAGACTGCAAACTTTGACTGTGTGTGTGTGTGCGTGCGTGCATCTTTGCATGAGACAGAGTGAAAGCATTAACTAGATGAGACTGGGGGCCCACTGCTCACTGGCTGTCTGCTCCAAGACAGAAGCTGTCAGTTGGGAGAAAAATACTATTCTGTTGGGCCCCATTATAGAGGCAAAAGCTAAACTTGTAGCACTGTGTTGTGTGTGTGTGGGTGTGTATATGTTTGCCTTTTGGCACCATTAGCTTAAGCCAAGAGCCAACCGCCTTCTGTAATCCTCACAACGCATTTCTTCTTGATTTACACAACAGTAAACAAAGTAGAAAAAAATAAAGCCTTCTTGAATGAAAATCATATTTTTGATGTTATTGAATATGTCAGTGTACTGTAGAGTTTAACAGCTGTCAGAGGCCATTATTAAAGTGTTAGTGAAACTAACCATTCAGGGTGTACCGTTTGCTCTTCTTTTTCTTGTGACTCAGGTTTGGCTTCAAACATGTCCGGTTGAATTATAATAACTGATGGTAAGAATTTATAGGATAGGGCTTTAAGGACTTTATATCATACTAAAGGCAGTAATGTTCCAGCTGGGGAAGGAGAAAGGACAGGGCAATTCTATTCATCAAATAAAAATCAAAACAATTAATATTCTGACCAAAAATCTCCAAATGCTGTAATAGCTTTAATAACAAATGCATGTACATCAGGTTCTTGTGCATGTTTTAGACATATTTAATCTTCCTGCTGGCGATCCAGCTGAGGCTTATATGAACACAGCTTCTAGCCAGATGGGAACAGCTCTGATCAGAAAGGTGCAGTGGATGCTGTTAAAATGTTTTTAATAGCTAAAATCCACACATTTTGCTATGTGGCTTGGAAAATTGTTCTTCAACGCTTTAATATTTAAGTTGTCTGCCAGTTCTTAGATGCTTCAATCATATCTTTTTATTTTCAGTTGAAACTTAAAATAAAAACAGAATATATAATAAGACATTGTCACTGAAACAATGGTATGCTGCTTGTTCTGTCAAAACTTGGGCAGGGAGAAGTGATTATCTCTAAAATAGCTCTGTATTTGACTGGAAAAGAGACTGGACAATGTGGCAGTGGATACACACACATACCCACACTTTACATTTATACATTCATAACCCGAATACACACCAACATAGTGTGCGCACTCAGATGTACATTGAGTTCACCCTTATGGTTACACACACACCTTGAAACAGACATGCTGTCATAATTGCAGTCATACAACACACACAAACACTCAGCAGAGTGTACTGAAGGGGTCACGGCCTGATAAGCTCACACCGGAAGCTGCTTTGGTGTGTGTAGAAATGCGAGTGATCTCAGGCCAGGCATTCGTGTTTGTTATAAAATGAGAGGGCTCAAGTGGTTTAAAGCAACAGAGAGGCCCCTGTCGTGTGTGTGTCGGGGTTGGGGTCAGGTGCCTGCTGCAACTGCGTGTGTCTGCTCACCGTCTGTCGTGCTGCAACAGCGATGACATCATGGCACACAACTGCCGAATGACAGAAGGAATGCCTCCTGTCCTCTTTACAAACGGAGGGAGGAAGAGGTGCGTGGGTGGGTGAGGAGGGGTGGTGGGAGGTGCAGTGAGGAATGCTGATAGTCAATGAGTGACCGAGACACTTAAAGGCATTACACACCTGGCAGAAACTGTGAAACGTTAATACTAACATGTGACCAGTAGGTATGGCTTCTCTGTCTTTATGTAAATCCATAATGTGATAAATTATCACAGTAAGCGATTATTTTACCCCTTTTTATGTAGGAAAGACAAACACCCCTCTTCTCTTCCCAGTGTAATCAGACAGGAATGTGGTCTTGGACTTTCTGCTCTGCGTAGTGATGAATGACATCTGTGACAAATGTTTCAGGTTCAAGAATCCTGCAAGTTTCTGACACTGGGACCCACAAAAAAGTGGTCTTGTTGACGTAAATGAGAAGGCCGAGTGTAAGCAGTGCTGGACTGATCAGTTTCTAAATGGATTCAGATTTGCTAAAATGTATTAAAATAAAATGGTAGAACAGTGAAGTCACTTCTCAAATCTGTAGACTTGCATAAAAGGTAATTTTGTCCAGAGGCATGATGGGACATTTGTACCCTAACTCTATGGTTAGTGAGACGGACTGAAAATCTATGGGTCTTCACTCAGTCCAAACATATAATTTGTTTCCATTTAGACACTCTTATCCCCTCATTTCATACTAAAGCATTTTATCAATGTCCGTGTGTGTGTGTGTTTGTGTGTGTGTGATAGAAAGAGACAGCATTACATGTCTTTTTGTTAAATGCGTGTGGTCATTTTTTTAAGCTTTGCAGGGTTGTAGATAAATACCAGTGGGATTTAGATTCTCACTGGAGGCACACAGATTTCTGTGAATTGTAAGATTCTTGGGTGTCTTCAGCTGTGGCTCGGCCAGTTCTGCGGCTGATGGGATAGATGGGATGCGGGTTTTTGCCTCCTGACCACAGGGAATGTTATATATCTGTCAACCTGACCCACTGTTCAGGCAGGGGGAACAGATAAAAATAAGAATTTTGGAAGGACAGTTAGAAAATACAAGGTAATGCCTGTCTGAAAACGGAGAATGGAAGGTATTCATGTTGTAAATCCCAGTTAACATGAGATTAAGTTTGGAGGGTCTGTTGAAAGCCGGGTAGTCATTCATGTAAAGTTACAAGCTTTAAGCCACCTGGCTTCTTAAACAGTCCCTGTCCAGTAAAGATGCTGTCCTCCCCCAGCTTTTTACCCATGCCTGTTTTGGTTGTTCTCACAGCTGAAAACACTCCACCACAACAACACTTAAATACCAGTTTATTTTTATCAGATTGTAGGATGGTGTGGAGAGCAGCCAAAGACAAAACAGCATGAAAACAAGAACCAACTGTTACTGGTTCCACTAGGAATTCATTTTTATCCTTCTGTAAATCAGCGGAGCTCCATTTAGAAATGTTAAGATGATTCACTGTAGCTCTGAAATACCTTCTGAAGACAAGGTGTAAGTTACAAGCTATTTTTCTCTGGGATGTTTGTTTCCATACAGATTAAAAGGGGGAGTCTGGAATGTTCTTGTGGAATTCATGTTGATTATGCATGTACTGTATATTTTTCATACTTTAGAAATGTGTTGAATTGAATGAAACGAGGCTTTACATTGTTTTACATTGTTTTTCTGTATTTCTTTTCCCTCTATCGGTTCAGAAATTTAAACTCTAAACTGTGACTGCAATGTGTATCTGTAGGTGTTTCTTCATTATGGAAATTCCTAATGTTATTCACAAGATGTGTGATTTTCCTTTTCATCACAGGCAAGAGGCACTGCTGGCAGCAATAAGCGAGAAAGACGCCAACATCGCCCTGCTGGAGCTGTCTTCTTCCAAGAAAAAGAAAACACAGGAAGAAGTAGCAGCCCTGAAAAGGGAAAAGGATAGTCTGGTCCATCAGCTCAAACAACAGGTAGGGTCAAGGTGTACCCACAAACACCCACACTTTGATTTTGGTTGAGTTATATAAGGAAGAAAAGCTGAGATGGAAAGGGTGAAAAAATGACAGCACAGGTGAGGTGGCAATGACAAGCGTAGCAAAGAAAACAAGAGGCAGAGAGAAACCGAGTCCAGATGTGACCGCAGTCCCCCGACCACGGAGGGTAAATTTAGGATTAACCTGCCCCTCCCACACTCACCTCACACATGCACAGACAAGCACACAAACACACACACAGAGTTCAAATGTTCTACAAATCTCCGGTGACAACACTTTCATATCAGTTTGTATTTATTTACTTTTTCTGCCAGCAGAAACACTGACACGACCTCAGGCGCGCTCCTCTTGGATGGGTACACCTTCACAAGCTTGTATACCCATATGTACACATGCAGCCAAGCCAAAAACAAGGATATAAACACAACCAAATGCCTCTGTGGTTATATACAGAGGTCTATTCACACACTTGGAAACACACTTGAGGTTCTCATGGGACTAGTGAATTAACCAACCCTTTCATCAGAGAGCCTACTTGCAGTCTGGTAGATTTCTTTTTCACCCCTCTCTGTGTTCTCTGCCATCGGCTTAATTTCTTGACGTTTTTTGTCCATTTGAATGTTTTTAACAGTGAGATTCTTGCTTGATGCAGAGCAGATTTTTTTTCCTGAATAAGAAATTCATAAATAATGAAATAATGCAACAATAAAACAGGCAGATCCGCGGTGTTCAGCTGGAATTTATTATTTGGTTTTTGATACCTGATAGTGCTGGAACAGCCAAGTTTATACTGATGGAGTTGTCATCCACAAAAATCAGCAAAACATTTAAATCCGAGCTATTCAGCATTGGCTAAACCCATATCATTATATATTATCCTTGTGGTAGAATTATTTTGGGCAGTTATGATTGATAACACTTAATGTTCATGTCAATAACAGTTTGAATTGATTTTCTGAAAAAGTAGAAGGTGTCATAGAAAAGCCGTGTCACATGAAGTCATTATAGTATGCATCACTCTTCCTCTGCCATCCCTCCATCTCTTTTTCCATCCTGTTTGAAGTCATTTATGACACCTCTGGGTCTTGAAGGTGCTTCCTGACAAGAAAGAGACTCGTGGTTGCTCTGTGTGTGCATGAGGGAGAGTGATATTACTCTCCTTCTCTCTGTGTGGTGTCAGAATTTTCAGCCTATCAGTGATTGATCACAGGTGAGACTTTCTAAATATTCTGTTCTGTGTGTTTTTGTGTACGTCCACTGACTACTGGCACGGTGAGGCTTTTGTAGTATTTTAAGTTTGTCCCCTCAGTGTGTGATGTGCATGCACTTTGCCACAGAGTAGACTCAGGATGTAGGGGTGTAGCATGATTTGGTGACCACTGGTTGCTGTAAGGTCAGAGATCAGAGTCTATTTTCATTGTTTAGCCAGACACAAATATCACAGTGAACTACGGTGTTTGTATTTGGCTTCAAGTATAATTTCCAGTATTGCTATTTTCAAGGACTCTTCAAGTGTCATAGTGTGTAAGAGTTGCAAACCATGTCAGTATTACCTAAAGCACAATTGCATTGGCTCTTGTCTATCTTGCCAGCACTCCCTTTAGCGTTTGTGTAGGAGTTGATAAAGCCACAAAATCAAGAGCTTTTCTCTTCACTGTGAGTCCGGCTAGCTCAGTCGGTCGCGCATGAGCCTCTTAATCTCAGGGTCGTGGGTTTGAGCCCCATGTTGGGCGATGCTTTTTTTTTTTTTCAACAAAATTCACACATCCAAAAATCCTTTCCTGCTTCCAGGACAAGTTTGAGTGGTTTTCAGATGTACCCATGTTAGTTTTGAGCCGCTGTAAACCTTTGTGCAATTCTATTACGTGAAACAGATGCGGAGGCAAAAGCTTGACAGCACAGCAAACCAACATCATTTATTGTGGTCAGCTGGTTTCGATGCCCTCTTTCGCTCTCAAAGTTAAAATAGTTTTTAATGATGCGACCATTCTGTTTCTCTCTCTCTTTGGAGACTCAAAACAGGATGAAGCTGATGGCAGACAACTATGACGACGACCATCTGAAGGTCTCCTCTCCAAACTCCGAGCAGCCCAATAATCACAAGCCCTCCCCAGACCAGGTATGATTGCCTCCATCATGGGATAAACCACCTTTAACCCAGAACCGGGCCCCCACCATCCTCACAAAACCAACTTTTATGATTCTCATATGGATGTCAGCATGCACAAACACATTTTTGTTACTTTAGATTTTTTAAGTGTATTTATGAAACTGGTTGATAACATTCTTTTAAAACATTTCAACTTCTCTGTGTTTACTGGGTCAGTAATTTTCTAACTGGACACACTAACTTCCTGCTTTTTCCAAACTCATGCTACGGTTGGACTGAACTAACCAATAGGATGATGAGGAGGGCATTTGGGCCTAACGAATAACATGCCGCCTTTCTCTCTCTCCGCCCACCATTTTGTACAGAAGGGTGAGCGTCTTCTTATTCTGGATCACACCATAATGGATGTGCTCGTCATCAATCAATTCTATTCCTCTTCATTCCTTCTACTCTTCTTTACTGCTTTTCCTCATTGCTGTGTTATATTGTTTTGAGTCATCATTTCATTCATTCATTTCTCTTTCAAGACATTCTTATCAAGTCTTGAATGGTGTCTTCATCTTTTCAAACTGTCATTCCTTGAGTTTCTTTCATTTTCCATCTTTCTTGTGTTCCAGCCTTTTTCTAAGGTCAATGCTCCTTATCTTCATTGTACAACACTATCATTCCAGATTTGCTTGCAGTTGCCTCATATCCATCTTTTCTAACATAATTCATTTTGTTTTACATATACATTTTTGATTCTAAGTTTAAACAGTGCAATTTCTCATTTCTTTTTAACTATGGAATCTAGGTAATTATTCTAGAAAGCACATAATATGTATATTATTTTTATTATTGATAATGACTTAGTAAATAAATGCCAGTGGAAAACAAGAGAAACGTTCATAGACTAATTGTATGATGAACAGTAATCTGGAAGATGTGGGCTGTTTTATTTGGTCATTGTTTACACAATGGGCACTCTGTAAAATAGTCCGCACTGGTGCAGTCAAAACTTAACTTGAGTGTCTACTATAGTGTGAAAGAACATGTTTTTAACATTGTCATTTTACAAAAGCCACACCATTTAAACAGTGGCCTTACTATTTTCCAGGTAGTCTTAAACCTTAAATAAACCAGGTAGAAAAGACAAAAACCTTATTTTAAATTAAGTCATTGGTGAGGAGGTCTAATTTGGTATTTCTTCATCTACAGTTTTGCGTACATATTCCATAGAGTACAGCAGGTATTTTGCCACATTACACTGCATCAGAACAGTGCATGATTGTGTGCCTGATATGTGGCGAATGAATTAAGCTGAATGTCTCTCTTCGGAGTTGTTTCATACTGCAGCAACAGCCTGGTGGGCAGGCTGAGGAGGTTAATAAAGCAGCACCAACACACATTCTACATATTCTGACACATACAGCGTTCTATAAAAGTAGCTCTCCACTGGGATTGTTCCACACTGCAGTTCGGTACTTGAAAACTGAGCGTTCATTCTGGATACTAGAACGTGTTCAGTATTGCAGGCCATGTATGTTTATTTGCACAAAAGAAAATCATTTACAAATTCAAAATGCATTCATATTTACCTCTGCAAGGTTATGCGATACTCACTGTTTATTTGTATTTGAACAATATAACTTGAAAAGTTCTGAATAGATTTTAATGAAATTTTCAGGAAATCTTGATAATTGGCCGAGGAACAGGACAATTAATTTTGGTAAAGTTCGGAGGGACTTTGACCTTTGAGCTTCTAAAGATCATAGCCAAGGGACTTTGATCATAAAGCATTATGTAACTTTATTACTACGGTCTATAGTATCTTGATCTAGGATTTTTTTTTTAGTTTTCTTTATCATTGCTTGGTGGAGGTCTCCACTCTCCAAGTGCTTTTCTAGTTATTATTGCTATTACAGGCTAAATAGCCACATATTTTCTTTATTGTTTTTCATTTCCCTGAAACCACAGCTGCACTGCATGCCTGCAAAATATCAAACTTTTTTTTTAAAGTACTTTAACAGAATTGAATGCATGAGAGTTTAGGAATGAACTGTGTCATATATGTTGTGGTTATGGCCACTTGCTATTTTAGGATTGCCTGGGACATAGTCCCATATCAGAGGTAAACGTTAAGGAATAAACAATATCTGTGTAGATTGTCACTCATCCAGGTCATAGTTATCCAAAGTTAGATCTCTCTGTATGCAACTGGACTGTAAGGATTCCTTGAAAATGTTTCGCCTTCTCTCCAGAAGGCTTCTTCAGTTCTAAACTTGCTGTATGTTTGTAATGTCTGTAATTGTATGTGGGTGATAGAAAGTGCCTTAGTCCACCACCTCTGTTTAAAGATGGTTTTTCCAACTTGACGCGGATGGCTTTCTTGACACTCCTCTCAAACCAGCGATCTTCTCTGGCCAGCACACGTACTTGACCGTCCCCAAAGGAGCGTCCCCTTTCTTTTAGGTGCAGGTGTCCTGCTGAGTCCTGTCCTGAAGAAGTGGCATGTCTGTGTTGGGCCTTTCGTTTATGGAGGGGCTGTTTGGTTTCCCCAGTGTACAGTTCCTTGCATTCCTCCTGACACTGTACAGCATAGACAACATTGCTTTGTTTGTGTCTTGGTGTCTTGTCCTTTGGCTGCACCAGTTTCTGTCTGAGTGTGTTGGAGGGTTTGAACTGTACTGGAATGTCATGTTTTTGGATGATTCTCCTAAATATTTCTGAAACTGACACATAACCACGTGTTAAGGACAATGGACAATGCCGTCCCCACCCAAATTTTCAGCTTTGATAACAAGCTCATATGAGGCATGTATGTGTTGCGTACCGACTTATAGTGTGCTTAACGTGTGTATACAGAGATACGACATCTCAAGCAGCAGCGAGTCCTGGAAATCACAAGATATTTTGATAAAAACCAAGACTACATCATGATATTTCAAGTGCGTGCTGTCTTTGTAGTAAACAAGGAGCAGGATCGGAATCCAAAGTGACAGTTGCTTTGATCTACTGCCAGCTTTTATTTTTGCTCTGCTGTTGGAGAAATGTATGCAAGAGTCTTTTCCTCCCATATAAAGCACCCACTGAGTTTTCAAAAATGTGGAAAACCAATAAAGTCAGTGAATAATGAATGCTGTCTGTGCATCTGTGTATAGTTATTATAGTGTGTGCGCTTAGTTTTCTCAGTGTGTTGACAGCTGAGGCTGCCATTCAGTTCTGAGAACTGAGAGTTTAGTTGCAAACACAGAATCAAAGCAAAGACAATTATAATATAACAACTTAAGACATCAAGGTAGAAATGAAGAATGCATTGTGTTAAATATTTTATTGTATTATCTTTTATTATTTGGCCAGCAAAGTCACTTAAAATCACCTCACTCTGACTATTGTCCAATATTGTATTTATAATTAGCTAAACTTACAGTGTATAAAAACTGTGAAGCTTTAAATTTACCCGGAGAAAAGCGACTGAGGCAGAATAACTGAGTAGATTCTGCCTGTGTACGTGTGTGAGTGTGAGAGATGATGAGTGTGGGTGCAGACAGACATGGCTGGGATGGAATTAACCTTACAAATTCTCTCTCTCTCTCTGTGTCTTCTTAACATTGCTTCCTCTGCACTTAAATCCATTTTCTCCCTGAGGGAAAGGGTCTGTCTTATCTGTGTGTCCTTGTGTCTTGATGTGTATGTGTCTCGGGGGGGTCCTGCCTTTGCCCTCCAGGACGTGTGCATGGTACATCGGTTAAGCTTCCTGAACATTAATCATGGCCACTTTTGCAGGTTTAACAAGGGATTGTTTCTTTAAGCTCACTGAGTTAATGGTTCTGCAGTATTTAGTCTATGGAGAGATTAAAACGTACATAATTTGATATAATTTCTATTGTTGTGCTTTAAACTATATTCATCTCCATCCTTCACCGTGCACCTTCTCTTCTCCTAGACTCTCTCTGCTCTCCTGGATCTCAATCAGAACCGCAACAAACTGAAGCTGTACATCAGTCACCTGACTTCACTGTGTCAAGAGAGAGACCCAATCATATTGCAGGACTTCACTCCACCTCCCGCCTATCACCGCTCTGACTCCGCCTCCTGGCACACACAGCTGCGCAGCATGACACAGGAACAGGTGAGTGTGTGTTTGTGATGGACAGTGTTGTTAGTCTTTTCTGTGTTGATTCCAGCATGTGTGTGCAGAAGCAGAGCACACACTGGTGAACCCGGCAGGATTTTGGCAGCGTTTTTGACATTATTGCAAAGATTTACTCTAGCAGGTCACCTGACGACAAGCTCCTGGCGGCGGCGCAACTACGACTTTCAGAGGTTTAACTTAACAGGGAGAAAATTCCAACTTTTGGCAGCAGGAGGAGAAGGGAGGGTACATGTTTAGAACAAGGAGGAGAGATGAAGAGTATATTTATTTAACCGTCAAAAGAGTTGTCAACTGTGTGTGGGAGGAGAGAAAGGGAAGCGAAACGAAACAAGGCTGTAGCTCATTAGTAATGGTTATAAAGTCGTGTTGTCAGACAGAGATTATAAACACTATATTATTCAACAAAAAAATTCCAGCTGTCCATGCCTTCGGTTCTCACTCCATATTGAAAACCTATCAGGCGATATGTGGCCGCTACATGTGGTATACATTGGAAAGCTGTAACCCTAGACATACACTCAAAGAGCGGTGTGACAGAATGTGTGGTCATGGATCTGTACAGTCTTCATGAAAGACCTATTGTGTGTCTTAATGCTGGGAAATATCTGTCCGCTCAAGCGCTTCGGATATACCCCAGCATCATTTTAAATAAACTTAGTAATTAACATATTCACTTGTCATTTAAACGCAGTGTGTATTAAAAACAAAGAGAGATGGTCTGGGCGGTTATAATGGCGTCTACATGCTTTTTATCACCCACATTTTGCTCCAAAAGTGGAGAAACAAGTCTGTGGTTGGATGCTTTTGCTCTGAATTAACAGTGATTTGGTGGGCTGATGTCAAGCTTTTCTTAAAAGATTTAATGTGTTTGGCTGACTTCCCAGTGATGTTTATAAAATATCAAAAAATGTTGAAAACCTCTCAAGTCCAACAGTTTAATGGCCACATCCAGGCCAGATTTGCAGCTGAGCAAAAGCATCTTGGTCCATTCTGACCAGTTAACAACAAATCTGTCTATTTGACAACTTTAGAGACTTTTGTCGACGCATAGTAGCAATTGTATTCTTTACTTGTCTTCATCGCGGTTGATTTGGCCTCTTGGAAAAGTTATGGCATAGTTTATCATTCTTCCTCAAAGGCAGGCCAGTTCATCCATGTCCGAGTAGGTGTTTAAAGACGTGTGTTCTTAAATTTTTACCTGTTTTTATTCCTTTCTGTGAACATCATCATTTTGAAACTTTTGGGCTGTCCGTCCAAACCCACTGATAGCTGGGTAGTGCCATTCGGCGCCAAGTGTCTGCTCTGGACCCCGACCCTGCCTACTCACAATTGCAGACACACAGCCCGTCTTTCATTCGAGCCAGCGCTCTTCGTTTCCCTTCATGTGTCACCATCACCCTGGCTGAGCCTCTTTATGCACACATGCACTCGCACACACGCAGACTCCCTCGAAATGACCACATTGCAGTGTGCCAGCCTCCTCTATGTCTTGTGGTGTGTGTGTGCGCGTGTGTGTGTGCGTTTTACAAGCTCCTCTATGTCTTGTGGTGTGTGTGTGCGCGTGTGTGTGTGCGTTTTACAAGCTCCTCTATGTCTTGTGGTGAGTGTGTGTGTGTTTTACAAGCCTCTCTTTGGCTCTGTTAAGCTGCCTGGTACTATGTCAAGACATTAGGATCAAACTAAAATAGTGTGTAAGACACACAAACCTGCACATTCCTCTCCCACACATGCACTAACCTGAAGGCACAGTTACCTTCAGTGACCACTGGAGGCTCGTATAAGGTCAGATGTAGCAAAAACTGTAAAAGAAGCTCGCAGATTAGAGGAGAGAGTGGTGGGAGAGAACAGGAAATCAGGAATTTGTCAGCTGGGTCCTCCCAGTACAGATAACTGGTGTCACTGGTAAAGGCCCCCCGCTGACACAGAGAGCTAAACAGAATTCCACAGTGTCATTTAAGTGAATGTTTGAGCTAGTGAGTACAGACGTGTGCTGATAGTTATTCTGTACAGCCTTTTGGAGAGACCTCAGTGAAGGTTTCAGACTGATATTAATCTCATCGGGCCTTTGATGGCGTGAGTTTGTCTAGGAAGGAAAAGAAAGAAAGGGAAGTTTGAAATGATGGATTTGCTGGTCATCGCCTCCGGGGCATATGTTTCTGTGTCTCTTTGTCCTCGGCTGAACTGCAAAAATTAAGACTGATTCCAAAAGTGAGGTTTTACTAAAAGAGCTGTTTTATATACTATCGTCATAATAATAAGCTTTATGGCTCAATGACATCTCTAATGACCACAGAAAAGAACTGGCATCGTATTCTGCACACACAGGAAGTCTCTCTCTCTCTCTCTCTCTGTCTCTCTCTCTTTCTGTGGTCTCTAGTGTGAAGGTATATGACATTTCCTATATTTGCAATTACTTTATCTTGTCTCTTATGTGCAAAAGCGATCAGATTTGTGTGCATTTGGTATGAACCTTTCAAAAGCTTATTATGTGTTATTGGCTGAGTCAGGTCTTGTGTCCTTTTGTGAATTCAGCATGAATTGTCAGCCCGTGACCCTCTGCTGCATTTGTTAAAACCAGAAAAGCAGCTCCCACTAAATGATTGCAGGTGTTTCCAGCCAACTCAAACTGGAGAAACCTCAGCGAAACCGAGTCCGCATATTTACAACTCTGCAAGCTGTATTAACGGAGGAAAATTCCACACAATTAGACTTCAATTGCCATTGTTGTTTCAGTGTAATCTCCAAATAAAAGGTTTCTCAGGGAGAAAGGGAAGAGAGTGTGCTTTCTCTCTGGGCCTGCAGCAGATACAGCAGGTTTCCAGGGCCTGGAGTCTGTTCAGCCAAACGATATAAGAGAAATGATGTCCAAAATGAGAACACAAACCCAGTGTGCTGCCGCAGCCGCGGTGGATTTAAACTCCCCTCCAAAACCCAGGATCCTCGCTGCTATCTAAACAGCAGAAAAACATGATTCAACATCACAAACATCTAAGAGTCGCCATGAAATTTTTATGAGGGAGAGCAAAGCAGGGCGGACGGCCATTAGAGGCCATTTTGCAGAGATGCTAGCAGCGAAGCCGACAGCGCAGCAGTCCTTCCCACATGTAGATAAAGCAGAATATTCTGACACCTCCAAGCGAATTCCTGCCCTCTTTGTAGGCAACAGAGAATGAAAGTATGTATGTGCGTGTAGACGTTCCTCGGGGTCAGTGATTGGGTGAATTGTGATTGACTGGTTATACAAAAACAAGGGAAGGTGGAGCGGCAACTCACACGTTGCAGCTGATAATAGAGCAAGGGGCCGAGACCTTAGTCAGGATGATCGAACCTTCAGCTCCCCTGGGCATCACACTGTACACACACTAATTATTGTGATAATCTCCACACGTAGTCATAGAAAAGAAAATACGGCATGAACTCATGTTTCTTTAAAGATAGCGAAACCTTAAAGAGCCTTCTGTCATTGCTTTGGCTTTTGTGGGAACGTATTTTGGAACGTACATTTTGCTGCATGAGAATGGAGCTGTATGGCCGGACCGAAGAAGGTTGAGGTTGAAACTGCAGACCAGGGACTCATCAGGAGCATCCATTTGTGATGTGTTGTGGTCTGGGGGCTCTCTGTGGGCTCTCATTAAGCAGCTCTGCTTCCTCTTCCAGGGATGATTGTTTTCTCTCTGAATTCGACTCAGAGGTCCTCAACAACCATTAGACCCACAGACAAAGGAAGACACGCACTCGCTGGAGCCCTCGGTGCCCATTTCACTGCTACACACACTCACTGGTCATTATGGACTAACTGCTGGCTTTTTATGATTTATTGACTCCAGACTTAATGGCTTCACCATCTTTTTTTCGGCATGTTTTTGTCTTTTTTTTTTCTCTCAGTCTTCCACTGTTTCTGGTATCACTCTCTCCTCTGCAGCTTTTTTTTTCTTCCCCCCCTTCATGCTTGTAAAGTTCTGTTTCTCCGTTGTCTCCCATCATGCCTCCTGTCTCCTTTGCTATTGTTCATTTTGCTTTACGCTGACATTTTTTCTGCTGCGTTTTCACTGTTTTCTTTTCAGTTTGCGTCTTTGTCATCTGTAATCGCAGCGAAGGACAGAGAGAAATGTTCTCCACTGTCTCTGTCTGAAATCATTGTCCAGCGTTTTTACTTCAGATTGATTTTAGGATCAAATAATCAAATCTAACAGGTGGTCCCAGTTGAAATGCATTCAGTAGATCACAGAAGCAGCAGGAAACAGGCAGCACATCATGGCATAACCACAACTATTGTCCTTGATAAAAAGTTTGCATTTCCAGGTTTTAAAGGCTGAATTACATCAATTTGTTTCAATTTCCTCAAATGCTATGGTGGAAAGTATTTTTTAATATTTTCCTTCAGCCACAATCATTTATTTCAGTGTACTTATAAAGAACATTTTAATCTTTTGTTCAATTATGAGTCATAACACTAATGTGTCATGTCTGGATGTCATTAACTTGTTTTTATTTAACTTACCTCCTTATTTGACAAGCAATAGCCTTGAAAGGTGATTTAGGTTGAACTAAACTACAGTCAGACAAATCTGTGTATGCAAACTGATTAGCAACTTGTTGCTTACAGAGGAGGGTTGGTTGACATGTAATGTAGGTTTAGAAGCACCAGCAGGTCTTTCAACTTCACCTGTCCTTAGTTTTCCACACCATCATTAAAGCTGTTGTTCTGTTTTAGCCCTGAATTGGTTTCAGTCACGTCAGACAGCCACACTGGGAGGTTGCACGTATGCACCTTGAATGGTTTCGGTTGTTTATTAGCGCAGCCATCAGCGCAGTGTGCTAACTCCTGCAGGACCACCCTTAGCAAGGGTCTTTATGAGGGTATTTCACCACATTAATAGTCAGAGAACCAACAGACTTTAGTAAAGCGCTGGGCGGGGGTACGCGTTAAGAGTCTGCTCCCTGAGGCCCAGCCTGTAAATATGAATGTGTAACTATTGTCCGCATGGCTGATTAAATAATCTATGATGATAAAAATTCCAAGTGCCCACGGCACCCTTGTTGCTTTTATTTATTTTTTTTATCTTTAGTCCAAGTTATTTCAGTCCTTCAGGAGCAGTTTCTAGGTACAAATCCTGAAGCTCTACTCCCTCAGCAGCTTGTTAGCTGGGCTGCAGAGGCATTCAGTCACACAGCTGTGGCACTCCAGGGCTGGCACTCGAGCCAACCTTTAAAGCAGTTCACATGCAACCAACAACAACTCCAACGGTTGCCCTAGAGACAAGAGAGATAAGAGTCAATATAGACTGTCCTCGTGGTTAGTAGCCCTAAAACCTACAGAAATAAAGACTCGGTTTACACACAGTTAAGAGACCAATAGTTGAATAGCTGACATCTAATCTAACAGTGATCATATTTTTGTCTCTTCCGCTCTCCTGTTTGTCCTTTATTTTATCCTCTCTCTCTCTCTGTTTTTTTCTTTGGAAAACATTAGCATTCCTGCGCAAGAGGTTCTACAATCTGTGTCAGGGGGTCACACACACACACACACACACACACATAAGTCATTGTCAGGCTGATAACCTGTGTGTGAATGTACACACGCATGTTTGTTCACAAATGTGAGGCTCTGAGTGTGTGCATTTGGTATTCTCCAAACCCTCGGTAAGGCAGATAATGATCCATCACGATAATGGAGCTTTAATGGCTGCAGTAAAAATCATCTTCGACCGACCAGCCCTCTCCTGGCCCCTTTTTTCTGTTTGTCCCTCTATCTCTCTCACGTCTATCTCTCTGCTTTCCTACAATCCTCTCTGTCACTCACTGAAAGATAGCGAGAGCTTGCAACACGCCGGCCTCGGACACTGCTGATAAAAATCCGCTCCATAAAAAAACATCTCCTAACCTCACACAGTAAAACAAACGTTTTCTGGGATCACATGACACTTTTTGTCTTTGTGTTCTGGTTTTTGACCTTCTGTTTTGACTTTCTTTCCATGATGCAGGTTGAAACCGTGCAAGGCAGAGAGCAGAAGACAGCAGACGCCCCGAAACGCTTGTCTCTTCTCGGCTATCTCGCACCTTTTATCTTTACAGCGAAAAGGCAGAGCCATTACCTTTCAAGTACCTGCAAACACCAGCGGCGTGCAGGAAGCACGTCAGTTTATTCAAACAAAAAAAAAAAAAAAAACGATGGCCTCTTGTAAAAATAATTAATGTTGTGAGTGTCAGGAAGGAACAGGAAACCCAACTGTGGCTAGAAATGCGTGAACACTTTAAACTTGGAACATCACTAGAGACAGTGGTTACATTGTAAATAATAGATGATCTATTTAAAAGTGATTTATGGGTCAGACTTTCATGAATCATTAACGTTGTTTTTACTCTTCAGTTTTACACATGAATAAAGCTATTGTATTAAAAAAAAAAAAAGAGGACCATTGCTGGTTTTCTGGCGGAGAGATGAAAAGAGGGAAGAGGTTAAATAGAAAATATTTTGCCACGATCGGACCCAGGTCTCTAAAACACACATTCACACAGATATAACCGTGCTCTTGTGTTACATGAGCACTTGAGCGGCACTCTTATTGATACAGATGTATTGGTCATTAAGACGGTTGGGTTTGATTTCTCAACCTGTCCGCTGCCAAAGAAAATAGCATCAGTGCTCCCTCAAAGAAATGTTCCACTTGGTCTGGGCATTGAGAACGACTTTGTGGTGTTTTTAGATTACGGTGGGATATTTGTGTGTGTGTGTCAGCTTCAGCATGACCCGCCGTGCTTGATTGTGTTTGACTGCGCTTCCTTCCTCCATGTCTCGTAGCTGCATTGACATCATGACTTCAAAAGCTGATGTTTCACATGTGCTTGTGAGGATCTTAAATGACTATTTCATAGCTTAAAAACATGGTTATTAGACGTTGGGCTGAGTTTTATAAAAATATCAAATTTGCTCCTGTGTTTGTTTCATCGCAACACTTTACTGTCCAAAAATGAAAACCCTTCTTTCCTCTTTCTTCTCTTTTAGTTGGAGGCGGAGTTAGCGTTGTGCGAAAGGGAGGGGGTGGAGCTTCAGGAGTACGCCAATCAGGTCCTGCAGCAGATCGCCGACCGATGCCCAGATATTTTGGAACAAGTCGTCAATGCTCTGGAAGACAGCTGCTGACACACACACACACACACACACACACGCGCGCACACACTGAAAAACACATACATGCTATCAACAAGCAATTGTTTAACACTGAATCACATGAAGAATTTCACCTTCATTCATCTCAAAGCTGCCTGAAAATATTCCTTAGCTTCTACGTGACTTAACTGGGAATGTTTTTAATGTTTGCTGATAAGTTTAACACGTATTTTCCAGCGGCGCTCACTATCCCATCTGTGACACCTCTTGCGTCCTTCCAGGCAGTCGGCAGTTGGATTTGCAATCATGACTTCATGTGTTTTATGGAGGGAAAAATTCTTCCAAACTGTATAAAAAGGCTGAGAGTGAGCTGAGGTTGCCACGTTGCTTTTGATGCCAGACTTACACGCCGTTACCACATTATTTGATCAATTCAGACACACATTTGCATTCATTTCAGCTGCCTTTGATTAATTACATCATTTTGCTGCTATATTTTCATTCTTATTTTTGTCTCATGTGACAAAGTCCCAGCTTTCAGCAGTAAACTAGGGTTACACGTATAGAGATTGGGCAAAAAGACAATAAATCTCGCATTTCTCCCTTTACGCAAATGTAGACGCTTCTGTGACAGTCCCTTTAGTTTTTTCGTTGTGGAAACATCTTTGTTTCTGTATTTTTATCCAGGAGGGAGGGAATATAAAATTATTGCTCTATATTTTTAATATATATTATAGAAATCATGTTTAATTGATTATGTTGTTGTGTAAAGGTCAGTATGTTGCATAACTTGTCAGAATATTTTATTTTGTGATTTGAAGGATGTGCTCCATAAGCAGGAGGCTGTTGTCGGGATCCTATATTTCACCTGCATGAGTTTATGTGCCCACCGGGAACGTTTTGTCTGAACGAGTTTTTTCTTCTTGTTATTTACGATGGAACTGACACGGGTCCGCGTTTCCCACAGCGCGGACAGCTTTAGCATAACACAAGCGCTGAAGACTAGTGCTGTTTCCATGAAAAGGCCCTCTCTTTTTTTCTTTAACCTTTTAATTTTTTGCGCCGTTTGGAATCCATGACTGACGTTCCCAGATGCAACTGTTCTGATGGAAATTTACGCTCCTTTACACCTGACCTTAAAATGTGTTTTTGTAACTGGACTGCCTTCAGACAGAGCAAATGTAGGAGCTCCTCAAGAAGTCGTGCTGTTTATGGACTCTTTTTTGCTTTTGCTTTGATCCCTTTTAAGCTGTATCTGTATAGAACAGGCAGTCTTTCTGAGCAGTATTTCTGAATACCTGTCCTCAAAAAAAGGTTCAAGGCACAGTTTCCTACAGTGCGCTGAAACTACACCGAACTGTAGAATCAGTTTTTTACCTGTATTCAATCAAGTCGTGGTCCCGGAAACCGTCGGGTGTAAAGGGGGGTTTCTGATTCTCATGAGGGCAGATCAAAGCAAGTAAGTTTCCCTGTTGACCCTCAACCTGCTTTTTAAAAATTTTCAAAGCAGCCTTTCAGAATGGAACCTGTTATACCGATCAAAAGCTTTAAAAAAATAAAATGTTTCTCTGACAATATTTGGGAATGCTGACTGTCGTTTATTGAAGATTGGAATGAGAGAATGGAATAAAACCTGAATTTATCGTTTTATGTGTTATCTTATTTTCGTTGACCTCTGTAAGATTGGTACAGGCTGGATTTTTGGGAAAATGTCATGAACACACACACACTTCATTAGAACAAATGAAGGATAACAGCAAGAACATCTTTCCTTTTGTTCTTTTTCCTTATGCGCTATCTCTTTTACATGCAGACTAAACTTTGCTGCTTATCGTGTCACTCTACGTTATTTTCCTTTCTATCCCCCATATTATTATTTCTGATCCTGTTCCACTTTTTAGTCTGGAGTCAGGCATTTTGGAGCTGATTTACCAAAACGTTTTACAATAAAAAAACAAAAATTGTGATTGCTGTTAAAATTATGAATGTTTATACAGAAAAATAACACAATGCAGCTTTATAAATTTGCATATATAGTGCTTAAATGTTCTTGTTTTTTCAATGCAGTACAGGTTCAAGTACACACACACACACACACACCTTAATGTTCACTATTCTGGTCTGCAGGTCAGCATTGTTCGAACCGTCCAACTAAAACACCGTTCCAACACCGTCCATCTGATCGTACTGAGGCCCTGACCTGACCTTTGACCTCCACCTGGACACATGTCTGGTCACTCATTCGTGATATTCACGTAATCAAAACACCCAGAACTGACTTGATGGTCACTGTCACATGTGGCAATGCTTCTGTGTCAGTACCTGAGGCTGCTCTGCTTTCTCCATTGACTGTCCAAATAAAAGCCAGTGGAGGGAGAAAGAAGGGATGGATGGAGCAGGAGGAGGAAGAGATACACATGAGTGACTCGCTGATTTATGTGACAGAGAGAGAGGGAGGGAGGCAGACCGAGAGGGGCTTGAAGCACCACTTTATGACCTTCACGTCTGTGCTCGTGCAGCTGAGCTTTAACTGTTTTAGAACAAGAAGTTTGCTAACTTAAATCAAGAAGGCTTGTCCTGAAATTGGAAAACATAAATAAATAAAAATTACCTTACGAGGAATCTAAAACCATGTAGGAGGAGTAAAGCTAAAATAAGCTGTTTCCAACCCTGGTGATATTATCTCCCGCTTTTATAGCATCCAGATAAGGATGTCACTCCTATTAGGATTAGGTGCAATTTTCAGGTGCACGATAAAATACGTCATTATGTTTGCCTGCTTCAAGTTAATCAAAGTGTTCCATTGTAAAGCCAGTGGCTCACTCTTGTGCGCACTGTTCAACGGCTAGACAGAAAATTGATGTGAATATCTCACTCTGAAACATCTCTAGTTTCTCCAGGAATGGTGTGACGGTCAGCCATGAAAAACGGCAAACACAGGTCGTGTTGTCAGGATGGCCGAGCGGTCTAAGGCGCCAGACTCAAGGTGTTAAACCTTCCACAGGTACGGGATTTCTGGTCTCCGAATGGAGGCGTGGGTTCAAATCCCACTCCTGACAGACTTTTTTTTCCCCCTTCAATAGTTGTGAAAAAAATAATATTGGACCGTGCGACACCTCAACGATGGATAGAATGCGTGAGAGATGTTAATGACACGAAGTAAAAACAATAAACGCGACAAGCTTGTCACTGCCGTTTATGTCGATCAGGTGTCGCATAAATACGACGTAATCACACAGGTGTCGCCAGCAAAACAGCGTATATGTGGGTAAATGCGTTTCACAGGATACGTGTATAAATTGTTAAGTCAAAACAGTAATTGTGTAGATTTAAACGTGAACCTAGCCAAAATGTGTAGATGTCCAGTGAAATTGTGATGCATACTAAGGGTTTCGTGGTTCAACTTACAACAACTCAGCTATTTTTGTGGTATGATGTGCAGTTCTCTTTGCAGTTAGTAAAGAATATATTCATCAAGCAATATGTAAAAAGCAATGTCAGGAGTGGGATTTGAACCCACGCCTCCATCTGGAGACCAGAAGCCCCATTCCTGTGGAAGGATCTGAACCTTGAGTCTGGCGCCTTAGACCACTCGGCCATCCTGACAAGTGAGCTATCGTACGCGGATCGCGCTTCTTATGATCTATTCTATCACATTTCTTTCTGAACAGGCGAGAGCGGCACACTCGTATTGGCTGTCAGGATGGCCGAGCGGTCTAAGGCGCCAGACTCAAGGTTTAAGTCCTTCCCATTAAAAAAAAAACTCGGGACTTCTGGTCTCCGAATGGAGGCGTGGGTTCAAATCCCACTCCTGACACAGCTTTTACTTCATTTTCATTCGCATTTCCACAGGCAGACTTTTGTTTCTGTCTGTCCTGGTGTGGAACAGCTGTCCCTCTCTGTGCCGGTGGGCTGTCCGGTAGTTTTCACATCAAATTCGTCACACGTACCTCCAGAATCAGTTTGAACTTTTGCATCTCTCTCTCTCTCTCTCTCTCTCTCCTCTCTCTCTCTCTCTCTCTCTCTCTCTCTCTCTCTCTCTCTCTCTCTCTCTCTCTCTCTCTTTTCGCTAGTGTTACTCGGCGGTGTAAAAACTTTGGAGAGCTCCCTCCTCTTATTTTCCTTGCAATAAATTGAGGAGTGAGAGAACTTTGCGATGAGGAAACCTGAATTTATTTCTGACACCTGTTGCTGAAGACACAGCTGTGCGCAACAAACCTTAATTACTTATTTTATTTGGGGAAATCTGGACTTTTTGTGTTTTCCCAATCATCATCAGAGACTATTCGTGTGTGAGACTGAACTTTTATTTCTGGACGTCCCCACGAAGTTGGGATCTCTCCTTAGAGCTGAGCGCCGTGGGGTATCAATAAAGGGATTTCCCCTTAAAATTTTACAAACTCCGACATGTTTGTAGTTGTACAGCTGGACTGAGAGCCACGTTTTTTCGGATTTGAGCGCTCTGAATGGTGTACGGGTACGGAAGAAAGAATTTCATTCATCAGACAAGGTAAGGGTTATTATTTCTAATGTTTTAAAAGTTTTGAGAGGATTGTTTATACTATTTAACACAAGTGGCTCCAGCATACATGTATACATGGGGTGTGCACAGTCTGGTTAATTGAGTCAGCGTTGAAAAACGTTCCTATATTGTCATGGGGTATTTTAATCGTTTTAAAACTGTACATATTTTGTCTTCATGGGGCTTCCATTGTTACAGTCTACTTCATGAATGGGTTTATTTCATGACTTTGGCTGATGTGTGTGTGTGTGTGTGTGTGTGTGTGTGAGAGAGAGAGAGAGAGAGAGAGAGAGAGAGAGAGAGAGATCTGCCAACTCCATCAGCCCAAATGAGCTCCTTTGTGGTGGAGACCAGGACTATTTTTGTTAAAAATATTGCACAAATGTTTCTCACAGCACAGATTCGATATTGCTGTCAGATTGGCACTTGAAGTCTCAAGTGCAACTCTGAACAAGAGTTGTCTTTAATTCCAGCAGGTTTTCCCTCCCACGTGGATTTGTCTGGATATTTTGTGTTCAGTAGCAGCTGCACATCAGATCAGTTCAAATTTGATAGCTCGGAACTTGTCAATTTGTGTTTCAGCTGTTGTTTTTGTCACCTATTTCCTTCTCACCTCTTTCACCTAAAAATTGTCTAACTGGCACGCAAGCTGTGCTGCTTAAGTGACCTTTCCCCGGAGAGTAGAGGAATGGCAGTGAGTGTGTAGATATTTGATTAGATGGAAGCTTCAATGGATCCTCAAGGTCATTCAAGGGTGTGCTGTCTCATAGGTCCAGAGACAGTAAATGTGGAAATGAGAGAATACTCTAGGACTGATCACCAAGCAAATGGTGAAAATCAGCATAAAAGAGGTAAACTGGTGGCACAAGTGTGTGAATGTGTGTATTTAATGTCAAGTACCTGAGGAGGGGGGAGACTTTAGTGTGTAATGTGTGTAGTCTGGGCCACTGGGAGCACTCATGGCTCACACACACACACACACACACACACACACACACACACACACACACACACACACACACACACACACACACACACAGTTGATTTATCGCATTTTCCAAATTTTTAATTTTTCAATTGTGATGCCCGTGAAGAGGCCAAGAGGGTGGAAGGTTTCCTTGACTCTCCAGTTCTGAGGCAGCTTTCTCTTCTGATTGACCAATTTGGAACTTCATGCATGCATTTGGACTGTAGATGAATTTCTCTTTCTGTGAGCTGCTGCAACTAATTTGAAAAGCCGTCTCTCATTTTGATGGAGCACAAAGAAAAGAGTTGCTGGTACCAGCAACTTCCAGAATATACTGTATTTGATCAGGAAGATTGTGACCATCTGCCGGTAGGAGTGTAAGCATGTTAGCCTCTGGGTGCAAGTGGTCAGTGGTGGTGGCTAGAAGTCCTATGCCTGCTGTGTCCACCACTAATAGTAAAAATGCTTTATTGGGTACTATATAGACGTGGGAGCCACCTTCCCAGTAGAACAGTAAAAGTGGACATTTGTTCCTATGCATTTGGACCTTGGGCAAACAGCCAGTTTATGACGGTACAAATTCAGTGATGGGCCTATAGTTTGATGAAAATGTTAAGAAGATACCTGCCCAAGAGTCTCATATTCTACCGACTAAGCTAGCTGGGCTACTTTTGATGAAAATATGCAACCAATTTCTTTTAAATTCAGCAGTGTTTTTCCACTTGTTAAGGTTAAACTGGTAATAAAATTGGATTAAGCCATTAATTCTATTGCTAATTAATGAATTCTAAATAAAGCAATTGATTTGATTCAAAAACTATTTATCCTGGGGGCAATTCAGGGATCGTAGGGTGGCACAATTTGGTTAAACAAGTAACACACCACACATTACGTGAGGAAGGTGCAGTAGAAACAATCTCTACATGCCAGAGTTAAACAGCGGCTTCTATAGACAAAGTGCAAAATAAAGAGAATAAAAAAAGCAGGCCTGATTCATTCTTGATAAAACTAACGCTTGTGTGCATGTATACACCTACATACCTAAAACTATAAATCTGCCTTTTAACAACAGTAGAATCTGAAGGATCTCTCAGCCCAGGGTGGCAACAATTGCTTTAATAACTTTTAACTGTCGGTGTCTCTTGTTTATCAGTGAGGTTTTTTTTTTTAACATCTAATTTGTGATCTGAGAAGTTATGAAATGGTCTATACTGTATGCTTGTGTTCATTAAACACTGGAAACAAGTATTAAAAAAAAATTATGGTAAAGGTGAAGCGCCCAACGTGGGGCTCGAACCCACGACCCTGAGATTAAGAGTCTCATGCTCTACCGACTGAGCTAGCCGGGCGTCTGCTGCAAGTTTGAGAGTCTCGCATGTCCACTGCAACTGCTTATAATCTGGCACACAAGATAAACCAACACACCTATGGAAAATTTCTCTTATCCGAGTAATACATTAAAGTATAAGGTTAGATTGTCTTTGAACTCAGAATATCTAAATATACTCTTACATGAAACTTGGGGAGAGAGAGAGTGCAAAACAGAATGAAAGAGTTCAGAAAGTTCAAATATGTCGGTGAGACGAGAGGAAACACTGCCTCTTACTGGCCACTGTTGGCTACTACAAAGAAGCAAAGCGAGGGAAACGAGCTGTCTTATAAGTAACTTTATTTGAATTTGAGACTCCGTTTAAATAAGCTCCGTTGGTTTTGATTACTTTGCAGAGACATTTCGACTTTAAAGCATTGTGTGGAGAAATAAATCCATCCATTTGAAGAACTAAAAGCATATATTTTCAGTTGTAATTGTTCTCAACTGTTTGTCATCTTCCGCAGCCTTCCTGTCCCCCTTCGTCTTCTTGCTACTCGTACATTGAAGGTTTGATTATAATATAATGAGATTCCTGGTGCCCAGGTGCTCTTTCTAAGTAATTACTGTGTGTGTGTTTTTCTGCACCCAGCTTCAACAGAAGCAATCCCCAATGTGTCAGCACACGCGCACACACACACACACACACACACACACACACACACACACACACACACAGAGTCGGGGGCGGGGGGAGAATTAAATATATATTACCACCATCTTCTCTCTGGTTGCAAATCCCTGATACTGTCTAGCTGTTATTTCTTTACTGACTCACTCATTCTTTCGTCAGTATTTTTGTTCTCTCGCTCTCTCTTTTTTTAATCTCACTGTTGTGTCTTTTTGTGCTGTCTTAAGAAAAAATTTCCATCATCAATGATCTTAATTGTCTTTAAAAAATTGGCCTGGCTTCTTCTGAGAACTGCAATGCAATGCAATAAATAAATAAATAAAGACATGAGCTAATTGCCAAATGAGCTTTTTGGTTAACAAGGCGACTACTAGAGTTTCACCTCGGTCATGTTTCCTTGTGGTTTTGAGATGCTGGGCTGCTTCTTCCTTCATCCACTGGGCAATTTTAGAAATGTTGGAGGTTAAACCAGTTAAATAAGATTTTTTTTCTAGGCTACAAAGGCAAATCCAGTTGTACAGTCCAGATGAACTGTCTACAGGTTGGTTTAGAATAACTTGACAGCTGTGATGCTTGTGAAAACCTTGCAGAAAATGTGAATTTGCCTTGTAATGCCAATTTAGCAATAGCACTACTACCCTTAAAGTTATTATCTTTGAAAGAATATTTCTTTGCATTTTGTGTGAAGCTATTAAACCTGTGTGTGGTGAAACATTAATGATTCAGAACACAGAATCAACACACCCTGAAAGGGTTAAAAACACATCCTCTGAATTTCATCCTGCATATTTTAACACATGGTGCAGTGCATATTTCACATCCGCAACTGTGTCGTCTGTCAAACCTGCACGCCGCTTGAATCTCGACGAGAGTGGTGTTATTCATTCAGTAAAGGCACGAGAATCTGTCACCTACAAGGGCATTTTGTTGGCATGGTGCAGTGACAGCAGGACATTCTCAATGTAAATCATCATTGCAGTGTTTACAGCGCACTGCTACATGTGAGGAAAGCCACTTTTAATAAGGTCAAACAGGAAATTTCATGGTTTCAAAGTGTTTTATCTTTAAGATATGATACAGATAAGTGCATTTACTTATAAACTGTACTTAACATTGCATTACCAATATTTTACATGTTATGAGAATACATGCTGAATTCCAAAGTAGCAATAAATGTAGTCAGATGTTTATTTTTCAACTATTTTCTTTTTCAGGGTGTTGTGTTGGAAATTGTTTCTAGGCGTATGTGGCATGCTCTTGCAGTGAGACTTGACACAGACAGAGGGCGCTACATCCCAGAAACTCACGAGTGACTGACAGAAGATGGTGGGACAGGAAGTAGTGAGCAGGTAGAGAAGAGAAGGAAAAGCAGAACAGAGAGCAGGGAAAACTAAATGAAGAGTGGGGTCTGAGTGAGCAAAGTTTGGGTTGTTTCCAGCAAATTCATTTAACAAAGCCCAGAACACCACCACCTTCTCACTTTCTCTTCCTTTCTGACCACCCACTCTTCTCTTATCCTCCCCCCACTTCCCAGCATGGATGGTTGGGTCCAGGCATTGGCTTCCACTCCAGCAGGGCTGCACTATTAGTGACCAGCAGGGGAATCGATGGGTTGGGTTATGAAGATGCTGATATGCCACATGCATAAGAGCTCATTTTGTACAATTGTAATTAATTAGTGTTGTTACAACTTGAATTTTACCCTTCAGGACACTTTTATTTTACTGCCCTTTAACCTTTCCCCCTTATTTACCCTGTGCATGTTGTGAAATTACTAACCAGTATTTCAACCAGTAAAAACTTGGGCCAAAGCTGACAAAAGAATTGTTCTTTTGTATGCATATTTTTTACACAACTTACTGGAACTGAGGAATACCCCCCGCCCCCCCACCACCACCACCACACACACATACATTCTATCTTTGTTTGGACTTCAATAGGCATAATGTATTACCCAGTCCCTAACCCTAACCATCCCAACACTAACCTAAACACAATTCTAACCTCAACTCTAAAACCAAATCTTAACCCTCAAACAGGCCTTTGAAGTTGTGAGGACCAGCCAAAATATCCTCACTTCCCAAAAAATGTCCTCTGCTAGTAGAATTGTTTTGGGACTCAGTTTGTAGCAAGTACAAAAACACACACATACATATTCTAGCCAACAAAGCATGACTCAACACTTCTCCCTTTTTCTTTTTAGTCTCTCCTACTCTCTTCATAAACTCATTGCATGTACACGCATGCACACACAAACACACACACACGCGCACACACACGCACGCACACAAAACAGCTTTGCCCATCCCTCTGCGGGCACCATGCCCAGACACCATCAGCATGAGCTGGGCAAGTAGCCTCAGGCGGAGCCCTGCCAAGACCCAGACAGCATAGAAATAAATAGTAAAGGAAGGAAAGAGAAGAGAGAAGGAAAAAGAGGGTGTAAAACAGAAGAAAGCAAAGAAGAAAGATGAGACGCTGAGAATCGAGTAGAGAGAATGGAGAGATAAGAGTCCACTGAAGCAGGGGAGACATGCAACAGAGAGGATAAGAGAGAATAGGGTTAGACAAAAGGAGATTAAAAAGAGAGATCAATAGATGGAGAGATGCAGAAAGCAGAACAAGAAAGAGGAAAAGTGGAAAGTGCAAGGCAGCAAGAGAGAGAGCCAGGCAGACAGCCAGCCAGCTCTCCCACGAGATGGAGAGAGGTCAGAGCGAGGGACACATCTCTGGAGACCGTGTGTGTGTGCGTGTGTGTGTGTGAGAGACAGCAGTGTGAGATAAAGGGAGGAGGAGAGATGAATACAGAGGAGGAGACGGAGGAGTGCAGTGGAGCGCAGCAGCAGAGAGGATGACTTGTATAAGATGCATCCTTAAAACCTGGAATGCGACCTTGAAAACCTATATCGATCTACGTATGTTTGTGTTTTACAAGAAACACGCTGTTCTGTCAAACTAAACTAAATGTATCACTCCTTTTTACACCCATTGGTTCTCTCTGCAGAAACATTAAAAACACCTTTGCTGGTTTTTACAAAATATCTTCTTTAAATCTCGCACCATCATTTTCCAAACTGAAACTGCTAACTCTTTTAGTGTTTGGTATTATATTTGCACAATTTGTATTTTTAAGCTTCCCAATCATTAGTAGTGTTTGATTAAGCTGATTTTAATGAATAAATCCTAAAACAGCTTCATTCCGATCCAGAAACTGCAGCTCCCACCTTTACTGTCACCTGGAACTATTTGGCATAACAGTTTTTTTTTTTTTTTTTTTTTTTTTTTGCTACTGTGTGTGTGTGTGTGTGCGCGCACACACACAGGCGCGTGCGCGCATGTGTGAGAGTGTGTTTGTTAGGCCGGAGGATTATATGACCTTGCATGCCACATGTCTTGTCTTCCACTCATAGTCTGATGTGTGCACACACACACACACACACACACACAAACAAAGATCCATGAAATCCTCTGACTCCTAAGGGTCTTTATGAGGCTCTTGCATCGGTCATGGAGAGCTCTGAGATGAGGAGGAGGAGGTAAAAGAGCAGAGAAGCTGCTTATTTCCACAAACCAATGACTGCTCATGGAATTAAGGTGCACTGAGTAAAGACCTATAGGTACAGCTGTTTATTTATTTATCAACATGATAAAACACATTTTCATAGACTAATACTCAACAATAATAGCAGAATGATTTTCCTAATGTTAATTTAATAAATGGAAAGCATCAGCTTTGCTCAGGGAAAGAATTCAATAAGTATTTGTTACTGATATCAAGTTTCAAAGTACCACTTTAATATAATTCTCATTCACCATCACCACCACCGTAGTCCTACAGTCAGATGAGCAGGGTGCCTCTCATAAATAATTACATGCAAATATATTTATCAAATTTAATCTCAGGTTACACAGAATTGATTTAAAAAGATAGGAGGAGATGAAATCAGGGTGTGTGTGTGTGTGATGTACAGAATGCTTCCTGTTGACTTCATCTACATCTCTGTTTCTCTTAATGTTTCACCCACCCACTCAATCAATCTCCAGCAGAGAGACAGTACACTTGTCTGACACATGTGTATTTGTATCTGTTTTTGTCCATCTTATGAGCATCAGCATTTGTGCATTTTAAGACTGTGTGTTTGTGCGCGTGTGTGTGTGTGTGTGTGTGTGTGTGTGTGTAAGCCCCAGTGATATCCAGAGAGCATGACGGAGAATGACAGGTTGATTTATGGCGGGGCTATAAGTAGAATGACTACTGCTCTAGAGAGAGAGTGAGGGAAGGAGGGAGGAAACACAGCAGAGGGATAGAAAAGTGCGGTGGGAATGGTCAGAAGGAGGGGATGCAGAGAGAGAGGAATGACAGAGCTAAACAGACAGCGTGTTGAGAGAGGGGACTGATTGGGATTGTGTGGATGGGATTAGGTGCTCATTTACATCAGAAAGAGACAGAAAAAGAGAAAATATGGTCATGTGGCATGCAATGATAGATGGATGAAGGAGAGATGGAGGGAAAGTTAAGCTCCAAAGCCCTGTATTTTGTTTTAAGCAGAACGGTTACAGGCTCATTTCTGTCGCAGTTTGTGGGTCTCTGCAGAAATCAAGCTCTTTCCACCATTGAATTAACATTTTTCAGTATTTAGCTGATCAGGTTTCTGCACACGGGCGGACAGGTGTGCTTCAATCGCCTGATGAACAACAAACAGCACCAACTACAAAGATGCTGTGATGCTTCTAGATTTGTTGCTTTACCTCATTATTATGTATCCTTGTATCCTGTGTTTTTATTACTTACGAATGAGACAGCATTTATGTTTCCCTTCAGTAAAATCAGACGCTTTGCTGTGGTTCATGCTTATCCCGCAGAATTGCTCGTGTCCAGGCTTGTCATTTCCTGGCTTTTTTGGTGGAAAGTCACCTTTGGTGAAGCAAACCATAGATATTTTGGTGTAGACTTTTAGTTTGAAAGAGCAGATGTTTGGCATTTCAGGCTAATTCAGCCTGAGCATGTCTACATTTTAAATGTTCTAATGAGACGTGTTCTTTTTAAAGGTAGACAAGAATGCACACGCACACTCCGAACAGAGCTATTGACCTGCACATCAAAGCCTTCCTGGTTACAGGTCGTCATGGGAGCAATTGTTATGGCAGGTGTGTGTGTCCGTGTGTGTGTGCAACCACCGTCATCCCTCCTTCCACTTTTGTTCTCCTGTTTTGCGTAGGAAAGCATTCTCATCACTCTGCCCTGAGGTTGAAAAAATAGAGCGTTGAAGAAATCACGAAAAGAAATAACGAGTGTTTTTCGAAAAGGGGGGAGGAGGGAGGTAGGAGGAGGGGGGAGAAAGGAGTGTGAGAAATATGAGAGAGTGAGGTGGAGAGAGAGAGAGAAAGAGAGAGTCTTTGATCTCTCTCCTGGTGGGAGCTGGTCTTGGCATGTTGCCAGAAAACCCTGCGGCACAGAACCGCGCACACGCACGCACGCACACACACACACACACACACACACACACACACACACACATTTAGGTCTGGCTGGCCTGCTGCAGGGCTTTGTTGATTATTTCTGCTGGGAGGATCAAAGACGTCAACACCCCCCATCCATCTATCACCTTGCTGTCTTTCCGTCAATCCACTCATCTATCAGGTAGATGTAGACGGATGACGCAGCGGACGGACTTTTCCTAACCAAAATCTTGCAATGTTCCTTCAAGGCTGCCTGATTTTGTTCCCCTTCTTCCACCTCCAGCCATTTTTTAAAATCTATTTGTAGTCGTGATTGTCATTGCTAAATTAAGAAGGTGGCATGCTGAGAGAAACACCTTTTTTTTAGGATGAAATCTAGTCTGATTCCAGCTGGAAATGCAACTGAGAGATGGCAAATCCACAATATGATGCTAAAGATAAAGCTGCCAAAGCCCGACACAGGTGAAGAGGAGGAGGTTAATCAGACGTTTGCTTCCGTTGGCAGAGCATGTTCGTTGGCCCGGAGAGCAGCTTTTGGACTGCGATCATGAAAGTTACAACTGTGACCACCATGTCCGTGTGGCTGACCTGTCAAAATGACTCTGAACCATCAAACTGTCCATACATTACCCCAGTGGGTTCTGGACTCTGAATGGAGACATGCGTCCAGATACTACCCTTGTCATCAAGTTTAACCATAGCAAGGATGTGTGCTTCTCTTCATCCACTGTGTGTGTGTGTGTGTGTGTGAGAGAGTTTGCATTTTGTGACGAGTGACGTCAACAGCTGCCGTCAGATCTGTGTGTGTTAACGTGTGTTTGTTGGAGAGACAGTCAGGAGACACAGTAACATCCTCAGCTGTTGCTGTAAAAGAGTCATCACACAGTGTGCCCCCCGCCCCCGCCCCACCCCACAGTATCGGATCTTACAACCTTATTTTGTTTTGCTTTTTCCAGTTATCCGTATTCCAAAAGAATTTCCTATTTCCGTTTCATTCCTGCATTTGCAGTAGTCACGCAAATGAGAAGCGTGCTGAATCAGCTGCTTATGAATCTACCCCCCCCAGAGCCTGAAGGTCTAACCTCCGATTGAACTCCAAAGCGTCCCGTGTGTGTGTGTGTGTGTGTGTGTGTGTGTGTGTGAGAGAGAAAGTTTCTATCTATCTATCTATCTATCTTTGAGGGGCCATGCTGGTCAGGATGTAAGGGTCATGTAAGGGTAGGAGTCATGTGCATTTCATACAAAAAGTGAGGGTAATTCCAACCCACCACCCACTATCTAAAAAGGAAATACCAAATTACTGAGTGCCTCTTTTTTTTTTTCTCTTTTTCTCTCATTGGCTACTACAGCATTATGCTATGTTCTACTTTATATAGTAGAGATATGTGATTATGGGAAAAATGCAAAGGTTTTATGTCACATACATACATTAACCTACATGAATTAAACAGAGAAATAGCTATTTGGAACATACAGTAGATGTTCGAGGCATGTATGTTGCTGTTTTTGGAGTTTTGGAGGAAGTTCTGTTGTATCTTGGAAACAGAAAAAAAAAACATCCTCACATAGTATTAATAATTCTTCCTGCACTATGAGGGAAATGTCCACTGTGTACTGTAAAAAACAAATCTTATTGCATTAAAAAAGAGATGAACACCAGATTTAGAAAACTGTATTTAAATAATTAAATGTAATTAAACTTTGAGGGAAAGAGAAAAGGAATGGGGCAAAAACACTAATCCAAAAACAGAGCATGCAAGCAGAGGAAAAGGAGAAAAAAAAATCGCTCTTTCTTTCTCTGCATGCGCGCGCATGTGTGTGTGTGTGTGTGTGTGCGCGCGCGCGTGCATAGGGGAGGTTTGTCTGTGTGAGCTGGAGGTGTGCCAGGGAGCCTGCCAGCCAGCAAGGCTGAGCTTGAGGGCCCCTGCTGGGGGTGGAGGGTTCAGGCGAGCCCCCTGCCTCTACCGGCCTACTGGAGCATGTTGGGAAAGAGGGAAGGAGGAGGAATGGAGCCAGCGGGTGAAGGAGAGAGCTGGGAGAGCACGAGAGAGAGACAGAGAGAGAGAATGAATGAGAGAGCCAAGAGGAAGAAAAGAGGAAAGAAAAGAGGAAAACGATAGAGGTGAATAGCCAGACTTTCATGGGATGAACAGGAGGAGGTGATGCTGATGTTGAGCAAGGCAGAGGAGGCAAAGCCAGAATGTCAGAGGAATTCAGAGCATGGAGGGGCTCTTGTCTCAAGTAGAGGAAGTGTAAGGAGGGAGGAGGAGAGAAGAACACTCATGTACCTCCCTCCTCATTTTAATCCACCCTGTCCACAAAGTGATGCAGAGTTCTCAGGCACAGAGCCCTGCTAGAGATAGGACATCTAAAACACAGGGTTAGTGTAATCATTCAAATATAGGCTCAATCTACATGTGTGTGACACAGGGGTCACAGGGTCAGCTTGAACTTGGGTTCAACAGTATAAATATACTTTTTAACAACATTCTGATTACTCTTTAGACAGGCCGACCTTGTGTTTTAAGCCTTGCTCTCTTATTGAATATACTTTGGTCTGCTCTTCATATCTGTTTTCCCCTTCCTTTCTGTTGTTCTTTTCTGTTTACACATGGCATTACTGTTAAGCAGTATTGCCAAAGCTTCTAAACACAGCAGGAATTCCGTCTTTCTTCCCCTGCCTTGCTCTCCAGGGGATTGGTGAGACATTCTCGTATTTGTCCTTTTTTTAATCTCCTAATGTCTCCTCGTATCGCCTTCACGGCCCAACACTCCCCCCAGAAAGCCCTCAGAACCATTTCTAAACCTGCTGTCTCTCTGACAACAGTCCTTAAAGAGAGGGAAAAAAAAGGAGTGAAACAGTACACGTATGAAGGGAGTCAGGATCAGGGTGGGAGGGAGGAGGGAGGAGGTGAGCTGAAAATGAGCATCTGAGGAGAGAGAATAAGGGCGTAGCAGCACGAGAATGGGAAGTCGAGATAATAATAATGAGATGGTGAGAAAAGGGGTGCGGAGATGCGAGGGGGAGGTGAGAGGTGTCATGTGTCACATTTACACATGTATAGAAAGGGAGGTGGGTGAGGTAGGGGAGGGGAGGTCACGGTAGCTGTGACAGGACACTGTTACCACAAAAATCAATAGGCCTGTCTGTACTGTGTGTGTGGCCAGTGGATCTGAGCTGTAATTGAAGTCCCGTGGCAGTGCCATAGTAACATCGACCATGAGACGTTCGGGAGCTGGGCTAACGCTAACTCTCGCTTCTGCAAGGCAACTTGTCATCTCTGTCAGTAAATGTACTTAAAGATTTATAGTGGATGATCTCATTTGTTGTTGTGTTTTGGTGTGCTTTATTCACTATTTTTACGCATTTGCACGCCTTTATGGGCTCTGTCTTGAAACAAGAGTTCCACCTCAGCCCATCTGCATCATTTATTTAGGAAAACAGCATTTCCAGCCACGAGCCCACTGTATAAACTGTGCTAAAATAAGGACAGTTTTGCTAACCTGCTCCTTCTCCTGCTTTTGGGATGGCATATTCATTTGTTACGACTCGTGCATTCCCTCAGCACCTCTCTCCTGCCCGCGTTCCTTTTCGCTCACTTGTCCGTGATGCATTTTCAGCAGTTAGGGAATGAAATATTGATAGATTTTCTTCAGGGATACGCATCTTTATTGATGTACCCCACACTGAGGACAAAATTCATGAAACATAAAGTAAAGACAAGGACATGGGGAGTGGAGATAGAGATAAATAAAACAGCCTACCTTTGCAGTGAGCATCAGGAAGTAATCAAAAAAGGTAGAAAATAGTTACTTTTGATATTTTGTATGTAGATTTAATGTTTCTACTTACCTTCCTAACATTTTGTTTCCCTCTTCCTTCTTTCTTCCACATCACCCTTGCTGGCATCCATCTCTCAGCCTCTGTTTCAATTTGACTCCCCCTCTTTTCTCCCAGCTTGTCTCAGACACGCGCGCACATACACACACACACAAACACACACTAACCAAGGCATGCTGACACTTAAACTAAGTGCACTCACACACACCCTATTCCCTTACTCCCTCCTTTTACCACCCACACAGAAATGAGGACACATACAGGCCACAAAACACACACACACACACACATACACAGAAAGAGAGAGGATCCCCCACACACAGAGTACTTTCAGCACTTTCTTCTTTACCACACTCAGCAAGATCAGATGTCAACCCAACTGACACAACACACACAGGCTGTATTTTTCTTTTCACCACGCTCTGTTTCCTCCTGCGTCTTATGGAATATATGCATTTTTAAAAACCATCTTTCACCCAAACACACGCGTGCATGCACTCAAGTAAGAAACGTTGTGTGTTGGGTTGAGTTCAGCGCGTAAGAGCTGTGAGAAGGAGCCAAGGACGAAAAAGGAGACAAGCATGAAAAAGCAGAGGTTAAAAAGAACCAGAAACTGATGAGTAAGAGGAAGATAAATAGAGCGTTTTCTATTAGGAGACACAGGACGACAGCACAGCATTCAGGGCAAACTGTCTGCCTGAGCATGCATGGAAGACACACACACACTCAGTAAAACACGAATAAATAAATGAATCTAAATTAATAATAGACGCACACATTGTTTGGTGTGTGCGCACGCTTCACATGGACACATGCACACTAACAAGCTTCCCTGATTTTACTGACATTAGACATTACAGTATATGCACATACATGATTATCACGTTTGCAAATATATGTGTGACAAACAGCAATTTATGTCATACAAATATTATTAAATATTTGTGTACACAGTTTTACTTTCTACATGAGGGTTTTTTTGTAAATCTAGAGCCTATTTTCTGCCCACAAATCTTCCAAAAAGTCGTGAGAAATAAATGCAAAGTGGATTTGTTTCCATTAAGTGGTTGGAGGAGATAAACCAGGCTAGATTTAAGATGGCAGTGCGAGCAACACGGGCTACGAGGCTGTGATGAGATATCAAGAAATGTAAACGTAAAAACAGCAACGACGTAAAAAAACGGGCTGTGATTGGTCGGACGCAGCTATCACGAGACACAGATGCCGAAAAATGCAAACAGCGGAAAGAGTTGTCACATTTGTTCAGTGTTTGGTTTGACGGAACTAATCCAAGAAATGTATTTTTGTCTCCTATTATATGCGCTAACAGGTTATTTTTAATTCAGATTACATGTATTTCAGGTTGTTTTTTTTTTTAAAGTGGCATCTATGCAATACTTAGACACTTGACACATTAGAAGTTTCTGCTTTACTTTTATTTTTGCTGCTCAAATTTAGGCTGTGCCATCTTGATGCAGTCACACTTTAAGCGCCTTGCTAAAGGGCTTTGTGATAGTAGCTGGTAAGGCAATAGAGAGAAGTTTTTGTTCATCCATTCGGCAACCTTCCAGTAGAAAAAACACACCACTCACCTTTGGGCAACTGCTGCTCCTCATATATATTTAAGCGTGGGCCTCCAGGAGCAACAGACACACACAGACACACACACAGACACACACTTACTTTCAGGGCAGCATGGCCACACACCATGTGTACCAGCCAGATTTGGCGCTGTTCTCATGTCTGCCATACGGTTGATTCCTCCCCACTGTGTACACCCTACAGGCCAAACACACAAAGCTGTGTGTGTGTGTGTGTGTGTGTTCTTGTACTTGCTACGTACTTTTTTCCAAAATACTTATTCTGCTAGCAAACATTTTTGCGAAGTGAGGACATTTTGGCTGGGCTTAACGCCTGGTTTTAAGGTTTGGGTTAGAATTGGGTTTAGGTTAGGGTCAGGAGGTTAGTTGGGGTGTTCAGGTTAGGGTAAGGAGCTGGGTAATATTTGACAATGAAAGTCCTCACAAAGATACAAGTACATGTGCATGTGTGTGTCAAAAGGAGAGAGTGAAAGCATTATGGAGCAAGGAAAGAAAAAGAAAAGGTAAATCCGTAGCCAACAGATGAGAAAAGAATTCTTCTCCAGATATTTTTAAGCAGAAATTACACCTTTTCCTTTTAATTTTTCCCCTGCTGTCATTCATCTCATACATGATATGTAGAAACTATAAAGAAAATGTGTTTTTCATACGAAAATGATTACATTTTCAGGAGAATTTAGGCAGAAACGTGGAAAAAAATCCTCTTTGTGACTGCAGAACATCATTTATTTAGCCCACGTCGTGCAGGAGAGTATCTGCTCAGCTGGTCGTCTTTTACCATACTTCAGAGAATCCATTCTGCATCCAGACTAAACTTCATGCTTGGGGGGAGACTGTGGGTGCTCAGTGTCCAGGTTTGGATGAGAGAATATTATGGTTTCGAGCCAGCTGAGTGCAGACGCTGGCTGACTCACAGTTACTTCACTTGATGTGTGTATGTGACACACAATGCTCAGCGTTCTACATGTCTTTATCACTCTGTAATTACATTGCCATCCCTCCATACAGTCAGGATGCAACCGATTTCCATTTCCATGCTGTGAGCTGCTTCCTTTTTTTTCTGCTGGTGAATGCAGCCCTGTTCTTTCCTCACTTTCAGCATTAAAGACCAAGTCCTGGGCACAGATTTGCAGACATTTGCCAGCCTTTCCTGTAACACTGTCCATGTTTACACCACAGTCGTCTGAAATGAAACAGAAAAATGTAGGTGGAAGTGCGCCGCGATCAAGCAGGCCAATCTGAGCCAATACAGTCTGTGTTGCTGAGATGTGTATTTCCTTTTTTGCAGGAAATGCATGTTGGGCTACAGCATTTTGCACGCAGCAACACTTTATCAATTTAACACTCACTCTCTCCGGGTTACGAGCTAGAAGGCTTCACAACACCTATATGAAGATGGCATTTTCTCGGCTAGTACAGTGTCGGTTAGGAGATAAGGTGATATAAACATGAGGTTTTAATTGGAAGTGGAAAGACAGACAGCGGTCCCTGTGAACCAGCACAGACAAGCTCAGCCTTGCTGCTTTGCTGAGAGAAACCGAGGACGTTTTGACAGCTCAGAGCCATCATAGCAGCAGAAGGAAGTGTGTGTGTGTGCGCGTGTGTGCACTGTGTGTCGGGGAAGCTACTACATGTAGTTCAGCCTTGCAGTAGTTTGAACAAACTACATTTCTACCCCTGGAGAAATGTAGTTTGGCTTTAACAACTACTTATACTCATTATACTTATTTAACTCTTAAATAAATCAGCATGTGGTTGTATATGAAACATTTTACAGCCTACAAAAAATTCACATGCCAGCAGAAATATGCCCCTCAGATCAGTTTTATTTTTTTAAAAAGAAACAGCTGACATTTTTGGTCAACATGCTGTAGGTTCACCAAAGACGTGTTGGGTAATACAAAGAGAAAATGAAAATCCTACCCCAGTATCTGCTTGTAGTCCGAAATTTAAATCAGTTAACAATTTAATAAAAAAAAAAATGGCGAAGGTAGCATCCGAGCACTGCCAGGGCAAACCGGAGGCAGAGGCAGCGTCGGCTTGGCATGACATGATTCATGCCTTTTTCCAAAGACAGTTCAGGAACATAATAAAGGTTAATTAAAACTGATTAATAAAACTCTTATTATAAAAAAAATATATATTTTATGTTTTATGGCCATTATTGTAGTTTGTAAATTGTGTAGTTAATCTACAAAAAGTCTACTTAAAAATGACCCAGAAAGGGAGAGACAGTGATTTTTCTTCTAAATCAGAGCTAAAGAGAGAAGGACAAATAAAGAAATGAACATGTGTTGTACAAACACGGCTATACCACCGTGGCCGCGACACGTTAAACTTCTGGAGACGTTTGATGAGCAGACATGTTTCTGTGCAGTGACGTCGTCACGGCTGCTTACACCTCTGCTTACACCGGCCAACCACAATCACCTTGATCTGACACTCTGTCTTAGTTTTAGAAAGAGTGACTCACTCTTCTTTTGAACCACTGAACATGTTCACTTTTATGTTGATGCCTTCAGGCGTCTCTTTCTGCAGTCAGGCCTTTCGGTGGCATGCTCCAGTCAAGCAGCTAAAATCTGCAACGTTACAGGCAGTATGTGCTCGTTGTAGAAACCATAGATTTATCTTGTCTATAGCTTAATTTTGAATTTAAATTATCATTGTTGGTCAGGCAGTTGGTCATCTGTTGGTCAGGCAGTCAACACACATGTAACTTTACACACGTGTACATGTGGCGTGTCAGAAATAACACGTTGTCGTTTGGGGACGATTGCATGGATGCGACCTCTCGTGTGTAACGTCATATCCCCCACTGTCAGATCAAGTCAACCATGCTTGTGTGTGTGTGTTTGTGTGTGTGTGCGTGCCTGCGTGCAAATCAAGTGTGTATCTCCTGTCCCCACGGTCCTTCTAGCTGTCTTCTCATATTGATTAGTTCATATTGATCCGGCCTCACAGACACACACATACATGCACATCGCTTTTTTTGTATTCTATCCATCCCTCTATCTTTTTACCTCCTACATCTTTTCCTCCATGGCTCTTTCTTCATCTATTTTTAATAACACACTTATTATCTTCCTTTTTTTTCCCGCAAGTTAAGGCTGCTATCTCACATCACTGCCTTCATCTTCCCACCTTTACTCTTTTGTATTTTCAATCATGCTGCATTCAAGTCCCAAATAAATCCAGGTTTTTCCAGGTCTGCTCACATTTGGGTTGCAGCAGTGGCACGATGAGGTCTGGACTGCTCTCCGGGAGGGAAACTCATCTGTTCAGTGCAGGCAAACACATGTATGGAGGCAAATAAACACTAATGTTTCTCATACTGGGTCCACATGAGTATCACACCCTTAACGCATTTTTTTTTTCTTCAAGAATATTTCTGTGTATTTCCTTGTTTTCCTCGTACCCTCTCTACCACCACTTTTTCCATCGCTGACAATTTAAGGGAGACTCTTATGGAATTGACAAAATAGAGATTTTTTTTGCATCTCAGTGTCACCAGCGATGCATTTTTAACATCGCAAATTAAATTTTCAAGACATCAAACCATTTCATTTGCCTGAATTATTTATTATCCCCTACTTAAGGATCATCATAGCAACAGCATGATACCACTTTTGCAGCATCCATTGGTTGCTAAAGGTTATTTTTTGCTTTTGTTTGAGGCAAATTCTGAATTCTGGAATCAGGCAGGCTGGTAAACCACATCCCTGGTGGAGGCTCTTGAGTCAAAGGCACTCCAGTTCACTCAATATGCAAATTGAAAAAGTAATTCATTTACTCTGAGATAAGGGTGCTGCTTGGTCTCAATAAGTCCTTTAAAGATTGAATGTTATTTTGATGAGGATATTCCTGTGGTTTCAGTGTCCACTTGCTGGGATATTTGGAGGGATGGGGAAATGACCTGACACCTACTGTACTTCAGAGAAATTTACTGTTGCTTGAGGCAAGTTCAAGCCCCCGACTTCTATAAATTCCCTCACGCTTGAATCACCTCATGCCTCCTCTTATTCATCGCTATCACAGACACGAACAAGCAGTATTTTTTCATTTTCCTGCTTTCCTGTGTAATTATTCATCATTTATTTATTTGTTTTGTTGGCTCCAGAGGCACTGCCATGGAATGAAATTAAAAATACAATCCATGTCGCACATTTGATTTTCCCACCCACCAACTCCGAAGAAAACTAAAAAAAAAATAAATAAATAAAAAAAAAAACAATCTGGTAAAAATATTTTTTCTACTTAATAGAGCGCCATTTTTTTCAGCGGTGGGCTGCGAGGCCTCATGGGCGATAACTGAGCTCACCTTTGCTGACATCATCTACAGTTAATTTTTTTTTTTATTAGCATGTTGAATGTGCACGTGTCACCCATGAGTGGGGCATGCTCATGCTCTGGTTGACTGCCCAAAAAGGGAAGCGGCGGAGTGAGGCAAATTACCAATTCAAAATGGTACGCACAATTTACTGTATATAAACAATATGCTTGTTAACAGCTCTCAATTCTCAACACATTCACACTGGGGAATAGTTCCTTATCTATTTCTTATTGTCTTCTTTTTCTGTCGCGTAGCCGCTAGCACCTACCACCCACCAAAACATGCCCTAAAAATGCAAGTTTTCTCTGTTCCAGCATAGTGTTTCCTGTCAAAAATACAAGGAAGCCGACTTTTGCGGCAGTTTCTGTCTCCTTTGCCTCTTCCCCATGTTTGAGGACAGCCTGACAAATTTTAAACAGAGTAAAGAAAAAGAAAAAGTTTCTCTCCATTGATGCCTGAATGACAAGTCGATGTGACAGGATGGCACAGAGAGAGCCTGCGCCTGTGCAAACGCATTCTGCTCTACACATCCATCACACGTGCACAGGCAGGAAGCACACATGAGCGCACCTCACCTCCCACGCTACCAAAACACTTCCTCACCTGACAAATTAGAACATGCGAGAGCCCGCTGCTTTCTGACATCGCAGGTATCTGTCACATTTCTGTCTTCATGTTGCTTTTTCATGGAGACAAAGAAACCCAAAATGAACCCTCATGTGATCTCTCTCTCTCTGTCTCTCTCTGTCTTCCTGTCCATTTGCTCCTCTGGGTATTGTAGAATGAAACAGGAATATGGAGCAAAAGTCAACATCACAAGCTGCATAATTCTCAGACTGGTGTTGTAATTGCTGAGGATTTTATAAAAAATTCAGCAACAATAGTTCATAATTTGGTTGCCAATGTTGCGTGGGTGTAAGGTTGCAAATTCAAGAAACACTGTGTTGTTTTTCATAAATGTCCTGCAGGAACCCTAAACCAAAACGACCGATATCAGGTGAATAAAATTCAGTGATCACCAAAACTGGTATTAGCAGTAGAAATCACACAACAGTTGCAGTGATAAACACACGATGCCGAGAATAAATAATTATATATGCGTCTCTCTTGTGTCTAATGAGCAAAGTGCCTGCAGCTGTAAACGACCTGATAACAGGAAGCTCTGTGATAAATTAGGCCCGAACAGAACACGCAGAAGAGCTGATAAATGATCTCTCCCTACATTTTAAAAAACAACCCAAAATAGTCCTGAAACAAAAGCATTTTAGTGTTATTATTCACTTGTTCCATCTTTTTAAATGTTAAAACATTTTATATCTTTGTAAAACAGAGTGCGCTTGATTTATGAGTTAGTTTTCAAAGGTGTCACATCCTGTGTATAATAATAGCTCATTATATAAATGTTAATAGCTGTGCATATGCTCACTAGATGCTTTGACACACATTGTGCAACAGACAGTTGCACGATGGAACTGATGGGCTGTTTTTACAATTGAAACGATTATGAGTGTAGCAATATTACATTCAGACATCTTCACTGTTTGTCAGGTATTAAAGTTGTAAATATTGCTTTATTTTCAATGCCGTCACTGCAGCTAAGATATTTTGCTCGGTTGCTCGATTTTTAACGATAATTAAAATAATTGTCAGATGTGTGTGGGGTGTGGATGAAAACAAACATGTCAAAGAGTCACTCTTCCTTTTCTGCCATGCAGTTGGACTTTCTGAATTGGAAAGGTTTATTTTTGACCTTTGCCAAAATTCATACCTCTGTAGAAAAGCGGCTCATTACTTCCTGAGGAATGTGTAGAGGAGGGAGTGTTTTGTGTGCACATAAGTGTGTGTTTGTGTGCAAGCAGGATGTCCAAGTGAAATGACCAGCTGGTTTCTCTGGCAGCAAAGTCTGAATTTCTCTGTAAACTCCATACATCAGTAGGAATATGGCTAAGGTACCAGTCATTGTTGAATTTGGGGCAGAATTCTGTATGTGATTGTTTGTGTGTGTGTGTGTGTGTGTGCGCACGCGTGTACGTGCGTGTTCACATGGTATTTTAACATGCCTAACCGACTTCTAGCAGCCCACAGTTAAACTGTGACTCACAGATTCCCCTCCTTCTCTCTCTACCAACCTTTTTTTTCTAAGTTCTGTCTGGTTTTCCCTTGATTGCCTCCACTCTTTTGCTCCAGGTTGGGCGCCGGTGGCAGACTTTTTGGACGAGGTGGTTTTTCCTCCACTCCTCCCCCTCTTTTGCCAAAAGTGTGCCAGAGGCGAACCCAATAAGTTACCAGTGACTATACCGTTGTTATTATGCCATCTCCTCTTTTTTTAAATGCCATTGGGCTCAATGAACTGAATCAGCCACCCCCACCTTCCTGGAAACCCAGGATAATATTTGATCAGATCATTTGATAAAGATTCATGTGAAAAACAGTATATACTCTTTGGGCCCACAAGCACTGACTCTCACTTTTCAAAAGTACATTTTCTAACATAATATCCTTAGTTTTACCCAAGTTTAATGAGGTTGGTGCAGGACTTGAAGCACCCAAATCAAAAGCAGGCCCAAATGTTCTTGATTGGAAATTCCTGGACACATACACAGACTCAGTGGGTCCCCAGGGCTTCAAAGAGTCATCTACTGTATAGCAACACCTCTGCACCAGGTGCCACAGAGAGAGGAAGTGGGGTGGGCAACCGTCAAGAATGGAGACGGAAGCAGTGGGTGTACAACGGGAAGTCATGGGCATGAAGGTGAGGAAAAGAAGGCCGAAATCAGAAAGAAAGAGCTGATCTAAGGAACAATATAATCAGAACAAAACTAGAAATCAGACTAAAAGAAACCCAGACAGACGAGCACCAAGGAGCTGCAGCCAGGCACAGATAAATCTGGGGCAGGGCAGTAACGCGCTGCTGCTAATAACCCTGCAAAAACCTTTTAATGGTGAACTACTCCTTTAATGAGAGCAGTAAAACACATACACACACCCTTGTACTTCTATCTTTGTGAGGACTTCATCATTGTATTACCCAGCCCCTTGCCATCCCATTTAACCCCCTGACCCTAACCCGAATCTAAACCCAAACTTCAAACCAATGTCCTCACTTTGCTAGTAGAAAGAGTATATTGCTACTCAGTATGTAGCAAGTACAAGAGCGCACACACACACACACACACACACACACACACACACCCACCCACCCACTGCCTTCCCCTCTGCCTGACAGGAAATGTGGTTCAGAGCACAACGTGACGAGTCACAATTTAACTTTTACAACTTACAGGCTGTGACGCACACATTCTCGCTCAGGCAGGATTCAAATGCAAAAGCATCGTTTATAGCAGAAAAAGGTTGTTTTTATTGACCTACATGGGGCACAAATGTTTGCCTGGTCTAATTTTGGTGCTGTGTGATTTAGAGTTACTATGTCTAGAGGCTGTCAATCATCCAGACGGGCTAGATACGCCAGTTTTGAAGAGACAGGGAGGAACAGATATTCTTAACATTAAACCATTTGGCGAGTACTTTGATCCTAGTGCAATGAGTACGCGTGTATTTCAGAGCTGCCACCATAAAACTGCCGAGTTAGGCAGGAAAGTGAAGCCCCTGTAGCTAAGAGTATTTGGAAATCAGTCCCTGTAAGTTCTTGATTTACCCTTGGGAGCCAGGCACACAGGTCCTTAAATCCCTTAGAGTTTGACAACACTGAGGCAATAGATTAGCTTAGCTTAACAAAACAGAAATCAAGGGAAAAGGTGCACCTCTGAAGCAATAATATGTTTCTTTAATATTTTATGTTATTGTGTGTCAAAACTACATCAGTGCAAAATACTAAAAAGACTGAATTGGCAGGAAAGCCTGTCACATCTTGCTTATACTAGCTCTGACCTGTGGATAAGACCTTTGGTTCACAAGTTTTAGCTATGTTAATTTCACTTATTTCAATCACGCTACCAAACAAACATGTTAAGACTCTTAGGAGTGACTGAGCTCAACTGGGTGAATATTTGGATTTTTAATAGTATAAGTATTAGAAAGTATTAGAAATTCACAAAAACAACTCAAACTGAAACTGACCTCTGACCTCTGCGTGGAGAGTGGCCAGACAAAAAGATTTTCCCTATGGGGATTAAAAAAGTATTACATTATCATCTGAATGCAGGCGATTGTATCTTCGTCAGCCTTAATTTCAGGCCACATGTCCTGTGGCGTGTCCGTATTTCTCAAAGCTCAAATTCAGCACGACACACTTTTCCCAGTGTGCGCTTGCCGCTCGTGTTCAGGCAGATGAGCTCATATTTGTTGCTGTCATGACAATAGCAGTCAGCACAATCTAAGCCTACATGTTGTTCTTTCTGTGGTTTTGACATGGATTTGGGGACGCTGCCAGGATAAAGCAGCAGAAACTGTCTCAACAGTCTGATCTCATCGCAGCGTCGCTGCACAAAACCAAAAGCCGGCAGAAGCAAACTTAAGAAAACCACAAACACTGACATTCTCTGTGTCCTCTTTGTTTCTGTCTCTCTGTCCCTGTGGTCAACTACTGGCCTTTGTCCTCAAATCCCCATGGACAGAGATTGAGGGGAGCGAGAATGCTTAAATGCTCTAAATGATGGTGTGGAATGCTAAAATGCATAGGGGGAGCAGTGTGTGTGCGTGTGTGTGTGTGTGTGTGTGTGTGTGTGTGCATGGGGGGGGGTCTCCTGCCCTGGGATCTGGTATGCGTGACTGAACAAGAGAAGGAGGAAAAAGAAGAAAGTGGGGGGGATCCCGCACCAAAATCTGCCTTCCTAACTTCTAAAGGCAGACAATGGCTACTGACTGGTCTGGCAACTGTGTGTGTGTGTGTGTGTGTGTGTGTGGTGTCACTTCACACACAGGACACGTCTTGATGGAAAGCAGAGAGAAGGAAATCTGCTCTAACCAACTTTAGATCTCACAGCTCTGCACATGCAGCCACACAGGCACAGCTCTGTCAGCGATCACGACCAGCTCTGATCCCCCAAACCTAAAAACAGTCGCTCATAAGGAGAATTTGACCTGTCACAACCTGCTCCTTTGTTGTCACATTAAAAGAAGATTTTTTTAAAGGAGAAACAGAGGTTAATTGTTTTATACCAAACAGAACCAGCAGGCTGGAGGAGCTCCCTACAATAAACACCCCGGTGATAATTAATTACAGACACTGCAGCCAAATCAAGACGGCAAGCATCCATTTTGAATCACCTCGTAAATAATAAAACAACAACAGAACTCCCCCCCAGCCCTTTTGAAAAACAAGACCAGACTGATCAGGGACAATACCGAAAGATATGTGGGTGGTTATCAACAACGTACATATTCAAATTAAATGTAGGAATGAATGTAGGATTAAATGATTAAATGTAGGAAATACTGTATGAAAACACAGGAGCAGGGCTGTCATAATTATTAGGGCTATTTTGACCAAAATAACAACAGCAGTGAGGAAAAATGCCAGTCTTTTTCATTCATTATATAAATATCTTTAATTGTTTTAACCTTGTAAGAATATAAAACAATTTAATTTTGGGATTCTGCTTTTTTCTTTTTTTACAAACACATAATATACAGTACATCTTTCATTTTTCAAACACAGCTTCGTCAGCAGGTCGCACATCCCTATATTCATTTTCGAGCAGGTCATTGCATTACATTAACACGCGTGCACGCACACGGGCTCTGATGTGCCGGTCCGTATGTGCGCGTTTGGCTTGAGAGAAAGGGAGAGCGAGACATGGAGACGCATTCTGCCTGTAACCCGAAATGCACAGAGGGAGAGAAAACAAATAATCGATTTCTCCTTCTAAGCATGTCTCAAAATGAATTTAGAGTATTTTTATTCAAGGAGCAATGGAGAAAATGAGGAAGGAAAGGATACCCACCCCTCTCTGGTGAGATGAATATGAATGCCTCGGCAATAACGTGGGAAAATAAAGCCAAGAGAAACCCTGACTCGTTCCAATCAATATTGATAGAATTCACTTCAATTTGAAGTACCAATATTCACACACATGCGTCCACCAGCATCAAATCAATGTAGAGACAGGAATGCTTTTGTTTACTGGTAATTTCTGCAGCCTTAATGACGGTGAGGTGGAGAACAGAATGCGTCAAAGCTTTGATCACAATGTGTAGAAAGGGTGTCAAAGTTGGACTTTTCATCCCTTAAAAATAAAGATGATGACGCTAATGCTCTCTGCTCGCCGCTGCTTTTTTTTTTAATAGCACGTCGCCCTCCTGAAGAGATTGTACGGTCTGCTCTCCTTTTCTCTCTCTGGGAAATTGTTGCTGTTTATGAGAGTAAATTAACAAAGGTGGGTTGATTGTGTCCTGCTCTGCTTTCTCCAGCTCTGCTCATGAAGAAGGCAGGCAGGGAGGGAGGGAGGTGATGGGGGAGGGGGCAGACACAGTCCCTTTAGGCACATTTTCTCCCAGTCTCTCATTTTTGCTTTCTTTCTGTTTCTTAAAACAGTATACACCTTTTGAAAACAACCACTTACGAGGTAGCCAATTTTTTTTAGGCGTGACGGCTGTGGCAGTCGTGAATATATTACATTCAGACTGTAACATAAATCTACAATAATAAAAGCAAAAGTCTCCCGTTTTCAAAGCCTACTTGAGAAGTTTTGTTTTATATTGGGGAAGTGAACAAATTATTTAAATTGGCAAAAAAGTACTTTTACCAAAACTCTCTATTTACGTAGTCTTAACAGGAATTTTTGTGAGCTCATGACAGAATTTGCAGTTGCTTTCTTTCAAGCTGAATATTAAGTCGCATCAAAGACGCTAATTGGAATCCTGCATGGCCTACAGAGAAACATCTGGTCACATGGGAGAAGCACACCATACACACAGGAGGAATAAAAGGGAGGGTTTCTCTTTTTTGAACCATATTTACCCATCATATCCTCTTCTTCATGCCAACCCCCAAAATAAAAGAACAGAAACTAAACATTTCCAATCACCTCACTTTTTCACTCTCTGTCATCTGCCAGAGTCCCAGGTTCAACACTTTAAGGCAGGGGAGCTGCGTGATCCTCTCCAGTCCCCTCTTGGTGATCTTGGTACATCCATACAGGTCGATGCCCACCAGCTGGGTAAGGTGGTCGGCTATGAGCTCCAGCCCTTTGTCCGTGATGCGCACACACTGTCCAATGTTCAGGGTCCTCAGCTCGTGCATCTGCCTCACCATGCGGTTTATCCCATCGTCTGAGATGTGACACGAGCACAGAGACAAGGACTTGAGCTGGTACAGCCCCTGGGCTATGTAGGCAAGGGTCTGGTCCCCTATCTTGTCGCAGAATGAAACATCGAGCCCAGAGAGCCTGAGGGTGCCCATTGCAAGGTGCATGGTTCCTGTGTCGCTGATGTTGTCACAGGATCGTAGGTTGAGGCTCCACAGGGAGGTCATATGAGAGAGATGGATCATCCCTGCGTCCGAGATCCCCCCGCAAAAGCTCAGGTTGAGCACCCGTAGCTTAGTCAGCCCCTTAGAAATATGTTTTAACGACAGGTCCGTTAGTTTCTGACAGTCCTGGAGAGTTAGGTACTCCAGGTTCAAGCATCCTTCAGCAGCGCTGCGAGTCATGCCCGCCAGATGTCCGATCCCCACATCAGAGACGTGCCTGCAGGACCTCAGATTGAGGCTCTTGAGTCGATGGAGGCCCCAGGCTATCAACAGAAGCCCAGTGTTGGTGATGTTACTGCAGCCACCCAGCTCCAGCACCTCCAGGTTCTTCAAATACTGGGCTATCCTGCCAAGACTGGAGTCTGTGATCTGTTTGCAAAGACTCAGGTTCAGAACCCTCAGCGACGGGATCTCCTGCACGAACGCGTGACCCAGCCCGTTATCTGTGAGGTTGTAGCAGCCGGACAGATTGAGGGACTCGATGTTTGGCATCCCCTGGATCACGTAGCTTAAGCTGCGGCGTAGGGACAGGATCTGGACCCTCCGGATGCCCCTGGCCTGGAGGCTGGGGAACAGAGAGGGATTTGCCCGGCGGAGGTGCAACTTAGCCTCCACCCCCCTCCACACCGACTTGTGGTAGGATGCGTCCCTCCAAGCGATACACACTTGGGCGACCCTGCCTTTGTCCCTCACATCCAGATAGCTAAAAATCATGGCCAAAATTTCCGGGAAGAGGCACGAAATGTGCGTCTCCATTGTTTTTTAAACCCCAGGCATATAAGAATTAATACTCCATACCTCCAAGGCTGAAAAAGAAACTCAAAAACAAGCTTCTGTTGAAATTATGCAAAAGTATCAACAGTCCCAGTTATCCACATAAGTACAAGAAAGAAATAGTTTCTTTTTCTCACAGTGAACTGTGCAAAATCGATCCAACTCTGAAACCCCACGTGATCCGCTCTGGTTGCGCAGTAGGAATCAAATGCATTCAAAAAAGAAAAAGAAACAAAAAAAAGCGTTTATTCCTATCTCACCCTCTCTCTCCGCCAAAAAGAGGAGAAGGGAGCGAAAGGAGGAGGCGGAGAGGAGGAAAAAAAGCGTCAATCCTTCCCCCTCTCTCTCCCTCTCTCAGACGACGCTTCCTTGTGTGATACTTGCAAAAAGCCGTCCTCTCTCGGCCGAGCGGGGATCCAGACGGTCGTGCATTTCATCAGGATAAAGTTGAAATAAAACCGACACGGCCAACATCACCTATTTAAAAACATGTCCGCGATGTAAGAGCAGGGGGAAAAGCGAGAACTCTTGTCTTTACAGGCGGACTGTGTGTAAGAGAGGGGCGTCCGGAGCTCAAAGCCTTTGTCTGCTCTTTTCAAACCGACTTGGCAGGGACCCCGACACTCTGTTTAAACGGGAGGGGTGCGGGCAAGTCACATAAGTAATCCGATATTTTAAAAGAATATCAAAATAAGAAACAGCCTCAATGTTTTAACTTTAGCCAGGTTAGAGGGTGTGAAATATTTACGATAATATCCGACAGCCACCGTGGTGCCGAATCTGTTCGGGATTATACAGAATTACCGGCAACCCCCCTCCCAGCCATGCCGTTGGTTTGTCCCGCCTCAGCTGGAACGGTGCGAACAGTTTCCCTTGGAAACCAACTTCTTACAATTCAGTTCACTTTGAGCTTTAACCCTTTGAGAGGACCACACAGGAAACAGAAAAAAATATTCTATTAGTGACGGTACTAGATGCTTTTACAGCTGTTTCTATTGCTGATGTGAAAATAGAACTGGAATATCGCCACAGTGGCCATTAAAAATAATGCAGAAATAGTTACCTTTTTTTTTTTTTTATCAAAAAATCCTCCCCCTTAATTTAAAATAAAATTCCATAAGCCCTACATATAGGGTTAAATGACATAAGATTCTTCAACACAATTAAAATGGTTTATAGCTGTTGAGAGCCACATATCTATCTATAACAATAAAACTATGTTGATTTAAAAAAAAAAAAAAAAAAGCACACATATGTCTTAATTCTTGTCACTATACCAAATTAAATACAATTGTCAAGTTATTTTCCTAGTCTCACATTGCACTGCAAATTTCATCCCCTGCAGTGGGCCTCTTGTAACCCTAGGTGTGTGTGTGTGTGTGTGTGTGTGTGTGTGTGTGCGCGCGTGTGTGTGTGTGTGTGCAGACAGGAAAAGGTGTCTCAGCACACACCTGCCTTTTGCAAGTAAACAGTCTCTAGCATCTCTCCCTCTCCGTGTTCAGCCTCCTGTGTGATGGTATGTGTGTGTGAGAGAGATAATGTGACAGGGGAGCCGTTTGTTGAAGCCAGCCGAGTGTGGCAGAGTGGGTGAGAAAGAGTGAAGAGGCAACAGCGATCAGGTGAGGATAACACGGAGAGCACGCCGCTGCAGAAACACCCATTTATACATGCTCAAAACAACTGACAAAACTCTTGTTTTCCACTTTGTTTTGTCCATTTTTCTGCCCTCTTCCTCTTTTTTGTTCTTTAAAAAAGGAAATCTTTGATCAAAAGGGAGCATGTTGAGTTGTTTCTGGTCACCATCTTTTTCTTATATGTCAAGATTTATTCTAAATTTTTGGGTATATCTACATTAATGATTTGCACAATCTGATTCAAATAAAAGACCGATTAGGGTGTTACAACTACATATAGTTCTTCATTAAAGTTGTAATAAAGTTCTAATAAATCTGGTCACATTTTCGCTGTCATACAGTTCATGCTTTACTGTAATACTTTGCAGCTGACCTAACTGCACGATGGGCGGCAGGAAGGGTTCTGGGAAAGGCCTCCAAGCCCCGTGCTGTTCGAACTGGTGCTGGTTAGCTTAGCTGTCATCAGCCTATTGAATGATTTGCCCCGGCTGCCCTGCACACTGGTTTATCCCGCAGGTCCCCACAATAACTTTTTCTGGAGTTATTCAGGATATGCATATTTGGGAATTTGGGAGTAAAAGCTTAAATAGCTAAAAAAAAAAAAAAAGACCTTTTTATTTCTCAAAAAAAGACCTTTTTATTTAAAAGCACATTTATGTCAATGTAGTTGTTAAATAGTAAAGCACTCAGAGCGCATACCTCCGCCAAACAGCTCATTTCCCCGTGTGTTTTGACTTACAGTTGTAGTACAGTATATATAGGCAGTAGTAATACAAGGTTACATAACATTGTAGGTTGCTCTATTATCACATTCTCTTGACCTTTGATCTTGGCCTATGATCTTTGGAAGATCAAAGGTCAAAGTCCCTCAGGATTCCAGACCATCACCAAAATGTAACCATCTGTTCCTTGGTCCCTATCAACATTTTCTGAAAAGTTCATTCTGTTATTTTGGATACAGCAGACAGATAAACGCCGGCTGTCACGTGACCGCCATGGCGGAGGTAATCACCCTCTTTGGGGCAAACGCTGCCACAGATATTGAAGAAAGCATCAGTGCTGCAGAAGAAGCTACTGGATCAAATTTGTCTGGTGGCTATTTTAAATATCCAATAAACACCCAAGTCTTTTTTTTTTTTTACTTTTTATATCATGTAACTCCATCAAGGGCAAAAACAAAGCGGTTAACTGCTCTGTCCCCTCTGGCTGTCGGCACCTACGTCCTTGGTACTCGGGCGTAGAGTGTGCCCTGCATTTTCAAAACGGAGACCCTGACATGAATACCAAGTTGTGTAATGATACTGCAAACACCTTGAGTTATAAACAGTGTTGAAGATTAACAGCAGCTCCAAGCGTCGGGTTAAATTGTGACCGTTTGCAGGGCAGATCTCCTGGGACAAAGACAAACACAGAAATATTCCCACGATTTGTTTTGCTTATTGTTATATATGAAACTGGTCCCAGTGCTTGATTTCTGCAGAGTAGCATGAAAACAGGAAAGACAAAACATAGCAGAGAAGGTGAATTATAGAAAATGCACAGAAAACAGATGGGAGGATTAAAAAAAAAAGTGGGTCTGCAGCCACTTTTTATATGACCTGCCTGTGTGTGTGTGTGTGTGTGTGTCCTGCTGTGGTGTGTCATACCTCACAGAAAGCCTGCTGGGCCCGAGCTCACGCTGTGTGAGAGAGGCTGGAAAAGAAGATAGATAGATGGGTGGACAAGTAAAAGGGGGTAAAATAAGGAATGGGTCAGAGGAAGAGAAGGAAGAGTATTTTTAGAGTGTCTCAGTGGAGCCCTGGAGAGAATGAAAGCGAGATTGAGAGTACAGCCCCATGCTGTTTTTTTTAAATATGAAACGAGTGTTTGAAAAATGAGGAGATAATGTCAGCAGTGAGGTTTGGCTTTCCCGTTTTTCACATGCCCCGCGTATCTGTTTCTTTGTACGTCCGGGTTTGTGTTAATTCACGTGATGTTTCAGGCGAAGGATAATTGCCCTCCGCGACAACATGCACCTGCAGTGATAGCTGGTTGCCAGGGTTACGTGGGCGCGTGTCAACACGTTCGCTGAAAGTCGACACCTTCCTGAAAGGATACGTCCGCGACTCTGTGGATTCTTTATTTACTAATCTGTTCACCCAAACACAAAATACTGTGTGGGCTCATAGGACGCGACAGAGATGCATACAGCGTTTGGATGTGTGAGTGTGTTGGATTTGAATCAGCATTGTGAAATCTGTTTTTAGGAGGTGTGATGATTGTTTGGACTCTTTTAAAGTCATAATTTCTAAGGTCACAGCATGTGTTGTATCTGTGCATATGCAGAGATCTCTGTAAGGAAGACCCCTCTCCCATGCTTTCTTTGTCACGGATTACTCAAATCTGTCACGCATAATGCAGGCCCTCGGTGTGATGAGGAATGTGAGATGATGTTTCCTGAAAATTTCCACAGGATGTGTGACGCCTTTGCAGCGGTGTTTTAGGGTTCGGAGGCAAATGTGGAGGGAGACGATGTGCCTATTTCACCATTTAAAAAAAAAAAAAAAAAAAAAAAAGCTACCGCCACTACGAGGTGCTTTCTATAAAAATGAATTCTACAGTGCAGTTTTAGGATATGGCCTTGCTTCCTTTACAGTGCTTACCAATGTATTCCTGAGCAACAAGCAACAACTGAATCTGGCAGTTACGAGTATTTACCATTCTTGTTAGGTGGGAAAATGGGTGGCTGAGCCTTTCGCGATCAGGCCCCCGTGCTGTTGAACTGGCTCCCTGTCCAGGTACGGGAGGCTCTCCAATGTGAAACCTTCCTTTGTGATAAAGCTCACAGTTAGTATTTAATAGCTATAGCGACGTAACTATAGCTATGCTAATGGCCATAAAACAGTGCCATCTAACCTTCAGCCATCACGGCTCCTCTCCTCTCCTCTCCTCTCCTCTCCTCAAATATAAACAAATATAAAGTTGAACTGACAATCCTGTGCTGTGCTCATAGGGTTGCTAATTGCTAAACAGATGGGAGGATGAGAAAATGGAGACAGCATGTCTATTAAACCAAAGGTAGCAGTCAGTGTGTTTCTCTGTGTGTGTGTGCGTGTGTGTGTACATCTGTGCATACCTACCTTTAAGGTTCTCTCCTGCTGCTTTCTAATGAGCCTTTTGCACAGCAATTGGGCAACACTGTTGCTACGAAGTCATTTCTCCATGTAGGATAAATTTCAATAATTGTTATAATTATTAAAGGAAGTGATCTAGTCTTGGAATATCAGTGTGTGGAGACCAGATGGAGGCTGGTCTATTCTTCTAAGTGACATCTTTCAACTGCTGTTCCTTTGGGTAGCTGCTTTTTAAATAGACTAACATTACTGCGCCTCGTTCTTTTTCGCTTTTTTAAATTGTGTCACAAATGAGCAAACAGCTCCTGTCTCACTGTCTCCGTGGCTTCTGAAATCTTCCATAAGAGGACACGGAAATATTAGCATGACAAATGAACAGAAGGGATCGAGCTTGGTAAGCACGAGAGGGGAAAAACAAAAGATGATGGTGGAAGAGGAGGAGGTAGAGAGCATGTGTTCACAAGGAGGCTGAGGCCAGCAGGGTTTTTTTTTCCTCCTCTTTGCGTCAATTTCACCATCTTTCTGTTAGTTTTCCTTCCCCCAGCCTGGCAGCTTGTCTGCATTCGTTTCTCAGCAAACTCCTGCGTATATCTCTGTCTTAAATGCACTGTTGCCCTGCATCAAACAGGTGTGTGTGTGTGTGTGTGAGCGTGCGTACGTGCGTGTGTGTCTTCTTGTACTGCTACATACTGAGAACCAAAATACTCATTTTACTACTAAAGTTAGGATATTTTTGGGAAGTGAGGATATTTTAGCTGGTCCTCATAACTTCAAAAGCCTTTTTGACAAATAAGACCTAGTTTCAAGTCTTGGGGTTAGAACTGGTTAGAGTTGGGGTCAGGGGCTTCGTTGGGATGGTTAGGGTTACTGTAGGGGCTGGGTAATACATTATGCCCATGATAGTCCTCACAAAGATAGAAGTACAAGTCACTTCTGTGTGTTTTCTGCTTGCCTTGCTGTCTGACAGATTTTTTTAACCATTCTCTCTCTTTCTCTTTCACCCTCGGTAGTCCGCATTTTGGCATTTTCTCAATCCTCCCTGTCATCGACTGGCATGAATGGGTTGTATATATGTGTCCTGTGTGTGTGTGTGTGTTTCTTGTTACTTTAACTGCACCATGGCCACATTTTGACGTGGGTGTACATGTGTTCTAATAAAAAGGAAAAATAACCTTGGCTGTTTTTCATCCGCTGTCCCATTTATCTCTTCTCTTGTGAAAATGTAAATGTGCCACGTGTGAATCATAATTTCCTTATCAGAGAAATCCAGTGATGTCAATGATGCTCAACGATATGCAAGGACGTGATGAATGACATGCAGAGTGCACAGTGACAGGAAAGGTGACTCACTGATTAAATGTGCTTCAAAAATTCTGGTTTTAGGCTATATTTGTAGTTTAAGAAGAAGTAAATAAGGCTTTGTTTGCACACATTCCATCAAGTTGTTCTAGTTCTTATGTGAGTTACTTAATTTCTCCAGGGATCAGACTGTTGCGCTAGAGTGTTGTGACCAGCAGACATCAGGGAGATGACAGGAAGAAACAAGCCTCTGCGGCTTCTCCCTGGCTGCTCACTGGGGATTTAGCCTTTCCCAGTCTTGCAGGGAAAGGCCAGCCGGAGCTTCCTGTGTTTCTACTGAGGTGTCTGAACTTCTTACTGCATTCTCTGATGAGTCATATGATCCCCCGCTAATGTTCCTCAAGCAATTCTGTTTAACGGACTGCAGTAACAGTTTTAAAAATATCCTGTAAAGTATCTTTCTCTACATGTTTGTATATGTGGACCTTGATTTTTCCTTTTAAAATGTTAAATTTGCAGGAATCTTTGATGTGATTTGAGTGTCATACAGAGTAAATACAGAAGCACCTCGGCAGGAGAGCAAAGATGTTGTGCAATGCCCACGCTAGCCTCCAAGCAAGGTTCCAGTGTTTTCCTTGGAGGAAGTAAAGGTTGAATGAGACCGCAAACAACATTTACACTCACAGTTTCTCCTTTACCAGTTCTTCTGTCAGGATCTCTTCCTCAGATTAATTTACGCCTTTGTGGCAGTGGAGGAGCTGCTAGGTGTGTGACTGCCCCCTGGAGGTCAGAGTTCCAGCAAGAGTTGCTGGAACTATGTTTGATAAGTGGAGAAGGGAATTTTCCAGAATGGAGCTGCACCACAACAGGGGTTAAAATATTTCACTTTAGAGAACATGCCAGCAAAAGAGAGGGAATGGTGAAAGGATGACTGTAAGAAAGTGAGCATGCGAAAAGAGGAAAAAGGTCAACATGTAGAATGATGCAGTAGAACAGATGGTGATACATAGCAGAAACAAATGTGAGGTAGAATGAAGGAATGAATAAGAAGAAGTATAGAGGAGATAAATTTAGAGAGAGAGAAAGAGAGAGGGAGGTTTCGCCTCCCAGCTAAAGGCATGACTCATCTGCCAGCTGACAGTAGGAAGGATAGATGGATGGAAGAATGGAGGAGATGGACAGAGGGGCAAATGAGGGACAGAAGAGAGAGTCATGAAGATGGGGGAGAGGTGTGTGTGTGTGTGTGGGGGGGGGGGGGGTGACTAGACATGCAACCGCACATGTAAACTAAAACAAATGGACTCATGCAGAGCCTTGCAGCTGCCTCCAAGTGCCACTGCATTGTGTGTGTGTGTGTGTGTGTGTGTGTGTGTGTGTGTGTGTGTGTGTGCGTGTGCGCATGTCTGTGTGGGAGCCAGCTGTATTTGGCAGCTCATATCCCCTGTCTCACGTGTGTGTGTTCATGTGTGAGCTTCTGGAAATGGAACAGTCATGGGGAAAGACAAACGAGGACAACATGAACAGCTCCAGCTCTGTCATCCCGGAGAGCTTCCTGTGGCTACACTGTGTCCCTTTTTAACTCACACACGTGTCCACATCCCTGTGTAGAGTCGTGTTCCAGAATAAAACCCACGTCTGTCCTGCCCTAACCATGTTTCTGTCTTTTCCCAATTTGCCACCATTCCTGCAGGAATGAAAAGCGTATCCTCCTGGATCAGCTTGGACTCCATCAGCCGGCTGCAGCTGGTGTCCCTGCAGGATGGAGCTGGCAGCTTCTCTGCCTGTATTCTGGCACAGTATGCAGTAAAGAGGCTGCTGCCATTCTCAGGCATTGCTCCCTGTTGCATGTCTATTGCTCGTTTCCTCCAGGGACCCACCTTCTTTCTCTCTCTCTCTCTCTCTCTCTCTCTCTCTCTCTCTCTCTCTCTCTGCCTATGTGTATCTATTACTCGGACACTCCCTTTCTCTGTTTTTCCTCCTGTGTCTCTCTTTCATCAGCTCACTTGGTCCAACTTTTCTCAGCCCTTTCAGCCCTCCCTTCCTTTCTTCTGTTGGAGGGGTGAACTGCGGTTCGACTGCGCCACCCTGTGTTCGGTGGAGCACATCACAATTTAACCCTCAAAATACAGAACACCAAACATACAGTTTTTATAGATGGCATGCTTGAAAAGGAGAACCAGCAGAAGATTTAAACTGAAAGGTATTACAAAACTCTTTCTATAGTGTAAAAGTAGTAACATTTCCAAGAATAACATAAATAAAGGAGGAGACAGCAGCCTGGCCCCAATTTACATTCAGGGCCTCGGATTGCTGTGTGGGTATTAATTTAAAAAATAGCTTGCGTGAATGTGAAAGGCAGTGGTGATTTCATTGTTTTTCCTTTATTTTCAAAGGCCTTGTCTTGTTTTGGTCTGAGGGAGGTTTGTAATATATGACAGAGATGTCACATTCTGTCACACCAATAATTCATTAAAAATCATTTTAAAAAATCTTGTATAATTTACCTTTTGCTGTTAGAAGCTATGTTGAAATGTTTGCAGGTTTCCGTTTTTGCAGTTTGTCAGTAAGATTTGTTAATGGTGTACCTACCTCTAATAAATAAATAAAAAATAAATAAATACGTTTTTTTTAAAGTGCCAAAACTATACAGAATTTTGAACGAGGTCTTCATGTTGTCATTGTTGCAGCCATAATGAAGACGGTTCAGCACTTATCAGTTTAACCTGCATCGTATATTTAAAAAATCCTTTGTCGTGTATTGCAAACGTGTGAAATCTGTTGCGGTGTGACTGTTTCAGAGTTCTGTTGTGCACAATTTGTATCACCTGATCCATCGAAATCCACACAATGAATTCAGCCTCAGGGTCAGCGTGGGGGCGCGGATGTCCAGTTTCAGTGTGTGTTTCCCCCATTCTCTTTGTGCTATTGTTAATTCACTCGACTTTGACCCGGCAGACCGCAGTCAGATGTATATTGACAGCAGCCTGTTGGATCACTTCACAAGGTTTGGGGAGAGAGGTGTGTCGTGTTCCTGTTCTACTGTGTCTCACAACAAAAGAAAGGGCAACAATCCGATCAACACCATTCAGAAGTTCACCATAAGGTATCATTTCTGCCCAAGTGAACATGATTCTACTAGTAAATTGATGCTTTACAGATGCGTGGAACGCGTTCACCCAAAGATGTTTTTTTTTAACCATTTTTCCCGGTACTGGGGGTCCGGACTAATCTTGCGTCCGATTCTCCTTTGAAAAGCACTGAATCACATCAAAGAGGCCGTTTCTTTGCGGGTTCGCCGCAGTCTGTCTTTGACCGGAGGAAACTCGCTTCAACACGCCTTTTTTTCCACTCCAGAGCCCCATTCTTTCCCTCTATTTGGATATTCTTGCGTGTATGTGGGGGAGGTCGCGATTTATTATCTCATGATCTTTTATTTATAAGCTTTTATTCCAACACATTTTCACTTCGGCTGTTTGTAGGAATGTTACGCACGTGATGGTCCAACCTTCATCGCAGAGTTGTTTGCAGCTCATCCTGCTGATGGCCTAACATCCTTTTCTTCCCGTTGCCCATCAGGTGTCTTCACTTTTGGTTAAAACTTTGAGCGTTTCCTACGCCGCGTGCCATACGGCGAACTCTGCGCACGCACGTGCGCGCACAAAGGCATGGCCGCGGACGGAGAGGGCAGGAGGGGTTTCTGAGGTGAAGAGGAGGAGTGTGGAGCAAAAAACGAAGGAGGGAGATGTAAAGTGGCTGTGAGGGGGCCGGACGGGGAAGCAGCAGCCGCTCTACTCCGTAATTAGTGATTTTATCTCCTCAGTAATGTTTACAGCGGGACGACGCACTCCTCACTTTGTTTCCTTAAGGAAAGAGGAGAAATCGACTCGCAATTTGCATAAAAGCAAACCACTGACGCACCACTTTGACCAGGAGTCTTAATCTAAAAAAGTGGAATTTTTTTCCGCCTCATCTTTTTTGAGTGACTGGTCTTTCTGTGACTTCATTGGGTCTATTTTACTGGCAGTTGTTTCCATCTGTGAACATTTGGCTGGATGACAGAAGAGAAAACCTGGAGTTTCTGAACATTAAGTAAACCGGGACGACACACGCGTCTGGTTGACTTTTGGTCTCAGGGATCCAACTGGCCTCAGCAGCAAACCTCTTTTTTTCTCCCCCCCGCCCCCTCCTCACTTTGACCATGTCCCGACAGCGGAGCACTTTCCCCAGGGGCGGCTGTGCGGTGGTGACGCGGCGGACCATGGACGACAGGCCTGCGCGGAGAAGGCGAAGCGGCGCTGCGCGACATCTGCTGCTGTCGGTCGCATTCCTCGCCTGCAGCTCCCAACTTCTGGTGGTGAATGCCAACTCATGGTGGTGAGTGTAGCTCAGAGATCACACGTGCACTACTGTTTTCGTTCTTAATAGTCGTTTCAGTTCTTAATAATGACCTTCAAATGTGTAATGGTAAGAGCAATCTTTATGTGATTTCACGTCTTTGGCGCAATGCATTGGTTGCAAATCTTGTGTCCTGCTATTGATTATGAAGACAAATGTGAACTACAGGCTCTGTGCTGCCTCTGGTGTGTGTTTTGGGGGGTGATACTCCAGTCCTGTGGTGGAGCACTGACAGTGAATGGAACAAATGTGAAGGCTCTGTCACAATATTTACCCTGAATGGGGCCCAAATGGCGCAGAATGGCGACCTGCTGCTGAGCCTCTATGGTCGTCAATTAACCACACTTATTTTCAACTTTACACAACAACTCTGCAATGATGCCACAGAGTTCCTTTTGTGGTAATGTAGAGGGTTTGTGCATAGTAGTCGAGGCTTCTGTCAGAACCCTGCACCAGATAGTTTATCTCCCTTCAGCTGCTGTTATGGACCATCAGAATGGAGCACAAAGCTGACCCAGCTCAGGCCTGATGAAGTAAAATGCACCGTTGTCTGTGAGCCCTAAACTCCTCTCCACAAGTCAGAGATCCTACAAACCCTGCAACTGTGAACTGAGCAGCATCCACTGGTTTGAGTTTAGAAGGCTTTCTCTTTCTTTCAGGTCACTTGCGCTGACCCCGATCCAGCGACCCGAGATGTACATCATCGGAGCTCAGCCGAGCTGCAGTCAGCTGTCTGGTCTGTCTCAGGTAAATTCCCAACAGAAAGTCTGAGAATTGTACCAGTCGCCGACTTCAAATCTGTCAGTCAGAGCCTTCCCAACAGGAGTTGTTTTAAGTGCTGATCCATTAACATGCTAATTTGGGCTAATCTCTCCTGCGCTGCAGGGCCAGAGGAAACTGTGCCAGCTGTACCAGGATCACATCGCGTACATAGGAGAGGGTGCCAGGATGGGCATCAAGGAGTGCCAGTACCAGTTCAGGCAGAGGAGGTGGAACTGCAGCACCGTGGACAACTCGTCCGTGTTCGGTCGGGTCATGCAGATCGGTGAGTTTCTGTAAGAAATCAAGATTATTCGGAGCTTGGGCTTTTATCTCAGTTAAACTAAACAGCAAGCTCATACCTAATAGTGGTGTTAGATTACTGGTAGTTGTGATGCAGATTCTGAATTGTGTTTCTCAGTATTGACACAAGGGGATCATGGTGGCTCTGGTGTTTGGTGAGAGGTGACTGAAATAAGACATTAGCAATAGTAAATGAAACTAGAATTAATCCCAGTTTAAATGAATTTACTCTTGTTGCACTCCCATTTCTGCAGTAATGCAATAAATTGTTGTTGTTTTTTTGTTTTTTTTTTTCTTCATTAGATCTTGTTTAAATTGCTTATTTTTGAATAGTGGTTCCCATTAATCATATAACTAGTTTCATTATAGGATGTTATTTTGACGCTATTCAAGACACACAAGAGTTCATAGTTGCCAGAAAAATGAAGTTCTGATTTGGGGTTAAAGTCCCGGAACCTTTTGTACACATGCGCAAAGAACCGCGCAGCGCACTAAAGTCTGGCGAAGCGGCGCGGTGCTGACACGCTTTCGGTAAATGTCTGGCTGGAGCTGAGCTGCTCCACTGGTATCGTTGGCGTCTAATTCCCAGCAGGCAATGTGGGAAAACGGTCATCAACAAGTAAGTGTCAAATCCGCTGCGGGCGGCCAGGCGAGGTGTTTGCGGCTCTTCCCCTGTCTCCGTCTACCTCTGCCCGCCCGTCTGCGTATTGACAGTCGGCCAATCTCCGCGTTTATACCGAGGTGTTAGTCGCTCCATTGTCCGAGCGGCTCCTCTTTTGAAATGCGCCGATGAGCTGACACCGAGCCGGCAGATCCGGATCCTGCTATTTGAAGTCCGCGGCCCCATAAACCACCTCTCTTCCTCCTTTTCGCTTTATCGCGCTGCTTAATATTGACGCGCATCCTGAAGGGAAAACTGCTCCTTAAAAACTGAATTAATACCTACAGACAGACAGACAGACAGACAGACATTTGGATAGAGAGAGAGACCTTTTTAAATTGTGTTAAAATCAGTTAACAAGGTGGTAAAACATTAGAAATGTGTGTAAAATCAGCAGCATTTCCATTAAAATACCATTTTACGCATATCCTTTAAATTCCACCTTTTGAACATTAAATACAGCGAAACTCAACTCAGGTCTCTGTCAACCTGAAATACCACAGCGCTGCTTCTGCTGTTCACATGCTAACGTGCGGCCTCCTATCTGTCGGCTCGTCGCCGTCTTTGTTCTGTCCTTTCTCTTTGAAATGCTTTGCGTATTAAGGCAGAGGGGTGGCACGCGGGCTCCTTTGCGTATTCTGCGGTGTAAAGCAGTGGCGTCTGGTGTGGAGGACGTTCAAAATTCACTTGTTGGCACCGTTTCCAGATGTCGCCGCTCCGCTGTCAGCGCGTTGTGCTGTAGAGGCTCCATCAGTGACAAAAGCACCTTTTCCGTAACTGCCATTCACCCCTGCTGGAAAAAAGCTGTCCGGTCCCCACGATGAAGTCAAAAATCTGGTGTGTTTCTGCCCTTAAACGCTTCAGACGTGTGTGGACGACCAGGCTGGGACCGAGCAAAGTTCCAGCCTGAATTCGCGTCTCTTGTCTATTGTTAGGTCAGGTGGGTGCGACTGTTTGATGAGCGTTGGGGGCGCTGGCTGTTTAACCTGGCTGCTTGTTTTCCTGCCAGCGGACATGTGCACGAACTCACTCCTGGATTTGAAGAATGAACTGTGGAACAGACCTGATTTAAGCCTATTCCTGTCTCCGTCAGGCTCCAGGGAAGCAGCCTTCACTTACTCCATCAGCGCCGCCGGCGTGGTCAACGCCATCAGCCGGGCGTGCCGCGAGGGCGAGCTCTCCACCTGCGGCTGCAGCCGTTCCGCTCGACCCCGCGAGCTGCCCAGGGACTGGCTGTGGGGAGGCTGCGGCGACAACGTGCACTACGGCTACCGATTCGCCCGGGAGTTTGTGGACGCCAGGGAGAGGGAGAAGAACTACCCGCGCGGTTCCACGGAGCACGCAAGAACACTGATGAACATCCAGAATAACGAAGCAGGACGACAGGTATGCAAAACAGAACCCACATTAGATCTGCGGGGAATGTGCGTAAGTCAAGGTGGCCCCAGTTGCCTGACCTGTGTGTGTGTGTGTGTGTGTCTGTGCAAGTTATTTATTGGGAGGGTCCAAATGGTATAACTGCTAACACCCTTGGAGTCTGGCTAGGTCACTAGGTCAAAGCACATTCCAGTGTCGTAACACACACACTCACAAGGTCATGCACATATTTAAATTCATGGCACGGACCCCGCAAAAATCTTTGTTTTTGTCACAGAAGTTTAAAGGTGAGAGAGGGATGCCTTTCAGTGATTTACCCCTAAACAACAATTAGAAGAGGTTAGATTAGTATTACAATCAGCGCACTGAAGGAACCCTTTCACCTTAGGGAGGCTATTTGAGTTTACACACACACACACACACACACACACACACACACACGAGCACAAACACACTTACACTTCTCTCGTAAAAAGTCCATTTGCCCTGTTTCGGTCTACCGTGAATCAAGAGAATGTGTTTATCTTTAGTTAGAGGAGCTTTGTTTAACTTGTTTGCGAGACAGAGACCGTGTGTACGTGTGTGCTTGTGCATGCGTGTGTGTGTGTGTGTGTGTGTACCATTTGATTTGTGTGAGAGACAGTGAGCCTGGTTCTTGTGCATGCAGCTTGGGGTCAGAGGTGAGGGTCTGGAGAGGTTGTGTTTCTACTGAGGGTCCCAGTGGGGCTATGGGAGTGTGTATGAGGGAGACAGATCTACCACTACAGCCTGTATCAACACACACGCACACACACACACACACACACACATACATACATACATACCTCTTTGCATCATGTACTCTCCTTTGAATGGTTTTCCCCCCTTTCTCCTGTTTGATCCTCATTTTTCATTGTTGCCTGTCTAACCAAATGGAAGAGAGGAGAAGAGAGAGATGAAGGAGGAGGACAGGAAGACAGTTTTCCTTTCCTGCTTTATCCCTTCCTTGCTTTTTCTCCCTCTCACCCCTTTTCTTTCATGGCCACGCCAGTTTGTCCTAAGCGGGATTTGTCTTGCTTGGTTGAACAAGGCAAACCACAGGGCTTTTGTGGAGGTGACAGGGGCGTGCCGCTTGTGTGTGTGTGTGTGTGTGTGTGTGTGTGTGTGTGTGTCTGTGTGTGTGCGTGCTTCCATGCTCAGCTTCATTTGATTTGTGTACAAGGCGGGCACATGGTCGTCTGGAGGGGCGTCTGGAGACAGAGACGCAGGGTGAGGGATAGACCTCCGTCACACTTCCCGAACTCTGAAAAGGATTTTACACACACACACACACACACACACACACACACACACACACACACACACACGCAGAGCCACCTAGGTTCACTGTCTCTGCAGTTTCACACAAATCAAATGAGGCAGCCCCTGTCACACAGAAGCCAAAACAACTGATGTACATTCCCCTGTTTAAAGACAATAACAGACCACCTTCAGGCCTGTGGAGCACGAAGGAACCAGAAGGATGTTATGAAACTAAAATATGTGTTAATAACTTTTACATACATTTGAATGTAGGGAAAAACACAGTTGTGTATAAAAGAACACAGTATTTCATCAGAATGACGTATAGTAATGGATCAAAATGATTATTATTCTTAAAAACTGACTCACACACAGTAATGTCACATATTAAGATTGCCAACATGCAGAGAATGAAGAAGGGTGCCAGGGAGGGAGTTTAAAGACATTAGAGCAACAAAATAAATCGAAATTTTGAGTTTTTAGAGCAATAGTTTTAATTGTAACAGGAGATCCAGGCAGGACAGCCTCTCCACTTCTCAGATGTCGTTTGCTCCTTTTCCCTGCTGATCCTGACACAAAGGGTGGGCTATCTTCTCTCTTTCTGCCCCGTTCTGTAGCAACACACTCACACACACAGGCAGTCATCCATGGTGGAGACATGGTCTCTGTCAGGCACAATAACTTCAGCTCAGACAAGGATAAGAGTTAGGAGCCGTGTGTGTGTGTGTGTGTGTGTGTGTGTGTGTGTGTGTGTGTGTGTGTGTGTGTGTGGGCGCACGCGTGCGTTCGTGCGCATTTGACACTATATGCATGGTTTCATCTGACAGCATGAGGTTATTTTCAGATCATTGTTCTAATAATAAGAATGGTCCCTGCGGCTCAGCTTCATAAAATAAAGGAAATATGCAAAATAACAGCAATTTACTGAGATGGAAAGTTTTCATTTTTTCATTTTTGGGATTTGAACCCTCAGTAAATCCCTCATCAGGGAATCACAGGACACCCGAAGGCTTGTAAAGCAACAAGAAGTCATTAAATGGGGGTTTCCTCTGTGTGCTGATGCTAAAGTATTCCCAGAAAGCGCTTTTAAAAAGTCAAACAAATGAGCAAATTTTGATTTTTGCTTTTTTTTTTTTTAATCAATTAAAAACAAAGTTCCTATGTCCACAGAATATCATTGTCTTCCGGCTCACTGTCTGGGAGGGGGTCACAGGGTTCGAATCTCATGATTGGAGGGTGCCGAGTGCTATGCCTGCTGGGTAGTAAAGGACAGGACGTGGGGGGGGGGCGGGGGTTGAGGGTGAGGGGTCAGGGGTGTTTGGGACGCAGAGGTTAACAGAGGTGAGAAGGTAATTGGGATCAGGAAATTTGAGGAGACAGAACGTAGGCTTTCATTTGTGCAAGGGGGGAGTTAGGAAGCGCTTACTCAGCGATCTGGCATGTATGCCACTGTGTCGGCATACGGTGTAGCTCGGCTACAAACATAATAAAGCATCGTTAGCGGCGGAGTTGACGGGTATTTAGTGCGTGTTCAGGGTCTGTTTGATGAATTATTACATAGGTGAACAGCTCCCCCTACTGTTCACATGTAATAACACCATAAAACTAGACATTTTCTACTTTTTAAGTATTGTTTAACCAGTTAAAAACAAAACCTCTGCGCCTCATGTGCCTGTTTGTGTGATATGACTTTTAAAAAATATTACATAGAAATTTTAAGAACCACTTTGTTCTATTTACTATTTTGTTGTTTATCCCTTAGCTGTGTGAAATTTTCACCATTTAAAATGTGATCTTTTTAAATTTAAAATTTGAAAAAGAAAATCCTGAAAAATATGCACATAGTTTTTTTACTTTAAATGCTGTTTGTACTTAAAATTTGTACTTAGATTAGGCTTTATGTTGGAATTCAGATTCAGTACTTTGTGTAGTAATAAAATGTCAAAGTTAAAAAAATGTCATATATCTCAATATATGTACTGCATTTTTTTATTACGTTTATGTTAGAACAACCTATTTTGACATTTGCATCGCTTAATCTTTATATTTCTTTATCACATGTATAATCGACTGTTCATGGAATGTGTGATAACAATGACTTGCCACAAGAGGGCAGCAGCTACGCATCAAACGTTACAGAGATGCCTAATTTATGTTTTTTTTTTTCTTTTTTAATTCAGTTTTATGTAACAAATTGCAATGAATTGTAATGAATGATCTTATCTTGTTTTGTTTTTCCTTGACCAGGCAGTCTACAACCTCGCAAATATGGCCTGCAAGTGTCACGGGGTCTCAGGGTCTTGCAGTTTAAAGACCTGCTGGCACCAGTTGGCTGACTTCAGGCGAGTCGGGGAGTTCCTGAAGGAGAAGTACGACAGCGCAGCTGCCATGAGAATTGGGCGCAAGGTACTGAGCTGGGAGCGTGCCATAAAACAAGACTGAGCAGACTTTCCGTGACAAATAAACTTAAATCATTCACCGACCATTTCTCTCAGGGCAAACTGGAGCTGGTGGACAAGCGATTCAACACCCCGACATCGGAGGACCTGGTCTACATCGACCCCAGTCCGGACTACTGCCTCCGCAACGAAACCACGGGGTCGTTGGGCACCCAGGGCCGCACGTGCAACAAAACCTCGGAAGGCATGGACGGCTGCGAGCTGATGTGCTGCGGCAGAGGGTACGACCAGTTCAAGACCTACAAGCACGAGCGGTGCCACTGCAAGTTCCACTGGTGCTGCTACGTTAAGTGCAAACGCTGCACGTCGCTCGTGGACCAGTTTGTGTGTAAATAGCACTATATCCCGAAGAGAGGCATAGTCAGGGATTTGTATAGGATAAATCACAACACACACGCATTTTCCGTAGTTTCCTCGGTTTATAAACCTGCCTTTTCGTAACCATTTTTGCTACTATTGGAGCAGTTTTGTAAAAGTACCCCGATCACAATCCAGAGGAAAGGAGGGCTGCAAAAAGGACAAACAAAACCAACATGCTACAGAGATGGACCGCAAAATGATGTCAGCTGGACCAGTGTAGTTGATGAGATATGAGAGGATAAATAAATATATAATTAACTAATAAATAATCACACAGCTCATACTTGTATTTAAAGGGGCCCGAGCAGAGACGAGACGAGACGAGGTTTAAAGACGGGCCTGTTTTTCAGACACTGAAGCCATGAATGGCCTCACTGTGCCTCTCTTGAAGAACCTTTGACCTTTAACCCCGCAAGGGTGACTATGGCATATGTGCACTGTGCTGACGTTGGTCAAATACAATTGCAGCCTGAACAGAGAACGGCAGAAAAGTCCAGAGGCGGGAGAATGAGCAGAAAAGCGATCGGCTGTTGACGAGGCGAACCGTATCGGGGGAAGAGGGGGAAACGCAGCAGAATCCAGCTGATTTCAGGGGAGCTTACACGCTGCGTTTCCAGCCTTGTGTTTCTGTTTAAAGATGCAATAAATAGCCGCGATAAAATACTTGTCGTCCATGTCAAACAGGACTAATGAGTCGCGGGACACCTTTTGTCTCCGTGCAGCCTCATCTGTCCGCTGACGGGTTCGCGTGCGCAGGTTAACGAGGCTTGCGTTTTGTCGCCATCTTGACCTTTATCTGTCGGAAACAGTGAGATTATTGCGCGTCGTCTGCCTCCATCGACCTGCGCCGATGGCAGGGCCCCTTCATCTCACGCTGGAATGCAACTTGTTAAGTCAACAAAAAGCCTCGTCGGTGTCGCTCCAGCGACGCTGCCACCGAATTACACGTATTAAAAACAGGTCTACCATGAATTGTGCAACCGATGCACGTCGGGTCGAGGTTATTGTGTAAAGCGTGCAACGACCCCAACAGAAGAGGCCTGAGCTTCACGGAAAAACAGAAAGGACTGAGATTTATTACACGCTACTTCAAGTAGCAGATGAGAAGAGAACGTATATTTTATTACTGTTTTTCATTTCCTGTTTTTATGTTTTATACATGAGTATTAATGTGTATTCCTTTGATAAACTAGTCTGGACAGTGAGCGTGGTGTTCTGTTTTTGAGTCGACTGAACTTGTTCTGGAAAATCTACAGACCGGTCTTTGTCGCTTTGGCGTCCACGTTTTGGAAAATGACCCAAAAACTCGGCTCACAATGGTGACATTCATAGTCGGAGCATAAAATGAGAATCCACTGCGATGGATCCATGCTGGAGGATCTATGGTCCTCTCTCTCTTCTCTCTCTCTCTCTCTCTCTCTCTCTCGCTCTCTGTCATGCTGTATTTGCCCTCTCCTTGACTCCTCATCCGCTCCAGAGTGCTTTTAACTCTCCACTTTATTAAACGTGCTAATTTACGCCAGCGGCCTTGTGACTTTTGCGCGCCGTTCCTGCAGGCAGCAACAACATATTGCACAGTTAAGGAGGCCAAACTAACAATCTCATTATTCAGATCCTCACAGATAATTTGGTTAAATCGCAAACCAGAGCAACACGACTGATCCACAGCACCGACACAGAGCAACTCTCCTCACCCGAGTCAGTTTGCTGCGGGTTTAATGTTCGTCATTCATGCAAAAATCAGTTTTGGGTATCTGTCTGTGTAAAAAGCCCTTTTCGGTGCGCGTGCGCGTGCGCGTGTCTGTGTGCGTCTGTGCCGGATATGACATCAGCGAAAGTGTATCCTGATAACCATCTGCTGCTGTGATACTGCTAATAAGGGCTCATCCTGCAAACAAACAGGAAGTCAGGTTTCTTTTTGTTGTTATCACTCTGACACCTGTGGTTTGCCAGTTTTTTCCTGGCAAAGATGTGAATGACATGCAAAAAAAAACCAGGCATTTCTTTGCTGCCACGATTCCCGTGGACATGAATCAAATCTGATAAAATGAGAAAGCTATTCTGTATCTTGAATTAAGGATGCGTCTCTTATGTCTGCATGCTGCTCTGCTCCTCTTGGCCATTTAATTAGGGGTAAAATATGAAGCGGTCAGACTTTAAAAGGCTACATTTCTGCACAGACTGGCTGCAGAATTGATGAGTCCTGATTTGATCTGTAAGTGTTCAGACGCTTGTTCCAAATGTACCATTTCTCTGTTCATTTATCTAGATTTGTCAATCATAAGCTTTCTATAGGCCAGATCAGGCCTTTTAAAACACAATATTAATGTTCTAGTTTTGTCTTTGAAACCAGCAAAGCTGCAGACAGAATTACGCTAAATCAACTGTTTCCTAATGGCTTCAGTTAAGTCCTCAGCTCTGTAGCTGTTACGCAAACATCCCATTCCAACTGTGAAAAGCAGATTTTAGGCATCACCTCTAACCACAACGAGAAATTAGCTGGCGCCGAGCGCGTGAGGTCCACCGTATTTAAAATTGATAGTGAAAAATGTCTCGGTCATCACTGTTCTCAAGCGCTACAGCATATTGCATGGGCTGCATTATTAACGTTTTCAAACTTACACATAATTAACAGCACCGTTAATAATTCACACGTGCTCTTCTGCTTAGTTGAACGCCAAATAGAGTGGCGATAAGAGTTTTACGGCCTGTAGGAGAGGATGAGGCACAACGGCTGTCAATGTTAAAACGAGAGATCCTCCTTAATATCAAAAAACTCAGCATTTATTACTTGTGTGTTTCCACTTTCGAGCTACTGGAAATTTCTCTTGGAGATTAATAAAGTATCTATCTATCTATCTATCTATCTATCTATCTATCTATCTATCTATAATCTGGTTTGAGTCTTCAGAAAGAGAAGGTAGAACAACAAAACTCGGCAGCTGTGTTTTGCTCAACTCAACAGCAGAGCTTCAGATTACCCATCTGGTCACATTGAACGGTTTCAGCGCACCGGCTATTTGTCATTTATTATTGATTACGTATGAACAGACAAGCAGAGAAAAAAAAGACATTTAGACTCCACATAGGCCACGTTCATATGGTGCAATCAGCCGTCAGTCTCGCTCTGAGACAGGCAGTGCAAGTCATGACCTCTGAGCGTGCATGTCTGCCTTTAACATTTCATACCTTTTTCAGACCGTTCAGATTACACGCTTAATGACAATAAAGAGGGTTTTATGCATTTGTTTCATAGTGTTCCGATTGCTTACATCAACACATTCTTGGTCAAAAGTCAGCAAAAGGTAACTGTCAACAAGTCTTATCAGCTGAGATGTGATAAGATAAACCCAGAGCTTCAGGGCAATTTCAGGGGAAAGTTTAGGTACACCAAACACAGTTGCTGCACGAACACTGTAACAGCAGCCAGGTTTCCACATTTCTGCTCAACGCAAAGGTGGTATCTGTCAAAAAAGCGGTTTGACTTATTTACGCGTGGACTGCTTACAACGGCCAAACACACCCAACTACCAGATTCTTGCATCACAATTAATGTATCTGCACAATTATGCCATCTCATTCAACTGCGCTCACAGCAGGGTGTGTCTGAGGGAGTTGTGCTTTGTTACACCCAGGGGTACTGGAATTCTTATAATGCTTGTGTCTCCACATATGTTCCAGTCTCACATAATACTGCATTATTAAGACAGCTTAGAGACTAGTTTCAGTCCCCACCTTCCCGAACTGTGTTCACGACTGCCCACCGAGAAGGTCACGTCGAACATCACATTTCCCAAATTAATGCAGAAGTGGTCACACACCTATTTCCAATTAATTGAAATCCACATAATCAATTTGTAAATGAATTATACAAATAAACAATACTGGTTTGTGTTATAGCCACATTTGCAAAAGATTTGCTGATTTCCTTGAAATCGTTTTAATAGACAATTTTGAACAAACTGCAGGTGGGTTGATCAAGTTCTATAAAGTTGTGGTCAATTTTTTTTTTTTTTTTTTTTTTTTTTTTTATGAAATGTTTTATGTTATACAATAAAACAGTTGATCATGACGTACATTTATTAATTTCTCAGAATGCCAGTTGTGTTTATCACGGTTTCAACGTTTATCTGGAAAAAAAACTACAACGTTGCCTAATTCTTCACGGCCTACTCCACTTCCTGGTCGTCTGTCATTGGCTTGCCTTTCTTTACTTTGGCGATCTGATTGGCTCTTCGCCGTCATGCGAGGGACGTCACGACGTTACCGAATCCCCACGACGTCGCCGAGTCCAGTCCGATCGAGCGTTCAAAGCAGTCCGAGTAGAAATGTGCAAGGGGGACTAGTGAGAAGAACTCTCCCGAAACGGCGTCAAGTGACACCATCCAGCGGACGAATTGACGTTCTGCGATTGAAAAACTAGGTAAGTGTCACTCCGACACCGCGCAGATTTGCGTTTTGTTTGGTGTCAATGTTGTTTTGTCTTGTTTTAAATTGTTGAGTTCAGCCAGGACTTTCTCAGCGTTGCGTTAGCTCCTCTCTGAACCTGCCAGCTAACAGCTTTGCTATCCAGCTAATTCTGCCTGTCAATACAGAGAATCCGACTCTGCTAGGCAGCGTGAAAGCGTACTTTTCTCTTCGCAATGCGTTGGCACTCATGTGGAGATAGTATACCGGGTGTCGAAATGACAAGAACTACTTTTAATACGCTGTCAAAACACAAAGACGCTTTTTTGGAGAGTTGTCTTCTTTCTTTTGGATTTAGCAGCTCGTGTTAGCGGACTAGCCTGCTCGCTAGCTCGACGTAAACAAACCGTCACCGCAGCTTGTCGGTGCACTGCAATCATCTTGTCGAATTCGGCAACATTTTGCAAAGGCTTAATAGACTGAAGATAGAAGCAGCGATCCGCTGTGTTTGACTTGTGTTGGAAGATTCTGTTGGTTGCTGTTAATAAAGAGGCGGGCTGGCTGGCTGGAGTTTGGGGTTTTCTTTGTCTTGACCGCTGGCATTAGGCATTAGGCACCGCTTATTATGAATGAGTTTTACCTTGATTTCAGCAGTTGGTTGTATCCCAGAACCACGATACGACAGCATCTGCTGCCAAAGCCTAGTTATGTTTTGGTTCGGCTTGACTTGTTTTTCCCGAACAGGGTTCAGTGTTTACAGTTTCCTATCCAGATCGTCCTCTAGTCATTCGCAAATATAGTGGTCGTTAAAGTAGAATTTATTCTTTTGTACTCTCTGTTTTTTTTTTTGTACTCTGACGCCATGAAATTATGTTTTTGTGGAAATAAACTACGGTAGTTTGAGGGACTACAGCTGCAGCAAACTAAGATAAAAATCGCGAATACTGAAATGATGGCACCTAATTCACAGTAAACATATACCCATGCAGCATTATCTTGACTTACGGCCACAAAGCATGAGGTCACCTCTTAAATATTTTATGGGCTGAGTAGACCACTGTCTGTTTTTCATGAAGACAAACTTTGTGCAAAAGCCCTCCTTTCCGTTATCAACCATTCTCTCTCTCCCTCTTTTTTTTTTTTTTTTTTTTCTCAGAGGGAACAAGTGAGAAAAACAGCGCGGTTTACTTTGCGAAATGAATTCCTCTGCTGTTCCGTTTGTGCAGTAATGCCCCGTTGATAAAGACATCTACGGGCTGTTGTAGCGGTCATTATTGGAGCATTTGTTACTGGAACTACATATATAGACTGCTGTATAAAGACTTTATCGTACACTAAAGTAACTCTTTGACGGTGTGCCAGGCCTGAGGGAGGCTTCTAGGAATAGTAGAGAACTGTGTTTGAAAAATTCACTGATCCTTTTCTTTTCTATTACCATTTGTGTCAGCTTATTTTGTCCCTTCTTTCTCCAGACACCTTGAGCTATTTTTGACTCGAGCTACGTATTTGCCGCCGTCCCTCCCAAGTTTGCGTTCCCTTAATCCGTACCTCTGTTAACCTTTTCATCAGAAGATTTTTGGTATCCATTTTGCCTCCATGTGACCTACCTGTGGGATAGGTACCAAACACAGCATTTAGTCGTGCTGTGTTTCAGAGCCATCGGCGCAGTGACCTTGTGGTGGCGTGTGTGGGTCTGTTCAGAGACTTGTGCGTTTGAATGTTGTAGGATGGTAAACTGGAAAATATTTAATCTGTCTGGGAGAAGAGGTAGAATCTTGGCATAAAGTCCATTTGAATTATGAAATTCATGCCTCCCTGATCGATTTGATACGCTCTTTTTTTAGAAGTAGAATTTGGACAAAATTGCTGTGGACAACTCTACACTGGCCTTCTTTGTTTATCTCACCATCATAAGACTTCTTGGGTCCCAATTGACTCATTTACCAGGAATCTAGACACTTGGATACTGGTTTGTGATGCAATAGTAACAATTTATTGATTCATGTCAGGTTTTGTTTTTCCAGCTTTAAAAGCAACTACCTGCACAGCTGATCGCGCACTGGGTAAGAGTCCAGAAACGGAAGAAGGCAGATGTCAGTCTTGGCTTGCGGCGCGCGCAGTAATGTCGATTACTCGGTACGAGCGCGCACTCCCGCCGAACGGTAAAAGCAGTCACGTGGTCTCCAGCAGCCGGTTTACATCATTGTAATGATCTCGTAAATACAGAGGGGGCCTGTTCACCAACACCCGCAACACAAACACACAGGCAGCGCAGGGAAGTCAACCGCGACACCGATCCGGCCGCTCCAAAAGGAATCTTTATTGTCTAGTTAGGGAATGAAGTCTAACTTTCAAGGGATTTTTCAAGCAATTGTCTATTTTAACTTTTTATTTGTTTGTTTTTTATGATTTCTGCTGATGTAAATTTGTAAAGAATAACTCCTTTGAAAACCTTTGACACATTTCATATCCAGACACCAGTATAACCGGTTGTAACGTGCCGCTGTCTGGTAAATGACGCAGGCTCCTAACCTGAATATCCGGTCGGAGGCCGTCGCGCCCCGGTCGCATTTAGGTTTCTGGTATTTTCCAAGAGCATAAATATTGACCTTAACTGCTCAGTAAACACGCAAATAAGCAGCCGTTGCTTATTGGCACACAGGAGACGACCCGCTACGATCTAATATTTATTTGTTATTTCATATTTATTTCAGGGTGTAAAATATAGTACACCGAGTACACCGTATCGTTGCCGTTAGCCCAGGCAAATCTTGGGTTGTTTTTTATTCTAATGTAATTAAGGGCCTATAGGATGATGACGGCATGAGGGAAAGCCTGGCGTAAGTCACCGAGGAACTGGAACTAAGTCCCGGTAAGAAGCGAATACTTGCTCCAAACAAATAAATGTATCCCTCAAGGAGACAATGTAAATATTGCAGTCACAGAAACTATTAAGAATATCAGTCCTCTAGTCAGCACGGTCCTCGTCTACGTCCACCGTCCGCTCCAGGAATAATAAATAAACATAACATAGATAATGTGTATTGCTGGTACTCTTCTCAGAGGAAAAGGCCTGGGAGTTTATGCTCATTTCTGATCACTTTTGTGTTTGTTTTACACATCTTATTTCTGAGGAAATGGCGAGCGGGTGGTCGACTCGTCTGGGTAATTGGTTTGTTTCACGGAGCCCGATAGCAGAAGGAGACTTTAATTAGCGAGCAATGGGGGGGGCGGGGGGGGGGGTTGTGTGACAATCACAGGGCTTTTACAGAGCGGGAGAATTGCAATCAACCAATTTAGCCCGAAAAAAAACCAAAAAAAAAAAAAAAAAAAAAACCAAAAAACACACCGTTGAGTCATTTTAATGAATTAGCTCTTCAGGCAGACCGGAAACATCAACATCTGGGTTTGAGTCACAGTTTGAATAAGCAGCCCGTTCCGCGTTTGTCCGCGTGGACATTAAATGCGGTGCCAACGAGCGCGCAGGTGCTTTTGTGCCGTACGTGCTTGCAGAGAGAGACATTACGAGTAATTTATTCCTCTCGTTCTGAGCCTTTATAGCTGGGACGTGTTGTTTGGACTTTTTAATAAAACGATTAACCCCGCACGGTATGAAGCACACAAATCAAATGTTTCAGCTAAGTAGCTTCAGATGTTTGTATCCTATCTATAATTTTGAATCGATTCTCAGGTGTGCGAATGCTGCTGCGTGTTTTCCCTCACGAGTGCGTAATCCCATAAGGTGTCTTCACAGGGGGTGGATGGTTTAAATGAAGCGGCTCATTGCTCAGGGGCACGTTACACAGACTTAGACACACGGAGCCACGCGTGCGTAGCAGAGACGTTAAACATTTATTTTGTCGGGGTTTTATGCTTATCGAAGGTGAGATGATACAAAAAGCATTTTCACGCGTTACCTAAGCAACATTTCTGTCCCGCTCGTTGAATAAGACATTGATTTATGCGCTTTCGGTGCATTTATCCTGTGACCTTGGATTCAAAGCGTTGTCACACTTTTATAGCTGCTACAGAGATTTAATACTCTAATTTAATGGAAATAATGGAGCCTTGACAGATTATTGGCACTATTTAATTTGGTTTTCAAAACGCTTTGTTTCTACCTTTTCGGGACCGACTGGAGATTCTGAAGGTCATCTCTGAAGAGTCCAGGTTGGGGATCTATCTCGTAAAGCGTACCGCAACATTGCAGCATATCCTCTAAAACCTCTGTTCCTCTGCTTTTAGGTTCGTCGCCTTCCAGTTTGATCATCTTTGCCCTTCGAGGAGCTCTCGTCGCAGCGACCGGACACTTCAAACTGGACGAAGGAGAGCCGAGCGGGGCCGATGGCCCGGCCTTTGTACCGCGGCGCAGAAACCTCGACAGACATACGACGAGTCCCCGGGAGAAGGGAGAGACGCCCAACACAGGTCCTTCAACCAGTCACCTCAGAACCTCAGAGTGCTCCTCGCACAAAAGGGTGAGTGTCCCGCACGCACCGAAGCGGCCGCTTGAGACCCGGAACTCGCGTTAAGCAATTCGGTTTCGCCCAGTTTGGCCTGGAACCCGTTTCTCAGGCGCTTATTATCGACCGCCTCGCGCCCTTCAAAGGAGCCATCGCGCCTCCGGTCCAGTCTACTACGCATTATGCTCAGTAGGGCTCTAGCACCAGAAACCGGCGTCTATATCGAGCGCACGCTTCTAAAAATACGTTTGTCGTGTCGACGGATGGAAATTGTCGTCATTCTCGTTCACTGTCGCATGCGATCGGCGGCAGAGCCTCCGAGGTAAAACGCAATCGGATTTGCAGGCGCGCGTCTAGCGCGGCACGCGCGCACCCGTCTGACCTGCTGAAATGCCACACTGCTAGGCCGTCTCACGCTAGGCAGCGAGGTTTTCATCACCTGGCGGAGCTCTTTTTACTCGGAAGTCTGGACGAAAGGGCTCTGCGGGAGAGCGACTCGGACGTGAAAGATGAATCCTGTGCGCGTTTGATCCACCCAACAATAACAAAAACAACAACAACAACAACAACAACAACAACAGGGGAAATGCCAGTAAACGATGAACAATACTTTTTGGAGTCCTCTGAACATCCCCCCTTTGTCCTGCTATTTTGAACGGCTTCCTCTCATCTGCTGCTCAGTCTCACTTCCTTTTTTTTGCGCCCTTTATTCACAGCAACAGACCTTTCGGTTCCGCAACGTTCCCGCCACTACAGAGCGTTTACCCCTCTGACACTGCAGACGGACGGATTACGCCGCCACGACACTTTGATCCCGCACTCGGCTTAGCCTCGCCCTGTTTGGCGACGTCGTAGTTAAAAAAAACATGTAGGGCTGCACGATAAAAATCAGCCAAGCAAGTTGAGATATTTCACGCCGTCCTTGCGGTCGCGGTCAAGAACAGAGCGAACAGTTTGCCCGAGCACGCAAACGGTCCTCTCGGCTCCTCCTCCAGATTGTTTTGATTCAAGGAGCTCATCGCGCACGCCTGCGGTCGCGCGCTGGATGTCTGCAGGGTTCACGGTGTACAAGGGCGAGCTAGAAGCTTAGCGCCTGCTCCCGCCGGTTGGCGTCAGTTTCCCGGATCCACCTCCGGCCGGACTGCAGACGCGCGTCAGCGTTGACGTTGAGTGCAAAGTTTCTCTGAAGGATTGTCTCTAAACAGCCTCTTTGGGCGTATCATTTCAGATCGTTATCCTGGGCTTTTTACGGAGATGAATGAGCCAGAGAGCTGGCTGTTTTCTTTTCTCACCTGACACACCTGAGACGGAGGCAAAGATTGGTCTTTGGGGACTTTAGAGAAACACTGCCTCATTTGTTCTCGAGCAGGCTGGCAGGCGAGGGACCGTTTCCTTGTTTACGCACAGCACGGCGTTCCTCTCGTTCCGTCTGAAGTTTTATTAGTCGACGCCAAACGTCGACTCTAGATTATTGTCGTTTTCAACAATATGCCTATTATAAGTTCTTTGGCCCCTCCAAGTAAACCTTTTCCTAGAAAATCGGGAACAAGCCTGCTGAAGCGCGACGGCGGCTGCAGCCCCGGTTCCCCAAGAGTCTGGCTGCGTATCAATCCGGACAGCTTCAGTCAGTCCCGATGAAGCGAGAGCAGCGAGCTCCGCGGAACCACGCTAGACATTTCCCCGAGGGGACGGGATCACATTGCCAAACGCACGCGTGCGCATTAGGAATTTTGGAAACTCGACTGTAACTTCTCCCGCAGGGACCGGCGCGGAGGGTCCGTAAGCCTTTCTGAGAAGCACAACCTCTGCGCTCCCGCGGGTCCTCCGCAAACGTCGACCGCAAACGTCAGCTTTCGCAGTCTGGATGTAATTTCCGAGCAGATATTTTTCTGCCTCTGAAGTGGCAGCTGTGCATTCTTTTATCTCTCCCCCCCCCCCCACCCCCACCCCACAGCAGCTTCCTCCTTACGTCGTAACCGTGCAGAGAGAACCAAAAGTTTTACATCTTTGCCACCAGAAACAATAACTCTGAACTGACTGGAAAAAGAGTAAATTTTTTACGTGACATTTTAAATAGCGTATTTGAATATCTATCTTGAAACTAAAAGGACGAGTTGAAGTAGAAGAAAAAGTTATTTATGAACATCTTCCTCAAGATTTTAACCCATCTTCTGTCAATTCTATAGACCACAAAACTCATTTATTGTCCAAGATACAGCAATAGAAATTTAAAAAATGCGATCATTTGTCAAAAGGAACACCTCTAAAATGTTGTAAAACTAACAGAGAATTTTAAGAAATCTTCCAGGATGTTAGCATTAAGAGAGCACGACCAGAGGTAAACCTGAACGTAAATACATATTTGCAGGCCGTCGTCGGAAGTAGGCAGCGTCGCTGCCATTCCGCGTGTCGGGAATCGTCGCGCTCTCGGATACGGTTTAAAGCAGCGGTCCCCAACCTTTTTTGCGCCAGGGACCGGTTTAATGTCAGACAGTATTTTCAGGGACCGGCTGTTTAGACGTAGCGGATAAATTCAACAAAAGAACGTGATACGACGTCATGAAAACCGTGGTATTTTCTAAATATAATAATAAACGTGTGTAAATAGTGAGCCATAGACAGATATAACCAAAAGAATCCAGTCATTTTTCAAAATCAAACATCGTTCAGTTTCAGATAATAAATAAAACAAAATAATGTAAGTTATTTCTTCTTTATGTGCGGCCCGGTACCAAATGGCCCGAGGGTTGGGGACCGCTGGTTTACACAGAGCTGCGCTTACACAGAGCACAGAAACCGGACACAGCCGGAGACCGGGGAGCGCGCGTGACTCCTTGGCCATCGGCCACGCGCCAGCAGCGAAGCGCGCCATCGGGGGGCCCCTTTTATCCGCCAGCTGAAACTGTAGATCGATGAGAAGAACGCGGCTCTGCACGCGTCTCAGTCTTTAACGAACACCGCACGCGCACCAATTCCAGTTGGGACGCGTATTGTCGGCGGTTACGGAAAATGCGGTAGTCCTTTATTATACAACACTCTCTCCCTTCCTGTCTATGTCTCTCTGTCTTGTCAGTGTCTCACTAATTTTCTCACTCACTTTTGTTCACCCACTCCTCTTTGAGCGGAGGAAGAAGGAAGCGTCTTTTCTACTCGACATCTATTCGACGCAAAACGCTCCCAGCGAGCGATCTTTTTTTATGACACTCGTACAGTTAGAAGAAGAGGAACCAGCGGGGGTTGCAATCAGTATCGATTCATTCTCAGCCCGTTCAAGCAGGCTGCCGCCACGTGGTGTTTTTCACGCCCCTTGCGAAATTCGTGCCATTTCTGCGGGGGAAAAAAAACAAACCACTTACTAATTGACCTGTATCGGCCGAGGCCGTTCTCCCGCCGTCGTCCATCACGCTCGGCGTATCTCGCAAACATCTCACACGCCGCTCTGTAGAATCGGGCCAGCAGAGCCTCTCGTTCTTAACAGTGTCTGTTTTTCCCGTCTCCTCAGAACATCCCAGATGACAGAAGAGTAAACAAAGAGGATGACGAGGAAGAGGAAGAGGAGGAGGAAGAGGACGACGGGCGCAGCGACGAAGGTTTCATGGGAATGACGCCGCTGCTGCAGGCTCACCACGCCATGGAGAAGATGGAGGAGTTTGTACACAAGGTAACGATCTCGGATCAAACGGGACCGGCAAACTCTCAGAACGCAGGTTTATTTTAATACCCCGGAACGGTTTTAGCGCACCAGCTATTTGTCATTTATTATCGATTACGGATGAAGAAGTAGGCCGACCTTTGCTGCTCGTAAGGTGAAACTGCTGGAATGCGTTTGAAGGTTGTTTTACGCTCTCCTCTGCCAGGTGTGGGAGGGGCGGTGGCGGGTCATACCTCACGACGTGCTGCCCGACTGGTTGAAGGACAACGACTTCCTCGTCCACGGCCACCGGCCGCCGATGCCTTCCTTTCGCGCCTGTTTCAAGAGCATCTTCAGAATCCACACAGAGACGGGGAACATCTGGACACACCTGCTGGGTAAGGCGCAGGCTCGCAGCACAAATACGTCTCGTTAATTTTTATCAAAGCGGTTCAAGTAACGGACGCCAAAGAACGGCTTAGCGTTCGTTTATGCTGCGGTGTCACCGCTCTTTGTCATTTCTACGGATCGCGTTTTCTTTTTAGGCGTCTTGTAAAGCTGAGCGTTAATTGGGCTAGGTTACGCCTCCATCTGGCGGCGAAACGTGGGTACTGCGCCAAAGCGGAGCGGGCAACTCACTTTTGCCCGAAGACACGACGTTAATATGGAGCTATTTCTTCCCGCAGGCTGCCTGTTTTTCCTCTGTCTGGGTCTCATGTACATGTTCAGGCCCAACATGTCGTTCGTGGCTCCGGTTCAGGAGAAGGTGGTGATCGGGATGTTTTTCCTGGGAGCCATCCTCTGCCTGTCCTTCTCCTGGCTCTTCCACACAGTTTACTGCCACTCCGAGGGCGTCTCCAGAGTCTTCTCCAAGTAAGACGCCGCGGCGTTCCGGTTTGAATGTAGCATTTTTAAAAAGCGGCAGAGGGCGTGACTCGCTCGCCGTGTGCTCGCAGGCTGGACTACAGCGGGATCGCCTTCCTGATCATGGGCTCCTTTGTGCCCTGGCTGTACTATTCATTCTACTGCTCCCCTCAGCCTTGCTTCATCTACCTGATTGTGGTGTGCATACTGGGATTGGCTGCCATCACCGTCTCTCAGTGCGACTTTTTTGCCACGCCGCAGTACAGAGGAGTCAGAGCAGGTAGGGAAACGACCGCCGCTCTCGCCCTCTCGGCGCGGCGACGCGCTCATTTTCTCTCGTCGTTTGTTCTCAGGCGTGTTTGTGGGTCTGGGTCTGAGCGGCGTGGTTCCCACCCTTCACTTTGTCATCAGCGAGGGTCTGATCAAAGCCACCACCATGGGACAGATGGGCTGGCTGCTGCTCATGGCCACCCTCTACATCACCGGAGCCTGCCTGTACGCCGCTCGCATCCCCGAACGGTTCTTCCCGGGAAAGTGCGATATCTGGGTAAGTCGGAGCGGGTCCTTGTTTTTTTTTTTTTTTTTTTTTTTTTTTGCCGTCGCACATTTAACGGGTCTCTCTGTCTGCCATTTCCAGTTCCACTCCCACCAGCTCTTCCACATCTTGGTGGTCGCGGGAGCTTTTGTTCATTTCCACGGAGTGTCCAACCTCCAGGAATTCCGCTTCACGGCAGGAGCGGGCTGCACAGAGGACGGCGCTCTCTAACGCAGCGGATGCGCGCGGCGCGCGCGCGTCACACGGGACGTCCTCCAGGGGGGCGCTATTAAAAAAGACGGACCACAGTTTTTGTTCTGCAGTCTGTCTGCGGGCCACCTCGGAAACCGCTTTGGAGATGTGCGTTTTCTACATTTTTGAGACTCCGCGGGAGGCGTCTCCGCCCATTTTGGCGATTTCACGTTTCCGTTTCGAGTTTCAGTTCGGCGGCTCGATGCTGTTTTTACACTATCGGGATAAAAGACGGTTGCGTAAAAGTGTCGAGGTTCTTCGTTAATTGCAAAGATAGACCGGGGGGAGGAGGACGATGGAAAGAATTAAAAACGCGGGTTTAAAAATCTTCTATTTAAAGCAAAAAAAAAAAAAAATCTGTAAATAAGAATTCTACATTTTGGCTTCTAGATTTCTATGAAAGATGTATGAAAAATAGATGACAGAATAAGTAACGGTTTAATTAGTAAATGAAAGGTGAATATCGAGTCGGAGCAATAGCGGACAGCGCTCTGTGTTTGTGAAGGTGGAGATGCTGTAGCAGGTGGAGAAGAGGAGGGAAAAGGCACGCATTCTGAATCTTATTAAACACTATTATAGGGACGATTCCACAAAGGGCCACCGGGCCGCAGGTTTTTGTTCCAACCGAACGACGGCGCACCGGACCCGACTGCGCGCTTGAACCCAAAGCTGCAGCGCCGGGAGGAAGCGCCGTTGTTATCTTTCCTATCGCAGCACAGAAGCGGTTGTGAATCTTTGGGTCACGGGCGCCGATTTGATACAAGTTTCATATCACCTTTAATAAGACGCAGTTTATCGTAGTCTTCCTCCTCCTCCTCCTCTAACACGCGATTGGATTCTTTTCCCTGCCTTTTTTCTTGGTAACTTTTTGATTGGATTGTATTATAATTTATTCATGGCTTTTGCAAGCTTTAAAGTCACTTTTCTTCCCTTTTGGTTCTTTAGCATTTATTTCTATCTCGTCTATCCGGACTCCAGTATAAGACGAAATACACAACAGAAACAGCAATACCAAGAAAAGAGAGAAAGAAATACCGATCAGTCGCCCAGCGTTTTTTTTCTTCTTTGCTTTCTTTTCTGTTTTTATTCAATCGAGTTTATATTAATTTATTTATGTCGCATATCGCCAGTTGAAGCACACGCTCTTTGATTCTGACGGGAGGGTTTGATTGCAATAGAACTTTATATCTGCTGTATTGTTGTAATAAAAAAAAACCAACCTTTTTTTGAATCTAAATGACCTTTGGCCTCGCGTACCGTCAGTAATAACGTGCCGGCCAAGAGAAAAGGGCGATCTGCTTAAAATCTCTGCTGTGTGGCGTTAGAATTGCCGTACGGGTTCGTCTGCGACCGCGTCAGCCTACTGCCGATTGCGCGCACCGCCCGTCCAGAGCGCGGAGATACAGAAGTCAACGCACCCAATGTTATTGGGTTAGCAGGTGACGTTAATCGAAAACTACAGTCGAACACACCGAGACGGACGCGTGAATGAAAGCTTGCCGTTTCGACGAGAAAGCCGCGGCAGCGTCTTTCCGATGAACTTTTAACACGGAAAGGAACACGAAGACGGAGAATCAGCCAGGCAAGTGCTCTTCCTAACGTTTGCTGATTTTTTGGTTTGTTTGTTTGTAAAGCTAGATTTTGTTCAGAGTACGGAAACGCTAGATGTTTTTCGACTAGAATAGAAATACTTTATTAATCCCAGACATGGGAAATTGACTAAACGTATAGCAGACGCCCGTCGACGGTTTGCGGCCCCAGGATGCCTTGGATCACGATTTTTTTTCCGTTTTTCTCCCTATTTTGCGTGTCTCGTTTCCTTTTGACATTGTTTAATGTTTTAGTTTTTTCGCGCATTTACTTTGTGACAAGAGATACGTCAAACGGTGTGAAAAGAGCGGCGGACTGCATTGTACGCGGGTGACAGAAAGCGCCTTAGTCCACCGCCTCTGTTTAAAGATGGTTTTTTCCAAGTTGACGCGGATGGCTTCCTCGACACCCCTCTCCAACCAGCGATCTTCTCTGGCCAGCACACGGACTTGACCGTCCCCAAAGGAGCGTCCGCTTTCTTTTAGGTGCAGGCGTACCGCCGAGTCCCGTCCCGAAGAGCTGGCACGTCTGTGTTGGGCCATTCGCTTACGCAGGGGCTGTACCGGAACGTCATGTTTTTGGAAGTGAAGTTTCCGATGTTGCAGTTTGTGTGCCGTTGCGGTGTTTTTTTTTTTTCCCGTTCTGTTTATGCGCATTTTATTTTTGTCGCGCTGTCATCACCGTGTTGGGGGCGGAATGTCAGCGCTCGGGCTGTATCGGGCTCATTCGGCAGTTTCCGCGGTCGTAGACGCAAGAAGCGGCGACGTGTTTCTGTTAGAGGCGTTCATCTTTGGAACGGCTATTGGAATGCCGATGACAAAGTAGTTGTATATTTTCTGTAAAAGCGCTCCTAGGCCGCGAAATAACATTATTTCAGACATATTTTCCACGGTAGTCGGTCACGCTACTTTATGATTGACTCGTTTACATTTCTGTCGAGACGTGACCAGATAAAACGAAAATTGAAATAATGATGACAATAGCAATAATTCCGCACTTTATGTAAAAAAAAAAACAAAAAAAACGGTTGAACTTTTTATTATCAGATGTCATTGAAGTAAAATAAGTAAATTGTAGCGTCGATGCATAGCGACCGATGCACTGTTCTGTGTTGACCACAAGAGGGCTGTGTTGCGTCGTACTTTATGAAGCAAGCCTAAAATAATTGCGTAGTTACGAGAGGTCAGAGGTAATAATTTAGCTGCGGTTGTGACGTATCTGACAAAAAGTAAACAGAAATGAGAGTTTGACACCATGGAAGCTGTGGTGGAGAGGAGGATGCTGAACAAACTGTTATCTATTCTGGATAACCCGGACCGGCCTCTCCACCCGCTCCCGGACAGGCAGCGGAGCTCCTTCTCAAACAGACTGATTCAGCTCCGCTGCCGCAAAGACAGATATAGGAAATCTTTCCTGCCCAGCGCAGTAATGTAACTACTACTCTTAAACACAGAGAGGCCGTCTGCGGCCCGGACCGATGCCGGTAAGCGGTTCCACAGCAGAGGCCCTGGCTCCACACGTACATTTGGACATTGGCGGTATAAGCAGTAAACCTAAATTTTATTGGAAATGCGGTCACGCCTCTTAGTCTTAGTCAGAACACACACACACGCACACATATATATATATACACACTCTCAGCTCATAAGTTTATGGCAGAATTTATGATTTCTTGGCCATTTATTATCATTTCTTATTTATATTAAGCCATTTATTATCCAACAACTGCGTTTACTCTTTTGAAATCACAATGACGACAGAAACTACACAAATGACGGAATATCCGAGTACGTGCCTCAATTTTGGTCTCATCACTCTAAACGATTTTGTTCCAGAAGTTTTGGGGCTTGTCTCTGTGCCGTTTGGCACGTTGTAAGCGTGCAGAAGAAAGCAACGGCTTTCTTCTGCCCGTTTTTCTTCAAGCGCGTCCTTATTGCGCATCTTGAAACATCAACGCCGCTTTTTTTTTTTTTTTTTTTTTTTTTTTTTTTTTTTTTTTGCGTCAACTCGCGCGCGCGTTAGAAAATGTCTGTGTAGATTCTCACTCATCCCAAAGAGATGTCTCTGTGTCAAGCGGACTGAAAGGTTTCTCTCTTCAGAGAGCTTCTTCAGCTGAACGAGAGAGCTGAGCAAACTTGGAACTGAAGAAAGGTTTTCAAAGAAACCTTTCAGTCCAGTTGACACAGAGAGATGTATTATTTGTGTAGTTTCTGTTGTCGTTATGATTTCAAAAGAGTAAACGCAGTTGTTGGATAATAAATGGCCAAGAAATCATAAATTCTGCCAGGGTATGGCAGCATATATTTCAAGCTTTTATTTATTTATTTATTTATTTATGCATGTTTATGCATCTAAGAGACAGGTTGCGGATTTAGAGGAGGAAACGAGAGAAGCCAGTTGTCGAGGGCCAACGGGGAGAAACGAGTCCAGACGCGTAACCCTATCGACGGACAACTTTGCGGCAGGCGACGCTAGGACTTGCCGGTCGTTATAATTTTGTCATTGAAGAAGTTTACGAAATCGCCGCTGCTTGGAGGAACGGATTGTCCGACAGAAAAAAAGAAAAACAATCGGTTCTGACATGAAGATTCATGAAGAATATTATTATGAATGAATAATATACTTGTTGTTGTTGTTGTTTTGGCATCATAACTGTTACATATTGTACGTTTTGGGGCCGCGCTTTTGCGAGACCGCAATCGCCAGGACGGAGACGGCAGTCACCAAGACGAAACGCCGGCGAAACCGGAGAGGGCCGGTTTAAATCTTTTTATTTAAAAACAAAATCATTTCAGCGCAGTCGGGCTTCAGTCTGTTCCTCTCGTCGCCCGCCAGCATTTTAACGGGTCTCGTCCTCCGGAGGGGCGGGGCTCGGACAAACGGCCCCCGCCGCGGCTTCTGCCGTCGCTTTGCGAAGTCTTTAGAAAAAGGTGTTTTTGGAGAAGAGCGTTTTGTCCGAACCGAGAACGTTTTTACGCAGGCCGACGGAACCGACCGGAAAAACGCGTCGTCGTCGGAGGCAGCCCACGTGAGTAAAGCCAAAGTAAAACGGAGGACGCGACATCTTCAGAAGCCCTCAGTCCCGCAGCCGCTGCCGGGACTCGAACGTTTTCCGCTTCACCGCACCGCGCCTATTATTTGAAAAACGCAACAAATTTCGACCGAGCAGCCGCGCGCAAGGACGGCAGACCGCCTCCGGGGCAAAACAAAACAACGGACGTCGCGTATCCCCGAGCAGCTCGGCGCAGCGGCGGCGGCGTCGCTAACGCGTACGGGTCCGTCTTTGTAAAACGCCGGATCGGCAAGCAAAAGCCGAAAACGGGAGACCCCAAATTATCGGCTTTAATATTTTCCGAGATCCAAACCCAGACGGCGGCGCGCGCGCGCAAACGCTCTCGACGCGGCGCGGGGCGGCCGGCCTGCGTTTTCAAATGCGAAAAATGTTAAGCGGCAGCCGACCGGCGGGCTCAAAAGAAAATAAAAGCAGACCATCTATACGGGGCTCTCCTCCTTTATCGTCATTTGTTTTGATGACGTTCTTTCCGCCCGTCAAGTCAGTCGTATTTACAGCTCCAAATAACGAAAAGTCTTTTTCTTTTTCTTTTTCTTCCGATTCAGTTTGCGCTCCGCTCGGCCAAGCACGGCGGTTGTAAAGAAAAGAAAAAAAAGAAAAGAGAGAAACAAACTAGCAGAGAGTCGCCTAGCGGACGAGAAAACCGCAACGACGAGACCAAAAGGCTCCCACGGCGCAAGTAGCGTTTACGCATTTGCTTCTCCGTCAGCGTTATTCCCTCCCTCCGAGGTTTGTTCCCGTTAAAAGGGAGTTTTTGCTCGCCGCCGAATTTTCTGTTGATTTCTTTCTTTGCATTTCTTTTCAGGCGGCGCAAGCCCGGACCGTCGAGCCAGAGGACGCGAAGGTAAGGCCGCGGAAGTCCGAACGGAAGGCGGTTCGAAAGAGGAACCGCGGGAAAGGGTAAAGCGACAGCTTAAGATTACCGGCGCGGACGAGGGAAAGAAGACGACGCGTTACGTCACGCGAGCGCTTCGCAGCCCGTCGCGCGGGGCCTCCGAAATAAGATCGATACGGGACGGCGCGAGTCGAGCCGCGACAGTTTAGACGGACGGACGGACGGACGGACGTCGCAGCGGCAACGCGGGGCCGAAGCACCGCCGAACTCGAAACGGCGGCGCGGGGAGAGAGAGCGTTTAGTCGGCGTACACGAGAGCGTTTGAGCGACGCGGCCGAGCCCGGACAAATAACTGGTTTTTTTACGGAGTAACGCTCGCGGCAAAAGACGACAAGGGGAAGACAAAATTGGTTTTTTTTTATTTATCTTATAAAAATGCAGCCGCGGGGACAGATCCTCGCAGCCGCCCGAAAGGCGCTCGGTCGGCAGACAAACGGCGAAAAGCCAAGCCGATTAAAGCGCAAACGCCGCAAAACACATTCTTTTTCCGACAGAAAGAAAAAGCGAAAAAAGCACTTTGGTCTTTTTTCCGGAGCGACGGTCGTCCCCGGCGCGTCGGCGTCCTCGTCAGAGGAGAGAGCGGCGAAAAGGGGACGTCATTTCCGCGGCAAAGCTAAGGTCAGAGGAAGCGGAGGGAACACACGGGCAAAAAAACAAAGCAAAAAAACACGAGGGAAACGCGTTAAAGGAGAAACACGGCGCGGTTTAAAATAAATAAAGGGCAAACGGCTCGAGCGGGAGGGCGGGAGCCGCTTCCGGGTCCGGCGGCGGCGGCGAGGGGAGCGCCGTCACGGTTTGATCTTCCACAGCTGCAGACAGACAGACAGACAGACAGACAGAGAAGAAAGCGCGGGGTTTAGCTCGGGGTCCGCGCGGGGGCGGGGAACGGCGCGTTTACCTTGAGGTTAAAGCCCAGCAGATCGGAGATGACCCCCGAGACGGCAGACAGGATGACCACCTGGGTGATGTTGTAGAGCAGAGGGTTCATGGTCAAGCCGTAGAGCCTGAAGGGGGCGTCCAATTCCTGCGGAGGCGGGAGACGCGTCAGCGGGCGGCGCGGCGCAGCGCGGCGGGAAAGGTTTGCGGGAGGCGTACCTTGAGGAGTTTGGTGGCCAGTTTCAAGACGTTGTTGACCAGGGTCAGCTCCTCTTTCTTGTTGGGCTTTTTCTCCATCTTGAGATACAGGTTAATCTGTCAAAGTCAAGAGTCGGGGGTGAGCGGGAGAGGCAGGCGGGCGGGCGGAGAGGCGGGCGGGCGGGCGGGCGCCGTCACCTGTTCGGTGAGCAGGATGGAGGCGTTGCTGTACTTTTTGCTGGTCTCGGAGCCCAGCGTGACGAACCTGAGCAGAAAGAGGGACAGGCCGGAGCACCAGACGAGCAGCTCCCAGTTGTAGTGACAGTCGAGGAAGGTCTCGTGGACGTGCAGCAACTGCGGGGACAGAAGCGGGCGTCGGGCGAGGGGGCGGAAAGCGCGAGCGAGCGAGCGGGCGGGCGAGGCGGCGTTTACCTGAGCGCAGCAGATGAAGACCACAGAGAGCGCGAGCAGGAAGGCGGAGGAAACGATGACGTCCACCGATCGCTGCGGCCCCCTCCTCTGTAACGGGGGAGGGAATGAGGAAGGGAGGGAGGGAGGGAGGGAGGGGAGGGTAGCGAAAGGCGGCGCGAGCCGGCGTACCTTTAGGTAGGAGCGGAGCGAGAGCCACATCTTGACGTTCTGCACCTTCTTGAGTCTGAAGTGAGGGACCCGGGACTTGCGGGCCCTGCGGGCCGACGTGAGATGGCCAAAGAGTTTGGCGAAGAGCAGCCTCTGAAACGGACGGGGAGAGGTCGGTTTTCCTCTCGGGAAAACGAGAACGTTTCGCTCGCGATTCGATCGGTACGCGCGCGCTCAGAGGCGGCAGAGAGCCAGAGCCAGAGCCCGAAGCCCCGGGCGAGCAAAAAGTCTGGTTTTTTATTGTTTGTTTGTTTGTTTTTGAACAGGAAGAAAGCGGGAGCGGGCTCACGAGAGAGAGAACGGCAAGGAAGACCGGACGCGGATAATCCCGGTGAGAAAAAAGAAAAGGAGCAGAGGTGAGGGGAGGGGAGCAGAGGTGAGGTGAGGGGAGCAGAGGTGAGGGAAGGGGAGCAGAGGTGAGGGAAGGGGAGCAGAGGTGAGGTGAGGGGAGCAGAGGTGAGGGGAGCAGAGGTGAGGGAAGGGGAGCAGAGGTGAGGTGAGGGAAAGGGAGCAGAGGTGAGGTGAGGGAAAGGGAGCAGAGGTGAGGTGAGGGAAAGGGAGCAGAGGTGAGGTGAGGGAAAGGGAGCAGAGGTGAGGGGAGCAGAGGTGAGGGAAGGGGAGCAGAGGTGAGGGGAGGGGAGCAGAGGTGAGGGGAGCAGAGGTGAGGGAAGGGGAGCAGAGGTGAGGGAAGGGGAGCAGAGGTGAGGGGAGGAAGCAAGGAGAGCGGAGGAAAAGAGATGTAAAGAGAATGCAAAAAGGGAGGAAGAGAGACAAGGAGAGTAGAGCAAGAGCAAAAGAGGAGAACTGAAGAAGAGCGGTGCAAAATTAGAGCTCTCTGCGTTGCGGAATCATTGGGTTTAAAGTTGTATCCGAGAGGCGTCGTAAAGAACGGAACGTGCCGAAGGACTCGGACCGAGGTCCCGACCTTCCTTTAACCTTAGGACGTCTGTGAGAGTTAGACATTCAATCGGGAAAGTCAGATAAACCAGGAACCGTAAATTAGGAAGCGCGGAACGCGAGGAGCAGACAGTCGCTTACACTCACACGGGGGCCAGAGGAGGGGGCCTCATTAGGATTAAAAAGGTGCGGAGAGTCCGTCTCAGCAGATGTCTTTGACGGGACAATTCTGCGTCGCAGCCGCGTTGTCAACGAATCTCCGAGATCTAGTAAAACTTGTTTGTTTATTAAAAGCCTCGCCAAGCGGCCACTGTCGGTTACAGTTCGATCCGGCCCGACCGAGAAAAGAAGACGCGAGGACCCGGAGGGCGGGGGGGGGGCCCGGCCGCGAGTCCGACGGCGTCGAGCGGAGTAAAGGGTTTCGGCGCCGCCACGTTTCTTTCTTTGTTTCCTCTCGTTTGCCAGGGCCTCGGGAGGCGAGGGAACCGAGGAGAGGCCGGGAGAAGAAAGAGCGAGGAGGAGGAGGAGGGGAAAAGCTTCGAGAGCAGGGCAGGGCAGGGCCGGCCGACTCGCAGGTAGGCGGGCCCGAGGGGCGGGGAGGGGCGGGAGCGCCCGACGGCCGCAGCTGCGGCAATCGAGCGGCCGACGGGCGGCAGGTGCGCGGGCCGGGCGCGCCCGCCGGCACAAGAGGCGCGCGCCGGCGCCGGAGCGGCAGCGAGGCGGCAGCGCGGGCGAAGACCGTCGAGGGCAAAGACCTGCAAGTCAGCCTGCGCAAGTCGGCCGAGCCCGGCTGCCGGGCTCCCCGCCTCGGCTCGGCTCGGCGGTAAGCCCTGCTCTCTTGCCTGCTCGCTCGCTCGCTGGCTCGCTCTCTCTGTCAGCGCGCCTGGCTTGCTGCTTTGGATGCCTTGGCTCATTGCATCTCTCTCTCTCTCTCTCTGCATTCTGTCTGTAGCCTCCCTCCCTCCCTCCCTCGGGGACTCTTGCCACTGGAAAGGCGGCCGTCCAACTGCTGTGTACGAGTGCGCGCGCGCGCGTGCACGCGCTGGTGAGCTGACCTTGCACCGCCGCTCTAATGCTCTCTGCTCTAGACTGCTGCTGCTGCTTTTTGCCGTCGCGTTGCAAAGTCTTTAGAAAAAGGTGTTTTTGGAGAAGAGCGTTTTGTCCGAACCGAGAACGGTTTTTGCTTTTTGCCTCTGCGCTCCCTTCTTTGTCGCCCCGGCTCTGCTTTTCAAATGCCCTCCTTTAATAATAATAATAATAAAGGACCCGTCTGACTCTTGTCTGTTGCTCGTCTGAGGCTGCTGGGGGCCGGCTGGGGGGCGTCGCGATAAACGCCCCTCGTCGTCACCGCCGCCCGTAGGCCGGACGGGGGGGAGCGGAGAGCCGCTCTCGCTTCGCCCCCGCCTCGGCTCTCGGCTCGGCTCACCTGCTTGTAGGTCCTCTCGGCCACGCTCAGCTGGAAGAAAAAGAGCCACGTCAGGCACGCGCGCACCACCAGGCTCAGCGTCACCATGACGGCCACCGGCGCCTCCGCCTCGGGCCCGCCGCCCAGCGCCGCCGCCAGCAGCTCGTCGGCCGACAGCCGGCTCAGCTGCTCCAGGTCCCTGTGCTGGACCAGCCTGTAGGCCAGCGGCGTCAGCGCCAGCGTCGCCGACACCAGGTTCCCCAGCGCTTGGTACCCGATGCCCGGGGCGTACAGGTTCACCTGCGGGGACAGAGACAGGGAGGGAGGGACGGACGGACGCCCTGCTCTTACCCACGTGCCCTCTCTTCCCCTTCCTTTCCCTTCCCCTCGCCTCGCCGCTCACCCTCTTTGCGATCGTGCCGCTGATCTCCAGGACCGACATGTCGGCCTTCTTGCACTCGTTGCCCTCCCACACGATGGCGCTCACTCTCTCCAGGCCGGGCTCCGAGCTGGGCGGCCACGGGACGTGCCCCTGCGGGTCAGACGGGTCAGGCGCGTGTCAGACGACGCGGCGCCGTCGGGCTTTGTGGGACTCACCTGGTGGAAAGGGTCGTCTCTGTACTCCCTCTTCCCGGCCGCGCGCGTCCCTCCGCCTTCTCCGTCTGCAAACAACGCAGCGCGTTGGCCGCCCAGCTCGGAACCCGCGCTCGCGCCTCCCCGCCCTCTCTCCCGCTCTCACCCGTGTCCGAGGTGCACGACGACCTGCACTCGGCGCGGTGCAGAAAGTCTTCCCACATCAGGTCCTCCGTCTCCGACTCGGGTCTGGCGCTCTCCGAGTCCTGCGTCCTGGGGCCGCAGCTTCGGGAGCCGCGGCCGGCGCCCTGCTTCGACGCCTCCTGCCGGCGACCGACACCGCCGTCACTGCTCCCGCGTGCGCCGCGCCGGTCCGCCGCCGTTTCGTTCCGGCGCCGATTGCCGCGGTCGCGCGAGGAAAAACTCGCAAAAGGGCGCGTCGTCGGCGGCGCGTCGTCTGCGCTCAAACGGCTTCTGCGCCGACGTGCCGGAGACGACCGTCGCTCCGGAAGAAAACGTTACGAAAAGACGCCGAAAAGTTACCCTAGGCCGAATGCGACTGAAACGTGCGCGAACTTCTGACTCTGGGAAAAAGACAGAAAAAATATTAAAGTCGTTTTGCCCAATCGTCCGATTTCGTCTCGGACGTCGACGACGAAAAATGTGCCCGATCTCGACTCGTTCTTTCTCCCGCCGATTCTTCTTCTTCTTACCTCCGCCGCGTGCCGCTTCTGGTAACGCGGGCTCTTGCGGTTTCTCGGCATCTCTCGGCTCGCTTCGGGATCTTCCTCGCTCGACGCCTCGTCCGAAGGCGGCGGCGGCGCCTCCTGCGGGACGCGGCCGTCGTCAATAGGGGCCTCGCTCCGGCGCCGAAAAGAGCCGACCTCGTTACGTCACCTTGTCGCCGCCGCGCCGCGTCGGCTCCGCCCGGGGGTCGCCGCCCCCCTCCTCGGCCCCGTCCCGCGGCTCGCGGAGCCGGAGCCCCTCCTCGCCGCTGCGGTTGGCGGCCCGACCCTCCAGCGACACGTAGCCGTTGTCCGTCTCCGTCGACTTGTCGATGGACCGCTTGGACTTTTTGCCCCTGAAAGGCGCGACAAAACTAAAGAGTTATTGCGCTCAAACTCGAAAAAAAAAAAAAAAACGTCTCGAGGCACGGCGCGCACCCGGCTTTGCAGATGTCGTGCCACAAATCTCGCAACAGAGCGCCCAGGCCGTACGGGCCGCGGGCCGAATGCCGGTGCGGCGCCCCCTCCCGCGCGTTATCGGTGGTGCTCGACCCCTCGCCTTCTCTGTGCGCCTCCATCTGACAAGCTTTCCTCAGCTTCCTTCGGTTTGGGAAAAAAACAGAGGGCTCGGGAACGGAGGCGAATCGCGGCCGCCCCCGAGCCGAAGCCGCCTTACCTCCGTCTTCTCCCGCCCGTGCCGGACGCCGACTTGGGGGTCCCCGTCGACACGATCTGACAGTGGACGGTGCCCAGCAGCAGCATGAGCCAGACGGCCCCGAACACCTCGGTGGCCGGTATCCCGTGAGGCTGCGGGATGGTCGCGTAGAGGACCGCCGCCGCCGCTGCGGGACGAGACCGGAGCGTTTAGCCGCGCGCTCGCGCCGCGTCGTCCCGCGGCTCGTCGTCCCCCGCCTACCTTGCAGGCCGTACAGAGCCAGCAGCAAGAGGAAAATGCCTCTGGAGGTGACCTGAATCCACCATCGATAAAAGAAGGGGAACAGCACGGCTCTGACGATGCCCTTCCTGGCCAGGGACGTCCACGGGCTCTCCGGTTTGGCCTTGGCGAAGGCCGAACCTGCGGCCGGAGATCCGTTTGGCAAACCTTTCGCCTGGCGGCAAATTGCAAAGCGTCTCACCTCTGACCAAGTCCACGTCGATCAGGTCGGCTTTGACGTGTCCCGTTTTCTTCGGCTTGTTCCTCAGGCCCTGCGGGAGGGAGAGACGGAGAGACGCGCCGGCGCCGTCAGAACTTCTCGGAGCCCGCGGGAGCGCTCGCCCGGACGCGTTCCGTCTCGTCCGGCCCGACGTAAAGGCTCTCGCGGCCGAGGCGTCGTCTGCGGACCCGTTCAAAGTCGCGCTGCTTGCGGGCGGACGAGAGGAGAGGGAAGATTGCGTTACGATGCGTCGCCTCTCTCCCCCGCCTTTGCGCCGCTTTGGATTCCGCCAGACGCTACGTCGCTTTGAATCGAAGCCGGTTTGAGCTTTGGCGTTTGAGCTGACGCCGCAGAAATAAACGACGGATGGAGGCGGAGATGAAGAGAGGAGAGACGGGCGCGTGCCCCCCGCCCCGATCAAAGAGGAAAGAGTTGAAAAGAAGAAACAAAAACACCGGTGACGGGATAAATGACGAGGAGACGGATGTGAAATGAGCGCGAGGGAAAACGGAAAAGGACGCCGACGAGAAAACCCGGCCCCGAAACGACGCACCTTGATTTCCCGCTGCTCCACCGATTTCTCCCAGATCTGCTGGTCGTAGGCGCCGATCTGCAAACGGGACAAGAGATGAGGATTAACGACGAGGATCCTTCCTCTTTTTATTCTGTTCCGCCTGCGCAGAGTGGAGAACGACAGGAGACAAACAAACAAACAAACAGAGGAGGGGGAAAATCATCTGATCCGACGCCTCTGGGTAATTCGAGTCTAAAAACAAAAAACGGAGCTCGGATGACGATTCCCTCGTGACGGCGAGCGGTTGGGGGGGGGAGGGAGGGAGGGAGGGAGGGAGGGAGAGGAGCGGCTCTCGCGCCCCTTTGACGGGAATCAAGGGGCCCCGGGACCCTCCGGGAGACGGAGCGGGATGGCGTCGACGAAGGCGCGGGTACGCGACGTTGACCTCGGACCCCCGAAACCCACCCGATAAAATCTCTCCGTACCCCTTTCGCTTTCCCGCCCTGGAAACAAACACGCCGCGCTACCGTGTGTGAGCTGAGGCGCGCATCCGCAAAAACGCTTTGATTTTGTGCGCTTTGTACAAGTTGAGCGTTAACCGGTATCGCCGCGTCCGAATTAGAAACTGTAAATCTCCGCGTCGGGCCTCTTTGGGAGCCCAGAGCGTACGTTTGTGACCCGCGCAGAGGTTGTAAAACCTTCCAGCCGACGCTTTTTCGCCGCTTTGCTCCGGTCGGCAAACCTGACGTGTCAGACGTTTAAACAAAGAAACGGGCGAGTCTGCCGCCGCGGGGGCCGCGCATTTATCAATGTAATTCGGACTGGCGGCTGTCGAATCGACGACGCTGCGCTTCCGTAGGTCGCTTCGACGTTCGGCCCGCGCCTTCGCGGACTCGAAGGTCGCCGTTCTCTGACGTCGGGAAGGCCCGTTTCCGCCGCAGATTTAGCGATACAAATATCTCGGGGGACGGGAGCTCGCCGCAGATGTCCGAGCCCGTTCCGACAAAGGTGAAGGAGGAAAAAAAATAAATAAATAAAATAGTTTGCTAAACGACGCGTGCCGACGGTTTCTCCTCGTTACGACGCTGAAAAGAGGCAGGTCTTACCTTTTTCTGGTACCACACCACAGCATCTTTTACTTTGGAAGCCATTTACATTTCCCTTCTCCTGGCCTGGGGCATCTTACTCTGAAATCACACGGGGAGGGAGAGAGACAGAGAGCGGCGGATGAGTGAGAGACTAACGAGGAGAGACGGATCGCCGAGGTTTAGACCTTCCTGCTGGGAAGGTCTCCTCCTGGACCCGGGACGCTGCCGCGTCTGAACTCGCGGAAGAAGGGGAAGCTGGAGACGCGGAGGCCTGCGCTCGTCTGTCGGGATCTCCGTCGTCCTGCTGACGGAACGATGAGATGAAGGAGCGGATAAAGCCGCCGAGGCTATTTCGAGCGGCGGTCGTCGATCCGGCCCTACGAGTCCCGCGGTTTTCCGCGAAAGCGGCCGTCTGCGCGCTGGTCTGCGCGCTGGTGCGGAAAACCCGACTGGACTGCGGGACCGGGCCGATGACCCCCGATGTAAAGAGCGTCCTCCTAATAATGGCGCGGAGGCTCCTTTCTGCCCACGGGAAAAGAGACGCTTTCTGCCAATCGCCAGTTTAACAGTCGGCGCGCCGCGAACAAAGTATTTTGCGAGCCGTACCGCCGGAATGTCAGACGGTCCTGCCGCTTAGCTGCCGAGAACCAAACGCTACCGTTATCCTTCAGAAAAAAGAGCGCAGAGATGAAATTGTGTGCCAGAAGGAGAGAGAGAGAGAGAGAGAGAGAGAGAGAGAGAGAGAGAGAGAGAGAGAGAGACCACAACACATTTTTAGCAACCGGAAGAACAAAGATTACAATCTGTCCTTCCTCCGTGTTAGTGCTGAATCACTCCTCCTATACGTCCCCTGAATGTTTGTGCCTCGCGTCTGTTACAACAAACACAAATGAGCGTGCCGGGAAGAAAACGCTACAGTTTTTGCCTGTTTGGCACGAAAGCGCGACGCGAGTATCCGTAAAGGTTTTGTATTAAACGGCGTCGAGCGTGACGGTAAGGAAGCAACTGCCCGTCTGTGTAAACAAAACTGCTCTTCTTTGCTCTTCGGCTTTCTGGAAACGTGGCGGCGGGATCGAGGGCAAAGGAAACCCGAGGACCGTCTGTCCCTAATTCGAGGCTTTTCTTTCTCAAGTTAATTCCTTAATTACGCCGACGGAAATGACGAGCGTTGGAAACGCCCGCGCTTCAGACGGGCCCGTGTGAACTACACCCAGTCGTTAGTCACGGGACCGTAATTACCGGTGTTTTGACGACGACGACGACAGGTCTTCCCCGCGTAAAGTGACGATTCGCGCAAAACCCAGACGTGCGCGTTGCCTCGCGGGCGGGATTAGACGTAAACGGTGGGAGCGGTGACGAGTGGAAAAGCCCCGGTTGCGGGTTTCTACGGCGACAGACGCGCGAGCTTTCCTCCGGGCTATATTTAAACCTTCGCGTCGGTCCGCGCTAACCACGCCCGCCGATGCGCCTTCTTTACGTCGCGGTCGAGCGTGTCTTCGCTATTTAGACTCTGAATGGCGTCTGAACGGTTGTCGTCCCCGCAGCTTTCTTAACGCTACTTTCGTGCCAGAGAAAAACTCAAACGCCCCCCGTCACCGAGCTCTGAAAGCGATGAACGCGCAGCCGCTCGCAAAGTCTGTCGGAACCGGCGTCTCGACTGACCTGTTTAGAAGAAGGGTCTTTTTGTGCCGGTGACTGTACGTGTTTGTTTGTGTGTGTGTGTTTCAGGGTAAACGTCTGCTGCAGCTGTCGTACACGCGATGCTGCCGGGGACAAACAGATGGAATTCTGCAATGGTCGACGACGCCTTCAAACTTTTCCACGGGCCAAAAAGGGACGAGACGTACTTCTGCCAATAAAAACTGTACACGAGCAGATTATCGGCGTTTTTCTTTCCGAGATAATGACTCGGCTCTTCTGCCGTAGCTTCCTCTGTTGCGTCCGTGTACTCCATCTCCTGTAGTCTGAAAACCAGCTCTTGTTTCGCTCCGGCTGCTCTATATTTCATGACGGGTTACATCTCCGAGCCAGACCGTGGAAAACGTGCGTGTTTTTAAGTTAAGTGCGTGCGCTCGCGCGCCTCTGGGAAACGCGACACCGCTTCCTAGACAGCGGAGAGGGTGCGACGCTGACGGGGGGGTTACTGGCGGTTTCGTATAGCGGCGCGGCCCCGACGGCCCCGACCTCCTTCGCCTCCTGTCAAACGCTAAACAGCTGAATGTGGAGCGAGATAAAGACGGCGATAAAGCTGCGGTGAAAGATGACAAGCGCGCGTAACGTAACGCGTGTCCGCTAGACGCTTTCACGCAGACGAGAATGGACCGCCTTCGCGAGGGTGCCGGGTTGGAAAATCCTGATCTCAGACCGGCAGACGGCAAACCGGGCACCCCGAGAGCAAGTTTCGCGCTCCGTGTCGTGCCGTGAATGTGTGTTTAAACGCGCGGCTGACGTTCGGAAAACAGGGAACTAAACTCGAAAAGTCCAGCTGCGCGCAGACGTCCGAGTCGGGAGAACTCTGGCCCGGATGAACGAGAACCTACGCAGACGACGGTCAGTAAACTGAACTCGCCTCCCGTCGGGCCGTGCGCGCTGATAGCTGGTGTTCTAAAAGGCTAACTGGGCCGGCAGAGACCCGCGTGGCCCGGAGCTCCAGGGGGCGAGCGCGGCCGAGCCGCCCAATGGACCGGAGCCGCCGTTCCTTTTCTTATTCCTTATCGCGCATTTTCCCCAGGTACGCAACATAAACATTTGTCAGAAGAAGAGAGGCCGCTGGAATCGGCTTCCAAAGCTGCTTCTCAATTCAATTCAGCTCAGATCGGTTTGATTTCTATAGCGCCTTTTACAGTATAAATTGTCTCTAGGTGCTTTCCAGAGCTGCGCAGTGGCAAGGAAAAACTCGGACCCGGCTTACGAGGAGAAGCCGTCCTGCTGAAAGTCGGCTGGGTAAAGGAGGAGAAGAAGAGGGAGACGGGACAGCGATATATATATATATATATATATATATATATATATATATATATATATATATATATATATATCTTTTTTTTTTTTTTTTTTTTTTTTTTTTTAATATATACTATATATAATATATATACTATATATCATAGAAATACAAACACAGCAGACATGCCCGCCTCACTGGCGCAGAACAAATCACCAAACAAATCAGTCGTGGCGCAGCGCCTCTCCGTAAAGCCGCTTGACCTTCGCGCTAACGTTCAGTAGTGCCGCGGCAGCTCCGGGTCAAAGACACAGCGGCCCCCATCGCGAGACCGCGCGGCGGGTTCGTTTGTGATGTAACGCTACTGCAGCCGGTGATGTAACAGGCTCTGGGGGTACGGTCGAGCTGCAAAGATACGCGCAATTTGGAGACCTCGTCGGAGTGACGCTGGCGCAGACGGAACAAGAGAGAAACAATGGCGGAGGAGGCAATCGTGCATATGCCGTATATGCATATGTACTGCAAACGCAAACCGACCGAGTGCGGCACACCTGCAGCGCAGTCGCCCGTGAGTACCGTCAGCCACCCTGACAACTAATCCGTCAACGCCGCAAACGACCTGTGCGGCCGGTACGCGCCTTCCCGCCGACAGACACCGTGTAATAAAACACCCCCGACGCAAGCCGGCCGAGTGTAACGTGAGGGAAGCGACATACGGAACGCAATAACACTGATTTCAACGTCCCTTCCTGTCCTGTCCTGTCCTGTCCTGTCCTTCCTGCAGCCGTTTGCGCTCTTCAGGGCCGTGGGGGCTCTTGCAACCGCCTCTGGGTAACGACTCGGGTATCTGCTTCGTAATCGGATACGTTTGTTTTACTCGAGCTGTGCTGTGCGCGTGACAGGTCAAACTAAAAGCCACGGTACGTAGTTTCGGTGAAGGAATAATAGATTCGCCTTGACAGAGCGCCTTCTCGTGCGTGTTCCTCTGGAAAACACTGCAGCCTGTCTGGCTGCATGCCTGTCTGGCTGCATGCCTGACTGACTGACTGACTGACTGACCGACCGGCTCCAGACCCATCGCAACTACATCCAACAGCAGTAGTCTGGACTCTCTGACGGTGGTGATGGACAGGAGAATACTGGACAAAATCTGGACTATTCTGGACTCTCCCTCCCACCCCCTCCACAAGGTGCAGGACAATCTGAGGAGCTCTTTCAGCCATAGACTGCGGCTGCCGCGCTGCTCCACCGAGAGACACGGGAAATCTTTCCTGCCTGTCGCCATCAAACTGTTGAACGCTGCACTTTAATCTTACAATTCACATGTGTAGATAAGTGTAAATATGTCACTGATGTATAATTATAGTGAGATCTTTTATCTATTATCTTTTATCTTGTTTGATTTACATGCTCTGGTTGGATTGCTTCTGTAACAAAGGAAATTTCCCCTCGGGGATGAATAAAGTAACTCTGATTCTTTTACGTTCTCCTGCTCTTGCTTTTTGTGCACGGACGCGCTCACGCATGACAACATTCCTGACACGCTGCAAGGACAACAAGGATGGATGATCGTGACCCTGCAAAAGTACGCTTCGCAGTGTTGCTGGGGTGCAAAACAAAGGCAGATTAGCCAAAATACATTCGGTAAAGCCATGGAAGGACGCTAGAAAACGTGACACGGCAAGTCGGGACAGTCAAAAAAAGCATAAAAACACACGCAGGCGTCAATAAAAGCGTTCGATCTAATTGTGAACAATACAAGACGCTCGGGCCGGTAACGTAAAACGCATGCATGACATTACTTGTTGTTTCCGCTCCATAAAAGGACGCTGACCGTGTAGCTACAAGACAGCTAATCTGGTAGCTACTCGGTAAAGATGCAGCCCCGATGTGCTCAGACAGGGTGTCCCCTCCTCGCGCTCCCGCTAGCTCAAATCGTGCCAAGTGTTAGCCGAGCTACCAGCGGTAGGCACAAAGAGCCGCGCGGCTCACCCCGAAACCCACAATTGCTGCCCGAACCTGCCGCGCAGCTTATCGAGCTCACCTTTTCTTGACGGCGAGGGCGGCTCCGAGTCCCCGCAGTCCCCAAACGTTGCTTTCCAGGCGCGGCGAACGCGGCACAGACCGCTAACTGACCCGTCGAACTGCCCGAGAGATGTTATGTTTGGTCTCTCCTCGGCGATGTTTGAAGCTGGCTTTTTCCCCTTTCTCCCTCTCGATGTAACAGACGCTTTAGCCTGCTACCGTAAACCGTAGATCAAACGCGCGCGCAAACATTAAACGTCCGATTGTGGACGCGACGGACAGCGGACCCGAACGCTACCCCGTCAAATCAATCAAGATGTATGTAAAAAAAAAAAAAAAAAAAAGCGCCCGTGTTTAATGTAACGTTGCGATAAAACGTCGGCGTATATGTTGTGATGTGGAAAATGAGACCTGTACTTACCTCTCGTGGACGCTGTGCGTTACTACAGGGACTTGCGCGTCACTAGAAAATGTACGGCTAAACCCTGGAATGAATGACGCAAAACTAAACCTGACCAATGAGCTTCCAGAATGGCCTGGACTAGCCGAAATAACGGAACCAAAAAAGAATATAAAATCACTGCGCCTGTTGTTGTTGTTGTTGTTAACGGACACGGCTGCAAATGTTTCTTACGTACAACAGCGTACATGAGTTTTAAAATATATGCGCCGCAAGCAGAGAGGAATATGTTATCCACAGATGTAGAGAGTCTCTAAAAATTCTGTAAGTCAATCTGTTAGCAATAGAACACTAGTCCGTTAGCTAAGTGCTAGCTAGCTAGCTAGCTAGCTAGCTGCCGATGGAATATAAGATTTCAAAAAGCGAGCAACTCAATAAATCATAGTGCCAGTTGTTAATATTATAAAACGAGCTACCGTATATGACGTGTTTTTTATATCACCGCGGGAGCAGCTGTTTTAAAATGTCTCATCTGTCGCTTTAAATAACTAACGTTAGAACGTACAACGGAATGTGTTCTATCGATCGCATTAATGCTACATTTTGTCCCTTTGTGTCCAGTGCGTCTCAACTCGCTGAGATGTCCCTTGCTCAGAGGGTTTTGTTGACGTGGGTCTTTACCCTGCTCTTCCTCATCACCCTGGTACTCAAACTGGACGGGAAGGTGGGTTTTCTAGTTATTTTTATTAATGATTAATTGATTATTAATGATGATTTAGTGGCTATAATTCTTTCACTGCCGTGATTTGTGCACAAACGACCGTCCGCTTTCAAAGCTTTTAATCATTTGGCCATTTTCACCTTACAGGTGCAGTGGAACTGGTTCCTCATCTTCCTCCCTGTTTGGGTCTTTGATGGCATCCTGATCCTCATGCTTGCCATCAAGATGGCAGGCCGCTGCAAGCCTGGCTACGACCCGCGCGACGGCTCCCCTGACTTGCGTTTGCGCGCCTGGTACCTGACGGCCGTGCTTCTGAAGCTGGCCTTCTGCCTGACGCTGTGCGCCAAGCTGGAGAAGCTGGCAGACGTGAAGCTGTCGTTTGTGTGCATACCTCTGTGGACCGTGTTACTGGGAGCACTGGTGGAGCTGGGTCTGAATATTTTCCCCGAGAGGAGAGAGGCCTGATTCCAGGGCGCCTTGATAAACCTCAAAGTGAATCGTTCCGCTGCCAACAGAAGCCACGTTGTTTGTGAACCGACGATGCTTCCGGAGAGGATCGACTCTGTCGTCGCCGCTCGGGAACCGCTTTTCATTTTCCGCACACGCAAAATTCAGCAAAAAGACTGAAACGCGAAAGCTGCTCTAAAATCTCACATTCTAATTCCCAACGATCGGGAAAAAAGGAGGGATTAACTGGATGTATTGGAGACTGCTGTGAAAATTACACTGGAATAACCTCGCACGTTTACTTCACCCTTACGTTCAACTTGTACGAGCTACTGGAGCGGAAATGCTTTTAAATTGCTTTAGGTAACGTTGCACTTTGTCCATTCCAGAGAAGCCGGATAAACATTTTCACCGCTTGGAATTTAGTTTGTCCCGTGAAAGCCTGGACGTTAACTGTTCACACTTGAAAACAAACTTCACATGTTGGGACCGATGACCAAAGTGATACAGGCAGGAAAGGTGAATTTAATCCTCGACGATTAACTGTCTTTTCACAGGGTGACGTTTATTTTGTGCCATTTACTTTGTATTTCATATGCATCGTTTCGTTTTTGGAGGAATGACATTTTTCAGATGTTAAATAAACAGTTTCTGTACTACGAGCGCTTTTTAACCTTCCGACTGGCTGCGCCGCCGCTCAAAGCCACATCTGTCTGCTGGAGTCAGACCTTTCAGAACAAACACCAGTCCGTGGTTTCCATACAGCGAACCTTTTATTAGCTAGGCTCGTAAAGTAGAAACAACACTACAATTTCTGTTTCCTCTTTACAAAACAGTTGATGTAGACTACAGTGCTGACAGTTTCAAATAAAAAAAAAAAAAAAAAAATCACTCAACTAAAATAGAAAATTATATAAATTAACTCTTAAAACAACACCAGCTGCAGGTTTTTAGCTGGACTCGCGTCGCATTTGTACAAAAAAAGCCAAATTCCTGCCAATTTCTGTAACATCTGAAAGCGTAAAAAGAGCTGCAAAAAACTGGCCTCACGTCAAGTGCCGACTTATTTCACACACCCCAAAGCCACGGAAGAAATAGTTCTGTCTGAAGTCAAGAGAAGAGACCTGCGTTCCTCTCTGAAGACTTTTCCAGTCTGGCGGGGAGCCCCCCAAGAGGACTCGCCCCCACCCCAGAGGACAGAACTCTCTCTCCAACGTGGCCCTGGACCGCTGAGCGGTTCACAGTTAAAGACAGGCACTGGGAGAACACTGAGGGCTACATTAGCGAGTGGGCTGAACTCCAACATCAACAGTATAATCAATGTTTTCAAAGCACTGAGATAAAACAGCTCGACTCTAAAAACAGGTTTCCGCACTTTGGAGAAACGTAGACTCGTCGTAGCGTACTTCTAGAGACTCCAGTCGCCGCTTGATAAATAAAACATCTGAAATAGACTAGAACGCTCCGCACGGTAGAGAAACTGGACTCAGGTCAATAGATAAATAGTGCTTTGGGACCGCGACAGTGTCTCCGAGCCCGTGCTCGGAACGATCGTCGTTAAAAACTGCCATCAAAGAAGTACCGAGGCCTGGAAGAACCTGAAATGATGGATAATCGGACATAATCTGGGACTCGGGAAGCGCCCGAGTTGTCACATTTGGGATGTTTGGCCCTAAAGCGTCACGGATGTTTTCCTGAGACTCTGAACGCCCATCTGTCCGCTTCCTTTTGACAACTGCCTCCGCCCGACGCTGGCAGCAAACACCCAGACACGGGCCAGACAACAGAACCGCACTGTTAAATATGGACGATAAATATGAAGACGGCGAGCGAAAGGAGGCATCGCCAAGAGTGAAAAAAGCCGAGTGGGGCGAATTAGGACGACACCGGCGGGACGCCGTTGGATAATCCTTCCTTTGTTACCCCCAAAATAGAAATAATAATAATAATAATAATAATAATAATAATAAGAGCACGAGGCAGACATTTATCATCCAGGCACGAGCTCTGTGCCAAAACTGCTAAAACTGCATTAAACTGCATTCCTATTGACCCTGGAATTCAGGGGAAAATATACGTCGCCGACATCAAAGCAACTCTGCAAATTTGGGACTCCCAGGTGGCGTTTCAATCGAGATTATTGCAGAGCGTTACTGCTCGAAATACAATATCGAGGAAAAGTACTGCTAAAACACTGGATCGACTGACGTGTTTCAATACACTAGAAACTGTAGCAACAGCAGTTTGTCGGATAATATCATCTGGCCCGCGGCTGATCCGCAGACAGTCTTGGGCGCAAAGAACACTTTGCAAGTAGATTTACAGAAATCTGACCCCCGAGTCTGCACTTGTTTTTTCTTCATACCTCTGATGGTTAATAGATATGCCGACATTTGAATTCCGCACACTTTAATAAAGTTAATCCGTCACCGTTTAATCTGATCGGGACGCTCGTTTCAAGCCCGGGTTGACGCGACTCTCTCCGACTTCGTTTTGAATGCGAAAAGTATCCAAGTCAAAAGTCTCGGTAGAAATTTGACACCGGGCCGGCTGAGGAGTTCAATAAATTCAACTGTATAAACTACTGTGTTCAAACCGACGTCTCAGCTTATTCTTAGTTTTTACATCAACTGCACAGCCAAAATAAAATTTTGGACATATACAATTATTATGATGATTATTATTATTTTAAACCAAAACATCTTTATTTACAAAAAGCACTATAAAATCTGTTCCTGCTGCTCTACGTGCTGAGAGAGGGCAGACGGGGAAAGCTGCGGGGGAGGGGGAGGGGGGGGAGAGGAGGAAGGGGGAGGCGGAGGGTAAGGGTAACCCGGAGCCGGAGTCTGGTACGGGTGCTGAAGCGCGTACAAGCCCGGAGACTGAGAGAGGAAAGACTGCGGGGGGAGAAAGTGGTGGGAGGGGAAGTGAGGCGGCTGCGGGGAGGGGAAGTAGGCTTTGGGGTGTGGGCCCATGTAATGGTGAGTCAGGTGAGGAGGGAGGGGCTGGGAGCTGCAGGGGGGGGCGCTGGGCTGAGCCATCAGAGGAGGCTGGTAGTAGGACTGGGACTGCGTGGTGATGGTGGGCTGGTGCGGGTGAAGGTGCAGCGCACTCAGATGGGAAAAAGAGTTCAGAGTCTGGGCCTGTGCCGGGGGGGACGGGTTGGGGGGCAGCATGGGATGTCTGCGGGGAAGGTGGGAGTGTGGCAGAAGAGGAGGAAATGAGGGAGGCAGCATGTGAGGAAGGTGAGGAGGAGGAGGTGGTGGTGGTGGTGGGGGGAGATGCTGGGGAGGGTATTGCTGCACGTAGATCCCCTGCCTCCCTGCGTCCTGGGGCTGACGCATCTGTAAGTCCATCCTGGCGTCCGGGCCGCAACTCCAGTTCGCCTGAACGCCGTGCGTCCGCGCGTCCGGCTGCATCGGAGCGGTGGCGTGCGCTGTCCGTGCGTCGCTGTGGGACGTCGCGAAAGAAGCAGGCGACCCGAGCGGAGCGCCGACATCTGGAGGAGCCTGTGGAGGGTCAGACTGCGAGGAGGAGGAAGGCAGCTGGGACGCCCACGCCGGGGCGGGAGGCGCGAGGCCCGAGTCCCAGTCGGACAGCGAGGAAGCAGCCGAGGCCGAGACGAAGGAGGACGGGATGCGGCCAGACGGAGACGAGGTAGACGGAGGCGCAAAAGAGTGCAGAGGCGACAAAGAGGAAGACCTGGAGACGGGCGACGCCGGAGCGCCAGCGGAGCTGGAAGACGTCCTGGTGTCAGAGTGGCGGGGGTGCTGGGGGGGTTGAGAGGCTGCTTCGGCTGCAGGCTTACATGGGTAGAGAGGAGGGGAGAGCCGCTCTTTGTGTTTGTCTTCCTCCACCCTGCCTTCCCCCTCCTCTTCCTCTCCGCTTTTGCTCGTGTTTGAGTCCGCCGAGGGAGCAGGCTGAGAGGGGAGAGGTCTGTCCTCCTTTTTGACAGCTGACAAAGTCCTGCTTTCTGCAACAATAACCTCTTCATCCTCCACCTTTAACTTCCTCTCATTTTCTTCCTCTGGTTCCTTTTCCTTCAACTCATCTTCCTTTTTCGCCTGCTCCTCCTCCTCCTCCTCTTCTTCCTCCTGGTGGTACTGTTTTAAGCGGACGTGCCACGCCAGGCTGCAAACGGCTGACACGGTCTTGAACTGGTGGACCACGTTGCGTGGGATGAAATAGACGTCGTCGTGGCAGAGGTGAATGCGGGCGTAACGGATTCCCTCTCGGCGTAGCTGGTTAAGTTTGGCGTCATCCACCCACTGCACACACTGCAAAAACAGAGGAGGGCTTAATTAGGAATAAACGCTCTTCGCCGGTGTGAAATCTGTTCCTCTTTAAAACCATTAAATGAGGTGTTCTATTTTTGAGCGTTTCACGTCTAATCAATCTGCCTGTCTGCATGTTCAACTGGTTGACACCAGATGGCAGCATTGCACACCAGCGATTATCTCAGTACACTCAAGTTACAGGAATGTCCAGCGGATGAAAAGATCTCTGTGTTGAGCGTTAAACCTGAGACAGCGGAGGTTCATGTAGGTCCAGCTGCAGCCTCTGAACTACATGAGTGAAATCAGTAGCGTGGAAACACACAACGTCTTTGGTTACACGAGGAGGCCCCGAGCTGAAAGCGAGGGAGGACAGATTTAGAAACGTCTTTTGCAGAATGCGATGTTCCTAAGACGTCGCATCACGCCGTACCTGTCTCCGGCACGTACGGCTTTCAGCACCCCCACGGCCGCCGTGGTGCGACGCTCGAAGCCCTGACCGATGTGGTCGGCGTGGGCCCGGGTCCGATCCTCAAACAGCATCTCTCTGGGTTCGCTGGTCCTGGGCAGCGACTGCAGAAGGTTCTTCACCTCGTTAGTGGAGCTACGACAGGTAAAAAGAAAAAGAAAAGAAATGCGTCTTCAGAAAAACAGGCAGCGCCTTAAAGAATGAAAACAGCGCATGTGTGCGTCAAGTAATCCGTCCGCGTCTGCGGTGAAAATAAAAGAAGGCAGGTTCTATCTGCTGGCTGAGCCTCGAGTAATCCAGATGACACAGCGGGGCAGAGCGGATGTGTTAGAGGAAACAAAAATCATCGTGACTAATTATGTCATTTTAATGATTTCAAATTAAAGGACATGAAGAAAATACGGCCACAGGTGGAAACATGTTTCTAATACTGTATAATTCATCATTCATGCAGATCAGCGGCAGTTAATCTGTCACCACCGCTCGTTTGATGCTTTTAATGTATCGCATCCAAAAAACTGCCAAATCTCCCTGCTTTATTAATGATAACTCAACTACTTTTATTTTATTTTTAATGGAAGCACAATTTGTAAATGTAAAAATATATATATAAAAAATAAAACATAATAGTACATATAACAGAAGAGAAATGAGGCTACGTTTTTTGCGCAGCCCATTTTTATGCCGTTAGCTCCTCACTCCGAGTGCATTAAACCCAAACAATAGAAGCACTGCAGTCAGCTCGCTACTGGATCAGTGACTCATGCTGGAGCTGCGGTGATTCAAACGGCATAAACAGACGCGCACGCAGTCTGAGAGAGACTCCTTCGAGAGCCTAACACACAAGCAGACACTCCGACAAAAAGGCAAGAAGGTGACTGCACTTAGCACTTAATTGAGCATTCATTCATTCATAAATGAAGCACAGAAAGAACTAGAGGAAAAAAAAGTGTTGAGGGTAACACACACACACACACACGTCACAGAGCCTGGGCCGAGTGTAGGCTGACAGTAATGAATGTAAAACCAGGAAATCTGCTAAATCAAACGGTTTAAAAGCGAGAATGCGGAGAGAAGAGTGCTGAAACGGCAAAATTTATATTGGCGTTTGAAGCCCACATTCTTTCTGTTCTGCAGGTGCTTAAGCCTGGCTGCTTTGCATCATGGGCAAATAGAAAGGGGGAGGAAGAAGAGGAGGATGAGGAGAGGGGCAGACGGGAAGAAAATGAGGAGAAGACAGACAAAAACAGGAGCCGGTAATAAAGGTAGTGTCAAGTTATGCATGTCTTTGTAATAGGGAAGAGTATTAGGGCCACCCATGAGAAAAAAAATGAGAGGAGGTAGGTTTCTTTTTTTTTTCCACCAAGCACTTTGAGAAGAAAGTCAAAATGTCGAGAAAATACTCAGAATATAATGTCAAGAATAAAGTCGATGTCTCCTTTGGTCCATCCCTGATACTCTTCCATATATCCACCGAGGAGCACGACTGAGCGCTGCACGCTGCGATGCAGCCATTAGTCAGTTTCTCGTGAGTCCATACGCCACAGCGCGTTGGGACTTTTGTTGCGGTAATGTCTGCGTCTCCGACCACGCGCCCGCCTGAGCTGCACGCCTTCAGGATCAAAGAACTTGATTAAATGTCTTACTGTGTCTTGCGATACAACACATCCCCTATGAACTGCGTGCAGATGCAGCCATCGATAGCCTCGCAGTTGTCCCTTACCCTGATACTGGCTAATGGACAACTGCACGCGTGTTATAGTCTCAGAAGGTCGACTTTATTCTCGACGTTATATTTCGGCTTTTTTTTTCTCGACGCTGCGTTTTGACTTTTTTCTCAATATTTCGACTTTTTTTCTCAAAGTGCATGATGAAAATAAAAACCTACCTCCGCTCATTGTTTTTCTCATGGGTGGCCCTAATCCTCTTCTTATTGCGACCACAGCTCTGCCCAAACTTGAAAAACTGTTTGATCAGTGGTGGGAGGATGCAAGGCACAACTCGATTCCTCTTGTTCACCAATTTAATTGAGTAATGGAATAGGAAAAGCAATAGGTTGATAACCTTGAAGATAAGCAGAACATACATTTTGTACATGCATTTGTGTCCAATTTGCATGCATAACACTTGACAGTACAAACATTAGGCAATAGATAATGCAATCATGAACACGAATATATGAATGAATTAATATGAATATGAATGGACATCAAGACCAACTGATACCGATACCAGTTCATCTTAAACATTAAAGTTGCTTCCTACCAGTTGCGTCTCCTGGTTGATCGGGAGATGTGGTTGTGTTTTGAAGGGCGGGGGTCTAACTTAGCTACCTAACTGTAACACACTAAGTTGCCTTACATCAAAGCTCCTCGCCCTTTGATTTAAACATCAACTGCTCCTAAACTAAACTCCGGTTCAGTTCCCGTAAATGACGACGCCGTGCCATAAATATACCGGGCGGAAAAACAGATGTCAAGAGGAGGAAATGAAGGGCAGACTGTGAGACAAGTGGAGAAAAACAAACAGAACATTAGGTATAAAAAGGTGACGGAGGGCAGTCACATGGGGATGACACAAAAGGAAGGCAAAAAAAAGTGTGAATGAGGGATTAAAGAGAAAGGAGGGAGCTGGAAGTGTAAGATCCTGCAAATACACCTTTGCTCAAGACGTCACTGAGATGGGACGAGACAGGACCCGAATGAAAGAAAAGACAGGAATAGCTGAACCACCTCTCTCTCTTTTTCTCTCTCACTCCATCGAACAGATTCTTTCAGCTCCAGCTGTTACACAAGTGTTTCTGACAGCACACGCATGCGCGCGCACACGCGCACACAGGATGTCCGCATGCTTTCTGGTAAAAACAACAGTGAGGTTCACAGCAGGTGCAGAACCTGACAGAAATATGCCATCGTATGCTGGTGCTAACCAGTAAAACACTGGTAGTATTTGCTATTCTGGCTTGAAGAACTGCATTCTGTAAAAGACACAAAATCAATCGTAAACTGATCAATAAATGTGATCTAGCAGATTTATGGCCTGTGCGCTGTCCCTCTGCTGGCCACCTGCCATGTGAAGCAGCGTCTAACATGGACTCTATTAACGTGACCAAACGATGATCATCACATTGCAGACACACACACCCACCCACAGAGCTCATGTGCTTGCGTGCACGTATGTGAGAGCTTGTGAAAGCAACAAAGACAAACAGAGAGGGCGTAATCTCATCATCCAGCTCTGTCGGGTATGACCGAGCTTCACGCTGCGACCGTGGCTGCTGCTTCTCAGCTCAGTGTTTGGGCTTTCTCTTCCGTTATGCTCTTCTGGGGCGCACCAGTGAGTCTCCCAGTACTGGCAACATCCAGATTTGCCTAATTGCTGCTGTCTCGGTGTTTGCTGCTGGACTCACCGTTTTCTTTTAAAAGGGGACTTTGGTATGTCGGCTACAGGTATCATCTGCTCCCCCGGTCGCACCCACATTATGGGACCGTCGTCGCTCTGAGCGGGATTCATCTCATCCAGGCTGGAGAAGGTCCCCCACGGAAGCGTGAGCTGCGTTCAGACAGACAGATGAGAGAGGACACGGTTGAAAATAAAGCAGTGCGGCCCTCGTTTTTCCGTTTGGCAGCCGACTCAAAGATTTCACCGCCACCCGTTGCAGAATTTGTCACCGAATCTCCGACGTGCTGGAGCGGGTTCAGAATGGGAGCCAAAGCCCTCCACAGACAGGAAATGCCAGACGATGTTTGTCTTTTGATATCCTGCATACGCAGCTCCCACACTGGCATTCAGGAGATTTGTCTGAAGTGTCAATGCAGAGTAACAAAAAGAAGAAAAGCTTTTTGTCTCTGTGCTTCAGAGACAGCTGTAAACAGTGTTTTGGTGGCTGCTCTTCCTCTGCACACATTAAGAGAGAGAGCAGAAGCTCTAACCAATCGTTCAGACACAACACTAAACACTCTTTCTATGCCAGCCGTCACGACGAGATCAGGAGTCGTTGACGCGACTCGCAGTTTCCATCTGTTCAGTTGGAGGGATTTCCAAAGAACTGGCGCTTTGAAATGTTTGCCAGAGAAATTTAGAGACGCAAAACACCCCATTTATTTTGGAAAAAAAAAAAAAAAAAAATAGCTAATAAACTGGGGCCGGCACATGAATGCAGTCTTACTTTCAGGAAAGGAGACTCCTCCAGCATGCCAAGGAATTCTGGGAAATAGTCCCCGACCTCTTCGTCCACAGCGCCCACCAGGCTGATCTGCCTCATGGCCCCGGCTCTGTACGTACCGTTACTGTAAGTTCTCTTTACCTGCACAAGCAGAACAGAGCTCACATTTACTCCAACGCTACTACCGGCTAAAATACATTATTTTGTGGAGGTTTAAAGTGGTTTCCTAATCCAATGTCACTCAGGTGAATAAAAAGATGCACAGAGTGCAGGGCACAGACTCTGACGCTGGGGTGTGTGTGTGTGTGTGTTTCCTCCAGTGTGACTCAGGTTGATTGCTGCTCTTCACTGGCTGACAGCATAGGCATGTGTGTGTTTAATTTGTCTCTGTACATTGGTCCCTCGGCTGTGTGTGTGTGTGTGTGCAGCATGTGGTCTGCATGCTTCGTGAGCCTGTGAGTGTGTGTGCGCGTTGGCTGCTCGTCTCTGGTGAGTCACCACTTGACAACAAGGCGGAGATAAAGAAAGTGAGGGAGAAAAGGAAAGAGAAATCGAGAGTGTTGTAGGAAATAGATTAGATAGGCACAGATAGATCTGTGTAGGAGAAAAAAATAAATTGGGGGGGATTCAAAAAAAGAAGTTAATATACTTGCACAAGCACATAAACCCACATCTTTAAATAGTCTCATTCAATCAGTGAGACTGACCTACATACTGGGGCAAAAGTTAGCAGAACCGCACAAATGCTAGCATGCGCGAAGGCATTAAAATGTACACGTGCACGCTCTCTCAGCCAGCACGAATTTGCGACTGAGACTTCCCACACACACACACACACACACACACACACACACCTACCTAACAGGGTTATGTCTGTGAGTGCGAGTTTATTTACACACTGAATAATTCAAGAAGAGAATATCGAACGTGCCGTCGACACAGAGACGAGTCTCACTAGCGCAGGAGGAGTATCGGGACACGCTGGTAGCTCACATAAACAGAATTTATGTATTAAACAGTCAGTGATTTAATTTCACACACAACACGACTGTGCAACAAAAGGTCTTCCATTTTTCAGACATTTTTTCTTATTTCATCTAAACGTAATGCGTCCCATTTTCTTTTCCACAGACTTTTAAGCATAAAAAGCCATCATTATTATCTGTAATTATAATCACTGTCATCTCCGTGCTTGCCGTTTCACGCAGGTTACCCGTGTTTCTCTCCGTCCCCCCCGATAATAGCCTCTTCCCCAGTGAGAAGTCTATCAGATCAAGACCATCTCTGTTTGTTGCTCTCTTCTCCAGATCTGCTTCAGGTGCTGGCAAACGCTGTTAATTCAAAAACAGGTTCCCCCAGCCTCCTCTCCCGTCGCCTTCGTGCGGCGGCGCCGTGGCACGACTCTCTCTGACCTCTTCCTCACCTCTATTATCCTGTCTTCTTCCTCACAGCTCTCTGTGTCAGTCTTTAAATCACGTCCAGGGAGCCACTCCAGTCTATTATCGGGCCTGCATCGCCATGGCGCTGCTGCATATTTAATTGTTTCCTTGACTTGCTCTAACGAAACCTACAGTAAATACCAGACATACTAGGAATCGTTATTATTAATATCACGTAAAAGACAGCTGCTATAAAGCTGCACAGGTATAATTATCTGTGGTGTACAACGGTCCTGAGCTGGTTTACACATTGTTGTTCTCTCTTTCGCAGCACAAACACAATAAAGACTCGGATTAATGTGTCATTAAAACCAAACGTCTCTTCCTGATGTTGTTACCCTCGCTGACCGAACAGGAAGTCCAAATTACCTCACGTTGGAGGCACCTTGTGAATGACCAGTCAGGCTCTGCTTGCCCCAGAAAATAGAGCGCTGTAATCTTCTATAATCCTCAGCAGCACTGAAAACCTCTCCAGTCAGGGCCTGAATACAGAATACTCACACAGCAGCAGCAACAGCAGCGGTAACTCTGATACCTGCCATCTAATTCAGGTTTTTAATCGCCTTAGATACGGTGAAGTAGGCGGGTACTAGTATCAAACGCCGTCAGAATGAGCCAGGCCAACACGGTGGTCAAACACAGCGGCCGTTCCTTTCCACACACTAAATCCCTTCATTCAGTATTGCAGCAACAAAGCGCTGACGCAGAGACCGTGGAAGATCGAGAAAAATTGACAGACAGGCACAGTGGGAGGGATATGTCGAGGCGAAGCCGGAGGAGGGAAACAGGGAGGAAAACGCATAAATGGCAATCGTTAATCTACTCTGTGTGTGAGTCTGTGTTTGTACACCTGTGCTACGCGTTCATCCGTGTGCATGCTCGCATCTGTAACTGCAGGCTATACATCTACTTCCCAAGGTCACTGCTGAGAGCCGGGAGGGAGGGGGAAAAATGAACGAGCCCAGCGGACAATGACGTTAGCCCTGCGAGGAGCGTTACTCTTAAAGGGACAGCTCAGGACGCGGGGCCTCGCGGACGGTCTGAGGACGAGCTTAAGCTATTTCTTATCTGATTTCATTCATGTTGAAACGTTTGCTGAAGCACAAGTGGTCAAAACTGGAGCAACTGTGTGAAATAAGAACATAAATATTTAATAAGACTAGCGCGGAGAGTGGTAGAGAGCATAAGCTGTTAAATCCTCTGTAGTAACACACACACACAAACACACACTTTCCCCCACGAGTCCTCAAAATGCTCCCTTTCAAGCCTTTTTCTTCCTGTCAGGAGAAAACCCTCTTTTGTTGTTCAGTCTAGAAAAGAGCAAAAAAAAAAAAAAAAAAAAAAACTCCAACCTCAGACACCACTAATTCAGTCTTTGCTTGAATGGATATCTGCCCATTAATCTGTTCTACCTAATTCTTTCCTTCAACCTGTACTTTATCAAATCTTCTTTCAGGAAATACTCAACAACAATCCAACAACACATCGTCAACACACTGTAGTGTAACCTCATCACTTCCTGTAGTGTGAGCCCTTGTTTCTTCATCTTTTTCTCAACAGGAAAGAAGTTTCTCATCACTCACACTCCATTTGCATGAATTACATAACCAAACTGGACGGTGGGGATGCTGAAATACAGCAGCTAATGGTGTCAAAGCTCATTATCTTCTCCCTATCATCTGTGTCTACACATTCAGACGTGATTAATCAAACTCCATTCACGTGCTGTCAGTTTTCTCTGAGCACCGCACTGACCTGAGAGTAAAAGTTAGCCATAGTGGTGGTTTCTATGTCCTTCTTTCCCAGTATTTCCATTTTTACTGGAGCTGAGGAGAACCCGGTCGAGAAGTACTCCAAGAAGTCGGGCAGGTAGTCGGCTTCTCCGTGGATGATCCCCATGACGTAGTGAGCCGCCTGAAAAGAAGCAAATGTACCGCTGAGTAAATAAGTGTTTATGATCCATCTGATGGACGCGTAGCGCGTGACGCACCTGTGACGAGTCCTCGCTGAAAGACAAGGTCACAAACTCCCGGGCGAACCTCTCCCTCTGGGCCTCGGACAGGGAGGAGAGCTGGGAGGCGTAGGCGTGAGCCACCAGGGCCCCTCCGTTAGGCTGGCTCTCTACGTGGATATACGGGGCAAACTCCAACCCCCTCGTGCCAGGATAGGGGCACTGAGGCTGGTGTTTGGTTGGGGAAGGGTGCAGAAGGTTGAAGACACTTTTGGAAACGAGCGGAAGGGAGGAATGCAGGAGATGAGAATTTTTATTGAGGGACTGCGGCGAAACTGGCAAAGGCGACTTGAACGGAGACGAGGAGGAGTTGCGAAGGTTTGAGGAAGCAGGAAATGGCGAGGACGGGGGGAGGAGGAGGAGGCCGGCACACACGGTTTGGCAGGATCGATGGTACATCTTCACTTGTTTGTGCTTCTCCCCCTCTCTGTGTTTTTTCTTCTTTTTCTTCTTTGCCTTCTTGATTTGAAGCTCCTCTGAACTGATCTTTGATTTCTCTTTTTCATCTGGGCAGAGCAGAGTAGAAAGATGACTTTTACATCTGTGGACATGTGATAACTCAGGCTGATTGGCAATGACAATATTATCTCAGAAAAAAGGAGGAAAAACAATCAATTCAGTAGCAGGTTCTGATCCTAAGTCAAACTCTTGCGTACTACATCGCTGCAGAGGCACTGTAATGCCACAAAGCAACATGCTAGCCGAGCACGGCTCTCCTTTGTGTGGATTATCTGTGTGTCAGAGCTGTCTACAGCTTTCTGCAAAGCTGTTGTGCCGCTTGATTTCTGCCCGCTAGATTGCTGTGGGTACATGCATGTGTGTAAGAGTGTGTGTGTGTGTGTGTGTGTGAGTGTGTGCCTTAAATAGAGCTGCTGCTACCTCAGCACATTTCAAATATCAGCTATCATCTCATTCACATAGCCTCTGAGGGCTCCTATAACACACCATCAGCACACCAGATAGAGGGGGAAAACAAATAACGCAATAAAAAGATGACCAAGATGCTCCTTTACAGCTTAACTGCACAGGCACAGACACACACACACACACACAGACGCTCATAAACCCATCAGCTGAATGGGAATGAATACTCAAGTAGGAGCACAGGTCCAGCAGGCATCAGAGGTTGAAAAGCATCCTACCTGTCAGAACAGTGGTTTGCTGCTTATTGATTTCCTATCCACACATCCTCCAGCCTGCCCTCTCTCCCAGACGCTCTTTTCAACTGTTAACAAAACAGTCTCGCTGATTAAATATCTAAGCTCACTTTTTGACTTTGTCACTCCCAGCAGCTGAGAACTTGGTCGTCTGTTATTCAATTCTACGAGCTAAGACGACCTCCACGGTGGAGGGAGCCTCTTTTGCTCGATACTGAATACGTTTTTCGCACTAATGAGCGTCATCACAAACTTTCGTGTGATTCTCTCAAGCGTGTCAGTCTTGCGTGTTTCCACCAACCTTTAATGGGCTGCTTGACTTCTCCGTTCTCCCTTTTAATGTCATTCACCACTTTGTGCTTCTTTTTCTCCTTCTCTCTCTCCTTGAACTTCTTCTTCTCCCTCTCCTCTCTGTCTCGCTCGTTTGCTTTTTCCTTGCTGGAGTGCTCTGTGGAAGCAGAGAGTGAAGATTTCAGGCGTCACACGAGTGCCCTCTCATGCAGCTCTCACCGAGTAAGTGAATATGCTGCAAGTGTAAATATCACGCCTCAAACACAGCCACACACCCCTTCAGCGGCTGGAGTGTTTTATAAATGCACAGCAAGCGTAGATGGGTATAAAGCAGCATTCTTCACCTCCTCCCGACTCTGCGGTATCTCCATTTATATATCAAATCTCTTCTCCTGCTCCCCTTTACGTGCTTATTGCCTTTATTTTCCACAAAGGCGGTTTATGGCCTGTTATTGTTCCTATATTTCTGTGGGAGATTCTCCTCAAACTTTTCCTTTGAACTCTGCCAGATCCACCTTTAAAAGGAAGCAGTGTTTTCAGACTGTTTGCTCTCCTGTGGACGTGAAAAAGTGATCACATTGGGGTCCAGTGGGCTGGAGGCGCAAAGGAGAAAAGACTTTGAAAGTAAAAGGCTAAAAGGAGCAAGGGGAGAGTTAGTGGCGCATTGATTTTAATGACTGCGCTGGAGCGAATGCCGGGCGTTCTTCACTTAAGCGTGTCATTTTGACTGCCGCGCCGTGCCTCACGTTCCCATAGTCACAGATATTAACAAAGCTGTTTTAAGGAGCTTTAATACTGTAAATACTGATAGTTTAAGCCTTTTGAGAAAGAAAAACAGCACGTTTAAAAACATCAATTTAGCTCCACAGGAAGCTACAAAGAGCTCAGTCACATCTACAGCCTAGCCTGAAAACAACATGTCAGACGGTGCTGGAGGAGTGACGTCCTTAAACAGCATATTTGGAGGCGACGGGAGATGAATTAGTCAAGTGAGCAGGCTGCAAATGTGCTAAAAAGGCACTGATCTATCCAGCCACAGAACAGCAAAGTTGGTTGTATCCGACTCCTACGTTATCTGTTTTTTCTCTGCAGTTTTGAACCCAGCAGGTGGCTTTTATCGCTGATGTCATCACTGAAATAGGAGCCCTTTGAAAGAAACAAAGGCCACGTCAGACTACACGATTGTGCTATGACTGCAAAGGCGACATCCTACGCCCTACCGCTACTCAGTCAATCGATTACTAGCAGTCGGCGCAGACCAGTTTGAAACAGCAAGTTCGCCTTGAAATGAAAGAAACTGGGGGTTTCCAGGATTACTCACAAAACCAGCAGAGGACAGAAGCAACCAGAATAGTAAATGACTTATTTCACAAACTACTGAACACGCTTTTTCACCGTGGAAGAAAAGATCAAGATGGATGGATGAAAAGCACTACGCCAACTTAGATTTATGCCCACAGTTTCACAGACAAGTGAGAAATACGTCATGTTTACCATCAGCCTGTCGGCATTTAAGAAAGCAGATTAGGAAAAAAAGTCACCGGCCAGCCAGGCTGGAGATAACGAAGCACTATATTTTTAAAAGTACAGGTAAGCCTGTCCTCCAGGAGACTTAGACAAGTCCAGAGGGTCGGTTAGGCTTCACAGTCTACCCTCATTTTAAAGTAAACTGGCAGGCACGACGATCAAAGGCATCGTTCATTCTTCAGCTGCTCCCACAGAAGCAGAGTTAAGCATCTTGTAAATTTAGGGACTGAACAAATGAGTCATGAGCCAGCGGACAGTAATGTAATTGGTTGCTGACTGCAGCTTAGTCCCCTTCCCTCAGCAAACAAACCAGGAACTGGACCAGAATAGCGTTTCCTAAAAAGAGAGGATGTGTTCCAGCCAGCAGGAAATACAAATCCTTTCATTGCTAGACATGCTTCCATTTTGTCGCTCGCTAACTTGTTTGTAAACTGACTGGCGGGTACCGTAATATGATAAGATACAATTCATAGAGAACCTCACAGAGTTACATAAGCAAAAGACAGACGGGTCCGGCGTACTTGGGTCGATAAATTGAATCTCCCGTGTGTGTTGAGACAAGGACAGCAGCCTAGTCAGGCTGGAATTAACAGTGCTTGGCTGTGTAGATATGCACGGTGTAAGACTAGTTGGACCCTGTGAGGATTATCTGACCTTATGAGCAATCCTGTTCGTGGATGAGCCTGCCCCAGAGGAGAAACATTTCCTCGTCCTGGTTGCTGCACTTAGGTTGACTCACGCCTCTTATTACAGTTCCAAATGTCAACACAACACAGAGTCTGTTTCTTGGCACTTCCTTTAGTTCTCTCTCCATCAGCAAACCCAGAACTGAGCTGACGTGATGACATGATACTCTTTTGGCAAACGAAAAAGATTTCTTCCCTCGTAGGAGGGTCAGGGCATAAATCTGATTTGATACGGTGCCTCTGAAAGCAGCAGGACTCAAATTCTTGCCCTTGTGGTTTACACGAGCCCTGACAAGCACCGGCCCGGCCGACCGCTGAACTGCTTTCAGAGAACTACGGTTAAAATGGTATTGTTGTCATGCGCAGTCAAGTAAAATACCCCTGCCAGACTACTACCAGATCCGACAGAAAGGTGCTGTGTGGAGTGACACGTTTTAATCCCTGCAGCATTTTGCTAAGGATTAATGTATTTCAGCAACACTCTGCTCCACTTCCTCGTCTTCAGATTCAAAGCTAGTCAAAATACGTTTTCTGACTGCTGGGCATTCAGCAGCACACTTCAGCATTAACAATTGAGCTGTTTTACCAAAGAGAGCTTCACCGAGGCTGCTTTTCTGTTTTACAGTTGAGAAATGAACATATTTTTAGAAAATACCTCTGATTGGGTTACAAGATATTTATTTGTAAGTGTTTTAATGCCCCTTTAAAGCAGCCGACCACATTAACAACTGCATGTTTTCTGTTTCTGTCAGGGCTACAGACCACCGGGGCCAACATCCTGGCGTTCAAACCAAATGCAGAGACAGTCGAGAGCGTGTTATGACCTCCTAAACTACCCAACTGGAACAGAGTGACATCATGCAGTCACACAGCCTGCATCGATCCGCACCGTAGTCAAGCAAGCGTTTCCAACACCAACAGAGGGGACGGCAGCGTGCGTTTAACTTGGCGTGAAAATGACAAATCAAGAATTTGAGATCAAAACGTGTTGTCCGATAAAGAGAGATTTCAAATCTGGCAACACCTGCTTGATAACAATTATTGACACTGTGTTCATCTCACCAAACAATCCAGTGCAAATATGACAACTTCCAGATCTTTTATTTACCAGTTTGGTAAATCCTCCTACTTATGTTTTTTTTTTTTTTTAATATTTATTTTAATAATCATATCATATCAGAGCCCCATGTCCAAAATTTCAGGAGCAGCATGTCAGCAACCTGGCAGCATTAAGTCCATGTGATATCGCGAGTTAATTATAAATTAAAGTATAATTAGATGAGGGTCATTTTACAGGTTACAGTGGTAAAATAAATTAGGGGGAGTCGTCCAGTGAATTTGCTCAGCCTGTACAGCTGCAGAATAACGGCCAGTGGACGTTCCACGGCCGGAGGTTACCGAAGGGGGCGTGGTGCTCCACCAAAACAACACTTGGCCTATAATGGCGGCCGGCTGTCATGTTGTTATGACAGCGAATGTAGTTATTAAAGAAGATAATATATAAAGTGGATGTTCGCGTTGTTTGTAAGAATATCCATCGCTTTTTTTGGAGCGACGTGGGTATTTCTTCCGCTTATTTCCTTATTTCTGACTGCGTTACTGGCACGCACATGCAGATTTAACAGTTTTTATAGTGTCGATAACGTGTTCCGCAGACGCACGAGACCGGATGGTTGAAACGCAACCACCAGGTCGCGCGACTGTTGTGGAACTCACGGCTTCAAGAGCGATTGAACGAAAACTGGCGGCCATATCCCGCAGAAACATCGCCGGGACTCGGCTTCACGGCGATCAAACTCGATGTAAACACACCCGTTCGCGCTTGCGTGTGAATGTAAGCGGCTCCCGAGCAGCGTTCGGGTTCCCCCGCGGCGTTTAGCAACACATTTTCTGGTTCGAAAGCAGAGTAAATGCGGGGGCAGATAACTGCACTCTTCGGGCCACATGTAACGCCACCCACCGCGGCTGGAAATGACAGAACTCTCGACACAACTCAACTTTAGAGACGACTACAGTTTTTAAACAAAACTGTAAAAGGTGGCTTACCTTGAAGTCGCGCCGTGACCTCCCCGTTCTCTCTCGTCATGGCAGAAGAGTTATCAGAATTGCTCAAATCGTTGTTGTTGCTAATGTTACTCCCGGGTCCGGGGGTCACGGATAGTTTATATTTCTTTTTCTCCATTCCGTCTCCTTTTCCCTTTTCCCTCTCTTTATCTTTATTCGCTTTCTTGGGCTTTGAGGAGGATGAAGGCGCTTTGTGGAGGAAGAAATCGCTCTGTCTGAAGAGTTTGTGTGTGTTTGACGGTGGCTGGGATCCACTGGTAGCAGGCACCGAAGGGTTGTTGCTGCTGCTGCTGCTGTTCGTCTTCCCCGGACTGACGCTCCACGACCCCGCGCCGCCACTACAACTCTTTGCGGGCTGCTGGACTTTCTCTTTGACGCTACCGTTGCCTCCCACTCCTCCGTCCCTGATGAGTTTCTTGGTTTTAATGCCCCTCTCTTCCACTCGGACCTTCTTGGGCGGCGGCGGATGGAAATCTCGAGAGGGCTGCGAGCGGCTGTCAGGTGTTCCTCTCGCCTCGCTCGGCTTGACAAGTGGGCTTTTTGCAAAGGCGACCGCTGGAGCTCCCGCAGAAGCAGCAGCAGGCGCTCCGCAGAGGTGAGCGGAGGCCAGCGCGGCAGCCATCTTGAGGCTTCTCCCTCTATTTACTCTCTTTCCCCAACGGCCGCGGCTGCTTTTTTTTTTTGCACTTCGCACAAGTAGGCAGTGAAATGGGCGGGGCCTGAGTTTGAATGACAGGGAGGGAGGAGGCGGTGCCACATCTTGACTGACACGCGGGCGGGGCGGGGATTAATGCATTACGTAAACTCACAATTAAATTTAAACATACGTGTAAAATTTAACTTTTAAAAAATGTTAGATTAAAAACACATTTCCATACCTCTACTCTCTCCCAGGTCTTATTAAATTTATTTTAATTTAAATGCTTTTACATTTAAGCCTGCAAACAGTGAAATCAGATGAAGCCTTCGCTAAAATTGTGCAGTAAAATAATGACATTATTGCCACTCTTTTGAAAAAGTTTGAGAATTTATAGTTTTAATCCAATAAAAAAACCTAAAGTTATGGAAGTCTTTTTCAGGTCCATATTTGTCAGTAAAACATAATTTTGATATTCTTAAAAGGCTTATAATAAAGAATGTTATTTTCATAATAAATAATGAAGAGTATGTGATAGCATCAGTGCAGTCTTTAACCATTTTGGACATCTTGGGGTGTACCATCTGAACACCTTTGCCTCATCTGCCTGTATGAAAATAGTAATCCACATATACATACTGGCGTGCAAGCTTTTCCTTTATAAATTAGGTTTTTTTTCTTCGCTTTGCCCTTCACAAAGAAACCTCTGTGAAAACACAATGTCCCAAACCGACAAAAAAGTTTCTCCACACACTGACTAAAATAACCAGGCTGCAGCCATTGTAATCTACACTTCAAAAATGGAGCTGACACAGTTTCCACTTTCTTCAGATGCAGCCTGTCACCGTCGCTGCCGCTAGCGTACGCACAACACTGATTGGCTGCATTTATAAGCCATTGCATAATGTGTTAAACTGCTCCCTGGGAAAACTGGGGTGACCCAATTAAATCAGCAACTTGGCTTAATTTACACATCAGATGAGTTGATGACTAAGTTTGATTCGTGCAGGAAAAAAAGCATTAATATTTATTTTAACAATGCCATCCACACATTTTATTTAACATGTACATTTGCATTAGTTTAATTGGGTCCGGGTCAAATTTGAGCAAAAATGAAATCAATTTGTCAATTTCCTCTGTGAGGGTGGAGCCCTCCTCTCCAGGTCACGACTGAGACTGTTTGTGCCCAGACAGAACTGTTATTGAGAGGTTAGGTGCCTTATTTACTGGTGGTTTTCACACCCAAACACAGAAAAATATGAGGCGTTTTCATTTCATGTTCATTTTACTGATTGATTTCTGCAACATACAAATTTGTGGGTGGGTGGGGGTGGGATCCTGTGTTTTCAGGTGTGTATGGGGGGGCTGCTGAGCTGAGGAGAGTCCCGGGAGGGGGCCACGAGCAGGTGGCAGCAAATCGCTTCATTCACACCCAGACCACCGATGACGATTGGAGGACAGGATGAAAAAGGAGGTGTGGAGGTAGGTAGGTGTAGGTGTGTGTGTGTGTGTGTGTGTGTGTGTGTGTGGGGGGGGGGGGTCTTGCTTAAAGGCACAGGTGGGTACTTATCTGAGTTTGTGGCTGTGTGTGCGTGCGAGGGGGTGAGGTTTAAAAAACCGACTTAAAGACTTCAAGAGCCTGTTAGAAATGTTAAAAAAAAGAGGCTGAAAGAGGAAAACAGCAGGGAGAACACAGGGGAGCATGGTGGGAGGACAGGAATGGGGCTGGTTAGACCTGTGATGCAACAAACTACGTATACAAAAATAACTTTTATAATACCATTTACAAAAACACAACTATTATAATTATTATTACTGTTATCCTCATTAATATTATTACAATCTTTTTCAAAGCCCAGTTTTGCCATCTTTACTCGACGCTTTCCTCTGTTGACCAAATTCAAAAAAATATTTTCTAACCCTATAATCCAAACAAAAAACAAAAAACAAAAAAAAAACAAACAACAACCCTGAAATATTCGCCAGAGACAAAAACAAGGGCAGAAGAATAATTTACACTGAAGGTAAAAGAGGAATTATCGTCATCATCACCATGCACTGACTGACTTTCTTACATCTTCTGTTAATAATATTCAAGAGACAACAAAAGAAAATATGACATATTACAAACCTAATCTGGCCTGTACAGCTCTTAATCTTTATAAAAGGATGCATATATATTGTGTGAAGAGGAGAACAATAATGAGCTGCTGTGACCTGATTGGATCTGATCGCACACATTCAAAAGCAGGGAGAGGATGATCGTTCAGAATTCCATTTCAGATTAGAAATGAGATTTTTTTTTTCATTTTATGACAGTAAGTTAATGTAAAGGGCTGCATTTCAGGCAAACGTATTAAATTAACAGAGAAAACGTGTTTATTAAGTTGTTCTTGTACTATTCAAGTGAATAGAAATGAAGAAATATGAATAGAAGAAGTTTAAAATCAGGTCATTTTAGTGTTGAAAACACGCTGCTTTAAATGCAGCCCTCTGCAGGGAACTTCTGTAATAAATCAGAGATTTTAACACTTTAACACTTAATACTATAAATGAGTCTGAAAGGAGGACACTCCTGCTATAACACACAGAGGACTGTTGGTAAATAAACATACCCGGTGGCCGTCTCGGGGTCCCGATTACAAAAGACGAAGTGAGACGAGCAGCGAATTTGAGTCCCAAGTAAAGACCAAGAAATATATACACAGAGAGAGAAAGGGGGTGATGAAAATAAAGAACAGTCATTGGCTGTCTTCTCTGAGAGGCAGACTAAGGCAGGCTCATGGTCCCAGCAGTGAGAGCCAGAGACGCAGACCTGGAGAGTTTGGCCATTCCAGGCGTGACAGTCGGCTTCAGTGACACAGGTGAGTGATTCACTTTAAAAGATACACAAGGTGTTTAAGAAGCTGCAGAGATCCAGACTCTGTGACTTAATTCAATCAATAAAATCCAATTAAGTTTGCTTACACCAGCTCTGCACGTCATCGTTTAACCTTACAGCTTATACAGAGCTTTCACCGAGCAGCACAGTTCAGTTAACGGTAGTTTGGAAGGGTAACTGAATTAGCTGCCCCCGCTTCATGAGTACAATCACGTCGTTATGACACGGACAATGACAATTCCAGATGTTAAATCTTTCAAACAACAAGGTAAACAGCAGCACAGAACAGGTTGCTAGGAGAGCTAGCGTTAGCGTGTTGATGCCACGTGAAGCATTGGGCAGACTGCAGAATCCCGTGCTTGATACACCAAAGAAAGTGTGCAAAGAGGGGGACAGCACAGATATTATCCAAAAATGGAACTGTACTGGACTGCCTGGTGTCTACTCAAACCCTCTGCTGCCAAATTAGCAACCATTGAGAGGGTTGGGTAATTTTCTTTTTTTTTTTTTTTTTTTTTTTTTGGCTTCATATTATAGCTGTTCTTTTGGACCAACAGTTACACTCTTCTGGTCCTCATGCTAAGCTAAAGAGCTTCCGCACAAACTAGAAAGTAGTTGGAAATTTCTCTTCCTGATGTATAAACGTATTTACATGTCAGGACAGAACTGTGACTCAACACTTCAATGGCCAAACGCCACCGGTCCACGACTCTGGTGAGGAGGTCAGCATCAGGAGCGAACATTACTGCAACTACAGTCAGCAAAAGAGCCTTTGTGGCAATGCTGCTCTTCTGTTAGGTAGCACCAGCTCACAGAAAAAGAAGGGAAAGGGAAAGAGAGAGAGAGAGAGGGAGAAAGCACCCTGGCAACCTAAACACCGAACAGAGAGGGCTGCACTACGGAAAGTGATTATCTAGCTTTGAAGATTGTTGTTCATTCTGTAGGAGGAAGCAGACATCTTCTGGGAGTTGAGTGGAACCTCAGGAATCAGCTTTCCTACGGTGGCTTTCCTGATTAAAGCTACTTCCTGATTAATAACAATGACTTTTCTTTAGAAGAAACTCTTCTCCCTGTTAACACTTTTGTATGTAATAAGTACATCTACATCCCTCTTTGTTTTATCTCAGCAGACAAATATCCATTTATGCCCACGGCTGAGAGAAGAGAAAAAAACTTCCCTGAAAACAGGGAGAAAAACTGGAATTACCCTTTAACCATAAATGGGGGGGCGGGCAAAGTCAAAAACTCCGCCAACAGCAAGGGGAGCGAGAAAAATGCAGGCTTTGTTCTAAGACAGAGAAGCCACTTGATCAGAGTCCTTCTACTCTGACAGTGGCACTCTGAAGGAGGGAGGAGGAGGAGGAGGAGGAGCTCAGTCTGGAGAAGGTGTCAGCACAGAGTCACACAGAAGCCGCTTCTGTGTGAGGCTGCGCTTCCCATCTGTGTAGCCTCGATCTACTGCTTTTTCTTTATTGGACTGGCCAGGGGAGTCCATCTCCTCTCAACACTGTCGACGGACCACCGGGCAGCTGAGGTCCACTCCACAGGGGGTCCTCGAGGACCTTTGGGCTGGATGCAACGGTTACCGAACCCTAAAAAGAGGGAAGAACTTGTCAGCTGAGATTAATTAGAGTACCTTCAGGATTCCAAAAAGCTAAAAAAACAAAACAAAACAAAAAAGCCGAGTTTGTTGTCATTGTTCAGGTTTTGCATTAAAGTGCTGGACCAAGTTAAGTAGTTTTTTTCAATAATTTTTTAAAATGGAAACCCACTACAGGACTTTCCGGATTTATAATGCATTTGTTCAATTTCAAACACATTTGCTGTTGGAAAATAATACTCCAGGAGTCTGAAAAATTCAGAATATTAAAACCCTGTGCAGGAGTTGCTCTCAAGCGGTTTTTTGTGGCCTGTCATTTTTAAACATTAAAAATGTCCCTTGCAGTCTTGCTGCTGTGCACGGGCACCTCCAATGAACAGGATATCTTATAATTGGTCACATTTGCATAAAACATACCTGTATCCATAATAACAGAGGGATTATTGGATAGAGATGATTCCAATATTTCTTATAAGGATCCAACACTGAGTCAAGGACCAAAAGCAGAGCAGAGGGCAGACTTACCCACCCAGGTCTGCCTTGCTGTCTGCAGATGCACGATCAGTCGGAGACGTCTTCTTAACACAGTCCAATGCGTCTGCGCGCGCACACACACAAACACACACACACACACACGAGCAAAAGGGTTGATGAGTTGGAAGGCCGGCATGATTACCCCATAACTATTTCTGCTTTATGAGCAACTCTAAAATTGATCCATCTATCAGAGCTGCGTGCTCACTAATCGGCCTGTCTGGAGCTCTTTATTACGCACAAACACGTCCGCCGCGGGCTACGGCGGTCACACACACTGGGCCCACATGTCAGCACACTCTTCTGAAGAAAAGTTCATTCTGACTCGTCTCGCCCTCCCTGAAAATACTCAAGCAATAAATTGGCAGTAACCACCATCCCTCCGTGTGGATAAGCACACGTGCACGTATTTCATTTCGCCTCCGTGCAGGCCTGCTTTTATCTTTCTCCCTCGTTCTCTCTGTTCCTGCGTCTCTCTAGTTGTTACTCGCAGGCCTCGCTCCTGCAGCTGCCCTCCTGACAAATGCAGGCAGGCTTGTTTCGTGCAGGCTCATTTGTAAAACACTCGAGCTCTTTTTCCTGCTCGGCTGACTAACTGCTGCGAAGGAGCGTAAACACAGAGGCACATGAAATCAAACACAGAGAGTCACCTCTGCAGAGCGCTAAAGACAAACAGGCAGGTAGCAAGTGAGTGTGTGTGCGTGCGTTTGTACCTGTATGCGGACTGCTCCATTCAGTTGAAGCTGATGTTTTCATATCCACAGGGTCTGACGGAGAAAGTGTCAAAAAGTTCAGCAGAGGAAAGCAAATAAAGACAAACCCGCTCACACTGAAGGTTGAAGGAAGTCAATTTTCCAAACTAAACTTCCCATTTCAGCCTCACAAAAGTTGCACAGAAACCTGATGCCAGCGTTCATTTCAGACCGAGTTGCCCCAAACACACGAGAACGACTGGCCGTAAACAGGACAAGAAAGAAAACCAAACCCACAGCACACAGCTCTCACTTTTACTTGTTATATTCATTCACCAACAGAATTGTATTTCACGTTTTATTCTTAATGCTTCTTCTAAATTTTCTAGAGGGACTACTGAATCAGTTTAATAAATAACTAAAGTACATTTATAGTGTTAAACGGTCCACAAACGTCTAAATATTAAAAGACCGTCAATGGCGCCCCCGTGTGTTCTAAACCGGTAACACTATTGGGAAACAAGCTAAAATTACAAAACATATCAGATTACTAAATACAAAATACAATACTAACACAAAAAAAGTCCATCATTTGTAGTAAACAACTACCGCTGCTACTGGTTTCATCACACACAGATCTGCCCACCGTCATAACCAGCCAGCAGCTAAAACCAGTCAAGCCACAATAACTGGAGGGGGAGAAAACACCTATGAACCAACGCACCTGTCGCCAGAATGAAGGACTCAGGGGTCCTCGCAGGAAGAGGGGGAGGGGACTCGTCACTGTCCCAACAGTCTGGGTTAAAGAGGTCAAAGGTCAAATAATGAGAAGAGTCAAATCCTAATGATGAGCGTAAATTAATCTTGTCTTTATATTATGATGATGTTATAGTCAGATTATTCATAGAGATTAGCAGATGCACAGAACTGATTTAAATATTATTTCTGCAATTTTGCCAAGATTTGATTTGATAAAGCCACAATCAGAACCAAACACCTCGAGGTTTCCTCTAATCCACTGCAAAACAGCTGTTTCCAATAATCAACAAGCAGATGTAGGACTCCTGCATCCAGGCAAAACAAAAGGCAGCCATCAGCATTCAGTGCCCGTTACAAAGCCCAACTGCAGCCCAGGTAATGTGCAAAGCAGATGAGAGACAGATTTAAGGCTGCATTCAGTCATAAATATCTGAAATACCACAGGAGTGCATGATGTATGACGCCTGTCAGAGCATCAGATTAGAGTCAGAATAACACATTTCTATTATAGTTGTTGTCTTTAGGCTAAAATCTATTATATGAGGTATTTCTGATGCTTCTATAGAAACACCGAGGCATCCCATGAGATTTTTTTGACACCTTATAACTAGAAAACTTCCAGATTACCATCAAGCACCCTTGCGGTCAAATTCAAATATTTCTCAATGCAACCAAGCCGTATTTGACCAAACTTTGAAGCCCTTCAAACCATCCCAAGGTCTGCTTAAACCATTCTGTGTTAGATCCTAATCTCTGACTTTGAAGCAAACAAAAGGAGCAAGCTCAGTCCCCAGATCACAAACACCACACCTCAACCGCCTAATCATGAGTGAGGCCAAACGATGCACAGACGGCGTGGCAGTGCAGCCATTTTTACGGTCGCCGCGCGTGGACTTATCAGTATCATGCACACACACATACACATACACACACACACACACACACACACACACGATAACAACATGATAACAGCAGCACACCCACGTACAAACAAGCTGGAAGATGGAGATTAAAGTGGTTTGACAGATTCATATTTGCTTTCCTCACAAACCAAACGTGCTTTAGATGTGTAAATACGTGATGTGTGAATACGTGATGTGTGCATGTGTGTTGGCATGGGAGTGTGGCCTGTCTCGACTATGTTGTGTACTTTTGAAACAGAAGCAGCTGACTGACATACTTGCTGCGAGTGTAGGGGGCGATGGAGAGCGTCGTCCTGCGATCGACATGGACAGCACCTTCCGCTTGGGCAGCTGGTCTCCGTGGTTACGGGATGCAGAAACTACTGTCGTCGCCGTGGATACGGTGGTGTGGAATCCTTCCTGACCGCCGGCCATCTCGCCGTCCTCCGCGTCAGAGTTGTCCGAGTGCAGGGGGTTGGTGAAACTTAGGGCAGTCCTAACTGGAGTGGAGGAGGAGGAGGAGGAGGAGGAAGAGGAGGAGAGGTGGGAGGAGGATGAGGAGGATGGGGCGATGCGGTCCGAGGAGGACGAGGAGGAAGAGGTTTTGGGGATCTGCCTGTCCGGGCTGTTGCTTGAATGCTGCCACGCTGCGAGGCCGGCCTTCTCCTCTGCTCTCTCGCCTCCTGACGGCTCCTGCTTCTCACTCTTCACAGGGAGGTGGTTTGGTCTGACTGGGGCTCCTCCCCCTGTGTCCCCACAACCTCCCGCTCCTCCCTCCGTGCTGGAGTCCTCCGACAGCGAGGAGCTCGACGTCAGCAGAGACTGGCCGCCTCGGGCCTTGAAGGCATGGCTTCGCTGCAGCATCCCTCCGCTATTGGCTGAGCTGCTGCCGACACCACCGACCACACCCATGGAAGAGGAAGTGTCAAAACTACGAGGTCCTTCCTGTAACGGAACCTTTTTAATCTCAATGCTCAGCTTCCTCTCAATCCGAGGGGCGCCGCAACTTTCAACAGCCGGAGCCGGCGGTGAGGAGGGAGTCTGGCTTTGGCTGGATCCCGACTTTGTCGAGGCCGAGGATAATTTATTGTTGTAGTTGTCATTGAGATCCAGATTTGAGACCCGAGTCTGTTGTTTCTGACTTTGTAGATCATGGTCTTTCTGCCCTGAGGGATTCATCTCTTTGTTTGGACTCATTTCTGACTGGTTCTGCTGTGAATCCACTTCTTTAATCTGGAATGAACAGAAATAAATACAGACGGGGCAAGTAGTTGCTAAATAACGTTCGAAAAATGAACCAGAAAATGTTTGCATGTATTTCACTGCGAGATGCGTGTAGGTGCGACTCACCTGTGCCTGTGTTGTCGCCAGGACATGTATGACAGGTTTGGGGTGGTAGCGGTCGTTGTCCTGCCGGACGTTGGTGACGGTGGGGAAGGCTGAAGGAGGGGACGGGGTCAGAATGGGAGGTACGGGCTGCGGCTCCGGAGGCTGCAGTATTTCTTCTTTGACATCACCTTCCGTCTGAGAACTAAGGACAGCGAGAGAGCAAGAGTTTATTTAAGATTAAAAAGATTTTTGTGGAAAGAATATAGCACCGGGTTTGTATCTAAAGAAACTACAGATTAAAAAATGGAAATCTGTGTATGTTGCAATTAATGCTCCTTTTTTCGCCACAAGGGGGCAGATTTTAAAAGTTAAACATCTAAAAGTCTATATTTTGTGAATTCTGTGAAAACTTGTTACGATTTCTTCTCGGGTTACTCTGGTGTTGATCTTAAATTATGAACATGCATGCAAATGTATGCAGTGTAGGTGTGTGAACTACATCCAGGATGTGCAGAGGCAAACCACACGATGATGGAAAGTCTAAAATATATCAGCGTTTCACACGGCAGCATGAAAGGCATGAAATAGCGTTTCTATAGGCAAGACAGTATAGATGCAGGCAAAAAGGCATGAAAGGAAGTGGCGGTGTTCTACAAAGTAAGAAAGTAGGGCTGCAAGAGGTTTTTCAGTATCATCTGTGGAGCTGTAGGCTCAGGATGACAGTAGAGCTGCCAGTGCCTGACACCAGAAAAATGGCTTTCATGTCTCATTTATAGGCAATTTCTGGTCTGGAAGTTAAGCACTTTCAATACTCTTAATCCTTTGGAGATTTCTGTCATGAAAACATTAATTATCCATGAGATTTTCCCCCCACTCAATCTTCATTTCCTCAGCAGTGGGAATATTTAATAACACAAATCAGGATTTCCCACTGGTGGCGACCGTTCTCCGTGGGGGCACCAGTCGTTCAGTCGCAGAGAGTTCATCCCAGCTCGCTGTCATTTTGAAACAAGATGCAGCTTAATTCATCCCAAAGGCTGGGGGCAGCTATTACAGAGGCAAACACAGAAATCAAAGCAAAACAAATAAGCAGCAGATACCGGGAAGGATGGAGGTTCCACAAAAGCACACACTAATCAGGAAACATTCACATAATCACAACAAAATCATTCACACCAAGGGTTTCATCAGAATTTGAGATGGGGATAGATTTTTTTCACTGATCAGTGGCTCCCTGAGCATCTATGAGATATACAGTTAAATAAATGTGTGAACCAAATACATCTGAAAAGGTTAACACCAACTATCAATATTAAATGTGTTAATGCAAAAAGAGGGGCAATGTAAAATCTTGAGCCGTTACCTAATATTTCTACAGCTAGAAGCAGAAACGCTCTACATGTGTGCTACGTGTGTGTAGCTGTGCTTCAAAGAGCATCTTGTACAGTGGTTTTTCTCCCCGATAATACAGAAACACTGGTTTAGAAAGCTGCAGATTAAACCCACGTACGCACACACAAACCCTGAATTTAATGCACAAACCGGCACTGTTTGCCCTCCACGTGCACATACTCCAGAGGGAAGACGGTGCATTTTTAACCAGAAAGAGGGCTTGAAGTGTGTTCTAGAAGCTCAACAACTTCTGGGTTTAGGTTGTACCAAGACATAGATTCACAAATCCATTCAAGAAAAGCAGCAAGGACTAACTGAAAGCAACAACTTCTAAACAACAAATGAAACATGTCTGCGAGCTGATGAAGTGATAATAAACTGTTTAAGAATCTTGAGGGTGTTGCTGTGAATGTGAGCACGTAAGCCTGGTGACTCACTTCCTGTGAACCTGATGCCAGCCTCTGAGATTCTGCTTCTTTCCCAAACGCACACGGGACCAAAATTCCCCCTCACGTACGCTCCTCAAGTGACCCAGAGGGAGTGTGGCTGGGAGAATGTGGCCTATGTTGCTAAAATTAGCTTTTACCATGGCCAGAATACACTTGGGGCGAAAGAGGACCTTGGCATTTTTTCATGAGGAGACTGTGGGACGACACAACCAAACTGAGATTTAAGACCCTGAGAATAACCCCCGTTTGCCTGGAGGGTCCAGGCAGCAGATTGGATGTATTTATTTTACTTAGATGAGGAAAGAAGCCTTCAGAAAATAGAAGAGAAGCAGCGGCATCTGAAAAGAAGGATGTCTGGAGAATGTTTGCTTTCCCATCAACTGAGCTGGTGCGGAGGATAAATTAACACAGCGAGAACACAATCATTCAGGGAGTCAGGGAACAGGTCAAAGGTCAAACGAAATGAAAATGTGAAAAATCACAAACCTCTCACACACACAAAGATGTACAACACTGCAAAGCAGCTACTGTTTAAGTCAAACAGTCTCCCGGCAACAAAATCTCTTCAAAGCCATTATTCAGCCCGGGTCTGACGTGCTGACTTGTTAAAAAGTTGTCTGACAAACAGAAAATAAGCAAAAGCAGAGAAAAAGAGCGTACTGGACCCCGAGATGAGAGAGAACAGAGAGTTTGTTTATGCATAAAAGCAATATGATGTGTGTGTCTGAAAGCACATGCACAGCGCAGCGACTGTTTGGCAGCTTTAACACATTTGTTCACATCGCTGCATTAATCCATGAAACTAAAGCGTGCACACACACACACACACACACACAAATGGCTTACCTGCGGACACGGGGAGGTTTTGGAGGCGGCGTGTCCCACCTCTCGTTGTCTGAATGGTGGCCTCTTTTGTCTGGACTGCTTTCATTCTAACACAAAACACAATAAAAAACACACGTCAGGTCAGCTCAGCTACACAACCAAACACATCGATGCAGCACAGAATGTCACAGATGTAAATACAAATGTAAATAACAGCGCTCAGCAAGTAATGGCGCCATGGCATCAACCTTTTAGGGCAATTCTCCTTTTCTTCTTCCCTTGTGACTCATTACTATGTCACCCTCCTCCCTCCTCTGACAACGAGGAAAGTCGTAAACACCTGGTTCAAGTCAGGTCATTTACATCCTTTGGGTTTGCATAAACTACGATGTTACGCTCTTGTGTACATGTACGTACACGCTGCTAGCAGTGCTTCCATCACACAGTGGAAGTAGAAAACGCTGTGTGGGATGGGTGCACGTGTTGGCCTGTTGTTCGTACTGCCGTTGAGAGCACCTAAGTGGGTGCTTTTAGTCACCAGCCACGGTTGACTGGACATGAGTCAATGAGTACACAGGTCAAATCAGTGCAGCTGCCACGAGCTGACCACATTTTTCCGTATGTGGCCACTGGGGAGAAAAAAAGTCTCTTATGATTTGCAGTAACTAAACGTAAGTCCGTTTTCTTTATTCCTGTGTAGATAAAACACCAACAATATAAAAATATCTCAATAGTACCAACTTATCTAAAGTGTTCCGGAGTGTCAGACTCTGATGTGCACGGCTGCACGTGCTGGAGCGAGGGTCTGCCTTTCCCAGCGGATGTCTATTCTGAGCCTTGGTGCATTATGGAGGAGAGGTGATGTCATCAGAGCTTCCACCAGCAGGAAGTGAAGCGCTGGACTGCTGCCAAAGCACCTGTCTGATGTCTGTGACCTTTGTGGCTTAAAGATTATCGATGTGGTTAACTGGCTGACTGAACCTTCTTTGCTCTGTAACGCTCTCTGGTACCTTCTGTGTTGGGCCGGATGAACTACGAACAGTGGTGACTGATCCCTTTTTAACGATCTGACACAATCCTACAGAACCAGAATTTCCTCTTAGGCACAGGCTCTGCGAGGGTCTTTGCAAAGAGTTTTCTGAAGGCCTCGCTCACTCTCTGGTGTTCCCTCTGCCCTTTCCTCCCCTGTGACTAATTATTTCTGTTTTTCCCCACTCCTGGCGTGTTACTCAGCGATCCTGTCTTTCTGCCACGCCACAGACCCTACAGCGCGAGCGTGCGTGTCATACCATGCCGTCGTGTATCTGCGCATTGGTGGGGCTCTCCAGTAGCTGCAGTTGTTTCTCAAAGAGCTGAGCGATCGCCTTGTGGACCAACTCGTACTGTTCCTGGGATGTGACGGGAGAAAAAAGCAGAACTGTTCAGCGCTTTGATCACACAGACTGTCAACCCAGTTTAAACAGCGCTGACACTCCAATCTGTATCGCAGTGACTTTGGGAGTCTATCAATCTCACAAGCAGACAAATATCCTGTTGTCTGTTTAGATAAATGAGTGTGTGTTTGTGTGTGTTGACAAAGTCTCCCTTCTGCTTTGTTACCAGCCTAAACTAAAAACAAACCTTTGTCTGAACCGCAGAGTGTCGCTGGGTCCTCATTTCTTGGATCAACCGGAAAACATTAAAATCTTCTGGGATTTTCTTTGAAAGCAACCAGCACAACAAAGAGGTTAATTCACACTGGAGCTGTTTCTAGTACAGCTAAGTTTTAGATCGGATCATTTGTGTCTTCACATACCCCTGCTTTGAGGAGGTTCCACGTGTAGTCGATAGCACAGATAGCGCCCGTCCTCCCACAGCCTGCACTGTACAATCACACACATTTGTTTCAAATGGTGGGTATGTTAAGTATACGACACCAAACAGGCCAGGAAGGAGATGAGCTAAAAACGCTGAGGTAGTCTGGCATCACGTCTGACACATCATATCATAAAACCTAATCTCACGCTGTCAGACGGCGTCTGCTATGAATCCACGAGGCACCTTCACAGAAGCACGGCTTTAGCTCCCGCTGTGCAGCAGAGGAACCAGGAAACGTCCTCGGGCTGCTCATAACACTTGTTTACACATTACAGATGTGCGGTAACTGCATATACGCCTCCGCATATGTGCGTTTAGGCTCATTTTTGTCCTGCTGCAGACACAGAGACGCCTCTCCATACGTCTTTACTCCAGTTAATAGCGGATGCTCTGCTCTTATCAGACGCTGCCCGTAAGCTCTTAGCATCCGCCAACAGGCGTATGGCTAACCATCCATGAAGGAACATTAGAACAAGAAAGCAGATTTACTCTACTCAGTTTACTCTTTTCTAAGAACTGTTTCTGTCGGGTGTAGATATGAAAACATTCCTTGCTGCACAGAAGCTTGATTTAAAAAAAACATGCCAGCCACCTGTTGCACATTCTTTCAGCCTCCTCACAGAAAATCACAGACCTATTAATCACTCAGCTCCCTTCCAAGACCTTCGACTATTTAATGCATGTCACGTATACACTACTGTATTTCAGTCCTGATCCATTTTTATTGCCTACAGCATGTCTGCACAGAAGGTCTAGAACATATCTACCTGCAGTGCACGCAAATAGGAACATCGTTATGGTCTTGATATTCTCTCATCAGCCCAATCATGTCCAGTATCGAGTCAAACGACGACGGTACATCGTGGTCCGGCCAGTTTAAATAATGGAACTGCGTTATCCTCCGAGTTTCCTGCTCAGAAACAAATGTTGGAGGGTTTTTAAAATGTGGAAGTTGGGTTGTTGATGTGGAATAAAGTCAGTGAAAACTTACATTCTCATACTCCACCATCAAAGCCCTGATGAGGTAGTCTGTCCTGGCCTGCTCAGATTCCTAGAAAACAGGAAGCGGGAGAATATTTACACAATCCTGGACTAAAATGGTCATTAGAACAAAATGTGAGAAATGCAGTAGTCAAAGAGCACCCCTCCCCTCCTCTTCTGACACACTCTTTACAAAAACACACACACACATCTGAGATTTATTTACTCACACAGGAGATTCTGAAAGGGCCAAATGTTACAGGCTCCTCTTTAAACTGCGGGTAATACCGCTCACATTTTTTCTGGAAGAGAGAAAACAGAGTTAATTTAGGCAAGGAAAACACCACAGCTCCATGCGAGGGCTCAAAAAAAATGCAATTAACTCAGCATCAGTAACACGGGCAATGCTCAACTCATCAGTGTTACCAGGCACAATTAACAGCAGCCATTAGTAACTTTGGCTCTTCTTTTTAAGCGTCATTTAGCTTGTAATATATAATACTGACAATAAATAATGTAATGACCAAATAGTTGTGGAGGCTGAACTCTCCAACTGATGTGCTATATTTATACTAGAATGAAACAGCTCAGTAGAATTTAATTCATATTTATCTCACATGCACTGACACACAGAAAGGGATTAAACCTCATTCTTACCCTTCCCATCTCAAACTCACGACAAGCCATAACAATAACCTGCAGAGAGACAAACAGGGAGGATTATAACAAATATTTATGTTCACAGCCAAATCTGTTCTGTCCAAAAATATTCTATATGTTCTATTTATGCAGAGTTGTCGCTGTGGATACGTCCAGATTCCACCCTCACACACTAACATAAGTATTTTAGAAAAACAAAGCAGCAGATAGTATCTTTATTAAGTTAACTTACTGGCTAATTGTGGTGAAATCATTTTTGAGAAAATCGGTTGTTATAGGCCCAGACATAGAATAAATGTGGATTTGTGCGTCCAGGTACACCGTCGGGCATAAAAACCTTAACAACAGACCACTTTTTAATAATAAAACTGGGTATGACAGCGTCACTGTTTTCAGTAAACCTACAGAACCCCCACTCGTTCCCTCTATCCCTCCCCTGGTTCAAACGTAAGCAATCCCCACCTGGCTCTTAATTCCCTGACAGCTAAATTAAATATTTATTATATATAATTATACTAATTACTACACCCACTTTTAGTTCTAAATAACAGCCCTCTGCTAATATTTAAGTTAAAACTGATCGGTTCTAACCTAAATAAATTGCATTTTTGGCATACTCACAGCTACATTATACTCCCAGTTCATCCTCCAGAAGTCAATGACGGTGTTTGGCAGTGGGCCCTGAGTTGCAATATATGTCTCAGGGCCATCCATACCCTGGAAGGAGAGATGGTCTTCTATAACCTCTGTGCTGCGCCAAAGCACTCCACATGGAATGTCTCGCAATATATCAAGTAAAGTGCAATGGAATCACGGTTTTTACCTTAATAAAGTTGGCATTGATATAATCTGTGTCCTGATTGCTTGTTTTTAATCCCAGCTTCACCCTGCTGTGGTCAACTAAGTGGAGAATCAGAGGAAGAAACATTTATTTTGCCATAGAAATCATTCTGCTGGCAGTAACAGGCCAGAATGGTTAAAAATGGGAATGAGCGGAAAGAAAGGCAGACGAGGGGAGGGCAAGCAAGGAAAAAAAAAAAAATAGGAATGGGACGTAAAAGAGGTTAATGGAGGCAGAGCAATATCCTCATTCCTTAATACGCCTACGTGAGAGTACACATCTGTCAGGGATGAACCAGTCCTTCCTTTCCCTTATCACCAGCTCATTCACAAAAAGCCTTATTGAATGCTGGGACAGCAGAGGATAACAGTAGGGAAAAAAAGAGGACGGCTATCGTGTCAGCTTCCATCCGGGGCATTACATAAAATTCTAAATATGTGGACTATTGCTACACGGATTCTAGGCATATGTTCCTCTGCAACTTACAGAAACCCATTAATCTTTAAATTCATGCACCTAAGTGATGCTTTATTGCTGCGGTCCTGCCAGCTTTTATTCAGATTATATATTCAGCCGGGCCATGCAGCTGCATTAAAACTGAGCAGAACGCTTGGTTCAAATGAAAGTGCTGTTGTTATTAATAGCAGCAGGAGGAAAGTTCTCACAATCCCATCCAGCTGCAGGCAGGACAGCGGATCCATTGGCTGCTTGATAAGACTTTTGTTGGTGTTGTTTTGTGTATTACAGTAACTGTTACCAGACTGATTTAGATCGCTGACGCTCCGTCGTGCTGACACACAAGGAGACAGGACTTACATGGAAGTATGTCTTTGTATCTGTTCTTCTTGACATTCTCCTCCTTCTCTCCTGCATTGGTGGGGTAAATCTTCTCTGTCCGGTATTTTGTTGATAGCCTCCGTAACCTCTGGAATTAAAAAAAAGGCAGAGAAGGATTGTTAATGTCCTAGATGTAATCAGATCCAACAAAGAGCAGGAAAATGTTCCGTATAAATAACGACAGTACCAGGTATTTAATTCAAGCTTTGTGTTTGAAATAAAAGTTTTCTTTTACATGGAAAATGATGAACAAAGATTTTAAATCAATGTTTACAGTAACAGAAATAACTCCTCAACTCCAGGTCTCCATTCAAATCAACTAAATTAAATAAATGTCTGTGAATTAAATTGCAAGACTCTTCATTCACGACAACAGTCAGCCCAACGGTTCTAGTAAAACTGCTTAAAGAGGCCATTTCTCTCAAACACCATGTTTGGGTTCCCTAATGTGGTTTGCTCACTTTCCTCTTTCTTAGACTGCGAGGAAATTATACATCAACCAAGTTTCTGAAGCTTCTCTCACTACCCCCACCCATCTCGCTGACTCTTGAGAAAGTGAGCGTGGGTGTTGGGGCAAACTCCGTATTACTCCAGAGACTCTAAACGGAGCTGCGTAGTCGCTGTGAAGACGAGCCCTGACTTACTTTCTTTCTAACGGGAATGAGAGACCCCCCCTCATTTTTCACGTGGCATCCCCCGTCTTTTAAACCAGGCTAAGCGACAAAAATGAAGGACAGGAAACGAGGCAGTGAAACGGAGGTGCGCAAAGAGACTGTGGGTGGCAACACAGCTCTGTGTATATGTGTGTGCGTGTGTGTATGTGGTAATAGCATTACAGCTCCTCTGGCCTCGTCTGAATTACATTTCCAGCAGAGAACTGCTCCTGTGCTGGGCCAGATCCCGGGAAGACTCACACGCAGGCAGGCAGGCAGGTACAGACACACACACACACACACACACACACACACACACAGGCTTATACACACCGAGCAAAGACAGCAGGCAAAAATGATTTGTGATTTTCTCAGTCCACAAAATACATGATGAGGACAAATATGCAACCATTGTTGTGTTTTAACAGTTCTTGCACCCTGCCAAGAGTTTATCACCTATACAGTGGCCAAAACTCTGTCTGTCTTTCATCTGGAAATAGAAATGTAACTATATAGTGTTATATATGCTGTGTATTTTCAAGTATTTGTGTGTTCAGTTGCCTTATCCAGTCTCTCATATAGGTGATCCAGGCCATCTTTGCATTCTCACCACCAAAAGACTGAAGTGGTTCAAATGTCCTGCGGACAAGCCCCGCCTCTAATTACCCTTACTTCCTCTAATGTGTTGTAACACACACACACACACACTAAGAAATGTACAAGTGTGTGTACTTACAAAATAAATGTCATAAAGAGATGTGAGATTTATTTGCTGTTGTTTGGTACTGCGACGCCCCCATAAATGACACTTAAATCCACCACATCACCTCTGGAGTGAAACAACATTCTGATCCAGTCAGTTTCCTGCCAAGCTGGACTTCCAGTATAACACAGACAGGGTGGTGCCTTCACTGACACAAGTCACATGTCTAAGGAACATTTTTTGACCATCACCGACACTAAAATGACTCCAGAATGCCATAGCCATTACTGCGCAGAGGAATACAAAGATGGAGGCTGCAGAAAGAGATTAAAAACAAGGAAGATGGAGAGTGGAAACAGAGAGGTAAAAGAAAAACGTGTAGTTGTTAGTGGATCTAACCTACTTTCTGTCTCCTGTACTGCCCTGGCACATTAAATAATTCACTCACAAACACAAACACACACACACACACTCCATCGAGATTTTAGCAAAAAGAAACTACGCTCTTCACTGAACAGGTCAGGAAAAAGTATTTGTGCGTGACCAGGAAATGGGAGCATTGAGCGCCGGCAGTATCGACAGTCACCTTCCACGTAAGCACATAGGAGCTAAAATAGGTCAGCTCGTACAATGCTCTCAGAAAAATCCATCTCCGGCGCTGTGAGCATGCAGGGGAAAAGATGCATCGCCCCGGCAGAGAGGATAAAGGGGTCTGCTGTTTCACTTCTCTTTGCTGATTTAATAAACCTGACTGATGCTCTGTATGATTGTCTGTGTTTTGTGGAAACACTGAGTGCATCAGCAACAGCAATAAAACAAATAAAAACTGTGAAGCAAAGTCATTAGGAATAAAAGATAACGACTAAATCAAGTGAATGAAAAGCTGCTTAAGGAAGGTTATAAAATATGCATCATTAATTTTGTAAAATGTACCCGCTCTTCAGTTAAATAAGAGGGTTTATACCAAATCCACTATGCGTCAGGCAGCATCTAATGAAGTGGTGCAATCCAAGGAAATCGAGACCCCACCCAGACCACGAGGGTGTGTGCATGTATGTGTGCGCACGTGTTCATTAGCAAAAAAGATCAGAGACAGTGATAATGTCCGACAATTAGCGTGATCCGCCGGGCTGGATAAACAGACTCGAACGGGGATACGTTCGTGCATTGTGCAGTCACTTCCAGTTCATGGCTACTGGCCAATATAGGTCAGTGGAGCACTGATAGCATGAGCGGTGTAAACAGCTACTCAACACATGCCAACAGCCTGGCTAAACCGGTGGCTCTGCGGCTAGCCGGCGAGCGATGTTTGGGTTGTTTTGCTTCTATTTTCAAACCTATCCTGCATTTTTCTGTGGTCCCAAATTGGGCCGTGATGCCGAAACAAGACATTTTTTTTTAGCCTATTTGTACTGTAGAACCCAGCTGTTTTCTTTCTATGGCTAATTAACGGACGTATATGGCCGTAAGAATCAGCCTCTGACCTGCTGCACTCGTCTCTGGAGGCAGAGGGTGAGGCAGAGGAAACACCTGGCCCAGGCTGGGTGTGCTGGTTTCAACAAGCTGCCATCACTTTGGCTGCACACATCCTTTGTCACATTAAAATCTCCTGCCTTGAACGCAGTCACAACAAATGGGGTCAATTTTTATAGTATGCCTCTGGACAAGGACAGACATTAACCACACTGCAAACAAGCTGGGTGGGTTAAAGAACAGCTGTGTGCACAAAGAAGCCCTTCAGAAATATCATTCAGTGACACAACTGTTTAGACTGAAATCTGCCGTCACTGAGACCATATATAAGAATTAAATACACCACCAATCAAGAGATGAGCATTAAAATGTAATATAATTTAGTTTTACTCTCAGGCCCTTGTGCTTGCATGCAATGCAACTGCCTGGAATTAACCTATTAGGTCTTGTCTGTGCGCCCTCGTGACTCTGTTTGATTTCTCACAGACGTCCATTTGTCTCCTCGTCCTTTGATTCATGAAAGCTGAATCCCCACTCCGACTGATCTCACGCATCAACTGACTGACCCTGGCACACAACACAGAATATGAAACACAGCAGGCAGCCGACGTAGTCTGAAAAGCATAGAAAACATGAATTAAGAAAGCTACACACGGGTGTGTCCAGACAGTCCAGCGCTGGCTTGGCGTGCCTTGACCATTACGTACAGACGCGGCTTGTTGCATCATTTCCTGGCCGTTTGGGTGTGAGGTCGGCTTATCTTGATCAGTAAAGTGATTCTGACTTGCCCGAGTCAGATAGAGTTCATTATGTAGAGCTTCGTACACACGGACACAAGGGTGCACAGTAACTTCGGAATGGAAACTCCCAGCTTCAGGGCCGGAGGCTGATTTCTGGGTTGAGACGTGGGCGGCTGACAGAGGAGCAGACTTATGAGACCAGCAGTCCTGTGACGAAAAGATGAGGGTGCATCCAACACACACAGACAACAAAAAGCAGATGATCCATGTAAATTGCAATTTAGCAATGCATCGTCTTCCGGTATGACCTTTTGCTTTCATGTGAGTTCATGTTCCCGTCAGTGCTGTGGAACAGGTGAAGTATTAAGTCTTCTGAATCTCGAGGGTCTGCAGGTAATTAAATATCACACGTGAGGAGGGGAAACACCCTTAACACGATTCAGCGCTCACTGGAAGGTTGGGCATCGTCGCATCCCTTTTTCTCGACTCCCCTCAGAGTGTTTCATGTCTTCCCAGCAGGACACTTTTAAAAGTTTCTGTATGCATGTTTTCTCTGCCTCCTTTGATGTGCTGCCTGGGAGTCATCTTCTTACAAAGGCGGGGAACAAACACACTCGTGCGCTCCCACACACACAGCTAGGCTGAGCAAGATGGCTAAATCCTGTCTAGACTACGGCTGAGCCCAGTATTCCCATTTGAAAGTTGGTGCAATGACACCGGTAAACACGCCAGAGGTGATGTTCACAAAGACTTCTGGTTTCCTGCTGTGTGGTCTGCACACTGAGCTCATCCTGCACGTCCTTCTCAACACAACCCGTTAGTGGTTAAATGTGCTGAAACTGAAAAATGATTTTTACACCTACACCTAGACCGCACTTGAACTCCTACATCACACTGAACATACAGCTACCGTCAGCTCATGCGATGCTCAGGCAAGTAAACGAATGCTATAGATCTACAGTTTTTAAATCAATCTGCGCAAACAGGTTGCACCAAGCAGCTAACGATCCCCTCTTGCTTTTGCTAAAACCCGTAAACAGAAGCCCTCGTCCTCAGATGTTCAGTAGCTGACACACTGCCAGCAGAAAATAAGCTGCGTGTGATGGCCATGTGACGTCTCCAGACTGCATCTGGAGTAAATTTGGGGTTATATTTTGCGTAACACTGTTAACACGGTAGCACAACTTGAACATCTGCTATCTCTGAGAGAACAAGGCTGCAAAAGAATACATGCTCAGCATTTATATACTGTGTGTTCCTTCCAAGTCGTGAATGATCTAGACGAGGTCAGGTCATGCAATGCTACCGTGGAGCTCGGCCCTGAACTACATCGTCATAAACCCTGCACACCTTCTCTGTGTGGTAATGCTCGTGTAGCTGATGCCATGGAATAACAATGACCAAGCTACTCCCCCAAGACAGAGCCGTTGTCGCTTATTTTGGAACATTTCGGATTAATATCTCCACAGCAGTGTTAGCAGAAGATCAGTAACTTAAGCACCTCAGTCTAGAAGTAGCAGCAATGTTCATGAGGGTCTTTAAATCAGCAGTTAGCAGGCGGTACTTAGTCTGAGGCGGCTCCGTCGTCGTCAAACCAGCAGTGCCCAAAAGAACAGAGGTTACAGAGGTTAGAATTTCGGTAGCAGCAGAGTCCAACATACAGTATAACACAGGGCTGCGTGTCAGATTCTATATTAAGCTTCTTTAGTGTTCTCTAAAAAAGATGAAGGCATCTCATTTTAATGAGCAAGTTTTTTTTTTTTTTTTCCTGGGACAGCCCAGAAACGTTTCTAGATAAATACTGTCACCACCAGTGGTCCCTGATGTTGTCTGCGTAGCTGGACACATTCTATAACAGGTTCTGGAAGGTCGTGGATCAATGGAGCCAGTTGATAACCACTCATGTGAACCCAGCAAGATCACCATTATTTGAATAATGTGGCACCAGCGGCTGCAGAGATGCATCATGAGACTGGGTTGACGCCTCCTCGACCCTTTGAATTCACACACAATCCATCAATTTATCAAAAAACTGATTTTTCCTCTTCCACAAGACACAGAGGATAACACAATATCAACCAACAGAAGACCTAATGTTAGGCTAATCATTTCTTCCTTATCATCTGGATGAACTGTATTTTTCTAAGGAGACGGCTAACAAATTCCAATAGTGCTGAACACTCCTCCACGACCTGGACTATCAACACGTATCAATCTCCAGACATGTTCAAACAGCCTCAGCTCGATGTGTCCCAACCCTAAAATGCTGAACCGTATAATCGCCCAGTCATTGTCTTAACAGAGAACTGCAATTATTCCAACACATTCCATATACATAGACAACAGCACATTTGAAGCTGGTGCCCAGGCTGTGCTGATGATTCAGACTGCAAAGGAGCACGCCCCTACACCGTTTTGGGTTCTGAAAGCTGTGCAAGTCGTTTGAAACTGGAACAGCGGACAAGCAGCAAGCAGCTAGGGTGCCTCTGTGCGTAGCTGCCGAGTCCTACACGCCGTCATGAAGCCCATCTGTGCTCAAGTTTTCTCGCTGACAAGCTGGTAACTCTCCTGAATAATTGATGTGGATCTCTTCATCCACTGGCTGATGTTGCCAGAACATTTACCTAAAGCCCATTTTTACACAGATGCCATAAATGAGACATTCTGCAACGATTGTGAATAACCGACTATAGGAAACCTTCAAACTGAGACAGTTTATATGAGAGATTTAGAACAAACTATCCGTTTGGGACGCTAACAACACATAAGATTTGAATCAGAGTCTATAATGGCAATAAATGCAATCTGAAATGCTTATGAAACAACATAAAGACATCAAGAATGCAGGCCTGACGAGCAGTGTGCGATATCCTGTAATTTTGGAAAGGGAGTTTCTGCTTGAGGCTGCCATTTTCTGCAGCCACAAAGCCTGAAGGGGATGTTTTGTCCCCCCAAAAAATGAGAATAGAACACTTGTTTATCTAAAACCATATGGCCATAGAGCCATTTAATATACAGCAGCGGTGCTAAAGGTGTCAAGGTGCACCAAGTCGCAAATTATATACTTAGTGTGCAGGGGACCCGCTGTCAATCAAGAAATTCTTTTTCTTAAATAGTTTTGGTTGGATGGTTTCACAACTATTCCTGATCACATCCATAACGTGAATTATAAGAAAGCCAAAAGAGGACTCGTCTGGGCTCTTTTAGATCACTTCCTAAATGCCACTTATGCAGCCCTACATCCCTTGTAGTGGGTTTTTTTGTACATCTGCTGCCTGTGGAGGAAAACCAAATCAAAAGGAGTGGAGTAGGGTGGACCCCTACATCATTTTATCATTTGTTGTCTCAGTTCAGTCAAAGATGGCTGTATAATTTGTGAAACATTTACCCAAACTGTGCTCATAACTGTTAAAGCTCAGACTTTAAAGTCAGGTCATAGTGTTATGAAATGGTGCGGGAAAGAATGTTGCAAGCTGCAGCAAGCAGCCCGAATGAAGAAACAAAGTGAGGAGAATGAGGTTTACATCGACTGACGATTGTTGAAGAAGAAAAGTTAACCACTTTGGTGCCAACCTTTGGTAAAACATGTAGGTCAGAACTTGTCGACTGCTTCAAATTGTTAAACTGTGACGTAATTTAATCTGAATCCACTGAACATGCAAATATTATCGTCTCAGTTTAACCCCACATTTTTCACTTATCTCCTCTCATCACGTGTTCAGACCAATGAAACTACAATGCCCACATACAGCAGACACAGGTTACAGGAGAGCCTTTCCCGGTGCAGTTATTTCACAAGCCTTAGACAATTCCTATTTTGAGTATGCAGTTGCAACACAATAACATCCAGTGATGTGATTGCAGTGTGGTGAATTCTGGGTCAGCGGTCACGATGAGGTACAGTCAAACAAAATAAACACCCAATAGATGTCTTTTCCTCTTCAAAAGACTCCTTCATCATGAATGGAATGAAAAAAAAAACAGCCTCAAGACCAGACAGTAGACAAGAAAAGAATATAAATAAGTTTGATATAAGATCTGTACACTCACTGCTACCTCATAAAGCTGGTCTTAATTGAAGGATGCATTCATCTTAGATGCTGTAATTTTCTGATTTATTTATGTACTCCTGAAAGTCACTGCAAGATTTTTTTTTTTAATTCACGTGTCACCACTCCCTTTTAGACTACAAAAATTTAATTGCATCCGAATAGTTTCCTGAAAAACTTCTAGAACAACCAGCTGAGGGGTTACTATTTGCAGTTAAAAGTCACCACATGACACCTAAACCATAGTCACCATCCGTAAGAATCAGGAATACTATGAACCAGTCATTCCAAAAGTTAAAAAAAAAAATAATAATAATAAGCAGTATGTCACACTGTACAAAACCACAATAAAATACATCAAGATGCTTAAAATACGTGTGCCTCGTTCAGTTAGTATGACATGAATAGAGCAATCAAGACTGTTTGGATCCCACCTAGAATATGCGTCTGTCACAGGTTTTTCCTGCTCACTATTGCTTCTGATCACTCCTACGATATCTGGAGATAAATAACACGATTTAGGTCTTATTTAGTAGCAACAAAAGCTCTACTGGATGGCTTATCTGCCTCACCAATGTTAAGTTAGCTGCATGGGGCAGAATTAGCTCAGGGTCAAAATAAAGCTACTGGTTTTACTAGGAGGATTGTTTACAAACTGGTAAGACTATGCACCGGAAAACTGCAGGTACATCACTAAATACTCGCTCCTTTTCTGAGTGGTAGTGGACAATCATCAGGGATAGTTAGCACAATAAGTTCGCATAGCACTACGCTTCCGTCCAGCATTTACCCCATTTAAGTCTTACCCCGTGGATGGAGAATGACATAAATGGGTCATATTTTGTATTTATTCTTCACTTCAAAGACGCAATAGTCGCCTGTGTTTCCAGAGACAATGCTAGGCCGCCATGTAAAGCCTGGAAATGGGAGGAAAAGGAAAAGGGCAGTGTGGCCGCCCCTGCCTCACCTCCTGGGGCAAACACGGAAACAAGAGACGGGGAAGGGGGGTGGGCTACGGAGGGTCAGCGCGGAGGGAAAGGTGAAAACTATGAAGGAAGGGACAGATATGAGGCGCAGGAAGCTAGGTGTGCTCTTTAATTCTGACCCACCATAAAGTCGCTGCCGAAGTTGTCCTCTCCCCTCTCCTCGTCCCCCTCGCTCATGGCCTTCACCTCCTCGATAAACTTTCTCAGGATGCCGGCTTGGTCCATCCTTTGGCTGTCTTGTAACGTATCCCGGTGCTTTTTTTCCTCCCTCGAAAATCAACCACCCTGAGCCGCGGGGTACACAACGCAAAATAAAACGGACGGGGAAAGGGAGAAGGTGGAATAAATAAAAAATAAATAAACTTCAGGGGTCCCCCCAGAGAGCCATCGTCGGTTCACAACACCTTTTTATCATCGCCCCATATTGTTCCGTCTCTTCCGTCTTTCTTCTGGGCTGTATTGCGCTGAACGTTACCCCCAAAGAAAGGCAGCGGCACCCGTGCTTGTTCTCCACCACAGTTTCAGCGCTGTGGCGTAAAAGATACTTTAAACCCCTTGATCTGTAAAATAGGACATATAAGGACAAAAGACCCCCAAATCGTATCCTGGCCAGTCTATCCACCCCTCCCTGTCTTTCGCGATTGCCACATTAACACACCACTGCTCGTTTTTCGCTACTGGGGAACATCCGGACTGGGCTAAACCTTGGGATAAAACGCCCCGCCCTTTCCATCACATTCGTCCCGACGATTGGGTATATGAAAATAAGTATTACAATTTAATTGGCTGTTACGGTTGTAGCTCAACCAAACACCAAGTCTCATTGGATGGAATACTTGTCTGTCGTCTTGACACGGAAAGACATCATTGTCGCCATCATCCTTCTATTACGTAATAACGATAATAATGATCATTGTCATCATCAGCAGAGGACGAAGAAGAAAAACCTTTTTTAAAAGCGCTATCAGCTGATATGTATCATAATATTAACTCAACATAAACATTATACCTGCTGTATCATTTCCCTACATAAAATTTCTCTATAATAGTTATAATTATACAGTATATATAAGTGATGTATGGCTAGAGTGTCTTAATAAAAGGCATTTCATAAAGAAAATATTAATACAAATGGGCATATCTGCTATTTTGATGTAATTTCAGTAAAGCAAGTGGTGGTTTCATGTTTGACAATCCCCAGGCTGGCAGATCTATCCAGCACACCAATATTATATTTATATGATCAATATGAAAAGAAAGGGAGAAAAGATACACTCATTTTCTCCATGGTTTTAAAATGGACTGGAGTGCTTCACTGATCCTATCAAATAGATAGGTGAGTCACACACATAATCTGGATTAAGAGATTGAAGCAAACATATTTATGATGAAATAAATCTGTAATGGTCACGTGTGTGAATGGAGGCAGTGCTGCTAAAAGCAAAGGCAGTATTAAATAGCTGCAGCGGTGAGATTATACTCCGTTCACATTACGTAACTATTTGAGATAATCCTCATTATTTCATTTCATCAAGCAGTTGACAATCTGTTGCGAAGAAGAGAGACCAACAGTGGGCAGACTGGAGTTTTGAAGGAATTGTTGGGAGCCTCAGTAAATACTCATGCACAATCAACCAGCTTCTGATGGGCACACTCACACAGGAGAGAGCAAATGACTTTGTTTTCCTTTCGTTCTACCAGTGGCAACAAACAAGTGCTTCCATTCAGCGCGGTGGAAGGACGCTGTCGCGGAGCCAATGAGCTTCCACACACAGGCCGCAATTGTCCTTAAACGTAAACTTGTTACCCTCAGTTTATTTTGGCTCTTCTTTGTGTCCGTCCCCGTGTCCATTCACACGTCTCAGGAGCGTCGTCACGTTATTGATGTGCGCCTGTCTTTGTGGTGAGGTTTGTTTCTTTCTTTTAAGGTTCAGCTGGAAAACGGGTCAAGCAGACTGAATACACGCAAACCGAGAGCTGGGACCTTTAATGAGGAAAATAATACTCCACATTTCCTCACTCGTTTCTGCACTGTTCCTGACCTTTGAACTCTCTGTGGAAAAGAACAGTTTGACTAATCAGACTCTATGAAAACATCACATGCTCAAAGTTTTCAACACTTCATGTTCAATATTCTAGTTTTATTGGCTATAATACCACATATTTTCTTGTACCATCAACATCACCCTAATCTGTCCTCATTAGAACCTTCTCTTTACACCCCTTTTATTACCCCACCTTTCACTCCCTCTTGTCTTTTTGTGCTCTCTCCTCATTCTTTCTGGAATGTATAGCTCTGAAGCAGCTGAGTAAAAGAATGTTGCAGCAACAAGCCCATACACAACCCAAGGGAGAGAATCTCTCACACTCTCACACACGCGCGCACACACACACACACCACACAGTAACAGTATGTAAATTTAACAGATATGGCCTTCAAAGGAAGGCAGAATATTAACATGCATCTTGGAAGACATCAGCAGGAGTCTCTTATTAGGACACACACACACACGAACACATACAAACACACACTGTCTGTTGCAGGAATTGAGTGAAAATGTGCCCTGAGGCTTCAGAAATGACTCAGTGGTATATTACACAACCACAATCTCTCCCTCCCTCGGCCTCTTCAGGCTTCAGAATTGATTAAAAATATACAGGGAGTGTGACAACATCAGTGATGCACATGCCTCCTTACATGTGACAGGCACATCCTATCATGCTGTGTGCTGTGTGACACGCCCCCCCGAAGGACCCCGAAGCGCTACTCAGTACTCAGTACTCAGTGCTCACTGCTTGGTGGAGGCCTGCATTCCCTTGTGTCTGCATTAGCTTAAATGTGGAATAAAAAAACATTTTCCTGATTTTAACAGTATTGATTTAATTGTCAACAAAACATCTTTAATTATGTTAAAGTTCAAAAAGCAACAGGTCAATAATTTAAATAAATAAAGTTCTATACAAAGTCAAGAATTGTAAAAAAGAGAAGATCTGAATAGATTATGTTGAAACAAATGTGCTGCATGTTTTGGTAAAGAGAAAAAAAATAATAAATGAGCACCCCAACCTGATCAGAACTCTTGAAAACTGATGTGTGGGTTTTGTCCCTGGAGTCGGGTAGACTTGGAAAGACAAAAGCTTGTGACGAACAAACGTTCCTCTCCTGTAGGTGGCGCTAGGTCTTTGCACAGTTTTCTAAAAGTGAAGCAGAAACTGGAAAATTTTATTAAGATTGAGGGGTCCACTCCAAATCATCACAGCTTCCTTATTTTCTAAGGCAGACGTAAAAGTAAGATGATAAAAATTACTGACGCTAAATATAAAAAGTAGCTTCTATAGTTCCTGGGTGCTAATGGCCTGATGTTAAATACAGATGTGCAGCCAGATGTTGACCATTGTGACAGTGTTGGGGCCCAGGGAGACTTTAAACATTGATGTAAAAAGAGCAGAAATAAAAGAGAGCTAAACAAAATGGGATGTTTTGTGTGACTCCCACAAGGTCGGGATGAGAAGTTCAGTTTTGTCTGTCGAGCCCTGAGCTTCCTGGTTGTCATGGCTTTGAAATATGTCCAAATCCCAGTGAAACAGAATACTTGCCCTGCAGGCATCATGATGTGTGTATTCATGATGACTGTGGCAGGTCTGTAGATCAGAAAAAAAAAAAAAAAGTTTTAAAACTGCTGCACATCAATTATTGCGTGTATCAATGACATAATTACTTAGACGGTCAGGTGGGAATATCAGTAACACTGTTGAACAACAGCTTAGCAAGTTATCTTGGCGTAGACTAACAAGGTCATGAATGTCAGAAAACTGCACGTCTGCATTGAAGCAATGCGACGTCTCACCTGCACCGTCGGCAGCGTCTTCAGCCACAGGGTCTGAGTTTATGATATATTTGTTGCCAAACAGCTGCACCATCTGGTCAAAGAACTTGAATTCCTGTCTCTCCCCTCTGGAAACAAGGAAAAGCAGCCTCTGGTTTGTTACGAGCTTTAAAAACACAGGCGCACAAGATAACGTTGCTCGACAGCCTGAATGTCACCCCTGACAAAGGACGGAGGGACCTACTTTCTCCCTTCCAAAAATTGTCGGAAATTGGCCTTCAGCCTCTTTATCCTGTTCTGACATTGCTCGGGCGTGCGCAGGAGGCCCTGGCTGGCCATGAGCTCGGAGACCTGCGAGTAGATCTGTTTGTTTATCGCCGAGCCCTTCAACATCTGCTGGATGTCTCTGCTGCTCCAGATGTTCAGGAGCGCCTCGGTCTCACCGTCTGTCCAGATCTGCTTGGAATTCTCCGGCAACCACTGAGCACTTGAGACAGCTACAACGGTGAAATCAGGTTGAAACCGTGATTTATGTATTTTGACCTTTAAGAATCACAAATGTCAAAATCCCACCTCTGCTGAGTTCCGGCTCCGCCGCACAGTCCTCTGGCTCTTCTGGCACCAACAAATCTGGGTCCGAGTCGTCCGCTTTCAGCTGCTTCCTGAAAATTCCATCCATCTCGCTGAAAAATTTAAAATCCTGCCTACATCAAATGAAAGGATTAAAAAAAACCTCACAAACCTCCAACATCTAAACACAATGAGGCTCACTGACAAAGCCCAAAAAAGGAGAACTGAAATAATAACAACTCACTTTTCATGGAGGAAGCCATGTTTGAGCCGTTTGATGCGGGAGTAGCACTGGTCTGTGGTCCGTATGTACCCTCGGTTGCTCATCTTGTCAGAGATGTAGTCGAACACGTGGCGGTTCTTCTGGGAACCTTTCAGCGTGAGCTGCACCGGGTCCTCGCCCCAGATCTCCAGCAGGGTGCGAGTCTCCTGCTCCGACCAGGGCGTCTTTCTACTCAGGTCAGCCTGGAGGAAGCGACTGCCCACCAGCTGTTCGACTGGGTACAAAAACAACATGTTTACATGATGGATGCCTCTGAATCGAGCTAAATGAGCGTCCGTCAACCTACACATGTCGGGACCCTTTTCTAGGAACGGCTGCAGCGCGGCGTCAGCAGGGGAAGCGTCCTCATCAGCGTACTCAAAGGCATCGCCGAGAACCGGAGCCAGGAGGTTATAGTACCTGAAGGAAACGGGACGTCCGCTTCTGCAGCAGGACACACAGACTCAGCGATCATCCACAGCCAGAAGAAAGCCGCCTTTGTTTCTACCTGCGGCTGTGGCAGCAGCGCCTGTACGTCTTCTTCAGCCGCTTCATCCTGGACTGGCACTGCTCCGCCGTCTTGGGGAACCCCAGGCTGCTCATCTTCTCGGCTATTTCAGCGAAGATGTGGCTGTTGTGCACGCAGGTCTTCAGGCTGTGCTGCACGTCGTCCGCCGCCCACACCTCGACGAGGGCGACCGTCTCCGGCTCCGTCCATGCCAGGTTCACGCCATCTGCAGCTATTGATGCAGACGTGGCGGTTGAAAGAAGCTGACTTCAGCCTCACAGCATCACGGAAACAAGCGTACCTGGATCCTGATCCGCCTGCTCGTCTCCTTTGTCATACTCGTCCATAGAGGCCGCCTCCTGTCCCAGGATTTGCTCCAGCTGGGTGTAGAATCTGTAATTGACTTTCTTCCCGTGCCTAGAAGTTGAGAGGACACGCATCAGCACAGCACAGCCTTGAACAGATTATCGGACAGCAGCTGACTGCCTGGGCGCACTTTTTTTTGTCGTAACACTGTCGGAAGTTGTTCCTCAGGGACTTGACTTTCCAGCGGCACTGCTCCGAGGTCTTCGAGAAGCCCAGGTCTTGCATTCTCTCCGAAATCTCGGCGTAAACGTAGCCGTTGTGGATGGATCCCCTCAGCGCCCTCTGAACGTCCTCCTCGCCCCAGATCTCAATGAGCGCCAGGATTTCCCCATCTGACCACAAGCTAGGCAGCGGCTTTTCCATCAAAACGCTGGTAACCGCATCTTAAAGACAAAAAGTCACCATTTTACAGATTTACGGACTAATAATGAATTGGTCAAGTAACCTTTCAACTAATTTTACCCCCGTCGTTTCCTCCGTCGCCTTCGGAGTCTTCGGATATCTCGATGGCGTCCGTCTCCACGACGGAGGCCGACGTGGAGGGTTGCTTATCCAGGATCTGCTCCAGCAGATCGTAGAACTTGAAGTCGATCCTGTCGGTCCTGGTTGCGCTAAAGACAGAAAAGCTAGTTGGGTTCACACACACACACACACACACACACACACACACACACACACACACACCGGTCCTGCGCGGCTCTTACCTGATGCTCTCGCGGCACTGCCGATAGTTGCTCTTCAGCCGTTTGATCCTGGAGTGGCACTGCTCCGGGGTGCGGGAGTAGCCGTTGGCGCGGAGTTTCTCCGATATTTCGGTAAAAACGTGACCGTTGTGAGGGTAGCGCCGTATGCTCCGCTGCACCTAAGTGCAGGAGATAGCGAAGAGTTCCACACAGATGCATTTTTGGAGTGTTAAGGTGAGCCAATTCCCTGAAAATCCTTATTTACCTGCGTGTCTCCCCAAATCTCCAGAAGGATGATCGTTTCTTTGTCCGACCAGGGCACTTTCTTCCTGTCTTCCACGGCGCCTACAGCAGACTCTGGAGGGATGCAGAAAGACTCTGCTGAAGCTCTGAACATGAAATAACAGAGAAATGGAGCCTGATGGGCAAAGATCGAAAGACGCGGAGAGCATTTACCCATGTCCTGAGGAACAAAGGAGGGAATGTCATCTTCTGGCTCTACAGAGAGTTCATCTGCCTGCTGCACCGGGACAAAGTCCTTGACCAAAACTCGCCCCAGTTCGTTGTAAAATTTGCAGTAAACTTGTTCCAGTTCTTTTAAGCTGGACGGAAGAACAAAGAGAAGTAAATCAACAGCATCCTGAACCCCTCCGCCTACTTCTGCTCGACACACACTTGTTATGGTAGCTCTGCCTGAAGTTTAGCTTGAGCCTCTTCAGCCGTGTCTGGCACTGCTCTGGCGTCCTGGAGAAGCCCTGGGCGGCCATCTTGTTGGATATGATGGTGAAGATGTGTCCGGTTCTGTGCGTCATCCTCAGCTCCTGCTGCAGCGTGTCTTCCCCCCACGTGTTGATGAGGAACAACGTCTCTGAGTCTGTCCATGGAATGCTCCGAGTCCCTGTTACGATCAAACCGGACTTTAGTTTTGCAAAAAAATAATAATAAAAAAAAAAAGAGTGATTAAGAAGAGCTGTTTTAGAAGCGAGCATACCAACTTCTCTGTGAATCGTTTGGCCGAGAACCTGCAGGTCCTCGTCACCGTCTCTGGACTCCTCGTCATCGTTGAGTTCCTCCACGTCATACGTGATCTCGTTAGCGTTTGACAGGCGCGAGGAGCCGAGTACCCGTTGCAGCTGCTCGTGAAACCTGTACTCCATCTTGGAGTTGGCTCTGATATCAGATTCCAAAAAAAGCAAAGAAAATTGAGGAAAATCTGACTCAGAGTGGACACGTCGTCTCTTTGACACCCACTTGTGGTTCTGACGGAAATATTTCTTCAGGCGTTTGATCCTGGTCTGACACTGTTCCACGCTCCTCATGTAGCCTCGCTCTGCCATCTTCTGGGCGATCTGCGTGAAAATGTGCCGATTCTTCAGGCAGCCCTTCAGAGCCCTCTGGACAGAGTCCTTCCCCCAGATGTCCAGCAGGTGGAGCGTCTCCTCATCCGACCAGGGAACTTTAGCATCCTTAACCACAGAGAAAGAACCTTCCTGGGGATCTAGCATAGAAACCACAAGATAAAGATAAGAAATAATGATCAAAATCTGTATTTTGTTCAGGAATTATCGAAGAATTTTGATACTTGTTGATTTGATACTTTTTCAACCTGAATAACATCTAAATCTCACTGAATCGGTGTTTTAAATAACAAACCTGTGTATTCTCCCCATATGGAAATCAGAGGAGATTCGCTGGAATTCTCATCATCCATGGACGGATCTCTGCGATGGTGGCAAAAACACGAAAAGAACTGATTATATACATTATTTCAGTCACTGATATTGATGCAGATTACCCAGATTTCTTTGCAAAGCTTCAACAGGATTATCTTTAACTGACAGAGGGCAGATTATAGGATTCATTTGTCAACGAATAATCCAGATGGATTTTTTTAGGCAGAATTATAATCTGCATTTAATTTTGTGCCAAATCCACAAGAGCAAAAATAATCAACAGTCACATTTCCACTGCAGCAGTTATTCAGGAATAAATACATTTGCGGTTCTTACAGAAACGCTGGCGCTTCCGTGGGTTGTTTTGTGGGGATATCCACATCTTCGCTCAGTTTCCGCTTCCTGAGAGGCCTCCCTCTTCTCGCACTTTGGCTGCTGTCTTCAGCCACCGAGTCGGTGTCTGTGGTCTCCTCGGATGTCGTGAGGTCTATTGTTTCGTCGCATGGCTGCTTCGTCTCCCGGGAGATGCTCTGGCCTCCGAGGCGCAGCCGGCTGTCCTCCGAGTCTCCCGCGACCTTTTGTCTCTGCCTCGCCGCCTCGGGGCCCCTCCTGCTCAATCTCTGGGGGCCGCCACCGTTGGTGGGCGCCTCCGCTTGTCCTCTGAGCTCTGAGGAGGTGGAGTCTGTGAGATGAGGCGAGGAGGCGCAGTTGATAACAGGTTTGGCTCCAGGAGGCAGGGACAGCGAAGACAGGATGCAGTCGTCCATCGGTAATAATCGAGGATCTACAGATAAATATCAGGTTCAAACATGTAACAGATAATAAAATAATTCAATTAATCTCTCTTCTAATGTACTAAAAAAAAACCCTACCGACCTTTCTCTTTAAAATGGCCGAGCTTCCTGTGGTGCTCCAACACGGCCTTCATGTCCCCTGGCTGGAAAGAGGATCGTAAACAGTCGGCGAGGAGCGTCGGAGCGTCTCCCAGCAGCGCTGTCAGCTGAGGAGAAACATAATTTATGCCATTTGAACGAAGCATTTCCCGATAAACGAGCTTGTTTTTGTTTACGGCACGATGATCTGGCTTGTTTTTTGGCAGATTGCTACAGAAAAGGAGTGCAGGGGGAGGATTTATTGTGCTGCACCTGAGCCTTGTTAGCCCTCCTCTGGATGTGTCTCTGGATCAGACAGATGGGGCCCTTTCAGCGCAGGTTTATTATTAACAGGAGACAAAACGCAGGCTTCTGACGGCACCCTCAACTGCAAGCTCGCAGTAAAAAGCGGCTCAAGCCAAAGCCAAAACATTACGTTCCTGCTTGGCAACATCTGGTCCTGATAGGAATAATCAGGAAAACAAGAGCTGAAAGAATCTCCGCACCTGTGTGAAATCTGGAACTGGGAGCAGTTCATCCAGCCTTGATATAAATTCCCACACCAGCATCTCCAGGGACGCGTCGTACTTTGAGCCAAAGTAGGCGGGGAAGATCTCCTGCAAAGAGAAGACAAGAAGGATTATTAAACTGAATTTCTGTCCAACCTGGATTATAGCAACATCAAAACTGACGCACGTCTTTGTTCCTGTTGAAACTGGACTAATATTTAATATTTTTGAAGCTTTCAGGTCCAGTTTGATTAGCAGAAGCAATAAAATGCATGTTTTATTTTTTGCAGAAAGAGTAGCAGAAGATGAAAAATCCACTCCTGGCAGCTTTAACTAGCTCTCTTTCCTTGACTCAGCGTATTGAGACATGCACAGCATCTCACCTGAAAGAAGTACTTTCTTTGCGTGGAATTCTCCAGTAATGAATGCACCAGCTCCACAAAGTTCACCTCAGATTCCTCCACCTGGTTAATGGTTTCCTGTCTCACACACACACACACACCTCTACAATAAGATTTCTAACAACAGGCAGAAGGAAACAACGGTCAACAGCCTGTCCTTGCTGCACAGCCTCAAAATTACTACACATACTAGACAGCGTTCTCCTGGCCAACAAAGCAACCACAACTCTCTTTTACGTAGCATTAGCATTAATGCTAAAATAATAACATGGCTCTGAAACTAATACCAAAATGTGGACCTCTGAGTGTGCAATCCTGGCCTGTGGTTACTCACGTGGTGGTCCTTGGCGGTGCTGACAGGGGCTTTAAGTCTGTCCAGATGTGGCTGGATGTCCTGCATGTCCACCGGGTGCTCGCCGCGACACATTTCCAGGACCAGCTGACGACAAACCAAAGCAACACTATCACCAACGCTGAATTTCAGCTGTGATTTTCGGCACTCAAAGAGAAAAACCTACACCGAGGCCCTGAATCCGTGACTGTTACTCACCCTGGCCCTGAGGCCCATGATGAGCTGAGCCTTCTGACTGTAGCTCATTAGCTCTGGGACTAGCTCCGTCACCATGGTAACAAACTCCTCCAGTATCCCGTAGTGGTCCACAAGTCCCTGCTGCACTACTTGCCACACCGCAGCTGACAGGAGCTGCAAAGGCGGGGCCAGGAGGCGCAGATACTGGACTGGAAGATCATTACCTGCAGACAAAGTGAGGAGGCCGTTATTTGAATGTTCACAGCAACAAGTCATGGAACCTAGAGAGCAGCTAATAATAAAATCACAGATATCTGTTTGATACCTCTGATATATTTGGGTGGTGGCAACATTTTATCCCTGAAAACCCTGATTCAATGACAAACCTACTTCCTGAACCATCCTGACCGTTGCCGTGGCACTGAAAGCCTCCACCATCCCCCATCACTCCTGCAAGCAGCTGCACTAGCTCAAGGGAAGCCTGGGGCTATCTGCGACCACACATCCAGGTCACTCCCTCCCTCCCTGCACAGCCCCAGCCTTCAGGAGGCAGAGCCTCCCTCCCTGAACGCTGCTGATCACCTCTCAGAGATCTGAAAAACCCAAAACAGTCCTCATCAACCATCCCAGCATACCTCCAGAGATGGCTGGGAAGATGTTTGAATTACAAGTGACCCTCCCCCCCCAACCCCCCAGCCCCCCAGCATCTGTGCCACAGAGGATGCACTTCCTGCAGCAGCTGATGGGCATGAACCTACAGGGGCAGTCCTCTCCTACCATCTGCTCGGCGAGGACGAGGCCAGGCGACAGAGCCTGATGGGACATTTGTCTGACCTGGAAGTAGCTTCTTTTGTATGCAAAGATCTACCAAATAGTGCCAACGGAAGGCAGTCTTGACGCCAGATGCCGCACAAGTGAACTTTGTTTAGGGCAGCCAAGTGCACGGATGACAGGCGCGTGATGCATTCAGGTGCTCTGACAACATTCAGACCCAAACTCGGCACAGCCGTGCAGCTCGACGGGCTGACGACGTCAGAAGCTACATGAAAAACATGTTTTGATTTACCGCTGTTTTTAATCGATATTAAAAAGAAAGTAATGGATGATTAAAGTACACGCACCTTGGTTGCTTCCATTCTCAGCCCCTCGTTTTATTTCCATTTAGCGGCTAACAGACAAAAACCCCACGCAGATGTCCGCCTCGGGTTGTAGCGATCGTTGGGGGGGGAGAGAGAGTCGACAAGGCGTAATGAATAAATTGTTAATTTTTTGATCGATAAAGCATCGATAAGCGATCGCCAGCGTGTGAGTCTCGATTGCGGGTAGGAAGGATGCATTCACGGGCTCTGCAGCTTTTGTTACCAGTCTCGGAGGAGAGGCAGAACAAAGGTTTCTGTCGGTCTCATCCGCTTCAGTCCAGATCGCGGCAAGCCCTCTTTCCTGGTTGGCTGGCGAAGACCGGACCAGCCCGGCGACTCACCGCTAGATGGCGGAAGCGAACAGCATGAGAAGGTTCCGACTTCCAAAGGAAATGGAACGCAGCATCAGAGTTGATGAGCTGCGGGTGAAAATTATTTACAAATTTAGGATTACATGCATTTTAATTTTCTGTCTTTCAAACCTTGAAATGATGTGTTTTCCCCTCAAAAATGAGATGTCAATAGTTGTCTGTTAATTATATTAGGATTTGTCAGATTTTTAAAAATAAGGAAAAGAACCTATTATATTTTTATAATATCACCATTTGAACAGTATACGATGTATACGGTATCTGTGCTTTGTATATTATGTAACATTTTTATTCCCTCTGTTTTTTTTTGTTTTTGGTTTTTTTTTTTTGATGAATCAGTCAAATAGATAAACTAATTCAGTATTGACTGCATGGATTTTAAAACAAAAGCTTAATGTCCTAATTGTAATCAATGTAACAACTTTTATTTATTTTGAAATAATATTTTGGAATATCGCTACATAAACAATACAGTCTTGAGAAGGTTGGAGATTGCATTTTATTTATAAAATTGACACTAGTCTAGTCCAGCAGGCGGCAGCGTGCGCTAAAGTCGACAATGTTAGTAAACAGAGAAGAAGAAGGTTCCCAACAGGCTGAGCAGGAATTCCGACGTCTGTCTAATCGCTGCTTCTGCAGGTGCGCAGAACTCAGCAAATACGGGACAAGGTCGATCCCACACTGGGGAAGAATTAGGAACTTAGCCGTGGAGTGTGGAGAACTAAAAGTCGAAGCAAGCGAAGATAAAAGTGATACCGGCTGGCTGTGTCATAAATACTTAATAATAAAGTTTTAATAAGTCCTCTCTTGACAGAAATTGAAATGAAAAATAAATAATAATAATAATAATAATAATAATAATAATAATGAATAGTATTATTGTTATTATGAGTATTAACATTTATTTTGTGCGTAATGAGCAAAAACACAAATAGCTGAGGCTAAAATGACAGTTAAGATAAATCAGTACAGTGTGAACAGTTTTTTTTTTACATTAACATAATTAAAATCTCCAAATCAAACCTTGTAGCAGCTGTTTGACATCGAAGGGAGAGCAAGAAACCAACAAGAAGTCTCTGAGCCTGACCAGGTGAAAGACATTCGGCTTATTAGATCCATATTAGATCTATCCACCTCTACCTGCAAGAAAATCAAAAATTATTGCCTCATCAAACTAATTGCCACAATGAAGTCTAAAAGAGAAACAACATTAAATATAATCAATGTTGAATTTTAAAATAAGCAAATTTTATTTTCAGCCACTAGAGGGAAGCACACGCCTGATCGTGATCCTCTGGCACGTGGACCCAGGGCGATGATGATGAAGGTTGCAGCAAGACACTCACTTGCTGAAAGTTCCCTAATGGCGTCCCTCCACAGGAAACAGTTCTTAATAATTCATAACAGGCGCTCATAAATTGCAATGAGTTTGTAATTAGGAGGAGCCCAGAGTGATTGTCTCTGAGGCGGTTCTAACAAGAGGAGGATCCCACTGACAGATTGACTGACTCCTGGTGGCAGATTGTTCCAAATCACCTTATTATAAGTTAAAGACAAACTTTAGGTTTTTAACGATGATTACTTGGGATAATTAATTGATCTACAGAGATGGAAGGAGGTTTATGCATAAAAATGAACCTGCTTTTTCCTTTAGAATTGTATTTGTACTTGTTAAAGTTAATATCTGATATTTTGATTTTCGCCTTGAAATAGATATTCTCTGGGTATTTTTATTAGATATAAAGCAGAGAATTGTTAGCTTTGCTTAGCTTGCATGGCAACAGAGGTCTAACAATTGAGTTAAGTGTAGAAACAAAACATTTAGGTATCATTAAATAGCTTGTATTAGCTAAAATCCTCACACAGTGAACTGCTGATATGCATCAGACGTGCTGCCAGGCTGGGTCTTTGCAGGCACCTTCCCTTTCGGCTCCACAATCATACTCATCTTTTCTCCAAAGTGAATGTTCTGAAAGGAAGTGTGTGAGCTCCAGGTACTGTAAACGAGCACACCCTCACCCACCCGGCTGCTATTTCATCAAATAGATGAAGCGCAGTAAAGCAGAGAGTGTAACAACAGTAATCACTTAATGGAGTTCATTACGGCGGTAAAATAAAGGTCACTGACACCCCTGCTTGGGATATCTCATGGATATTATGTTTCTGTTTACTCGTGCAGGATAATTTAGTGCGATAACCCTTAAGGACAGTGGCTGCCGACTGCTGAGGGACGTCCAGAGGTGTTTGGTATGTGTGTGAGCGCCTGAGCTTTGGCCTGGCAGGAGACACCGGACAGGTGGATGCTCAGCCAGCCAAAGTCCTATTATTTGCTCGGGGGCAGACAAACGTGTGTGTGTGTGTGTGTGTGTGCGCGTGTGATAATTACTTTTTCTGTGTGTGTGCAGACGGGGTGATTAGAGTTGGGTGGTGGGTGGAGGGCTTGTCAGAAGTTATCTCCCCATCTCATCTCATCATAGGCAGTCTGGCGGATTCCCTCGATGGCTCTACAGCCAGACGCGGCAGTGCTGCTGTCAATCGGGCCGTCAAGCCTGCAGAAATCGATGCCAATCTCCCCTCCGTTGCTATTTTTATCCCTCGCTCGGAAACCTGGGCCTTTGATAAGGATGCTGCCTCCTGATGGCTCCCCTCTTCGGCTTAGCGACCCCCCTCCCTCGCCTCACTTCCTCTCACCTCAAGTTCTTTCACCCCCACTGCTGATGAGGTGATAACAGACGGAGCTACAGGCACAAACCTGCATGATGTTTGTACTTTAGCAAGTTCAAGAGCCATTCCTGTCCTCGCTGATTCGTGATCTGATGATGAGAGCCAAAATCTAGCTATTACGCAGCCCCCGTAGAGTTTTATAAATTAACTTAACAGCCTCTTTTTGAGGACTTTTCCATTTTAAATGGCACAAAATGATGTATTTTTGGATGGAAGCAGCATCTAAGGATGAGCTCAGGAGCAACATAATTCTGCAGGATCTGATTAATGTGAAGGGCACCAACACCGGAGGAGACCAGTCACAGATCCCCTCTGCTGACAGATTTTGCCCATAAATCCAAGTTTTGACTTTGAACTCTAAAGTCTGGGAGTACCTTTCCAGCAGCACGGATCTACTTTCACTGACCGAGATCTGTCGCTCTGAAAAGACGGCCGCTGGGGGTTAGAGCTCAGCTCTTCGCAACATATAGATGGAGGATATTGGTATCGATCAGCAGAAGATAAGACAGGACACACGCCATGGGGGACATTGTGTATGGATAGAATGGCATCTTCTGCCCAAAACAGAAATCATTTTTCATTTTAGCGATGAAATCACTTCTACCTGGTTACACAGAAACAGTGCACAGACCACAACTCACACAAGCAGGACTCGTAATCACCCTGTGGACCGGTGGCAGACCAGTTTAAGGTGCCATATTTCAGTGGTTTAATGGCGAACGGGGGTGGAGGTGGGGAGGGCGCAGAGGATCATCGATCTGAGGAGCTGCCGGATGATCAAAAACGCAGCCTGGTGGGGCGAGACTAACGCAGACGTAGCCCATCTGTGACCTCAGTGACCCTAGTGATCAGTCTTAAATCTATATCTTCCAAACAACATGGATAATGTATTTGCATTTCATCGTTTATCTTCCTTTGTATAGCGTCTGTCAAAATTGCATCCAGGTGCTTAGAGACCCCGGGCCTGAGCCAACAGTGGCAAGCTAAAACTCCCATTTAACAGGAAGAAACCTTGAGCAGGACCAGGCCCATACAGGGCGGATGCCTCCTACTGATGGTCAGCATTATGTGCTTGTCTGTCCCCCCATCAACAGGAGGCTCCCCTCATATCAGCCTGGTCCTGCTCAAGGCTTCTCCCTGTTAAAAGCCTGTTTTTCCTGCCACTGTTGCTTGTTTGGAGCCAAGCATTGGATTTTGTGGGCAACCGTGACTGTAACAGATGTGATATCAATAAAGTTGAATTGAATTTTACCTTCAGCAGCCATCTGCACACGCTGGAATGTGGAATCCATTTCAGAACCTTGATTTAATCTCTTCTGGACGGGCCCGGACCTCCTCTCCTCTGTGAAGCTTGAAAGAAAGCTCCTTTTCCCCGTTGTTTTGCAGCCCGGCTAATTTGACCGGCGCTGAGACCAGTTTGATTGTTCTAAGTGGAACAAGACCAGTGAGTTAATTAGTGGAAGTGCCACTTTGATAGCAGTGGGGCAGCCTGCTGCTCAGACAGACCGTTACGCAACCTGGAGGTCCAGAGTTTCGACCTCCACTGTTCGCCATCAGCTATCCGTGCTGGAAACGTGCCCTTGAGCAGAAAAACCAGAACTAATTTGAAGTTTTTGCTCTGTAGAGCGTGTTGTCAATAATTCCAATTCAGGTATTAAACTGGAATAATTTCATTCGCCACATTTGTTCATCACCGTTATTGCTTTTTTTGCGGCGTCCCTTTTGTCCATTTTGGTTTTTCCAAGTTGTTGACAGAACTCAATACAAACATTTTCACGCTGATTGGGTGTTTTTGTGGCAGCCAGATTAATCAGCCGCCGGGTATTTAATGTTGTTTGGGCAGCTGAGAGGTAACACAGCCAAGCCATTAACATATCATTAAAGAGTCCTCAGCGCTGTAAACTGCAGCCAGAACGCTGACGCTACATTCTCGTTAAGTGGACTCCGAGAGCGGGAAACGTGGACTGGTGATGGGTTTTAGTGAAAAGCTGAGAAAAATCTTGGAGGCTCAGCATTCTGGTGTCACAACGGGACGTCCATGGGTCACAGCGCAGGATTAGATCGTTTCCAAAATGCCATGTCGGCTCCCGTTATTATTCAGACGTAGCAAAAATGGTGACTCAGGTGAAGACGTATTTTAGCATCGCCCATCTCCAGTTTTCATCATTTGTGATGTACTACGTGATGCATTCCTGAACGGTCTTAATAGCCAGTCTGGGGACTCATCATGTCACGTCATGATACTACACCGTGACCTGCTGTTTCAGCTAGCATGCTAACAACCTTTAGGTAAGATTGACTGATGTGTAGCACGATGTAGCCTTCAGCACTATTAGCATTTTGGTGTAAAACCCAGATGTTCAGACCCACAGATGATGAGTCCTCATCACAAGGATGGGATGCGATGCTAATTAACGAAAGGTGTTTGCTTTTGTTTTATATTATTAGAGGATTTAAAATGGGTGCCCGACATGTCGTAAAGTTCCCTCTGTGTGTTTTTGTTGTCTGTATCTCTACTTTGCAGGATTCATCTGTGTCAATATTTGACTAACTTTCTGGTTTAATTGCAGATTCCCTTTTGTGCGCCCGTTCAAATTTCGGGGATTATCCAATTACCGCTTGCGCACCGGCAAACAAGAGGAGGGGGTGGGGGCTCTTTGCCTTGTGTTAATTGGAAGCAGGAGCGGTGCCAGTGCTCAAAGGAGAGCCCCCATCACTGAGAATTATTAAACAGAGGAAGTGTGGTGTGGTTTCCTCTGATTTCATCAGAATAAAGATGGCAGAGGCGATTCCCCCAGACAAGGGCCAGCTGGTGAGTGTGGGAGAGCTCGGCTGACCAAAAAAAAAAAAAAACAACTACGAGAAAAGGAAACCAAAGTATCACACCACGACTTCATCATCTGCACAGTTGCTCCTGAACAATTGCTGTGTTGCCTGCTGTCATTTTTGTGTTGCAATAGCTAGTAACTTTTTACTACGCAATCGTGGTGTTATTTGTGGTAATTTGGTGGCAAATTCAAGATGTGTCAGTGACAGGGTCGATTATTCCACCACATTATTGATCTAGTCATGAAGCATTCAGTTTATGTTGCTTTTATCAACGTTATTGTGATTTTAACGGGCTCTATTACACCGAAAGTGTTCAAATCCGGTGAGACGCTGAAGCTCCTCCCGTAAAACTGTAAACCAGCGCTTGTGTGGCATTTGATAAACAAAAACACCACCAGAGAGTTTGACAGGCAAATTAAACCAGATATGTGGCAGGTTGAACAGGCGACATTCATAATTTATTGAGCTGCGTGGATGTTACAACAGGGAACAAATGAAGCAGAAAACACAAAAGCGCATTATTTATTACAAGGAAAAAAGCACAGCCCGAGGAGGCGGATACGGCACAACACGGCATCCGTACATTACTGTACACACACAATACATTACTGCTGTTTTCAGGTGCAAATCCCATTACTTCAATCGCAACGATTTTCATGTTTTTACTTGAATTGGGGGCTTTTGCGACTTTGTACGAGCTGCGAACCCGGAGGACTCCTAAAAGCCGAAGCATAATTTATAAAAGCGCGTACCTGTCAGTTATTTCAGCGAATATCCTGACATTTTGGAAATGTGAGGTTTACCATCGGATCATAACCCAGGCAGGAACACAGCCTGCGGCATCCATCAATTCAAACCCTCCACCTATTGTTTTAAATAATGCAAACACTTTCCCATAGATGTTGGATTCCAACCTTCACTTTCCCACGGACCCCCCGCTGATTCACAATCGAACTGCTGAGCCTCACTAATGTTCCTCCCTTCTCTGAGACAGGAAGAGAGGGGGAAAAAACTCGTAGGAGTGGGAACCTGAAAAATAAATTAAACTGATAATGCAAGCCAAAGAAACTTCCCATCCCTCCCACTGAATATTAGATCACAACAGCACAGCCTGCATAAATCATTAAACCTCCCTCCATATCTGTTACAATCTCATCTCCAATAATTACCCATCTCATATCTGCAAGCAATGTCACACAACTGCAAGCATGTGTCGGATTTTACCCCCTTCTTTTTAATAACCAAGGATCAATAATTCAGGTTTCGGCCTGTGGTTTATTTCAGGGAAAACAGAAACAGAAGGCTGACATTTAATCCCAAACCCCAGAGCGCCCGGCTGGTCCCAGCAGCCAGAGGAGCGTTTGAATTTTTTGCTTAATTGGTTGGCAGTTCAACACTGGTATATGGAGACTGTTATTTGTTTATTTAAATCGAGATTTTCTAAACCTTGTTTGTCAAAAGGAGGAGAATTTAAGAGCATTTCCACCAAAATGAGGTGCAATTTGCAGTCTGGGAGCTAAAGATAAGCAAGTCATTTAAAAAAAAAACAAAAAAAACTGTGTTGCAAAAATTAAGAGAAAAATTCCCAAAATATTGGTTTAAGCAACTGAGCATAATTTGCAATGGCTCTAAAATGATTGTTCTCTTAGCTAAAATAGAAGAGAAAAGTAGATTTATTGTCATCAGTATGTGAATACAAAAATACATAAACAGAACAGAAATTAAGTATTGTGTGCAATATACTCAATAAAAGATGAAAAGAATACCACATATAAAAATAGACATTGCATGTTATAAATGAACAGTAGCAGCTGCAGGATAGTGCAACAAAACCACATTTAGCAGCACTGCAGAACATTTCCCTCCAAAATGCTGAGAATGATTAAATTAATATTATTTCCTCGCTTTGTTGCTCCCAAGCGGTACAAAATAAAGATGCAGTAACCCAATTAAACCACGTCATATTTATATAAAAAAAAAAAATGAAAATATAAATGTAAAAATATAATGAAAATAGCACTTTGGCTAGCACACAGTCGTTGCAACCTGCACAAACGGTTTCTCAAACATTGTTTTTTATTTTTTCATTCTGTGCGTGAACAATCAACCTACCTGTGTTTGGTTTCAGTTCTGTTGCCCTCTGCTCCCCCATTTCTATTTAGAGAACTTCCCCATTTTGCACCAGGACCTCAGGGCAGAGGGAGCGCCAGAGTGAATTTAAAATTCAGAACATTTGAAGCCAGGTCTAGGTAGGTCTGTTTGCACCTTTCAGCTCCCTTTCTGTCTCTCCGCTGCAATATTAGCAGCCGTCGTTTCCGTGCGCCTGGTGAACTCTCACCGCGTGTTTAGTGGCTTCTACTCCTACATGAACCCATCTACCATCACGTAGGAATAAAAAGCCATAAGACACAACAGCAATCTCGCAGTGGGAAGGAGAATAAAGGGAAGGAACAGGAGGAGGGAGACGCCACAACGCCAAATTAAAAGCAGGGAAAAGGAAAGGAAACAGGGGAGGCCATTTGACAGTCATTCCAAAGGCAGAGGTAACCCAGAGGTGATGCAAGTATTTACCAGCGTGCACTGTGTTTGTCTTTGCCTCTGTTTGATTATGTGCCTTTGTGTACAGCAGATGAATATGTAACGCAGCCGTTGCCAGAATTCCTCTGTGAGTAAACCGGATTTGATGCGCTTGAAGCTAATGGCTCTGATGAACCCGCGCAAACTCCATCTGTTCTGACTCATAGGCACGTTTTTAATGCGCCAGCCCAGCTCCCTTCAGATGTTACAAGAAAAACATGAAAAGAGGAAGCACGAGCTGTGCTTCTACTAATATCCACTTCATATTCTGCGTTCAGAGCGGGGAGGCAGCGGTGCCCCGCATGCGGCGAGATTACAGTATATGAGTGGATGCACGCACAAGTCGGGCGCATCTGGATAAATATGCATGACTCCACCGCGGTAGGTTCTCCTGCTTTGTATGCTAATGATCTTATACAAGTTTAATCATGCGACTGTGGTGTGCGGAGGGTGTGGAGGTGGCGGCGATGAAACGCCCCAAGATTGGACCCGCGCGTCCTCCCAAATCCTCTGATAGGCCTCCGGAGTGGAGGTGTGAGAGGCAACGCAACATATTTAATCTAATTTTAGTCGTTAAATAGAAGAGAAATAATAAGGTTTTTTTTTGCGATTTTCTGATATATTTGCTTGAACTGCAGGTTCCAGCGCTGATAACCACCCCCTATGGAGCTCAACGGTATTGCAGTCGTTAGAGAAAAAGAATAAAGCAGCCATGAAGGAATGTAGTATTCTCCCTGCACTTGCTGCATCAAATAGTTTCAAATTGAACCATCCATCATGTTAAGTAGCTCGTGCTGCTCAACAGTAATGCTAAACTACTCATAAAACTGTCGAATATTAAACAGAAGGGAACCGCAATTACAGAGTATCTGCGACTTCACTGCCATGATGAGAAATGCACTTTTTTTTATTGATAGCTACTTTGGCAATGAATAACGATATGAAGAATTAGCTTAAAGTACTGTACAAACTGCACAAACAAAACTTTTCATCCTCCCATGGCTCTCCCCGCTGCAGTTCCCTCCATCGCCTCTTGGAGGACCCTGGGACAAAAACACAAATGAGAAAGAAACGTGAGTCTGCTGGAAAGAAGTAAGAAATCAGAAGAGGAATAAATCCAAGACAAAGGGTGGAAGCAGCTGTTTGCTTATTTTAGAGTCAATATTTTGGCTTCACTGTTAAAACAAGGGTCATTATCTTCTGTTTGCTGGACAGCTTCAATGCCAAATAAATCCTGGAAGGTGTTTTGCACACGTGTGTGGGTGTGTTTTGGGCTGTCAGGATTAATCCTAAGGTTTTAGCGACCTTCCCACACCTCTGATCAAGCAACCATTAACCACAAACCAATTACATCCCTTATTGAGGAACTGCACCAGTGTGGTTTATTACACCTGCAGCCCTGCAGGAGAAAAGTGCAACAAACCGGGAAAGAAATAAAATAAACCCTCCAGATTTAGAATTTATCATCTTCAAGGCCTGGAATTGTGTGGGGTAACAGACCACACAATGGGCTGTGACGTCTTCACTGAAAGATGATTGATTTGGCTGCCGGCGAGAGGAGCTGTTTGAGAGACAGATCCCCCTGACAGTCGGGCTGTAAAAGCCCAATAATATGATTAATGGTCTATTTACCCAACTGATGAGGAGGGACGCGCATTGGAGATTAAACGTGTGGATTTTTGGTCGTGTCCTGGCTCGGAAATTTGAATAATACGTCTGCGTTCTCTGTCAGGGGGGCGAGCTGGAAATTCATTTAAGTTGCAAGAGTTTTTTTTTTTTTTGACGCAGCCCGGCTCGTTTATCACCTCAGATTGTCTCACGGAGGGAGAGAGGTGAAAAGGGGTTAAAAAAATGTGTTTATTGATTAGGAGGACTCACACCAGCAGGGATTCAAAGATTCATTGGGCTTTTGGAAGAAAGTTTGGACCGCGTCATCATGCAGCAGAACTGTAATTAGTTTATTCACTTTTTTTATGTTCGTGTAGCATAAATGGATCATTTAACGCTTGCCTCTGTCTTCAAAGTTAAAGCCACGAATTACTTAACCAAGCAAGTCTCTCAGGACGCTAAGCTGGTGCAAAAACTTTGACCCATTTTTTTAAGCTAGCATCTATAATTGATGTGCAATCGATGTAACGGCCCCAGATCTGATAAAGGGCTCTGGCGGATCTCCGGATAGGCTATCACATGGTGAGAACAGATGTAGAGTCGTCCATCAGAGAGGGATGGGGTTGCCTGGGATCGTTTCCACCCCACAGCGAACAAAATAGCCCTCATATATCCCTGTAATCTGCATTAGCGCCGGCACACCAGCCAAGAGACAGCGCAGAGGGGGATGAATAATGGGGGCTACCGCTGATTTGGCAGGCCGATATTACACCTCAAAACCAGACCGGCCGGAATATAAAATGACACAAATGAACATCATCCCCCAGAGAGCAGTATTCATCTGCCGATATTACGCTCAAGAACATGTTTTAGTGCAGCTGACAGGCTGGTTTTACCGACTTTTTTAACATTTGTTGCTCCAGAGCCAAACAATCTAATTAGTATCAGAGTAATTTACATAAATATGTTGACAAAATTATCTAGTTAATGCTTTTTATTCTTCTACAATTCCACCGGAGACAGTACTGTTTCTGTTAGCAGCTAGCTTTAGCAGGACAACATCAAATCTACCAGATGGATTTCAGAGAACTGTGCAGAGAACCAGCAAACAACTTTGCACTGTACTGTTGCGACATATCAGGTTGTTAGCCTTCATGTTCAGGCACTAATTTTTTTTTTGTGATACTGGAGTTGTTTTTCTTCCACTATCTAGTTGTTAACTAGTAACTCTACTTTGTTTAAGGCACTTTTTTTTTTTTTTTTTACTAAACCCACTTTGTTTTTTCCGGGTCTTTGTCAGCTTTTTGCAGCCTGCTTCATCTTCTCAGCAGACTTCGGGATGAGTAATGAGCTACCGCCATTTTGGCAGCTTCTGTCTATATTACGACCAAAAAAAAAAAAAAAAACTCAATACCGCTAGCAACTCTGCGACCGGCAAGAGCATAGAACATGAGCCTGGAGCCACGGCCAGAAACAAATGTTTCTGTCAAGCACCCACAGTGGTACGGACATGTTAGCCAGAAGCGTCCACAATAAGGAGTCTTCCACTACTTCCTGAAGGAAAAAGCAATTAGTTAGATACACTTTGTGTTTACCCGAACAACAGAGGAGTTTATTTTTAATGAAATAGTTTTATTTGCCAGCACCAGGAGAAACTTTCATATCGCAGGAATCTTTTTATCTGATCTCCAACAGAGCTAAGCGCTAAAGAGCGCGGATATAAAATGGGAGCATAACAAACAGCGTCTGGCATTAAACTCTTGTAATGGCTTGTAAAAGAATATGCTCCCTCGCTATCTGAAATTAAAGCATAGATAATACATCCCTCGAGGCCAATCAAGGCTTGTGTGCGCTGCTGGGACAATAATACAACGTTTGGACCTTCCTATACACTGTTTGCTAGCTTCTCCGCTGAAGCTATTATGAGAGGCCATGAGAATAGTATTAATAGATCGATGCTGGGTCCATTTCCAATTCTAATATTTCATAAAGAAAACAGGCAGTTTCAGAGAAAGAATACATATTTTCCTCTCTGCTTTGAATAGAAACCGGATTTATCAGGAAGGCAGATAGCGCGTCGCTACAGCTAACCACGCGAGGCTCCTTCTTCTTTATCAGATACCAGCAAATCATTAAATCAGCACTGCAGCCTGAAAGCGCCGGCACACAGCGGCATTAAATTTACATCAGGAAGCGATGTGCTGTAGGAGCACCTGCACAGTCTGCCAGCATTCTCCTCAGTCTTCGCCACCACGTGCCTTTTCATTATCGGAGTGACAAATCAGCGGAATGGAGAAGCGGTGAGACGACGGAAAAAAGAGTCCAAACAATCAGAGCGCAAGTGCTGCCTCAGATAATACGTCCGGGAGGATGAATGCAGCCAGGACCGTGTCCATTTGTACCAACTTTGATGTTCCCGTCATTAGAGACGCTTCATATGCAGAACATGCAGCACCTATAGGTTCCAGCGGCGCTAATAGAACATTTCAGTAGCTTATCGTTTAGTTCCTGGAGCTTCTGCTGCTCCATGAAAAGGTGCTGGTGGAAGCGTTTCAAATGGAGGCTGATTAACTCCCCACTTAAATCAGGGCCGTGACATCCGGCTGCCCCAAACAGGCAACTAAGCGGCTGTTTTTGTTACTGTGTGGACTTCGGGTGTTTATCGGGGTGTATTTAGAGACAGGCGAACAATGCCGAGATCATTTTCAGGCTAGCACTGCAGCATCCACACATTGTGTGCTTCATTTGCATATTTCAGCACAAACTACCATGAAAATATTGGAATCGACCTCATCACTCATGATGAAGCTCACGGATGCAGAAAATGTCACTAATATCTGACAACTAGCGTTGAAAACGACGTCACGATCGGCACCTTTACGTCGGTAAATGCTGCCTTTCTTCTGGTGCGCGTTCCGTATAGACGGGATGTTTCTGCAGCTGCGGCTCGAGAGAAGAAACTGTAATTGTCTAAATATTGAAACTGTCCCGGAATGCAACAAATCAGCCTTATCTCCCCCCGCCTCTCCCCGACGCTTTCATTACATGTGGAGGGCTCTCTCTTCCATTGACTCCTGAAGTGAGAACGCTTTCATGAAGGCAATAAAACGCTCATCAGCAAAGGCCTGGGTTCTTTCTTTTTTTTTTTCTCCATTTCAATGTGACGACGTTTTAATGAGCGCTGTAGGAGATGGCTGCTTGGGCTGATGGCGGCGCCTCTTTATCAATGAGTTGCAGGGAGGAACTAATGGCGCTTAAACAGACAGACTGCCAGGGTCTCTGCTTTAATATCTTTTTGTGGGAGCTGAATTAAGTCAGAGGTGCGTTCCGGGGTTCGTTTTTTTCCCGCGGGCCACCGTATCTCTGAGCTTCTGACCTTTTTTCTCCTTGATTAGACTTTAATCTGAGGACTTTTCTGTTTAGCTGCTTGAGGTAAGCCGTCAGATACAAGCGGCATGACGAGCGAGCCGTCGGGAGGTCGCGTTATTGGACCGCAGAGGTTACGATGAAATCGCAGAAGCACACGTCTGAGGGCTGAAAAAAATCTCGCCTCAAAATCCAGCCGAGACTCGCAGTAAATTGATGTCAGGAGTATAAATTGTGTATCGCTGCCTGGATGTGCTAGCTTGCTGTCAGGACACGTTTTTAACGTGGCGCGCTGGAGCTAATGAGTTGTCAAGCGGGAGAACAAGGGGAAGCTTTGAAATGGCGCTAAAGTTACGGTAAGCTGCAAATTAACGTCACTCAACGAGGCGCTACATTCATTACACGCTGGTGGATAATACAACGCGATCAGTGCTCACAACCCGCCGCGTTTCATTCGCCGACTCGCTTCGCATTTTTTTTAACGAGTCTTTCGCTCCCTGGCCTGGCTCTGCCAAGGTCAGAGAGGTTTGTGGGCGAGGGAGTCCCTCGCTCGCCAGATGCTAAACAAAATCGCTTCCGCCTCCCTCTCTAGCCGCACAAGGTCGTCTCACGCCGGCGACGCCTCTGCAATTAGCATGCAGCCTGCAGCGCGGCCTGTCTGGTGGCGCACTGCTCTCCTAATGAGATGCCAGTCACTGAGGGAGCCAACGGGACTGTGAAAATGAAAAAATAATCAAAACATCAACACAAAAAAGCCGTCCTGGGGGTTCGTACACCACCACACGGGCAGCGAAGGGGGCAGCTGAAGCCGCGCCAGGACAGGGAGCTAATTTTCCGGAACTATTTGACGGGAGCTTTCATCCAAAATAGGGTGCCTGACCGAGGGTGGTTAGGTTTTTAGCTCCAGGAGGGGGGAAGGGTGGGGGGCGACCGAAGACGTGTGATACCTGAGTGCACAGAAAGCGCAGAGAGCAGCTAATGGAGCTGAAAGTTGAATTTGAAAAGACATTGATTTTCTTGTGGTGAGCAGCATATGAACCGAAGCGTCTGTGCAGTAATGGCTTCTCTGAGAAACACGTCAGATATACGTTTTTTAAATGTTCCCCTAAATGCTGGAGAAAGATGATTTTTGATCTAAACGATGATCTCCTCGTACCAGGCTGTCCTTGATTGGCTTGTGGGTGGGACCATTAAGGTGCCTTTCGCCTAACAATTCAGAGATTCATGTAGAACCTTCTGAGAAGTTCTGAGAAGGTTTGAAGGTTTTCCCAAAGTCTGAAGACTGGGAGATGAACAAGGTCGATGAACTTCAGACTCTAACACAAATGAAAATGCTAATTTACCTTTTTTGCTAACCAGTTTGGATCAAATGATGCTCTCTGTGTACTGGTTTGTCCTGATTTGGACTCTGGGCGGTATATAAATCATTTTGTGTGTGAAACGCTTGTTTCCAACCCTCTCGGAAGGTTCCAGGTTGAATCCTAGAAGGTTCTGCCGCCCGTCCTCAGAAGGCTAAACACCATCATTGTTGAAGGGAAGTAAAAGTTGATGGTGCATCTTAAACCAGCCTCCAGGGTGGAGGGACATGCCTCACAGAGCCCCGGTGCGTGGTGCCTAATGGCCCTCTGTTTGTAATGGCATCAGAATGGCGGCTCTCCGCTGCCAGAGGGGGTGTTCTGTTATTGCGGAGCCAATCACCCGCTAAGCATTCGCTGCCTCTTATTTCCTCCCCGACGCCGTGGCTAAATCGACTCTTTACGCCTGACTCTTCACCCCACGAAGACGCGCGGAGGATCCCCGAGATGCATCGTCGGAGGGCAGCCTGATGGCCCTGTTGCCGTGGTTACGTTTATGGTCTGGGGATGCGGTTGGGCGGGTTATGACGCATTTACTGCAACCCTAAATCATGGAAGGCGACGGTGTCGGACGATTAGAGCGATGAAGCTGACGTGACCTTTGCAGGGGTGTTGTTAGGTGGTGATTGCTCACTCTAATGTGTGTGTGGATCGACTGTGTCATTTGCTGTGTGTGTGTGTGTGTAGGAAGTGATGGAAGGGCGTTAGGCACATTTATATGGACCACTGGTGTAAAACCTGCAATACTCTGGTCGATGCGCTTAGCACTTATATCCATTTTCTCCATAAAAAGGAGGATTTTTAAAAATTATTTTCTGTTCCATTAATCCGAAAGACGCCCCATTTTCACGCCATCAGAGCCACGAGCGGCGCTGGCTGACGATGGAAAATGCCCTAATGCATTTTAATAGCACGCCAGCACTTTAATGCTACATCCTTGTAAATTAAATACCAAAAAACAAAGACTTATTGCTACAGAATGAGTCATTGATGGCGGTACTCAGCTGTGAAGGGCTTGTTCTACATTCAGAAGACCTTGCCATGATTAACTGTCAACTTTTCTTTTCTTTTTTTTTTTAAAGAGGTGAGGCCGCGTCCTCAAATGTCGGCCCCCTTTGAAATGTGTCCGACTGATAACGCAAACCTGCAAAAGTGAGAGGAAAACAAGCGCCAGAAGGTGCGAGGGAATGAGTAATACGCTCACCACGTTGGCGGCGGCTAACAGCCCAGACGTGCTTGCCTCCCCCCCACCTCTTTATCAGCTTCAGCAGATGTGCCTCGGCCTCCTCTGCAGCGCTCCCGCTCCCCGCATCCATCACGGAAGCACACCTTGGGAGACTGAGGGGACTGCGCCAGCGCCAAGCCCACCATCTGCCGGCGTTTAGAAATAAATGACAGGCCCAAACCTGATGGGAGCTCGTCTCGTTCCGCTGCCAGCGCAAGCGCTGTGACAGCCCCCCCAGCCCACCCACCCAACCTTCCTTCCTTTCCTGAAATCTACGTGCTAGACCTCTGCCAGTCACGCTGGACTGCGGCTTGGAGAGCGGATTTGGTTGTTGAAGCGCGGCCCCATCCTCAGGGGGCCAGGCAGGTGGAACCAGCTGTCTCCTGCAGCAGCCAGAACTGGAGCGACTGGAGTGGAAACCAGATCCAGCTCCTCTCCATCTGATAGGCCACCACCGGTGCTGATGGTCTCCTCAGATGCAGCACGAATATTCTAGTTTTCCTGCTAATCAATCTGTCCCACACACACACACACACACACACACACACACACATTAATGAATGTGTGTATCGTCAAGCTCAGCGGGAAAGAAAACTGCGCTATTTAATTTAATCGCCGACGTTTCCCTGGGTGCCGTTTAAGAAAAATTAAGCAGCTAACTGCAACAATCTGGCTGCAGGTATATGACGGATGAAGCTGGAGACAGAATTCTCATCGGGGTGAATAATTTTCCTGAAACGATCTACAGCTTTTACCCTTGCAGGTAAAGGAAAAAAAAAAAAAAAAAAAAAATCCAGCTACCTCTGCTGCCCCCTGGTGACAGGTTGTGGTAAATGCCAGATCTCGTCATGGATTCAAAAACCTGCTTGGCAAATACTATGTGAATGTTTTCTAATTAGCAGGTTTTGGCCAACACCCCCTACGCCAGGCATCACAAAGGTGCAATAAGGGTTCTTGTGTGCGACACCTCGTAGAAGTTTGGCCCCAGAACTGAGACAGGGAGGCGGACTTTATTAATTTCATGGATTTGGAAATGAGCCGTTGCGATAAGGCTATCGCTCTCTTATCTGGGGACAGCGGGGGCGTAATTAAGCCGATAGCCAGCCGCGATGAGAAAGTGGCAAAGAGAGAGAGAGAGAGAAAAAAACAGGGATATGAGGGTGGAATCTTCAGGGCTCGTTTACCAGAGGGATGATTGGATTGGCACCTAATTGCCACTTTCTCTATTTTTAGACTGGGAGGTTTGCCTTCGATCTTTTTTTCCTTTAGCTCGTCTTGCGGTCAAGGTCAGACTAAAGATTCTTCAATCATCAGACGGGCCAAGGCTGCATCAGAAGGATATCTGGTGGGCTTAGAGGAGATGACCGTTTGCTCGACAGTTTCATCTTGAACTTCAGCCACAGCCTCACCTGGAATCTAAACCTGTTCCTGGTCTGATGTTCTCAGGTCTGAACGTGCTCAAATTTATTTTAAAAATCTGGGTACCCCCCCATTCCCAGGACTGATAGTCTCCATAAATCTCCTTCATTTAAGCAGAACGTCATCGCTGGGACGCCGGGAAAGCACCAGGTGTCCATTGGAATGAGGGAGAGTCAAAGTAATAGGAGGGTTAGAAAACATTCATTAAGAATATTAAGACAACCAAAGGTTTGAGATGCAGACCTGTAGTTTTGTCGAAGCTAACCTTCATACGTAGGTTCAGAAAGATTCGATTTACGGTTCTTATGTCAAAAATGACACTACAGCAGTGAGACAACAGTATTTCTTACGTGGTCAGACAGAAGCGCCATGGAACGCGCAAAACATTTAAAAAGGCTGCAGGTTACATGCCAGGCCACCAGTTGGCGATGTGTCTTTTGCTGCAACGACGCATGCATCCGCAGATAAAGCAACTGTTTCCACAGCGCTCCAGTCTGCAACCCGATTTGAATCCCTGTAGCCCAGGGGGTCAAACCGATTCCACAAAGGGCCATGTGGCTGCAGGTTGTTGTTCCAACCAATCAAGCACACAGAGTTTGACCAATCAGCTGTCTGAAGACTCAGATCAGGTGATTAAATGACTTCAGTCTGGTGTGCTGTTGCTTGGTTGGAACAAAAACCTGCAGCCGCACGGCCCTTTGTGGAATCGGTTCGACACCCCTGCTGTAGCCATTTACGTGTCAACAAACAGCCAACAAAAGTTTACCGTTTTCACCGGAAAACATTCTCATATAGATGGCCTGATATTTTAGTTGTTTTCCGACAACAACAATTCAAGTCTCATCCTCCAGAAGTGGCTGATCAAAGAAAATTACAGCCGCAGCACCGAATCTAATCATGGTGGCATAGTTAGCGCTGCTTTAATTTACCCGTCCGCTGAGATGTTGCTGCGCGACGCTAAAACTAATGAAGACCTTTGTTCAGACAGATGTGTGAACACCCCCGCCCCCAGTGTAAACAGTCAGGAAGGGGACTGCAAATCGGCCCGTAAACCCATAATCCTCGCTCCTCTGACAGATTCACGGGAGAATAAAGCGTTATCGCCCCGCCCGACACACTCCTGTGTTTTCTCCCAGCATCCTCGGGGGGCTTTAGCGTCGCGACATTCATTCCATTATCCGGAGCGTGCCGGGGCTGTCCTGGAAGCAGGGGAACAAGACGGCTCGTCAGGGTCGCAGAACAAAGAGGGAGCATGTCGAGTGGAGGATTAGACCAGGAGAGGAAGCACCGAGGGGAGGGGGAGGGGGAGGAGGAGGAGGAGGAGGAGGGAGGAAGAGAGGAATCAACCGAACGAGCGTGGAAAACGAACAGCTCTGCTCACCGACTGATTTTTCTCTTTGTATTTTCTTTTTTCGCAAAAGTCTGAACACATACAAACTGCACCTCGCCTGGGAAAAAGGGTTTGATTTTCTTGTTTTTCATCCTGTTCTCTGTGTGTTCTCAATCCGCAAGAGGATGGATGACATTGAGTGAAGAGAGAAGTAAACTACAACAAAACCAGGAGGGCAAAACTCTCAGGCTGAATCGAGAAATCACATTTCACTTCAGCGTGTTGCCATAAAAACACATTTAACACTAATATTGAGCTTTAATTTTTAAAGAACTTGTAATCTGAAGAACCTTCATGAGCTACTGGCTAATCGGGTCTTGATTCTACCCTGAAACACAAAGACACGAGATGATTTTCAGGCTCAACGCAAATAGAAAACACTAATTTAGCCTTTTTAGCCTAATTGTTCCTCATCTAATGAACCGATCCTTCACTTCTGTCTGAACTTTGCCGACTCCTTCTGTGACTTTGAAGCGCTAAATGCTAATAGAATTCAGCAGGCAGATATAATGATTTATTCAGACTATAAAATGAGGATTTGGGGGGGATAATGGCCTGATGATGGTGGAGCGTTTGATCAGAATTTAAAAACAGAGCTTTGAAGTTCATACTTTCATTTTCACTATTATGAATACATAAATATAAGGTGTGTAATGTGATGCAACTGTGGGGATTTAACTTCAGAGAGAACACACACACACACACACACACACACAGTGCACTATAAGGCCCTGCCTGGTGCACGTGGACACCCCCAGATCCCACACTTCATTACCCGTCCAGCCATCCCTGACTGGAGTAAATCGATGCAGGATAATAGCAGCACCCTCATCCCTTCATCACTCCATCCCTGCCTCCCCCCTTCAATACCTTCACCCTCTCCCCCTCCCGTCTGCCACCGCCAGCCCATTCGTCTCGCTGCGCCTCGGCTCGCCCCCCCCCACCTCACCTGTCTGTTTGCATCGTTACTCTTATCAGGAGCCAATGCGGCTATAACGCTGTTGTACTGAACATGTCTGTTGTGATCACTGACAGCTTGAGTAGCGTCGCGTCGACAGCGCAGCAGATAATAAGTCTGTTCACGCGCTCCCGTGTCACTTTTCTCTCTCCGGGCTCCTTCCTGTAATTCAGCTCCGGGGAGACGTTGTTAGGACACCGTATTTTCCATCCCAGGGTTTAAAAATTTCCATTTTGTTAAAGGTGTCCTAGTACGGCGGTACGCTTGGCAAGTACTATTGATGGTGCATGCTCGTGGACGTGCATACTTTGTCCGTTCAACAAAAGTTTTTGCAATTTTCCCCCAAACTCACTCCTGAAATAATTTATCGTGGCTAATGGGCCGCTGCAGACGTGTTGCATGCAATTAAAGTTGCAATCCATTACAGCCGCGGAACAACAAAACGGGGCCGTCATGCTCACTTTGTTCACATTCGTGAGGGGAGAGACCAACCTTATATGCAAAAAGTTAGGTGAGTTTTACACTTTAAGCTTTTTTTTGTGCTAGCTAAAGTGCTTAAAAAAAAAAACATATGAAGCATCGGAGTGTCACAAATTCGTTACAAATTGCAAAATTGCAGATGGCACGCAAAGATTTGACGTTGCTGTGACAGTTTGGCTTCATTTGTGAGCAGCCAGGCTTTTTGGCGGCCTAAACAGCAGCGATTCAGAAAAGACACATGAAATATTCAACTGAACCACCACAAAAGAAAGCAGAAGAGAAAACTCCGAGATCAAACCTCCGCCGCAGTATTTTTGGTTGCAGCTGAGAGAGGACAGATCACAAATAATCACGATAATTGAGGTTTAGACGAGAAACGGTAATTTCATTTCCTTCAATTCGTCATCTGCAGCAACATTTTAAAAGCATTTTAAAAGAGATATCTGCATGCCAAACAACTCTTCTGGAAGTATTTCCTGGCTTCAGTGTGAATGTGGCTCCTCTAACCTAAAGCAGGGAAAATAAGGCTGATTTGTTTTGGGTTTTTTTTGTTGTTTTTCCAACGCTCATTAGGAACGCTCCTGAGGACCTGGTGTTGACTTTAGAAGTCCAATTCCCAAAGAAGTGGGCTTTTCTGATACTTTGAGAATCTGAAACTTAATGCTCCCACGTGTTTGTCAGCCTGTCACGATCTGTTTGGGTAGAGTGCAGAACAGGTCACGTTCGGGGCGTTTCTCTGCCGAAAACATCATTAACGCAACAGTGAAAATGAACTCTTTTTGCTAACTTTGTGGCTTCGTCGACCAGCGTGGTCCTCCAAGAGTTCCCCCAGATCAACTCAGAGGAGACAACAGTTGTCTGCAGCTGGATCTCCTCAGCAACAGTTAATGAGCTGCACCTCGTTTACCCCCGGAGTCGACGCCGTCTCCCGCAGCTGGCAGCTAACAGGTGAGGAATGTCCCAGTTTATCACAGAGGTTTGGAACTGATCAAGTCTGCAGCATCAGACTTGATCAGACCGGCCTCTTGGTCTTTTTCCTGACTATCTCAAGCTTGGAAATTCACACAGGGATTTGGGATTAACAGACAAGGCACGCCAACATCGCTAGCAGTCAAGTTAGCTTCAAGATTATAATCGTTCAGAATACTCCTTACTCCTGACAGAGTAAGAAGTATTAATACCATAGAAGTCTACAGGACTATGTGTTGAGCTGTACTGGGATCAGTCGGGCAGCTGCTAACAAGCAGGATGTACGAGGAGGCTGTGACAGACGGAGGGCGAGGCCGAGCCTCGCTGCCGCAGCAGCTGCTCCCTGCAGCGCCGCCATTAAGGTAATGCCGCGAGGAGGCGGCGCGTAATGAATACGCATCGGCGGCGCACCTTAGCATCTGTGCACCCCACAGCCTTGCCATACTGTCACCTTCCACACACGTGCACACGTGCACGCTCGCCGCTCCTCTATTTGCTCAGCTTTCATTCTTCATTTCATTTTTAACTGTATCCCCGAGTCTGACGTGGAGAAGGTAGAGGTGACAGAAACTTAAAGAAGACAGAGACTGAGGGACGGAAATGGGTAGAGGGAGGAGGGAGAGCCCCCCCCCCACCCCTCACAGTCCCCTTACAACTTTTCTTTGGGGGCTTCTTATAAACCAACCATCTATCTCCATTATGCCCCTGAAATTGCTATTTGTCGCTTTGCGGGGAAGAAATAATCAATATGTCTTGTGGGGGCAGCGAGCGCATTAGAGGAAGCAAATTGATGTCTCTCGCCCCGGCGCTCCTCACCCGGCACGCTGCACAGCGGCTAATGGGAAGCCTCACCAGCAGACCGGGGGGTTGGGGGTGGAGGCAGGCGGTGACGTGCATGCGCGTGTGCGCATGGACCCAGCGGTCAGGCGAAAGGGAATTTTGTAAATGCAGAGTGAATGCCAATGTTTGGTTGTGTGGCTGTCTGATTGTGTGTGTGTGTGTGTGTGTGTGGACAGAGGCCTTATCTCCACCAGCCATCCGGTTCTAGGTCTCCAGGCTGTCAGCGGCAGATAGCCCTGTCACCGCCACGCCGCCACCCCCACCTTCTCTGCCAGAGCCTTGAAGGCTTCCTGACACGTCCAGAAAATCCCCACCTGATAAGTGTGTCACAGACAGACATGACCCCCCCCCCACACACACACATACACCACCTCCTCCCACACGCCTTTTATTTCATTACTCTTCTCTATCACCGAGAACTCCCTCCATTCTCTCCTTCAAACCTCCAAAATCCAAGAATCGATTAATCCGTGGCTCGATTCGCCGGTTCTGGTTTTATTCTACCGCTAACGATGTGAGGCCGTGGTCACTTTTTGGCGTGTTTAACTGCATCGCTGACTTAAAAACATCCATATTCAATCTGTGAATAACTCATAAACACCTTCATGGAATCAATAGCCACATGCTAACAAGTATCATAACTGCGGTTCTGAAGGACAAAGCTCCTTATCTTTAAAGGTGTGAGAGAAGAAACTGGGGGGGAGGGGTCTTCATGGTTACTGGGATTAGTGGGAACATACAGGTGGCCGTATGAATGATGACCTCCCTGTTGCCGCTGATCAGTTCTATCATATTTCTCTTTGCGTTGCCGTATTTGCTACCGGTTTTACGGCTGCTACCTGATTTATACCACGTTGGCCACCAAGACTAAACTCTGAGGACCGTGATCTGACTGGTGCGACTGTGCGTTTTAAAGGACTAGCATACCAAACAACAAGGAAAATTATCATTAGCTGCGCCTCCAAGAGCCCTCCTCTCTGCCACGAATGCCTCGAGATGACAAACCAGGGCGGGCAGACCACAGCCGTCCGCAGAACGCCGCCACCGCCGCGGAGTAAAAGAATGAATATGTAAATAGCGTAACTGTATGTCGGAGCAGAAATTCATCTGTCACTTGCGCGCGCAAACACAAAATCAATCCTCTGGCTGTGACAGAGGCGCACACATCTCGGCTCAGACGCGGGGGGGGTCACAACAGGCTTCTCGATTATCCATTTATTCGCCGCAGAGGGCATTACGGTCCCGTCAATCCTCATTTGCACTGAACTAAAAGCCGTGACCACCGCGCGAATTCAGCGTTCGGTGAATTTCGTGCGCAAAACCCAGCGGAAAGTTCTCTCTCTCTGGCTCCAGGGTCCCTCGACCAAATCCATCCCAACTTTGTGCTCTACTTTCTTCCTGGTGACGCATTTAAATCCGATATAGTCACAACTTATTAGAAGACGTTGGAGGATAAGAAGGGCTTTCTTTGGCGAACCAAAGCGAGCTTCACAAAACTTTCTCAGCCGCTAATATTACATTCCTTTTTAGACAGACATTTAAAATGATTCAGAATTCAAAAATGCGCCAAATAAAATCAGATTTTCTCTACTTTTATTTGAAGATAAATGACAAAGGCTGGAAGTATAGACTCTGAGATGAGCGTAGCTCATCCTTCGCATTGAGTACTTCAAGCTCGATAAAACAAACTTCTTCCTGCGGGGGGTGGAAATTACTACACTTTCATCTTGAACTTGAACTTACACATCAGCAAGAAAGACCATCAAGGATGTCTGGTTAACTGGAGAAATGTCGATTATTTTAAATACAATCAACCCATCAGTCTCAAGTCAGATCAGTCGTTGAAGATGGATGGATTCTATTAAACGTCTTCGTTCAGATTGGCCTCTAAATGTCAATGCTGTGACTGTCCGACATTATGAAGTAGTTGATGAATAATGAGCAGCTCGTTGACCCCGATCAGCTGGCTGAGGCACCCCTAATGCTTTCCAGTCAAATCTTCCGTAAACGAGATGAAACCACGTCCTGACTATTAAACGGCACGTGCTGCTGCTCGATCGACAGAACATGTCATCTGAGCAAAGCCGAGGGAGACGGTGCAGATGAACAGCGGTGAACAGGTGTAGCCTCTAAAAGGCTAACGTGTCTGTGGAATTGTGGAACGGTGAGACAGAGCCAATGGGGTGTCTCCAAAGAACCCATAAAGAGGGTAAACTAGAAACAAAGCCGTGCAGTGGAAAACCCCACACTGTGCCATCTCAGAGGCTAATAAAACCTTTATGTGGCATGTGGTTCTCAGCTAGTTATAGCTAGCACTGCTAACAACAGCATATGCTCAATCTTGCTTCTTTGACTTGCACCACCCCAAGATGTCACATTGCCTCATATTCTTGATTGCTGCAGTACCACTCCTGCCCTCCAGGACTTCCTGTCCTACCAGAGGACACCCTGCTCGCATCTCACGCTCCTCCATCACGCCGCCAAACACTGAGGGAGACAGTTTCGTGGCCCTGAGAATTAATTCCACACGCGGCTACATGTGACAGAACTGAACGACCGCGCTGTGCTGCAGGTTAATTCCCGCCTTTGATGGATGCTGAGCCGCAGCCGTCGTCGCCAGCGCAGGAGAAGCCGTGGCAATTAGAAAAGCCGCGTGCAGGAGCTGGCGGCCGCATGCACCGCTGGGCATAAATGAGCCCGGGCGAAGTAGGCAGGGCTTTAACGCGGCGCGCAGACACGCCTAAGACTCCCATTGTGGCGTTCGCTAATCCATTTCCACCCTAACAAGCTGCTGCCTTCGAAACCAGCCATCCAACCGCGGGCCTGTCCACCGTCTGCCGAGCTTGGTTCAGCTCCAGTTTGCTGACTTTCAGTCGCCATTTTGAGCTCTCGCTGGCAACAGCCAGACTCAGACAAAGCTTCCATATGTTTGAGAGGTGCCACTGTAGCTCTTTTGTGCGAAAGATGCATCATTGAAATATGTATTTTAAGATCAGCACAGATGAGAGAGGAAAAGATAAACAAGCTGAGAGGAGGCGGCAGCGTTAGTGTGCTCGCTCAACGTCGTCCTCTGCGTCGCCCTCAAGTTTTGCTATTTTTTCTTCATTTTCGGCTGAATGTTGATTACTTTTCTAACCTCCAGACATTTATACACTGTGCCGAGCTCAAAAGAACATTATTTTTCTTTTGCCAACCAAAGTATAAAGACTTTTTTCCTGCTAATAAAACATCTAAGATGCCACAGGGGGGAAAAACAGAAAGAGAAGGCTGCGTTTCCTCCACTGAGATGAAAACTATGGATGCTCTTAAACAGCACTGTTCCTCACTGCTGAGGACTCGGGTGAAAACAGGAGACAAATAACTTTAATTCATATGTCCACACTCCTTGTTTGCCCCTTTATCAACAAGGTTCCGTTTGATTTCCCTTTAAACTTTTCGGTTTAGCGCTCCTTATCCTGTTTACCTCTGGCCGTGCACGCTGTTGCGGTAAAACAAGATGGAGATGAAGAGGATTGATTTTAGAAGCATGCTAGCAAGTTAAAAAAAACCTGGAGAACCTGAAACCTGAAGTTCTCGCTTCACCTGGGCCAGGGACAAACATTTTTACCAGGTTTACTGTTTTTTGTTGTCAGCATGAGGCATTTAATTTTAAAAACTGCCTGGATTTCCTTTACAATTAGCATTTAACATCCGTGTAGGTCGCAACTCCGTCAGAAATCAACTTTAATTCTCCAGAAGCTCGCTACAGATGGTTTTCTGGCGAGCGTTTGGTAACATATTCCTCTGCTGTTTGTGTATCCTGTTCAACCCGACTGTCTCGGCACAAAAAAAAGCAGTGAGCCAGACCGCAATATTCTTGAGCCGATGCGAAAAAGGATGAATTCAAAATACACTGAGACAGGCGTGCACATCAGAATAAACAACTGACAGGCGTGCTCGTGTGTTTATGTGCAGAAATAAAATCCACTCGGCCATCTTTCCCACACGTTCAGCAGGACTAGTGCAAATATTAGTGCTGCATCTATTAGGAGGCCATCTGGCTGCCATCATATTGCTGTTTTTCCCGCAGGAGCGTCAGTAAACAAAGACCAACATCAGCCCCCACGTTTCTGCCGCGCTCTGGCTGGACTAATAACAAGCGGGAGGTTCGATGCTTCCGTCCTGGACGCGGCTCGCTGGGACGGCAGCTTTGTTTGTGCATCGTTTCAGAGCTGGATGCCATTTTGTTTGGGGTGTTAGAGAGCGAGGCACGTGGGAGTCATCGCACTACTTCTGCAGTTTTTATTTCTCTTCCTTTTTGCAAACTATGCCTTTTCTTCCATCACGCTAAACATTTAAGACAGTTTTATCTCATATTTAATCTCAAAATCAACATTACTACAAGGAAATCAATGCAGAAACTTTAAACTGGCTGTATAAAATAGGTTTGCTGTTTTATTACTGGAGAAATAAATTAGATTATAGATGCTAACAAATAACCCAGAGTTACTGCTTGTAAATTACAGTTAAATTATTATACATTAAAAAAAAAGAAAAAACTCTACCTACTCTCATGACCTTTATCATTTCAACAATGTTAATTCCACTTTTTTTTTAAGCAGGTGGATTTGTAAATATCTGTACTGTGGTCATATATTGCAGCCTAGCTAACGGCTAGTTTGGGAATTATTGCTCAATTTCGTGCATTGATTGTAAAGATACATAATAATTAGCGCCACTAAAAATGAAAGCATAATACTTTATTGTGTAATTGTAACAATTCTATGTATAAAAGGTGGTCACCCAGCCCCTTACCCTAACCTGAACCATCCCAAATAACCCACTGATTAAACCTAACCTAAACCAGATTCTAACCCCAACCTTAAAAATAAGTCTAACCTTTAAACAGGCCTTTGAAGTTGTAGGAACAAGCCAGAATGTCCTCACTTTGGGAGCAGAATGAGTATTTTGGTTCTCAGTATGTAGCAAGTGCAAGACCACACACAGACACACACGTGCACACACACACACGAGTCCTGATTGAGTAAAAGTGTCGACGTTGGTGGTCAAGGTCAGCTGATAATGGGAGAGATTGAGGACTAGGTGGGGCAGCGGCGGGGTTTAGGTGGGGGGTCGGCAGCAGTCTCAGGTAATGAGATTTATGACCCCGAGTTTTGGCTACACCCCCACTTCTCCTTCGCCAGCCCACCCTCCCCTCACCTAACATGATTTATAGATCTAATAGACGTCAACCCGCCCGCCTGAGATAGAGGCTTCACGTTATCACAGAGAGAAAGTCATCTGTTCAGGAGGGCACGAGCACGCGGACGTGTGTGTGTGTGTGCGCCTGCCATGTTCAGCCCCTCACATCACTGAACGATTTTCCTGAAAATGTTAGTTTATTCTTTGCCATCTTGTCAAAACTAAATGAAAAAAACGTAAATGTTTGTTTGTGGAATCATTTTACGAACCTGAGGCACGGGTTTTGTTTAATCCTGCTGGTTTTGGACCAGACAATATTCAGTTTTGGGTAGCTGAGCAACACAGTCTTCCGCTGTAACGGTTATTAACAAACTCTCTCTCTCTCTCACACACACACACACACACACACACAGTCGCTTATACTTCTATCTTTATAAGGACCTTCGTAGACATAATATATTCTCCAGCTCATTCCCAGAACCCTTATCATCACACCCAAATCCAAACCCTCAGCCTAAACTTTAGCCTGAACCCAACTCACAATCACAGTCCTTTGAAGTTGTGACCAGCCCAAATGTCTTCACTTCAGAATGTCCTCACTTTGCAAATCAAATGAGCATCCTGGTACTCACTGCATAATAAGCGCAAGAACACACACACACACACCTCATTTAAAGTTCAACGATGTAATAGAGAAATGCAAACACGTGTCGGTTTAGCGCCGCTGCTTTAATTGCCAGGTGTCTGTCTGCACACAGCAGGTGACCTAATGCTCAGGTTCATCGGCAGCTCAGACTCGATCGGTTTGATCTTTGCAGTGGCTAAAATAGTCTGGTTAATCAGGTCTGGTAATAGTCTAATTTTAGCATGCTAGCACAGCTGGTGCCATTCCCGGGTCACAGCTGTGATCGTTTGTTTACTGCCATACATGTGATTTCTGCAGCCTGTCACAAGGGGGCAGTAGAGAGGCTCTGGCCTTACCTTCAGGGTTTCCTTATGATGTCACTAATCTTTCGACTGTGCTAAAGCAGAGAATCATGCTAACGATAGCTCACCACTGTCCTTCCAGTGACGCTAATGCACCGTCCTTATTTCAAAACATTTTGTCACATAAATTCAAGTGACTGATAAAAAGGAAAACATCTGCTGGTGGAAAACTAAAGAGCTGTTTTAGTTCTGATTATCAGGCTAAATTAATAAGTGCTGCACCACCTGCCCGACAGTCCCAGATTTGCATAATGTTGGCGGAAATGGCGACTTTAGAGGAGGGAGGGTAGTCGTTGAGACCGGAATATTGTCAGAATATTGTAATTAAATGGTGCCTTTTTACAATCTTCTTCATTACTGGTACTTTACTGGTACCAGTCACATCTGACTGACCACCTGCTGACTGACGCACGCTTGTTTATCGTCTCGGAATTGTGCTCTAAATTATCTGGCATTTATAATTGCGGAGATTCCGCGGCGCTAGTGGAACGTATTCCTTAAAGGAAGAAAAGAGTCGGCTTCTGACACAAAAGTGATTTAATTAGAATTAATGGAATTAAAGTCACGCTGAAGAAGTGGTGATAATTCTGTCGTTCTCTTCCTCCCGACTCTTCTGCCTCCTCCCAGTGTATCTTAATGGGTTTTGCTGCCTGGAGCAGGCGGCAAGCCGGGAAAGGGAATATGCTGCACCGTGGTACGTCTGGCCGCCTCAGTAATAACTCACATGGCAACATCCTCGGCCATCACACGGGCCCCACGGCTGACCCTGAATAATTTAACTACTGTGGCGGGCGAGCGAGTTTACCCAGAGGTAAGTCTGGCAAAGGTGCGTGGGTCTACCCTGGGGCAGCGCTCAGACACGTCCGACACGAGCAGATGTGCACGATGCTAATCACCAATAAAGCCAGGTTCACAGATAGTAATGGAGAACGCCATCTCCCTGTGCACCAGTGCTAACGAGAGCTGATGCAGAAAAATAACGGTTTAACCTGGCTGGGGGGGTAATCGAGCTGATTTAAATGCATTAAATTTGGATTTATAGTTTAGACAAGAGACCCGAATAAAACCAGTCTGTCAGTGAGGTTTGTTATGCCTCGAAAAAGTCCAATTCCCGTCGTCAAGAGGTGTCTGGGGACGGCTGAACGTTGAAATTGTGGGCGGAGTCAAACGGGACTGAATCTAAGGTGTTTTCTACAAGTCTAAAGAGTGTAGAGAGAGCTGTCACATTAAATGGACCAAAGTTCATTTAGGAAGGTGTGAAAGCTTGTAAGTGAACCCTGGTGCAGTTCACTTAGAGAATGCTAATGGCTCCCGTGAGCCAAAGTGGACCAAAGAGAGGAAGTGGATCAAAAAAAGGAAGTGGACCAGAGAAGTAGTGGACCAAAGAGAGGACGTGATGTCGCCTAACAGCCCAAATCTGAAGCAGCAGCCTAGCAGAGGTAGAAAAGTTGGAAAACAAGGACTTTTGAGTGTATCTGCAGTGACCAAGTCAACTTGGTGGGACGGATTTTTATTTTGGGTCCAGCTTTTTGGACCTTTTTACAGGCAGAAAACGCTTTTAGCAAGGAAAGTGGGGAAGGGTCACAGGGGTCTCGAGGGTCCAGTGTTGTGGAAATGGTGGCTGAGTTTTCTTCCCTCCTTTTCTTTTTAATCAGTTTTATTAATTTTATCTTCTTATTTCTGTCTTATTCAGTTCTCCAAGTCACAACAATTTCTATTGGTAATACATAAAAATGAGCTTTAACTACACACACACACACACTGGGGGTCTGTCACAGGTTTGTTTTTCCTGTATCTGCTCCATCAGAGGAGAGCAGGCCTCATTAGTGTGCAGACCCTGTAAGGTCCTGAGGCATCTCAGCCCACACAGCCAAGCCCTCAGTGGCCCCTTGGGCCCCGAGCCCCAAATACAACAAATCACCGAAACAAAAACGTGCGCTAGCCTCCCCGATGCCCGAATCTCTATACTTCAAAAACACAATTATGCTAATGCCAGGAATCATTTGCCGTTCCAACTCTGATTTAATGCGGCCTTTTAGCGGGGGAAGCTAATTAGAGGCTTTAATTAACATGTGCGACACAAACTGAAGAGAAGTGTGAAGGAGCCTGTCGATCATGTCGGAGCACAGCGAGAGCGCTTAAAGAAGAAGAGCTGGGAAGGCAAGTCTGAAAGTTATGCAAATGAGGCGAGGGAGCGCCACGGGAGGCGTGGACCCGTGCGGCTATGGCGGACTCCGTAAATATCACCGTGACCTGTCGACAGACTGGAGTCATCTCATTAACACAGATTGGAGGGCGCCACCGGAGCTCAGCCCGCGAGGGTCAGCGCCGAGGCCGCGCAACCCAAGCTGAGCGAGGGCACCATCATTAAACCGGTGACAAAACGCCACATCCAGGCTCGCGTTCTGGGATGCAGACGTGCTGGCGAAGTACCGCAGGGCGGATCTCTCTGCAGACCTCTGGATCGCTACACAGCTGCAGACCAACCACATGTACTGTCAACACGTTAGCTTCAGGTAAACCACGGCGGCTACGTACTCACCTCACAAACACAGACGCTTTACCGAGCTCATCAACATTAAAACAGGCTGGTGGAGAATGTCATCAAGTCCCATCATTAGTATGGATTCATTCCTATACAGTTGTTGTGTTTATGGGTTTACATGAAACACTAGATTTCTCCTTTTCAGTTGAAATGTTTTCCTCTGCTGCAGAAAAAAGCTTCCTTTGTTTCCCCAAATCACTCCAAAACCTGGAAAAACAGCTTCAATCCTGAGCGGGCACTGCAGGGTTTTTCTATTTTGGAGGGGTGGGTGGGGGGAGCTCGTGAAGCAACGGGGGACCGAGGGAGGAAGCAGAATATGCGTCTTGTCTGATGGTTAAAATTCATGGAGGGAGCAGATATCTGGGTTCTGGATGGGGATTACAGCTTTTCAGGCTCTCAGAGTAAAGACTATGAATATTAGAGTTGGAAGCTGTGTTTTAAGGGTTTCGGCTTGCTTCTGCGGAGCATAATTTATCCTCCGGGAATCTGAATCGTGCCCATCGTGTTTTAGTTTCAGATGGCATTTTGGCAATATTTTCATATAAAAATATGAGTTTTATCTAATTATAGGAAGCCTCATGTAAACATTGTACACACACACGGGTATTTGAGAAAGCTGTAGTTTAAGTGTTTATGTGAGCATCTCATGTTAGCGTTTATGACAGTATCAGCCTTATTGCAATATGATAGCCTAGCGTGCTCAGCCAAGGGCTAGCTTCACAGCTCAATAATGGGATGTTTCAGAGTTTAAATTCTGGTGTAACATTCAGCAATACTTCCACCTCATTAGTGGAGAAAATTCTTGTTTTTCATTAACTGCGCTTCATTGAAAATGAGTTTTAGCAGTTCCACGTACATGCAGATGTCATTTTTTTAGAAAAGAACTAACCGTGTCCATGTGGACGAGGTCGTTCATCTGTATGCTTCTCGGCTTGCTGCCGAGCCCTGACTCGACCCTGGCAGGATTACAACATTCTGACATTTCATTTCACTTTCTGAAGGCCGTCAATCACGCAATCCTGGGCTGAAACCATCAGTAATAAAATATCAGAGAAAGACTTTTTCTCCAGGGTTCACCCGCGAACCGGCTGTTCTACACTCGGGATAAGTGTCCATCATCTCAAGGATCTCGTGACAGCGAGAAGATTGAAACTCACCTCCGGTCGTCACGGCGCGTCGAGTCCTCTTGACCTAGAGATGGTTAAAATAAACAAAGAAATCAGTGCTACATATTTAACACGTCCATTCAGATGAAATTTTAATGACGAGAAAACGCACTATGCTAACATTTCTGGCCTTGCTGCACATCACTGTTTAAGGGCTTACGAACAATTATCTATTTATATTAAGCTTTAATCTAGCTGGACGGCCTGAATTTTAACAGTGCTAACGGACGGATGCTAATGTCTTCCTTGTTTCAGAACAGAATCCCTAAAAAACTTGTTTCTTCTGCTCATATTTTCAAAACTGCATGCACAATATTTGCACATTTTGAAACGGTGACTCTTGACGTGAATCTTGATGTGTTGCGCATCAGCTAATGTTTGTTCTTCATCATTTAAATTGACACTTTAAGGCCACGCTGCAGCAGCGGCAGCTCAGGCACGCGTGCCGGATCAAACAAGGTGCTCTTGTTTAGACACTCCCCAAATTAGCCATGCAGCAGCGATCACGCCCACATCCTCTTGAGCATCAATCTCAAGGTCAGTGACTTATAAAACATGTCCTCTGCTAATATGATGCAGCAGAAAGATGGAGGGGTGGCTCCCGAGCCAAAACAACTCCTTGAAAGGGAGTTCAAAATCCTTGAAAGGGACAATTAGAGGTGGAAGATGAAGAATTTTAAACAGATACTGTTCAAGATGTTTGAATAGATGCCAATTTTTCAGCAAAGATCAGGGAAAACATTGATTTACTGCCGGGTTTTGAAGAATAAACTTACAGAGACCTGCAGTGTGTCCATTTGTGCACCCTCCATTTGGAAACCGACCCATATTTGTGTCGGTCCTGAAAGAGCAATCAATTCCAAGAAAATTCTGACCAAGTCAGTAAACACGAGTTTGTTCCGCTCATGAAAAATCAATATATTAAAGAAAAAAAGCAGAAGAAAAACTGCTACCGAGGTTGGCATCAGAGGGCCTTTTATAGTGAACTTGATTAAAAGAAAATTGCTTTCAAGTGCTCTCAGCAGGCCGGGAGGTTGAGTGGGAGTGCTGTTGGTGCACCGCGCTGGTGGGGTTTCACAAACTATTGGTCGGGGGTGGGGAGACGAGATGAAGAAACGCTCTGAAAGTGCCCTGAAGGCAAAGGATGGCAGGGCACTGGTGACACAGTGGCGCAATGTTACAGCTATTATCATTTTCAATACATTTTCATTTACATATGTCTGAGAAAGTGATCCCCCCGCCGCTAACGCACTGCGATGAAAGGAGTTTACTTGAAACTCTTGTTTTGCTCCACTTTAAAGTTGTGGCATTTTATAAAGTAGAATTTCTAATAAAAATGTCATGTTTTTGTGTGATAAATTGCCTCCTGCGTCTCCCCAGACTTGCACGTAAATTAAAGAGAGATTCTTGTTTGTGTGTGTGTAGAGTTCTGGTTAAACCTACGTTAGCATACATAACAGCTTTGGGACGGTCGTGCTGATGCACAATAGGGGCAGAAACTTGTGAAACCACACCTTTGTCCATTTTAACTTGCTAATATATTCACCCGACAGGTTTGTCAGATAGATGGGGTCCTTGATTTTGAAACTGTCAGATTTGTGTAATTTATTCCCTCTTGAATTCAAAATGACTCCAGGAGATCAAATACTGTCCCTGATTTCCACGAAATGTTCACCTAATAAGCCTTTAATAGATGGAGCGGGTGCTGAATAATTTAACTACTTAGTTTTAAAACTAGTTTGACTTTGGCGCGAGCGCAATTGGAAATCCATTACTGCGCAGCGTCAGAGCGGCTGTGCAGAAATTAAATTTGCATTTTATTTAAATGTAGTTTTTCATTCAGGAACTGATTAAAACACACTGTAAATGTAGTCATGCATAAATCATCCCAAAAAAAGAGGCATGAAAGTAAAAGAACATGCAGCAACTCTCCATCTTTTGAAACCGTGCATTTGATATTTTTAAAAAAGTGTGCAAACAAGGAGCCAATTTTGTGATAAATAAATGCACGTGGAACAATAAATTGCAGACCCACAAGTATCCTGTTTCGAATACTGTGTTGGTTTATTAATTCAAAGTGCAGATTTCAGAAAAATGGGCCTTTGAGAAATTAGTCTGATATTTTGCAAAAACTAAGACACACAGAGGGCAACCCTGGAGGTTGCACCTTTGTGAAGGTGACCTCTCAGAAGAAATCATCCTGGAAATGACAGATATAGTCGCCCTCTAGTGGTAGGCTGATGCAACAAGACGCTCCTTCCCAATTAATTCCAATAGCACTCAAACTAAATTATACTCCTAAAAAGCAAGCTTTCACCCATATTTTTCAACACTTTTTGTAGTTCCATGCCTCAGAAACCGGGTGAAATGTCAAGACTGGACTGCTGAGCTCTGCCTTTAATTGGACGGGCGGAAAATGGCTGAAACCTGGACAGTTTCTGGCTCAACAAGATGGAGCTGAACACATTTTGATGCTAAGCTAAACAGTGGCTGTCAGGAGAAAGCTCTAGCCAATATTTGTAGACCAGTTTTTCCAGTTTAGTGCCAGAGATCAATCCAAAGGTGCTGTTTTATGTTGCTCCCCCAGACATTTGGATGTGAAGACCATCGCCAGCTGGCAGCAGACAGTTCTCGTGGCCCCGAGACGAGACGGGACACTTCGGTGACCAGGCTCAGATGGGCGAATTCCCCGGTCTGACGCACTCATCCCACATGATCAATAGCTACTGTGACAACAGCCCCGTCGTCTTGCAGGCTGTCGTGAAGGTCTGAGAATGGAAGAGAGGGCCCGGAGGGGAGGTTTGATGTACGAGGCCGAACCGAGACGGAGGCGAAGTTGCCCACGCGCCGTCGGAGGCCTTCCTGCCGCATCCGTCTCCCGCCCGCCGTCCTGTCACTGAACTCATTCTGCAGTCTATTTGGCCGCCTGTCGACAGGGGGAACGAGCTGAAATGACACACCTGCATCCACCCGAGCCGCCGGATGGCGAAAACCCTAAATGTCACCATCATCAACTCGCCCAGAGGGAATATCGGCGCCTCTTCTTGTTTAGACGGATGGCGCGAGAGACGCGGTTAATTCTGATGTTTCAAGAAGAGGCCGCCGGAGGAAACGCACCGGCGCCATCCAGAAAGGCAGCGAGGTGGGGAGAGCGGTACGCCTGCACGCCCACCAGCATCTGTCGCACGCATGAGGACGAGGGGAAGACAAATATTGAATCAGGTTCATTGAGAGAGCGAATAAGGCAGAGAAGTGGTTGAACACAGGAGGGGCAACAGCAGGCTGGGGGGCGGTGTTCCTCCCCCTTCGATGACTGTGGGGCCAGATGTGAGCACGCTCTGCAAGATCGTTTCCTCACAATATCTGGGATGTTTATGGAGTAAATATTAGAGATCTTCGCATTTGCAGCATCACCACTGGCCACCAGTTGGCCCACTGGTGTCTGAAATCCCCGACACACCAGTCGACTCCAACGAGGTGCTGATCAAACTGGCGCTCCCCTCCTGCTCAGATCTGCAGGGTCGTCCTCCACACCAGCATGATTCAGAACCGGACTGGTTTGATACTGGGCGGAGCTCAACTGGAAATAAAGGTCATCAGGAGTCTTTTTTTGGCCATCTTATTTTGTTTTGTCCACATTTTCAAGCCCTCTGACAGAGTCTGGGTCCCCTCCTCCCCTCCTCCCTCCTCCCCTCCCATTTTCTGCCGTTGAAGTGGGTGGAGACGCCCGGCCTCCATCCCTCTCCCGAGCCGTATCAATATTCATGGGTCTGCCGGGTCCGTTTGTGCGATGGCTGTCTCATTAGCCTTTGATGCCCCCGCGCAAGGCCTGTCGGAGCGCCGATGCGCCAACAACAGAGCGCCGTTTGAAGTGCAGAGAGAACAGCTGCTCGCATTGATCTCCATACACTTTCTTCGCCATCCGCGCAGGCGTCTGTACATACACAGATGCTGCCCACAGGCGCATGAATACATGCATGGAGTGTATAACAGTCTGACATCAGTGCAGAGGAGCGTCTTTTATACATGGATTCATAAAAGTTAAGCGTGATGTGGAGACATCCTGAAGAGACGGTACTTTCATGCAGGAGTGCAGCTATTTCAGCTTCCCAAGCATGTTCAGCTGAATAGCTGCTAGTTTTAGGTGGTTCTTAATGAAAATATGTGCATTGGGGACTTTTTGGAGACAGTTTTCAAAAACTCAAAAACTTGAGATGTTGTGAAGGGATAGAAATCTTTATGGTGATAAAGCAGGTATAGAAAACAGATGGATGGTTGGAGGTGATGGTGTTGGCAGATTTACATTCATTTGCAGCCCAAGTGTGAAAACTGAAAGGATCATGAATAATGAATCAAATCTGTGCAATTATATAAGTAAAATGGTGCAATTATTTCATCTGCACTGGCTCATCAACAGGTAACATGCAAAATCTGCCCCTGGCGGAGCAGAGATGGTGTAAATAATGCAGTTTTAACAGAATCTGAGGGTCCTAAACCACAATATTATAAGATAATCTAGAACAAAGCTGCTTATTGACATGCATTTATCTGTACTAACACAAAAAATGAGCCTTCATAATCAATAAACACAAAGGTTGACTCTAAAGGAAAAAAAAATCTCCACTAACTTTGTGAAATCAGCAAAAATCTGCGTGTGTATAACAAGGTCACGGTTATCACAGAGCTCATCACAAGACGTTCATCTTTGTGCATCAGAATCGTTACAGTCGCCATGACATCATGACATCTGCACAAAGACGTCTGCCTCTCAATGATCCTCCTCTCTGCTGCGTGTGCAGAGCAGAGTTCAAAACTGAGAAGCAGGTCTGGGAGTCCTGCTCCTCTGGGAGCAGGTTAGCGGATCGATACGGCCGACCTGCCTGATAACATTAGACCATCCTTAAGGGCGCTAATGAAGAGAGCTGACAGAGTTGGAGAGGCTGGGCTGAGCCGCAGAGCCAGCCTGCTGGGGAAGCGGCTCAGCCCCACTGCAGCAGCTGCATCCCCCCAGATGTTTGACATGACAGGAATTAGAGATTTCTCACCACTTTCAGATACACGACTGAGTGTCAGAGCTCCTTACTGCTGTGGCAACTGTGCAGCTGATTTAAATGATGAAGAATGAAAAGTTTTTCAGGCACCATTTCTGTCCTTTACCTTCCGATCACACAGAGTCGCATCAAAAGAAATGTCAGAACCTGCAGCTCACTGCTGACTTTGGATAACTAGGACCCTATTTTGGCACACACACACACACACACACACACACACACACACACGCGACCTTTGCAGACTGCCCTACACACAGATCAGACGAGAGGTTGTGGGCACAGATGAGTCACAGTTGCGACCTACCTCACAGCCATCATCTCTGAACTTCAGCGTCGACTTCTGTGCGTCTTCTTCCCGGGATGGAGACGGTGGAGGAGGAGGAGGAGGAAGAGCTGCTCCCTCTGGCTGCCTCTGCTTCGCTCTGAAGTCGTCTCAGCGCCTCACGCTATCATACCTCCTCCTATGCTCCCCCCTCGACCCACCCACACGCTTTTCCCCTCCTCTTTTTCACTCCTCCCCTTTCCTCCTCCTACCGCTCCAACTCCACAAAAGGAGTCAAGTTGTTTATCGTTATTTTTATGGGATTTAAAAAAAAAAAAAAAACTGTTGACATCTGAAATAAATGTCCAAAACTTATTGAATATTCGTCTGCAGGAAGGAGCAGATCTAATGTCAGTATCTGACATTTGTGATTGCAAAAAGAACCTGGTGACGACCATACTGGTATTTGCCAACAGATGCAATTACTGACCCCCACACCCACAACAAAACACTCCCCATCTCGCATAGTTTACAGCCATCTTCTTTTTCCCTCCACCCTCTGCTGCCTCTGCCCCTGTTTCCATAGTGACACTTTCCCCACTCAGGCTCACCGTAATCAAGTGCATGGGTTGAGGGTGGGGGTTGGTGGCTGCAGAGGGAGCGGGATCATCAGAGGAACGAGATTATATAAAACAAACAAAAAACAAAAAAACAGACCAACGGGATAAAAAGTTGCATTGGTTTGCAGGACGCTCTGCTAACTTCACCAAAATCACGACGGTTGCCTCAGAGACTCAAACTGCGGTTTGGAAGCCACAAATGTGAGGAAACCTCAGCGTTCCCGATGATCTGCGTGAGCAGCAGAATCACGCAGCTCATCTCCAACAGTTCTGCTGGAGTTACTGTCGACCGCTGCGACATCAGCACACGGCAGCTTGTGACTCCTGAACTTTCTAATTCTCTTTCGATCGCCAAGCTGTTGCGTTGCCGCTCCCCTCTCCCCGCCAGGAAGGTCGGGCAGAAGAGGTCAGCCGCCCTCAGAACCCTGCGCAGATTTAGCGCCGTGATTAAAAAGAGCACTGCTGCAGGGAGGAAGCTGGCGGGGAGACGAGGATCGAATGGAGAACTTTACAGCTCAGGAGGACTTTTGTCTGACCGAGGCTTTATATTCCGCCCATACATACGTGCACCTCCGCCTCCAAGAGAAAACAAGCAGCTCCTAAGCCAAGAAAAGCCGAGTGAGATGTCGTATTCAGAAAATTATCAAGTTCTCAAAAGGTCCAAAGCAGGAAATAACAATGGAAATAAACTCATTTCAGCTCTGATTTCCTCCCAAACATTAAACATTTTCACAATAAAACAATTGCCAAAGGGCAGAGGTCCTTTTATATAAAATAAAACCGACTTAAAGAAAGTAATCTCTTTCTCTGACATTTCTCTGCAGTAGTTAATGCTAGCACACTTAAAAATAACTTAGTTCTTTTTCAGAATATTGTATCATAAATGCATTGCCCCAATTTAAAATAATAACTTTGACTTGATTACTAAATATATTTGTACATCTTTTATTAGCTTCATTATCCCAATAATTGTATTTTTTTAATGCACAGATTATAGAAGAAGCAATCTAAAAGAATTAGTTGCATTCTTTACCAAGCTGTGACTGTAGCACCTGCCGCAGGTGGATCAATTAGTTATTGTATGTGGGCATAATTGCTCATTTTATAGGAACAGTTTGGAGCAAATATACTTATATGCTTGCTAATTAGCCTTTTTAATTAATTTTCTACATCTTTGTAAGACATAAAATGATAACGGTTAACGTTAGCACGGCAGCGTTAGTCTAAATATTGCATCTAAAGCCATCATCTTTACGTATGAATATATACTGTATAACCCAGACATCATGATAAAACGGTTCTCGGCTCTCTGATGTCGGTCTCCTCTAAGTAGCACGGTCACAACATCCCCATCATCCAATTTGGTGATGAAGCTACGTGGCCGAGCACAAACTTGCGGGAAAGATTTGCACCTCTCCGACTCTCAATTCCAATTTCAGCCTGTTAGCCTTCCCTGGCTTGAGTTTAGTTGGCCGTGTGATTGACAGCTGGCTGATTGGAGAGACGTGGATTCCCCTGCCCTCGAGCCAGATTCTGCCGGGATTCAACCAATTACTGCTCAAGGGTCGACTCCGGCGCAGGTTGTACTCTAACCCCACGTGGCGTTTGTGCACGCCGGAGGGTGCAGTTGAGGGTGGCAGCGGGTGGGTGGTAACGGCGGAGATTACAGGCACGCAATCAGATCAGGACGACTGTGTTTCAAATAATTGGAAACCCGACATTGGAACCAGCGGAGACACACAGGAGGTGGGAGACAAACTAGGGTCCGAACTCTGACCTTTCATTTTGAATCCCAGATTATAAAAAGCAGAAATCGCCTTTTCCTGCTGCTCAAAGCCCGACGCCACCTCCCCCTCAGGTTATTACTTCCTCTGCTCCCCACCTGCTACCTTAAGTCATGGCGGGCGAGGCTGTAACGCAGCCTCCTCTCCTGCTGTACCCCCCACTGAGCCGAGCCTCCTGCCCGCAGTGGCTTCCCCTGCGACGCCGTCACAATCTGGGCGGACAGAAGTGAACCGTAGCCTAATTAGCAACACCTTCGACGCCCTGAGAAAACCGACAACAGAGCGACAAAGAGACGGCTGACAGTTTCTCTGTGTTCCGCAGGCGCCACCGTCGTCCTCCCCACGAACACATCTGAGCCTGGTGCAGCAATACCCAAGATCAGGTCTAAGAAATGAATGTAACGGCTTCTTTTTCAGCCTTGGGTGAAGCAAGCCTCTGTGCAAAGGTCACCAGGACATCTGGGACGCAAAAAAAAACACTTCTTCATTTCCATTTCTGCTGTGTTTTATATATAAGATAGAAAAACACCTGCAGTCTGCCCTAAGTGTTTGTGTGGATCTGAAGGATTAGCGCCACCCACCAAACTCAACTTACTTTGAGGATGAATTAATTACTTATGAGTCATTATGAATGAATGAGACAGTTATATACGAGATGATTTTACACATTTTACCAGCCTGCAGATCAGAAACAGCCATGTTTTAACCAACAAGCTTGTAGACAACAAAACCATCTTATAATTTAAATTGATAATTTAATAACATCTCCAAAGCACTAAAAAAATGACCAAATCAGCCTTGAATGTACTTTTTCTGACCTAAAATGTCATTTCAAACTTAATTTATGACTCTCAGTAGGTAATATGAATGTAGCAGTGCTTGAGAAGGACACAGCGTTCTGTGCACCTAATGCTAGCACTGACGAGCGCACGCTAACCCAGCTTCGATCAGGAGATGGAGTCAGTGTCATTAAAACATAGTCAGAACTTCTCTCTAAAATTGCGTTTCTCACCTTATTTACACTTTAACACAAGTCAAACCCTGACGCTGGAGGTGAAGCTCCAGGTGAAGGAAGAGGGAAGATTCTGATGGTAGTTTTACAGTAGTGAAGTCATTTGTTTCCTCCCATGAAGCCTTTTTCTTGCTCAGAAATTACGTTTTAATTAAGGCTTTAATCAAATAGCTGGAGCTGGAAATTAACAGTCAGGGCCAGCGAAGACGTATTAGAGTGTGTGTGTGTGTGTGTGTGTGTGTGTGTGTGTGTGTGTGTGAGAGAGACAGACGGGAACACTGACACCTACTTGTAAATGATGTCTTTCATCTCTTGAGTACAGATGCAGCTGTCATCCACGTCCATTACACAGCAGCTGAAGTGGGACACAAAAACACACACACACACACACACACAACAGTCAGACAGTGTGTGAACTAAGGAAGCAGAGAAGGCTATACATACACACACAAGCTTGTATTTCTATCTTTGCAGGGACTTTTATAACCATGATACTATAGCCAGAATATTTTGGTGCTCAGTATGTAGCAAATACAAGAACACACACACACACACACACACGCACACACTCTGCACATGGTGGCACTTCTGTCCCAGACTCGGGGATTATTCTTCTGTAAGATCTCAGGACAGATGATCTCAGATGTGGAGGATGACCGAGCATTGCTGCTCCCTGGACAAACGCCACCCTAGTGGCCCCGAAGGAGCCACTCAAGCCCCAGCTCGCTCCAGCCGAGCTCCTCAGCCTCCAGTGCCAAAATAAGACTTTTAAATATCTATATTAATAGAAATCTGGACCCATGTGCACTTTTTCAGCCCCGCCAAAGCGACAGGCTGTAAAATAAAAGTCCCTCGGGGAAATTAAAGTTCGATAAAATGGGACAGTCGCATATTACAGAAATTACCCCGGATACTCCGGCTCCCACCCTAATCTCTTCCACTCGCCGCTATCGGAGTCGGAGCGCGTGTTTCAGGTGACAGCTCGGACAGTGACGGTGACAGGAACTTGAAATTGCTTTTCAGAGCATCCCAACTTTCATTTCCAGGTAGATTTAACGCAACATCACGAGGTCTAACGTCTCACTTGTTGGATGCAGGAAGTGATAATAAAATCTACCTGCAGCTTAGTTATGAGCTTTTAGCAGTATTAGGAGCCAGTCTATGAGCTCATTTTTGGCACGCTGCCGTTGCCATACCAACAACCCTGCGCTAGCTGGCTGGTGGAATATTCACTGCACCAAAGTATCATCATGCTACCCTTGCAGCTGATGTTTGCTTCAACAACGGGATGTCTAAATTAACATTTTATGGTAGAAAAGTGCCACATTAAAGTGAGCTGAAAACACAATTAGAAGATCCTGTGAGAGCTCACTCTGCGCTGGGGCAGCAGGGTTAAATAAGTGTTAGACATATTTGCTAAAGGACGGAGACGTGGGGGCGGTTGTTATCCACCGCTGAAACTGATCTTAATAAGAGCTGCATGTAAAAGAGGACAGCAGCGCTCATCACCCTGCACGCCGAGGCCCTGGCTGCTGAGACGGCTTCATTAAGTCCGGCGGCCTGCGGGCTGTCACTCCTGAAAACGGGCTGGAGGAGCGGGAAACAACAACAGCGTAATAATGGTGACATTTACAATAGGTGTCTGGTATCATATCCAATTTCTGCCTGCACACCCTTAATTCCTTTTTAATTGCTTCTCCTTGTTGGTTCCGGGATAAGGCTGTCCCTCTTCATTTATGAAACTGGTGGCGTGTTGGGGGGATAGCAGGCGAGTTGGAGGGCCAACGCTCATAATTGGTGCTTGTTTCAAGCAAGTCAAATACTTTTTAAATGAGCTTTGATTAAAGAGAATGAGTCAAGAATGAAATGATGTGCGTGATGAATTACCCTGTAGCGCCAGCCTGCTCGCTTTTAACGGCTTATTTGGTCCAGAGAGACACAAGGCCAAGTCTGGGGACACAAAACCAATTCCCAAAATATATTATGAGGAACTTAACAAGCGCTGAAAATGTCAGCCATTTTATTTTCAGTCCTGGGGTTTCGTGTTGTTGCTCTGCAAGGTTAACTGGGTTTAGCCAATTTTTGAGATTAGTTGCTGAAAGTATTACTAGTACCCGCAGCGCTAACACACCCGTGAGGGGGTGGGGTGGGGGTGGTGCTTCAGATAAAGCTAGCGGCTGACTGTAGGCAGATTTAGAAGAGCTACATCAATCACATTTAACTTCTGGCTGAGCAACAAATCAGCATCTTTTCCAAATATCCACCCAGACAGAGGATGGGAATTCACAGCGCTCGGGAAACGTAACAGGAAAGGCATGAAAAAACATGATGGAGATGGCATTGTAAACAACATCAATCAGGCCTCGGTTCCATCCCACCGCTGACTGACTGGTGGAACAGCCCCGCTCAACACAGAACTTGGCAACCTCGGAGTTGCTTTTATCCAGCGGAGTGTGTGGTGGTGAATCAAAGCCCGTAATTTCCATAATTCATGGATGCCCATCTGTTTGCCACCTACTCTGGTGCCCAGTGTGGAATAAACAAATTCAAGAGAGGGGCCAAGGGGCTATTTAATGACAGCATCCACCATGGCTTCTCACACACACACACACACTTTATCATTCAATGTAAATGATTTGATCAAACTAAGGTGCAAAATCTACATCAAAAAATGGCAAATTGAGATTTAAATCTGCAGAATAGTGACGTCACCAGGCATCAGTCAGCTGGAGGACTTTCAGATGACTCCCATCTCATTTCTGATCTACATCCGGTTTCCCCACACAAAGACCCGTCGCACCGCTTCCCTCTTAGGGTTTTTTCCTTTGATAAAAATCTAACTTTTCTTTGATGTCGCTGTGAGCTCCGGGGTGGCGGCGCGAAGCGATCGGGTTGGAGAAACGAGCCAGTGTAGCTTAGATTTGTGCCATGAAAGAGGCAGATTCCACATTTTTAATGCACATTCTCCTGGTAAAAGTTGCCCCGTTAAGAGGAAAATATGGCAATTATGAAGTTTTACATCAGGACAAAAATAAACCGAGGGCCCGGGTGTAAGGCGAGCTGGTGACCCGGCTGTTGAGCTCCATTTAAACTATTAAAGCAGGAATTCACAGGGGAGACGAGCGGGCCTCGATCTGACTCAAAGTTCTGAAAGTGTCAGGAGTCACCCGCTGCTGGAAAAGAATTAAACCCGACTCAGGTCGATATTGAAGCAGGCGCACGCGCGTGTGCGTGCGTGCGTGCATCTTTACTTGCTGAGCAGTTGAGTCAGCTACTGTCTTGTTTGGTAATGTAAATATCACTTTTTAAAATTTAAACCTCAGAAAGTTGCAGTAATTCTGCCTTTTTTCTATTCTTCACAAAAGGTTAATGATTGAGTCCAGGTCATAAATCATAAATACACTTTCAGTCTTTTTACAAAATTATAAAATCTGATTACTCACCAAGTGGCTGATACGAGGACGCCGGCTGGAGATGAATCCGGAAGCGGACACAGGTGGAGGACACCTGTGGCTAATTAGACAGGTGTGCACACAGGAAGACAGACAGTAAACAGGAAATAACTGTAGAAAAGTCTGGAGTCTGCACACCCCCCCCATGTTCAAATAAACCAAACAAACCAGCTGTTGCTGCAGGTTGTCACTCTTAGGCTAACTCCTGTATCTTTCCACTTTATTAACCTTTTTGGATATTTTAGCTGGAAACCATCAATGCAGCCACACATAAAATCAAAAGCAGCACTGAAGAGCGTGTTTATTCATTAACGGCATGATTTAAAATCATTTTACAGCAGTTTGGGCTCCTTCGCGTAGAAACACTAAAGATGACCTACAGAGGTCAGTCAGCAAACGTAAATAATACAAAAATCCTGCCTGTAAGCTCAGGGTTACAACACAAAACCAGCTGTTTTAACTGGAGCCTGGGCCCCCGGAGCCAAATCAGCAGTTACTTCTGTTAAAACAAACAGCGGGTTTACGTGGCTGCAGAGCGTCTATCTGGGATCATCCGCTGCCCTCGTCTTTTATTCTGCATCTTGAAACATTCCTGAGCTCTGAAACCATCTGGCTGCCGGACCCATAATGGCGCCACCATCACGCGCTTTTACGGAAAAGCGCGGCGGAAATCAATTACGGCTCCGTCTCTAAGTGTCGGCGGGGACATTTTTACCATCACTGTCGCCACATTTCAGAGAAACAAGGATAATATTGGTTTGCCGGAAGGCGGGACCGTTGGCCCTTTTGTTCTCAGTTAGTATAAATACCAAGAAAGCGAAAAAAAGCTAAAAATAAAAAAAGCATCATTGTTGGCATTTTACTGCACGCAAACACGGCCGTGAATTTGAAACCTTTTTAAAAATACTCTAAGCTGCTGTGGGTGAATACAGGCAGTTATTTTTGTTCAGTAAGGCATACCGCTGCTGAAAACTTGAGTTCAGGGATTCCTTTATCAGTCTCCGTGTCACCGCCAAAGTTGTTGCCATGACAACGCGCTGCAAACCGTGGGTGGGAGGAAGACAAAAAGAGGAGGAGGTGGGGGGTTGCAGAATTAAAAAAAAGATAAAGAAAGAAAAAATAAACTTCGTCTCAGAACAATTTATGTGAACAGTTTGCTAAGTTGCGAGGTGAATTCCTGCCGGTCATTAGCGCTTCCGCCGCGGAGCAAACAGCGAGATGGAGTCGGCTCAGTTAGCGCAAACACAACGTCTGATGGGCTCAAATGAGGGTCAGCAAAGCATCGCATGTGTGGAATGAAGGAGAAAAAGAAAATAAAAGATTTCAATCAAATGAAAGGAGGCATTCAGATCTGAGCGTGAGCGCGTCCACACAGAAGATGTCTGTGGGCGAATGGTTGAGGAAGATTAAACACATTAAAAATACATTAGGAACATTTAAAACAATGTCACTGTATTTAAAAACAAGTACTGCTGCTGTTTGAATATCTCTATTTTTAAGATATAATTGAAAAAATATTATTTTCCTACATGTTCTCATCTGTGGTTTATTGACCCATCATAGATTCATGCAGTTTGTCTCTTTTCCTTCTGCAGCTGTAGAGCTTAAATATTATCTATATAATATAAAGGGGAAAGGGTAATTATCTTCATATTTTAGTCTGGTTTGTACATTGACAGATTGCATAATTCAAAAATAAATGTACATTCATCTATACATGTTTGTTGCGCTAGCTTTGGTTTATATAAGACATCTTAAGGTCATTAAAACGTAGTATTTGTCCCAGCGTGATGAGCACGACAGCCATTCCTTTAATTATCAGCCAACAGTCAGAAACCAAGTATGAACGAAAACGCCTGAAATTCAGTTCCAGTCGGCAAAAATATGTTATTTGTCGCCATCTTGTGGCCACGCTGGAGTTCGTGTTTAGACAAAGGGCAAAAAAGATTTTCCTAAAAAAAAAAAATCCAAAGTTCCCCGTTAACAACCAACTTTAAACTTGAAAAAGACAGAGAGAAATAATGGTTAAGTTGACATCATCTTTGTTAGTCGTCAGAGTGGATACGGAGCACATTCTCTCAGCTAGCTTGATGTCTAATTCCTGACAATCTTTGTGGACATCTAGTTCTAAAACACCAAATTAAGGCAATCATTTATGGCTGTGGACATAGGACAGGTGTGGCGTCACTCTGGCATGGATGGTGTCCACGATGGAATTTCCTTATTTACAACATTGGAATTAAACTTAATCTGTACTGTTGGGTTTAAGCCTTCTGCTGCGTTATGATGTTGACATCAGATTCTTGTAAAGGAAGAAGCAGGACGATGCAGAATGTCTTTTTTTTTTTTTAATCCTCCATACGTGATGCTCTCCCACGATTCCGTCAGTCCTCACTCGGAGCATTTCAGGGTAACATGTATCAACACTGCTGGTATCGTCTTCTGGGCAAAGGTTGGGGGTCAAACATAGATGCCTTCAGGATTGAGGCTGCTTTGAAGACTGCGGGGGTTGCTGGGCAAGAGACGAGAAGAGCCGAGTTGTTTCAGGGAGCCGGACTCCGTGTCTACAGCGTGGACGGAAATAAAAGCAGCCCCGGAGGTTCGTCGTTAGTTTCTGGAGCGTATTCCTCTAGGTTGTAGCAGGGTATTATAGTATGCACATGCAGGAACGTCAACTTTTCACCTGTTATAGTCAGTTGCTGTGGAGCTCATTTACATTTACAGACTAAAGGTTCAAATATTGGAGTTACGAGACAGAAGCCTAAACATGTAATTCGCCAATCGACCACCAGGGGTCAGCGTGTACGCATAAATGTGATGACACTTCTGGATTTCGGTCACTGTGTGGACAGATATTGGCTATAACTCTTTGTTGGTTCATTGTGTGTGTGTGTGTGTGTGTGTGTGTGTGTGTGTGTGTGTGTGTGTGCATGCGTTCGCGCGTGCGTGTCCACACCGTTTGATTCTGTTGCGGGCTGAGCGGGCAGCACTGTGACCTTGGTGCCGGTCTGCTGAATGAACTGCTGCAGGTTAACCTGTCGTAGCTCTTTCGTCAGCTGCTCCAGCTCCTGCTCCTTCTCCTGCCGCAGAAAAAAAATAAATGTTACGCTTCAGTTTGTCGGTGCTGGAACGTTAACACTGTGCAGGGTTTTAACAGCTGGATCTAATATGGATTTTATTTCATAGAAGCCAAGATAAAAAGCTAAATAGCCGAGTTAGCTCCCAGGTGGTTACGCAACGTGGGGATTGAGTATTTTATTCAGGCCCCTGTCTAATCAGGAGAAGAATGCTGTAATATCCTCTCTCCCCTTCACATTACCTCACGCGTTCCACACCCTGCTGGACCTCGCCTGTGCACAAATGCTTGACTTCATACAAGGATGCACGTAGTCGCTGCGCATCCCCACGAGCCACAGATTAAACTTTGCCTCACTGCCCACCACGTAATGACTTTCGATCTCCTCTGAATCCATCCATGCGCTGAGATTTTCGAGCACCTTCGCAAGACTTCACTGAGCGTTTTTAGAAAAACAACAGTCTTCACAGAGTTTTTTCAATGCTCTTGGCTCCAAGCAAAACAATGGCGGCTGACCTGAAGTCTCTTCCCAGACTGGCCGAGGGAGCGTTCCAATGCCCTGCAGCTGCTCTCCAGCCGCGCCGTGTGTTGGCTCTGCACCTCCAGCTCCGCTTTCACTTTCTCCAGCTGCGATTCCACCTGGAATTGGGGAAAGGTGAGGCAGATATCTGCAGAAGGCGCTAATCCTCGTAGCTACAAGAGACTGCTATATTTGAGCAATGAGCAAACCTACGCTAGCAGCTCTGTAATACCATACTTAGATTGGTCCTTTGAACTTAATGCTAGTGTTAGCATGCTACCATGCTCAGACCCCTGTGAAAAAAGTGACGCGTTTTGAGCAGCCACTGCTAATGAGCTAACAGGTTTTAAACACAGATGCTAATTGGAATGTTTCATACTTTGTGATTAATAAAGTTCCCTCGGTTGTTTGTTGAGAGTAGACAAATGTTCTTAGCCAACACGTTTGTACCTCCTCCTCATTGACCTCCTGGTTGAGCTCAGCCTCCTGCTGCAGCTGCTCTTGCTCCACACCTGCCTCCATTCTCTGCATCATGGGACACGTTTCTGGTGATGCACTGAAACTATTGAACAGACTCTTGTGAGAGCCGAGGCCACACCCACCTCTATGCGTGCTAAGTATTGCTCAAGCTTGGCCTCGCAGTCGCACACGCAGCTCTGCAGCTCAGCCAGTTTTACACGGAGCTGCTGCTCACTCTCCTGCTCGATGAGCAGCTCATTCTGCCAGAACTCCTCTTCCTCCATCTCCTTGTCGTTCCTCCTCACCAGCTGCTCCAAACGCAGCACCTCATCCTCCAGGTTTCCTCCCTGATAAATGATAAATGGTGAAACTTTAAGAAAAAAAAACCCCACCTACTGATGAAAGGCTGGTAGCGGAGTTGGCAGCTAGGTGGTTTCACTCACTTGGTCGGCCTCCCCATTAGAGTCGTCCCAGTCTTGCATCTCTGCTTCACAGCCCAGCAGACAGCTCTCCAGGGCCTGGAGCTTGTCTCTCTGCAGTTGTACCAGCCGACTCAGCTCCCTGGCTGGACTCCCAGGCACAGATGCGACTCCAACGCCTCCAACCCTTCGCAGGTTTAAGCTCATGCTGTGCTGCTGGGGCTGTTTGGCTGAGATGAAAGGGCGGAGATTGGACCGAACTTCCAGGTACATCACAACGGCCGGCTTCAAGCCTCAAACACGCTTTCATACCTTCGCCATCTCTGCTTTTTCCGAATATATCCCGCAGTCCCCTGGCGCCTCCGGTGAAGGTCAGAGATTTGCGTTTTGGCTCCCTTCTTTTGAGCGAGCGGTCCATCCCTGAAGGGCGGAGCTTGGCCAGAGGCGGCAGACTCTGCCTGTAGAGGCCGCGCTCTGGGACGCGAGCTCGCCCGTCCGAGGTGGGTCGCTCACTAGCAGACGGGCCGGTTCTCTGGAGGATGAGCTGGACATCGCTGGCGTATTGACCCCACTTGTTGAGCGACAACACCGGGTTCTCATGGGGAGCCAGGTGGCGTTCTGTCTCACGCCATTTCTCAATTAACGTGTACCTGCCAGTGCGCCCTGCAACAAAAATGCATTTTTAGGATTTCCAACAGGTATAGTGAGCTCAGATAGATAATTACAAACAAAGTGATCTAACGACAACATAGAGTCCCATAAGATGGTTACAAAATGTTTTTTCCTTGTTCAGACATGGTGAGGTGGGGCTAACTACGCATCACCAACCTACCACTAGAGGGCGATAGAGGAGCTTTGACCTCACTGGAGCACTTGGATTATCTTTATTGTTTTTGTCACTGTTTCAACATCCTGCATGTGATATGTACATAGTATAAAGTAAGAAAGTAAGAATTTCATTGTACAGGGAAACGTGCTTCTTTACTGTGCACATGACAATAAAGCTTTGAATCTTGAATCTGCAGGGGAACCCACTGGTCTGAGGTATTCCACAAGGCTCTAATTGGCCCCTTGTCCACATAATGACGCCTCATTAACGCTTTTATGTGATGTTGTTGAATCGTCACACTTGTCTCCCACATTTATGCTGCTTTAGAGAGCAGCATGTTTACAGAGAGGACTGAAGGTGGGAAAACTGAACTCAGCTCTGGGACCGTGGTCCACGGCTCCATGTGTGTATTCTGGGTAGATAATTCCGCTCCCACCCTTCCCTCACCCACGACTTTTACACTGAAAAAGTTGTAAAAGAGGCACATTCATCAGCTGTTCACATCAAAGTGTCCCAGTCCGGACAAAAGGCCCACAAAAGACGGCACAAAGGACAGTGGACGTCCTAACTCCTGCTACACCGTTCACCACAGCGGAAATCCCGAGAATTTACACGTCTTACACAATTTAATGTCTAAATTGTCTTTGATTGACAAAAAATGTGTGCAGGTCCACCTAGCGACTGAGCGTCCGCTCAGGGTTACCTTAGAAAAACTGCAGCGTTCTCATCTTAGTTTGCACATTTGTGGCGTAAATCTCTTCGGGCCCTCAAGTCGCTTTTCATTTTACTGCAATTCATCTTCTCCTGTAGGTTCTGACACCCTGCTTAGGAGGAAAACCCCTGCATGGATTTACGCTGGACAAAGTTCCATTCAAGCCACTTTAGTTGAGGTTTTTCACTCGAGGAGCCGGATTTTCAGGGCTCTTCAGGATTTTGGACTCTCTGTTAGAGTATTCTTCCACAAAATGCTAATGGCGTAAACAAGACAAGGGACAGCATTTGTTGTTGGGACCTTACCGATAGCCTGTGCCAAAGCGATGACCACTTCCTGGCACGTGGTGAACTCCGTGACCCCGCACACGATGCGCTGCACTCCGTCCACCCAGACTTTGAGCTCCATGGCCTTCATGGAGAGGACCTCATTCCTCCGTGCCACAAGGGGGAGCTAATATATTCCATCCATCCTTGGAGGAAACAGAAAGTGTCAGTCTAGCCAACTCTGCTGCACTGGTTTCCAGGTCAGAAAAATGTTTTACTAAAATAAACAGTAAAATAAACAGCTCAGCTAACGCTGCAGTTATGATCGCGTAACATCAGCGTAAACGAGGAGATAATAGTAACGACGAATTCCAGACAGATTTGGTTCACCTTCACTGCTCTCATCAGCAACTAAGCAGCTAACTAATAGGCAGCTAAGTTTAGTTTAATAAATATGAAATATATATATATCCCTCTGAGGAGTGCACAGCAGGCCCAAAATGCACATTTAGCAGCTTAGAAATAAGATATTAACCTTGACATGAAAGCAAACTTCTACTCCCAGGCTGCCAAAACCCAAACTAAATACCTGCTGGGTGTATAAAGACGCAAATGCCAGCTGAAATCTTAAGAACCTGAACTTTTCAAACTGTCTTTGTTGGATTTACAGTTTGCTGTGCTGCCCCCTGCTGGACTGGATTCAGCGTGGCCAAGAAAAGAACCCCGCGTGTCTTAAAAACATCTGTGTGCTTTGTTATAAACTGTCAAACGCGGTGGCCATCTTGAGGCCGCCTTCAACACATTCAATCATGTCAGTGCGGTAAAGCTTCCAGCCTGCCCGTAAGAGCCGTTTCTGCTGACACAGGCAGAAGCAGAGGCAGCCATTATGAACCTGGCAACGCCACCACAGCAGGCGGGTGCAGCAGAGCAGTGGCAGAGCTGCCCCGCTGGGCGGCAGCCATCTTTGCTCCTCTTCAGGCCATCAGTTGTGCTCTGATCCTTGACTCCCATATTACTTGGCAATATAGATGCCTTCCATCTTCCTCACAGCTGGAACGACGCTCCCAATCCCCCCCAGCAATTCCGCCTCCGTCCCTGCCCCCCCGCGGAGGCTTCAGTCACACCGACGCTGCATTAGAGCGCTCCCTGGAAGCGAGGCCCGCCTTTGGCCCCTGGGTGCTTTGTAACTGTAGACAGATACAGCCAGACGTCTGTTAAGGGCCCGTAAAACCAGAGCAGGGCCGTAAATACAGCTCCCCGAAACAGCGCAAAAAAAGGTTAGATACGCGAACCAGCCGAGAAGGCCTGAGCACCATTTCTGAAACTTGTTGCAGGATAAAGATTTCCTGGTGACGCCTGTTTATTGGGCTCGGAGCGCTGTTGAAATCGCACCCGGCCGATGTTTCCCTCCGTGGCTTCGCTTCTCTTCCCCCCGACATGCTAATATCTCCCACATCTCCTTAGTCCCGTTGCTGTTTTTGCAGGGAATTTTCATCATTCTGTTTCCTTTCATGTCTTTGATCTAATTTAAAGCTGCTTTTAAGACCCCGGAGTATGAATTAATTAATACTACTGGTGCCGTGGCGAGCGTACACAGATTAATATGCCGTGTTTCTATTTTGGATCATGGAAACAAACATACGTTCAGACTGAGCAGGGCAGACGTTGGGAATCCAGGACAGCGAGTAACGACAGAACCTGAGGAAGAGAATCTACACAGGCACCACACTGAAGAAGCTTTCTCCCACTTTGATCATTTCTTTACTTTTAACACCTACTCCTCCACATCTTAGAGAGATCGTGTGCATGTCCACATGACCCTTTCAGACAGGGGTGACCAGGCCCAGTCCCCAAGGCCCTCAAACAACATATGGAGGATACTCGATCTGTATCCGTAAATGTTTCCAATCCAGACTGGTTGCTGGGTTATCTATCTATCTGCTTACTGACTTTATTTCAGGTTGCTGTTGGTGGAAACACGTTAGCGATGCCGCTGCTAGCATGACGTGCATCTACAGACACGACAAACTGTCCTTAAACTTTGCTGCTGCTATTTGGTTTCGGGCGTGAAGGATCGTCTGGCGAGGGCCGTCGACCACTGAGCTAAACTTAGCGGTGACCTCAGTCTCTCTCCTTAAGTCTCATTCTCAGGGTGTCACAAGAAGGCCGAGGCGGGGAGGTGTCACACTGGGGCGACTCGGTCTTTCTGACTCCCGTTTCCAAAAACATCCATTCTAGTTTGGGTTGTAATGAGCACAGAAACGGCACTGAAAGCTTCTGTCACGCTCCGGAGTTGGACCGCCACGCTGTTAAACTAATACACACATTTGCAACAACGTGAGGGTGTAAAACAGGCAGCAACAGAGCGTTTCAGACTGTGGTGATGACGCAACCAGGGGCCGGTTTTCCAGCAACGGGGAGGTTTGGGGCAGAGTGAGGGGGTCCGCGGAAACAAGTGGTACACAAACAAAAGAGAGGGCTGAAGAGAGTGTGTGCCCACATGGCTATACAGCATGACTGGATGCAAACAATCCCTCGCCATGGCAACGCGGCTCCAGCTTTGTCCGAGCCTCACATAGATGACTGGACTGATTGGAGGGCACGGTCTGGGAAAGTAAACCAAACAATCACCGACAATTAAGGAGGCAGCCCGTGCTTTCCTGTCACTTCCTCTTTGTTTCCACTCAAAGTGGTTTGCAAGAAAGCAAAAAAAGCAAAAAAAAAGCAAAAAAAACCCAAAACAAAACAGCTGAACAAAACTAACCACATCCCAAATCTTGTTTGGCTAAGGTCAAACACTGGTACTAGCATCAAAATGCTAATAAATGACAGTAAAGCAGATATTAATGACCCTCATCCTCACTGAACAAGTCTGCCGAGAGGAAGAAATTTATCTGAGCTTCAGCACAAAATCCACTATTTTGTCACAAATGTTTACATCAGCAGCTGACCAAACAGCCGCCAAAAGTTAACTAATCAGCTTGGTGGAAACAATAAGCCTTTAACCCTGTAAGACCTGGAGCTTCTTAGACCGCAGGGTGGTGGAGATGACAGTGGAGGGGTAGGGGTCTAAGACAAACAGGGATTACTCAGAAAGGCCTCTTCCACTCTTCACTCGAGAGTCTGATTTATTAGAAATATTGAAACACACAACATCATGAAGCGCTTGTTTCTGTCCTGCAGAGAGTTTCACCCTCACCTCCATCACACTGCTGCTTCAAGGACTCCTCTTCTGTGGTCCGGTTGGAGGAAGTCTGATTAAAACCCGCTGCTGAGTTAGCGTTTATTTCCAAACTCTATTAGGATCACTCATCACTGCAGGGATCAGCAGATCCTCCCCCTCCCTGCAGGACTATGGATCAGGTATGTGGAGCCCCACCATCACACCATGTCAGGCTGAGGACTTGTTTGAAGGGTGATAAAGTGAGTGAGTGAGTGAGCATGCGGTGATTTAAATGGAGAGTAGAACAGGAGTATAAACGGTGGAGAATGCAAAAATAAAAGTTGAGACGCTGATAAACGCAAGCGTTCAACAACAACAAGAACAACGTACCCTTTTCTCCGCGAATCTTCGCTGTCTTCAGCCTTCAACTCCGCTCCGTTTTCCGCGGAAGCTCCGGTTTTCCTGCCTGCTGCTCGCGGCGGCGCGAGCTCTGGGTGTAAACACACGACCGTCCGATCACAGGACATCCGACGCGGAGCTCCTCACGCGGCTCCGCCTGCTTGCCTCTGAGGTCCGGTATCACGCCGCGGCTGCTCCAGGACGCCGCAAGGCATGATGGACCTGCTGCGGGGCGCGAGCGTCGTCAAAAAAAAAAAAAAAAAAAAAAAAAAGGAGCGCGAGCTGCCGTCAGCTGTGGCGCAGGGTTGGTTGATCGATAATCGATCAGGCGCGTTCGCGCTGGACCGACTGTGAGGGAGTCGAACACGGCTATTAAAGTAAATTAATAAATTGACGAGATTTTAAATTGAATCCAACATTTTTTATTAATTGACAAATCACTTGTTTTAGAACTATATCAATTATAACCTCCTTTAAATGTCTACGATTGAGTAAGAAATCATTGTCAGAATAAAAATGAAGAAATAAACAAACCAGCAGATAATGATAATATAATATATAATTCGGGACAGAAAAAATATCGCTATGGTAAAAAGAGAATTCTGCCACAAAATACGATTTTACGGTGAGTAAATACGCTCAAATAAGCTGCTACATCCAAGTTAAATAAATACAGATGGGATGGAAAATACGTTCCATGTAATTTCCGATTAGTAATTTGAGAAATTGTAATGTGCCGTTTGATAAACAGTGATGAGATAATTGCTGCTTTTATTTTGAAAGAACTTGAACGTAAATAAAGTCCTGTGAGATTAAAGCTCTCTGTGTGCGCGCGCGTGTGTAAACACTGGGGTCTCGATGCCTCCGAACATAAATCGTGGCGGCCCTCTTCTGTGCTGACGGAGCAGATTTGCAGATGACCTTCAGCGCCATGGTTACAGTTCTGACACTGACGCGTTGCAGGACAAATTTAAAGCGTTTCATTAACATCTGCACCAAACGTCGAGTCGATTCAGATCAGATCGGTGCTGCACTAGACTTAAATCATAACTGCTGTCACACACATTTTTCCTCTCCGCAGCTCTAGCGTCGTTCATTCTGGTGTTAAAATTCAATAAACTCTGCAGTTACTTCGACACATGGTTCAGCTATTATGGCAATCGCATCGTGTGTGATTAATGTCCTCCTGCAGGCGGTGGCAAGGTTTGACAGATGCTTTTGGGATTTAGAGCCCATCTGTAAACTTAATGTACGCCACACTCACGCCTCCTCTCAGAGATTCAGTTACTTGATTTAAAAGCAGTTTTTATGTGTTCGAGCACAGAGGAGCGGAGCTGTGATCAGCCAACAACAGCAAAGGTCAGGCAGGAAGCTCAGCGCCAGCTTTAGAAAACACTTCAGTCAATTTTTACATTAGTTTTGACCACCAGGGGGCATAATTAATCACGTTATGTCGTTGGCTCGATAACACACTGATGCTAACGCTCCCATCTTGATCTCAGTGACAAACATTTCTGTCTGTTAACCCAAAAATGCTCAAGTTGCTTTTATCAGCAGACAGAAGAGAAAACTAAAGAGAGAAGGAGCTCACGGAGGAAGGAGAACGCCGCAGCAGACGGAGGCTGGAGCGTGGAGCGTGAAGCAGGAGACCTGAGCTCGTTAATGGCGGCTGGTTCTGACCGAGGTAATCCGGATTTGGTCCCTAAACACCTGTTTGGTTTGCGGTCGAACCTGTTGCCTTAAACAAAAGACTTTTTGTTAGTTAATCTCTGCGAACAAACTGCAGAACTGGATTTAGGTCAATTAGCTGAAATGAAGGCAGAAAACCTCTGCACTCCTTTTATGTCCAATCTGTCATCTCGTTTTCAGCATTTATTAAATCTAACATTTTTCTTCTGATTAGCGGCTAACGGGTCAAAGGTCAGGCGGGTACAAGAGGGAGAATCAGGTGACCAATAAGAGATCAGCTGAGTTAGTTCAGACTGGGACAAAACTTGGCCCAGTTTGGCCCACTTTAAGATGAAAGCACAGTTCCTGCTGGCTTTGCGGTGCCGGATACTTCTGAAGTGCACTAATCCCTGTTCTCAAAAAACGTCTGGTGCTGATGTAAACGCGCCCATGACCGCACAGGCTGCCGCCACATTCCAGACATTCTCCAAAGATCCGAAGGGCTCCCGAGTCGGTGGAAACCATTAAAAACTGCTCCGCAAACTTGGTTTCAGAACATCCCGAGTGATCGTGTCAACGGTTAGCAACGTGACCTTGAGCGCCGACACCGTGACAGTAGCAGCAGTGTGAAGGAAGGGTTCCATCTTCAGTTTTCTTTCCCTGTTGTGGATGAAAGAATCCTTTCTTTGTGTAAAACATGGTGGGTTCTCATTTGTTGGGCCATTCCGGCACTGTTCAGCCCGTCTTTCGCGTGTCCTGACATCCAATTCTGTCTAAATTATCCCAAACATATTCAGGATTATATCTATATTAAATTATTCTTGTTGATTAATCCCAGGACGGTTAATCGGGCCTGTTCATCTCGAGAGAATAAGACAGTCTGGTGGTGAAATAAGAAAGTGGAACGATTCTCAGAGCAACGTAAGCCGCAGAAGGACAAGCAGGCTTTTGTAAAAGGATTTGGTTTCTTCAGAGCTTTTGTCCCCCTTTGCGCCGGAGCTGTAATGTCTGAAAATCACAGACTTAGTCACCGAAATAGTCACACCGAGTGGGTGAATTAGAGATTATTCACAAAAAAAGGGGAAATGGCGGACCTTTTGTTCCGTATAGGAAGGCTGAGGGTTTAATCTGAGGGGCTGGGCCAATTAACACATGAGGGTTTATAAATATGACCATTTTTAATGTTATTTGGGGAGAAAAATGGCTGTTGGGAACAGAAGGAAATGACTTCTTAGAAGCCAGAGGATCATTTTTTGGTGGTACGTTTATGTCACAACACTGCCCCCTGGTGTCGAAAGACTTCATGAGAAAAATTCAGCAGAATGCCAGAAAACAGGTCAAACTAAACCAGTTCAGCGCTCAGAAACTGTCCACGTCACCTGCATGACGTCGCTGTGATGAAAGAAAGCTCTGACGCAAAGCCTCCATCACTCCGGGGCTTCGTTTGCTTTGAAGAACCCTTTAAGCAGCCTGCAATCAGGCGGAGCGCTTGTAGATTTCCCAGTTGGCATCAGCGCTCTCGGAGGAGATTCGCCTTTTTAAACAAGCCTTTGTTAGCGCCCATGAGCTGGGACTCGAACACCTGCTGCATCGCTTTGTTTTTGAAGCGTATTAAAGCTAGAAATTAAATTAAAAATTAAAGCGTCTTTGTTCCAACCTTAAATTCCCCTCTCCCTCCCGGAAGGTTAACCCTGACCAGATCCTCCAGAAAAGCCTGGAAGGAGCCCAACGCTTTCAGCTCAGATCTCATGTGATCTAATTAGATTTTAATCCCCATGACACACAGTCCTGGAGGTCAAGATGGAAAAGCTCAACGGTGATTTTGACCTTTTGCTGAACGAACTGAAAGGAACTTTTAAGGTATATCAGGTTGGCCAAGCAAAAGTAACAAATCCTGGATCCAGATGTTAATCTAGAACATCACCAAATCTAAGCTTCTCTCCATTGTCCCATCATCACCAATTCCAGAAAATTTCATTAAAAATCCCTTTATAACTTTCCAAGTTATCTGCTAACAGACAGCTAACCGCTGTCTGTTAGAGGTAATAATCATTAATTATCTGGTGAAGGTAATGATTACTGCAGATGCTGGACTTTAGTGGTTTATTATAAAACATTTACATTTAGGCACAGGCAACTCTTTTTTCACATTTTTAAAATGATTAATTTTGTATTTCTTTGCTTAAATGCTATGAACACAACATCGCTAATAAAACCAGCCTTTAGGAAAACCTTCTACATTCAGTATCAGCAGATTTAAACACAAAAATGAGTCAAAAGGTCTCATAAAGGTAAAAAAAAATTTGTCATTTTTGTAATGTGGCGGTTATTTACAGTGTCAGTGTTATCACCTGTATGAAGATTAAACGTTGAATAAATAAATAAAAAAGCCCAAACTTAAACACTGAATTCTGATTTAAACACAAGCAATTTGGCTGGTATGTTTTGACACTGCTGCTGCGCTCTACGTCATCAAATTATCACATTATTCTGAACTGCAGTTTAGAAATTACAAATTGTGCAAATATAAAAAGGTAGTAAATTAAAAAAAAACAAAAAAAACACACAGTTTAGTCCAGTCAAGTGCAAATAATCTTTGTGTTCCTGGTGTGGATGAAATCAGCCTTTCTGAAGCCACACTGCAGACACAGAAACGTTTGAATTCTAATTATGGTTATTTAATTACTGTTTCCCCTTAGTGCCCTCTAGCGGCAGTGTCTGTACTATATTAGTTAGTTATTTAGAGACATATTTTGTTTCCTGGATCCAGTCGAGGCCTGGACTAGTCATGCAAACTTAATTTTAACGACTAGAAGATGACAAACACTTGCTGGACCTGAAATAAAGTTTCTTCTGGACTCACCTTCTTGTAGGTCCCGTGAAGCTCGCTGTACTTCCACATGGTGTGCAGCAGGACACGTGCTGCCTGACCCGCTCTGCTTGGTCCATTTCTAAGAAAACAAAAGTTTTGTTTAAACACTGTTCTAATAAACCAGGTGAGCAGCGAGTAGCCCCCACTGCCCCGCCGTCACACCTGCCGAGGCCGACGATCCTCGGGAGAGCTCCCTCATTCACGATGGCCCGGACGTGCTGCCGCTCGCTCAGGCTCAAGGTGTTCAGGATGTGACACAGAGAAACGGTTGCCGTGACGCCGAAGCCGACACCGCAGTCGTCGCCTACGGGCAGCATCCTCACCAGCTCTGGTAGCACCTGTTTAACTTCAGAACGTCACATATTTAACATGTTCTTCAAATGCAAGTGGAAATCTGTCCTTTGGAGGATGGCGAGGAGTACCGATCACGGGTTGCAGGCCTTGGTAACGACAGACGTTTTTGATCAGAGCCACGGCTGTTGTCTTCACATTACTCTCCCCCTCCTCCAACATCTTTTTAATGTGCTGGAGGCCATTTTCGCGTTGGACAATAGTGAAGGTGATGGCTTGACTCAGCTGTACCAGAGAGGATCTTTTATTGATGGACATTCTGGCCTTGTGGATTATAGAAATGTCCCCGACCCGTCTTACCGCTCCGTTCCCGGCCGTGATGTTCTGCAGAGCTCCCAGCGCAGCCTCCTGTGTGCCATGACGCATGCTGCGAGCCAGCAGGGACAGGTACATGCGCACGGTGATGGCGCTCCACAGCCACTCGATGCCCTGAGGGTTAGACTTTTCCTCCAGCAGGGGGCAGCGTTCCTCCATATGCTAAAAAAAAGTCTAGTTAGTCATTCTGAGGGTTTCTCTGTTTTCACCGACATTGACAGATAATTATGAGCATATTTAATCAGGAAAAAACTTTTATGAGTTATAAGAATGTGTAGTAAGTAATAATACGAATGAGTAATAAGAATTTTATGAGTTATAAGAATATAAGAAGTCCACCAAAAGGAAGCAGCCAGGATGAACTTCTACAAAACAGGTGATTTCAATAAGCCTGGCCCTCAAACGCAGCACGAGGGCATCCTTTGTACTGTCAGCAGGGATTATCATCCGGCGGGATTACCTCTGTGATCTTGGCGCTGCGATGAGCAAAGCAGCCGATGGCTGACGGCCTGGGAGCCAAGTTCTGTCGAGACTCCCGGAGGACCTGGACGGTGGCTCCCGGGAGCTCGTCCTCCAACTGATAGGACAGGTTGTGCAGGATCCAGACGCAGTTCTCTGTGGACTTCAGAATAGACACGTGCGCGTCAAACCCACGCTAAGACGGTAAATAACTCTCAAACATCTGCAGAGTAATCCTCACACGATCAGCGTCGTCATTATCTCACCTTGTCGTCCGTCTTATAGTCGGCGATGGTTCCTCTGACGTAGTAGACCAGAGAGTCGATGAGATCCTCGCACTCCCGCATTGCCTTCCTGCTGTTTGGGCCGGCAGAACTCAGGTTCCTGGAACCAGTCGCAACAACCGTGCATGTAGGAAGATTAACCTGACACATGATCGCTGAAAGGAAGGTGAATTCCTCCTAATATTCTCTGCATGACTGACTTTAAAGGTCAGGTTCTTGGTGCTCTGATCGGGAGCCTGAGAACACGAGGATTCGGTTCATCCAGGCGGCGAGGAGAGAGGAGAGAGCGCTTGATGAATAATTCAGCGTTTGACTCATTTGATCTGGCTACAGTTGCCGGGGCAGCAGCGCCTCTGCTATCTGCTGCTGCTTTATAAGCAGCCATGACGATGCCCTAAGAAAATATGGTGCAGAACCTTAAACAGCTCCAGGCCCTGTCGGACACGATCTGCAGCAACTACTTTTTTCAAATGTATTTTCTTATACATGTCTTCCTCCTAAATGAACAAGAACCTAGATTAGCCTGCTAAGACACGTCACAGCGGTTGGCTGAGCGTGGTGGGAGCCTACCGCAGGCAGCCGGTGGCGTTGTGAAAGGCCACGTCATCGGCCAGGAGGTCGTCTTTTGGGTTCTCTCCCTCAGAGATGCCCGACGTGGGAACCAGCACCGACCTGGTGAGGACGGACGGCACGTCTGTAGACAGACGCTCCTTCAGAAGGTCATGTGACGACAGGTTCCACAACAGACCTGGAGAAAGGTCGGAGGGTTTACCGCCACGTCCGTGAACAGACAGCAGAGCAGAAACCAAACTGACCGGTCAGTTCCCGCCTGGTCTCCACGTCGCGGCTGCTTCTCAGTGCCTGTAAAACGGTGCTCAGGCCACCTTTTTCCTTGACCTCCATCTTGTTCTCACCACTCTGGTAAACGATGTTGCGGAGGGCGCCGGCGGCCACGCGCTGCACGCTCTCGCTGTCGCTGCAGAGGAGCAGCACCAGCTTCTCAATCCCACGGAGAAAATAAACCTGGGGCAGAGAGCAGATGACTGATTAACAGGCCAAGACCTTCAGGCTGCGCTGTAATCGCCAGTGACGTCTGAGCTAGCTTAGAGTTGCTATCAGAGCTTCTTTTGGTTTGTGTGGCTTCATATTTTACTAGGTTTTTAGTGGCTAAATGGATTTTTTGAGAAAAAGACTCTGAACGTACGGACTTTTTTGCGTCTGTGCTCTTAAAACACTGCGTTTGTAAATGGCCAGCAGCGCAGAGGAGCGTGTCTTCATCGTGGCTGCCCAGCAGGCTCACGGCTCTCTCCACCGTCATCTCTGGTGGCTTGTTTCCCGACGTCCTGTGTGAGGAAATGTCGATGAAATGACTTGAGACGGCCAAAAACAAGACCAATAAAAGAGCCAAAACTCCATCTCACGTGGTCAGGACATCCTTGGTCTGGACCCAGCGCACGGCGGGTCCCTCCAGTGGGCTCCACGCGTCCGTCTCCACGCCGGCAAATGACGTTTGGCGTGACGCCATCCTGCGGCGGTCGCTGCTCTCCCTCCAGGCCTGAGCCCACCAGGCCGAGCCTTCGCCAGGACAGACCAGTCCCAGCGCGAGAGGCCTCTCTGGTCCGGAACTCCTCTGAGATCCAGACTTCAGGCTCTGCTGGACGGAGCTCGAGAACGGAGGTGACCTCCTGTGGAAGGTCTCAAACGGTCCCGTGGGCGTGTGTGTCCCCACGGCACAGGTGGCTCTGGAGAAGGCGCAGCAGCGAAACGAGTCTGAATGAAAGGATTCGTCCGACAGAGCGGCCGCCCTGCGTGACCGCCGGAGCCACGGCTGGGTGTGGGTCCCCCGGTGGGGGGTGCTGCTGAAAGGGCCGAATTCCACATCCGCTGGAGAAGAAACTTCCACCCGCCTGGATGGTTGTCGTATGTGGCTGCTGGAGAAAGAGGGGTTGACGATGCCCCAGTCAGTCCCCTGTGGAGAGATGATGAAACAGCAGCATCAGGACTGATTCTCTTGTTTTATGTTTAAAACCCCAAAATAGATTCAGTCCATTTATCCGATTTCAATCAGAGTAGGTTCGTAGTGTGTGTGTGTGTGTGTGTACCATACCTTTGCGGTGTGTAAAAGTGTGTCCGTATCGTCGAAGCTCTTAGCTCGGCTCTTCTGTAAGTTGAAACCACCTGAAAAGAGAGAGTCCAGGAGGTTTTGTTAGAGGGTAAAGTTACCGAGCAGCAGGTTCACATCCAGCTTTAGGAGGCGCTTACGTCTATTTTTAATATAAAATAACCAATATAAATGGAAAGGGGGAGGGGCTCCTGCTGTGGACTGCAGAAGAATTGAAGCATCAGCGATGTTACACTGATTTTAATGCAGAAGTTTGGATTTCTCTGCACCTACCATGGAGCAGCTGAGGCTTTTCGCGCATGCAAACGACGATTTTTAACACTTGTTAAGACAATTTATAATCAAGAGATTGTGTGTGAGATTAATGCACCATAAAAGGAACCGTCGTGCTACACTAATAAGGAAATATGGAGCTACTGGATGCAAACGCAGCTGTCACTGGCAGAACCATTTACGATCAATGACACCGCAGGAACCAGTCAGACCAGCACGGCTTTGAGGAACGAATTCCACCAAAATGTGTGCGTTTGGTCCGGATGACAGCGGGCATACACGCCAGTTAAAACATAATTGAGGTTTAGAAAACACTGATTATCCTGCTGCTCACAATAAATCTGCTCAGGGTCACGTGTCTACATTACTGATCTATTTTTGGCAGGTTGAGTCTAAATATTACAATTTATCGCCTCGTATTTATTATATATGCAGTTCTGAAAGGCTATTAAACAGCGGTGGCCTGTTAAAAACACAAACTTTACCGTTCGCAGAACTTTTTCGTGCCCTCCGCGCCATCGTCAGCTGGACCTGCTGCTGGACGCGGACGCTTCGCTCCTTCGGACCGACTTTTCCGGCAAATCTGCGGGCGGGTTCGGCCGGTAGAGCCAGGCTGGAGTCACCCCGGGCCGAGGTGAGGAAGAGCTCCTCCATCATCGGCAAATCCGAGTAGAGGGGATAGTTGGTTCGGCAGGCGGCTGCGGCGCGGAGGTGCATCCGGCTGCCTTTGTCCCTCTCAGGTGGGTCTTTCTGCCGAGTTTGAAGGTGAGAGGGGGCGGGGCTACAGGTGAGGTGTCAGGTGTCTCTGCAGTCACTTCCTGCTCTGAGCACCAACCGTCCGGTTTTACGATCTGTCTCCTCATACGCGAAATGAGCACAGGATCAAAATGAGCAACAGTTTTATCCTGTTACAATTTATCTGATTAAAGTTTTTGCGCAAAACCCGCCGTAACTTCCACAAAAACGAGATTTTATGCTCTTTTATGATTTTATTCGGCCCGGGTTTGCTGTTGAAACTGCCGCAGGGAGACTAATCAGATTGTTTTTTGGCCTCCAGACGAGATCAGAGTCCAACTTTGCATCCGTTTGATCAATCAGAACAACTGATGAGGATGATGTCATCATTCATCACTTTTAGCACAAGGCTCCGGAGCCGGTTGAGCTAGTGACTAGCTAGCTAGCTAGCTAGTCACTAGCTCAACCAACTAGCTGATAGTCAGAGCTGACAAGCACATCAAATGTTCTGATATAATCTGCTCAGCAGCAGCACACCTTCATTTCCTCGACAAAGAAGAAGAATTCAAAAGCAGTTAAATTAAGATTATCCCCCTTTAATCTCTCCAGACCAGGTCATATTCATAACAACACTGTTTACATAATATTCATGACAAAAATGGCTCCAAATCATGTTTAGCACACAACCAGGCTGAGGCAAATCCAGTTAATGATTACAGGTTCAATCCAGGCTGCTCTAATTTGTGGGATTATCATCATTTGTGAGGTTTTAGCCTTAAAAAACCTCAACATCCACGAGAAGGCTCATTTTTGAGGATCAAAATGAGATTATTGTAGTTGTTAAAGGGGTGACATCAGCGTGGGTGAAGTCTGATTCTGTCATATACAAAAAAACAAACACACAAGGTCACTCTGAAGGTCATATTTTCCACCCTAATGCCGACGCATTTAAATTTTGGCACCTAATATTTTGACATTCATCAACCAAAGACACAGACAAGCAAACACACAGGTTCCAGGTTACCACGGCGACGGCTGGTGGTGTCACCGGTAAGAGGCTGAGAGTGATTCATCTGCTTTCAGGAGGGAATGTTTGGAATCGGTTTGCTTTCCAAACATTCCAGGATTGTGGAACAACCCAAGTGATTGAATTTGATATCTTCATATTTCTGACCCTTAATCCAGTTTTTCCATCCTTTTTATTTAAAAAAAGAGCATCATGAGCATCATGTTGAGGCACAAAACTAGCCACTTTGCACCACATCAATAACACACCATTGTCAAGTTTGTTTTCCTCGTCCTCGCTTTCGTACATTGTTAAAAAATATATGCATATAAAAGGTTTAAAGTGTTCTTTACAGGTCCATTCAGGTTAAAAACACGTGCTCGGTGTTTCTGTAACTATTTACAAATCTGTGTGGTTACTGATTCTGAGGGTTAGATGAGAAAAGATGAACAGATTCAGGCTGTTTGGAGCCCAAACCTGGAAAAAGGGCACCTCATTCCTCATCCTTTACATGTAATTTACACTTAATCTGAAACCGTAGCCCTGAAATTTGATTTTTGAACCTTTTTTTCACTTCCAGTTAACACCTGACGGTGTCAGAACAGTGGCTTCACAAAGGAGCATCGCTCACACTCCAATCCCTTTCCTCCAAGGAGGCGGTGAATGTTGTACAGGTGTAATTGCTACCGCTAGCGGCTACTGCAGCAGCAGGTCACACCCGCAAGGCAGAGATGAACCTTACACCTTAAAACCTTTTACGGTGACATCATGGGAAAACAGTCAGCACTGGGAACAAGATGACCAGACCAGTAAGCCTGACCCAGCAGAGGTAAATGAACTCATTCTCTTCGGACACTCGGCTGATGTTTAACTACAGGCGCCGTCATTCAGTTTCCTGGTTACAGTTTCCTTTTTAACAGAACAATAATCAAGTAAACAAGCTAATCTGTTAGGTTTTGTTAATTAAAGATGGTGCTGAAGTTGGAAACATTCCCCATGTAGAGGTGCTTTGGGGTGGGGGTCAAAAATAAGATTGAAACTTTTATTATCTAGTCATCGCATCAGTTCAACTAAAGAAAATAATTGAAAAAAAAATGACGGTGGACGTGAAATAAAAAGACCCAAATCTGACATTCAGAGTTTGTGTAAGGCATTCCTTCCTCTGGGTGACAGCAGTATCCACAGTTTCACCACCAGAAGCTGTGTTCCAAATCAATGCGCTTCTGGCGGCGGCTTTGGTGCGTCCTGTCCTCCACGGTGAGAAACTATACACACGAGAGCGACGCGAGGTCTCCAAAGAGTCTGAAGATTCATGCAGGACTGTACAGACTTTGAGCTGTCCGGGCAGGACAGGTGTAGCATTCCAAGCAGTCCTATCTGCAGGAGGTTCCCAGCACGCTGCCCGTCGAGGGGGCGGTGGCCGTGGCACTGTAGTGGGGGTAGTTCTCGTTGGCCGGCGGGCTCGGGAGGATGGAGTTGCCGTTGGTCGGAGAGCAGCTGAGCTGGAGCCTCCGTAAATACTCGGCATGGACGGGTTTGTGGCTCTGAAGCACTTTGATGGCCTCGTCGACGGTGAACCACTCCCGCTTACGGCCTGCAGGGGGAGACAGAGCACAATGTAAGAAACTTGAATCAGTCATCTGAGACAGTGACAGCTCTCATCGCAGATATTAGAAGGTCCCTGTGAGAAAACGAGTCGTAATTTAAATTAGATAATAATGTAGATATCTCCTCCAGAGTGTACAGTAAACAGTGAAGCATTCGCTGACAGTTGTAAAATGACAGAACAGATTTACAGAGGTCACCAAACCTCTGTCTATATGACACGCATCTAAAGGGCCTCCACCTAAAGAAGAGTTTGTCGGAAGGATGAAGTTAGCGTGTACCTATGTTGACAGAGTCCTCCCAGGCCTCCAGCGTTTCAGTCACGGTCAACACATAAACATAGGTCCGGTGCTTCCGATCTTGGTTTTGCTTTGGGGATAACAAACACACCATAAATCACAATGTATCATATATGATAAAGATGTGAATATCACCCTTTTTTCCTTCTGTGCTTGTGCTAACAACTTGCATAATACTTGTCCGTACCAATTATATAGGTGTTAAATGTCCTTTGTGAGGCATGTGAACTCACCTCAAACACACCAAGAAGACGTCCTAGCTTGCCCTTTACACCAGCCTGGGGGGGGGGGGGGGGAAGCACAGGAGAAACTTTATTTTTTTTTTAGCTAATTGCTTTTCAACACCGCTGCAAAAGATGAAGCCTTTGTCAAAACAACACATATTGCTCTGCGTATGAGCGTTCTGTGGAACAGGTCCACCCCACAGCACCGAACCACCCACACTCTGTGGTGGAAAAGCCTGGCAAACAACGTTCCTAGAACAGAACACAGAAAGAACGCCCGCTTAGACTGTTTGGTCCCCCGAGACCCCACGTGTTGTCTGCACGGTGCATTCCTGAGGAACAAAAACAAGCCAACCTTTTTATAACTGCTGCAATTTAAGCCATTTGGCATTTCTCCCTTTCTAGAGACCCCCGCGTGGCGTGCTTGACTCGAGTCTACTGCCCCACTGACGTGTCCCCATGGGCCAGCCTGCGGGAGCTGTGAACGCACAGGAATCCAACCAGGAGCCAACTTTAGCACAGATGCTACTGAGAACGCCACTGACACCCAGGCACTGCAGGAATCTCCTCCCGGGAGCCAGACTCTGCTTCTGGTACCAGTACAGGACTGGATCTCAGCTGGACACCGATTCATTAAGGTTGTTTAAACTGATGCATCCTCTCTCCCTCTTCTTCTCCTCCTTTACCCAGCTGGCTTTCAGCAGGATGGTTCCTCCTTGTAAGCCGGGTCCTGCTCAAGGTTTCTTCCTGTTAACAGGGAGTTTTTCCTTGCCACTGTGCTTACCTGGCGGTTCAGGTTCTGGGTTTCTGCCTCTGTAAAGCACCTAGAGACAATTTTATTGTAAAAGGTGCTATATAAATCAAACTGAATTGAACTGATGCACAGCAGGCGTGTGGTCCCACAACAGGAGCTACAAGTTAGCTTTTCCCCACCTCTTCGAACACCTCTCGCACTGCAGCGCCGCAGGGGTCTTCTTCCGGCTCCATGCCTCCTCCGGGGACGATCCACTGGTCTGGGTGCCGACTGCTGCTCACCAGCAACACCTGTAGACGCACAGCACAGGGTCAAAGATGAGGGCGCGCGGCAACAACGCATGCTAACGCACTCCTGCTGGGGGGGGGGGGGGGGGGCCCCAAGAGGCTTGAATTACACCCCCGCTGCAGCGTGCACCGATACGCACAGATCACATACGCCTGTGTCTGCGCTTTCTGACAGCAGCACAACAAACACCGGCGCAGCTGCCCGGCGGAGCACTCGGAACGTGAGGAAACCGCCCCAAGACGCCACGCACGTTGTCATAGCAACTGCTCGTACGAGTCCTGTCTTCGTTTGTTTAATTTGCTGGCTGGCGCGCTCAGTTTATGATGGTCGTTTAAGAAGTGACAGATAATTGCAGCTAACTCTGGTGACGTCCGCCTCGCCCTCCATCTGTACCCAGTAATCCAGGAGTCAGGCTGTCACTTAATCCCAACTTTCCTACAGCTTCCTTGTGCAGACTGTTTCCTGAAGGTGTTGGGGGCATTCACGCCTGCAGTGCTACAGGTCTGCTGACGTCTTCTCAGCGGAGCGCTAAGCTAAGAAAGAAACGGGCAAAGTTGAAAGCATTTAGAGTGAGCTCTCTAATGAGAAGCAGGCTTCGGCCAAGGAGCTAACACAAAATGAGGGTGAACTTTTGTCCTTTAAATAACCGTATAATAAACGACAACAGCTGTGTGTGTATGCGAATATGTTCTTAGCAGATTAAGAGGCCTTGCTTGATTTACTTGACAAGGAATGTACACTCAACAGAACCATCCAGTAGCAGCAAGCAGCACCTCGGGAGTTGGTGCACTGCTAGCCATTAGCAACAATGAGACTTCTAAAAAACAGAATCAGCGTTGCAGCGGTGGGGGTGTGGCTGGGCCTTGAAAAGGGCACTCTTTAGAATAACAGGCTCTTGTTATCAAGACAAGCCTGCAATTACTGATTCATCCATCCAAAAGTCAGCGTGACAACAGTGGATGCACCCACCCCGAGCATGTGAAGCTCACAGACCCTCCCCATCGTCACGCTCTGCTGCCCGTTTTAACAAAAAGACCAACTTAATGTCAGACATTTTTAAAAATGAGACTTGTTTAAACTGTTTCCCCAGATCAGCTGCATTTAAAATGCCACGACTACAATAATGAATGCAAATGTAACCAGTAAATGACTTCTGCCAGGGTGAAGGAGAAACCTCAGAGCACTGCAGAGTGTGAGCGTGACCCAGTGACATTTTACTGGTCTGCTGCTGGGATGTGACAAGGGCTGCAAAAAATAGACGTGCAAACCTTGAAAGGAGCATTACACTATAAATCTCCTCTGAAATGAACAACATCAGGCGTCTGTGTCATCATCCAACCTCCCTACTGAGGATCCAGACAACGCTTGAGCGCCAACTCCTGTTTTCCAGAGCCAGCGTGAAAAGCTGGGACGTCATTACTCAGAACACAAACTGGCTCCGATTCCTCTGACACGGTGGAGGACGTAAACACCTCCTGCCGTTACAGGGAGAAGACCTATAACTGTGACATGAACTGGAGTTCAAATGCCACCCCACACCAGGAAAAGACAAAGAACAGTGGGTCTAAGAACAGCGAGTGCATGGCAGAGGGACGGACCCCACAGTGCTAAGCCAGTAATAATGTTACCCTATAAGATCGGTATCATAAAGGAGATGCTAACTCTGGATCAAGCTGCTGTCTTCAACTGTGATCAACATGATCACCATACTCTGGCTCCAACCCCTGTGGCTGATTAGATTGAGAGCTGCTGCATTAATCCTTGTAATTATTATGTCTTTATCACAGTAAATGACACCATTAGTGCACACTGTCTTGATAATATTCAGGCCTGATATTGTTGCGTTACTGGCTGGATATTTAAACAAGGTTTTTGCTTCTAATTATGTGCCAAACCCACATGGAAAAACATCAAATTCTGGCCTATTATTAGCTAAATGCTACAAATAAACAACCGCTTGGTGATAGAAGTGAGTGTATTCGGAAATCTGCGACATAATTAGAAATACTGAAAGAGATTCCAGTGAGCACACACATCATCTGGATCAGTAGCAGTTTGTCATTTGCGTGTTTTCTGCACATTAAATCACAGTTGGTGCCCGTGACAGAGGGAGCGCTCTGATTGGCCATTAGGCTTTAGAACACAACAGAAACAGCTGTGGTGATATTAGGCTAATACAAAGACTCAACATAGACTGTGTACTATTGCTGCTGTGTCTCGGCGGGTCGCTGGGCTCCTCTGGTTGGAGCTTAATTGCCATGACGGTGTCCATCACCCCGAGGGCTCGGCTTTCTCTTCTCCAAAGCACAACAATCACAAAGCGGCACATACGGCTCTCGTTACACCACAGCGATTGTGCGCGCAGGGGTGCCTTTAGACAAAGTATCGGTGACAATGCCCCGAGGCTTGTTTTGCTGCAGACAAACAAACAAATGGCAACTAGCACAAGGATCATAATGGGACCACCAGATCGGCTTCTGTAACTGCATGACCAGGCACGCCTTTCAAAGCCTGAAAATCCTGAGTGTGAGGGTCACACCTACACACTTCTGTTGTCACAATATCCAGTGCAAAGCAAATAATCGCAGCAAGCAACCTACAGCGACTGGTGCAAGGTTTGGTCATAACAAATGTAAAATCAGTTGATGACTGATTTTTAAAGAAAAGCTTTTATGATCACAGAGTGTAAGCGTAGACTGACATAAGTCTCCAGTTCTGTTGTACAGTCAAACACCAGAGGGCTCAGACAGGCATCATTCTGCAGGTCCAGCCACACCACACTGGTCTGCTTTTACAGCACATTGTGTAACAGTGTGTTTATGCCATTCTCAAAGACTGGGGAATATTTAGACAGAGAAGGATACGCCACAAGAACAGATTTTGTCCTGTGTTTCAAACATAAGCAAAACAAAGAGAAAACCTTTAGTATGTGATGTTTGGCCTCCTGATTACCTCCACGATGACACGTTGTCAATATTATTTCCATTGTTATTAATTTTCCACATATATTTATTCACATATTCTAAAGTTGCTACACCAATATTGCGGCTTTAATTTGATTTAGTATAAAAACGACACTCCACGACCACCGTAGATGGTTATGGCAGGACTTGACGGACAGCCTATGCATCATCAACAAAAGTCACCAAGATTTGACATGAAAGTATGTCACCCCAGTGTCAATATTTATAAAAGGTGACGGCCCCTTTAAATAATCACGCACACAACGGCTACGCAGCTCCCCGCACAAGGCCGGCGGGATTCAGCACGTTCGTGAATGGCCTCTCAATGGCCGGCAGGGATGAATATATCTACGTGACGCGACATCGAACATCTATAGGTCTAATTGTGAACCATTTACCTATATATTCATGGCCCAAAAAAGCCTTTAGTGGTCCCGTGAAAGAAAAAGCATGCGACGATCTGCCTCGCCCCCTTGCGTTATTCAAGTTAGCAAGACACTAACAGGAAGTCGAGCGAAATTGTCTTCAGAATAAGAGCGTTAGGCCATACTCAATACAATTTCCAGCAAGGGTTTAAGTTGGTGCTTTTATTGTGAAAGACGCGGATTTGTGCATGTTTGTTGTTATGTTTTGTGAACTTTACAAAGCCTTCCTCTCCCCCTTCTTCTACGTGCTCCTCAAAACTAGCCAGAACTGGATAGCCCACGGGCGCATCCCAAGGCAGAAGTCACAACAGGGAAACGTAATAAAAATACATTTTTAAAAAAGAGCGATACCGTGACCGAAATGTGATGAACTGCAGATACACTTAACAGCAGGTGCCACAAATTAAAACACGCTTTATCAGTTACAGTCATGATTATCCAGGTTGTGTTTGAATGAGTCTGTGGAAATAGGCTACGACTAGGCCACAAACTAACACCACACAACTAAATATGGTTCATATGACCCTGACAGACATAGCGTTACACCGCGGAATCTTACCTCTTCTTCGCGTTCATTCTTGAAACACAGACAAGCGGCTCGTTTCTTGAAGCCCTCGCCATCATATGTCCTGGTCTGGTTCGGCTTTAGCTTCATGTTATATTTATTCTGCGACATTCAATTTATTAACGGCCAACGATGGACAGCGGGAGCGGTGGTGGTCCAAAACAGTTAACAGCACAGCCGTCGCATCGCTGGCGATCTCTGCATCCGCGGTCGGGTCAGTAACGAGGGGGATGAAATCGTTGCAGCAGTCCCGGGGGAGCCGTCGGTCAATAGCGGGTTTATGTCCTCCTCATTAAAGCGGCGGCTTTGGAGAAGAAAAAAAAATACAAGCCCTCTAACCAGCCGCTGCCACTGATTTCCAGTCGGGAATATGTGTAGAAGTCCGCTAACAGGGAACCTATGTAGCCGACAAAGCACAGCCCTCCTCTGGAACCATATGCGCATGGCCGCTGACTCACACGGACCGGAGTCCTGTGAGACAGCTCTCATCTGATTGGTTAATTCGGCATCGGTAGGCGGGGCTTCGTCTGCTGGTGAAAACCGGAACAGCAGTGTCACCAGTGAGGACGTCCTGTTACAACTATAGTATCAAACGTCATCTTCCAGCGTTCTATGTACGGGAACACTATATCCTCAAAACAAGCGTTTAAATATTTCTTGTAAAGGGAAAATATCCTGTTTTGATGAAATATACAGTAATTGTATCTGAAATATAACTGTCTGATGATTACATGCAATCCAGTGTTGAGAAATTAGTCAACTTCCATCTTGCACTAAATTTACAGTTAATGTAAGTTAATGTTATTATAGTTATAGTTATATATAGTTAAAGTTAATGTAATTTCACTCCCACGGAGGGTTTAAAGGTTATTTACACTTTGTGATATTTAGAAAAATGCTAAAAGCCTAATGTGAAAAGAATTAGGAGGCACCCTTCCTCTTCAAAAATCATATCTGATGACACTCCCATGTTTTCCACGTGATAAGCGTGCAGTTTAGGGTAAAGGAATAATCCTTTCTTTAATAATTAGCCTCTTTATTGCAGCTCTGTGTGTTTGTTTTTTCAGCTGCTCCGCTTTCTGCTTCTTGAGCTCTATCTTTTGCTCCGGCTTTTTCATTTTCTGCAGCTTTCTTTTAGGCTTCTTTATGTTCTCGGGTTTTTGAGTGCATCATCTTTCCATCTCTTCAACTTATATTTCACGGATCGGCCAGTGAAAAACCGACTCACACACTTTAACATTTACCGACTTTCACAAAAAAAAAAAAAACTGTTTCACTCAGCAGATGCAGCTGATCACATCTATTTTCAACAATGTGATCAATGAGTGGGAAATCTTTAGATTGCCTCACAACCTTTTACCTGCAGGCCAGTCAACATAACTGTGATTAATAACACACATCACACAGTGATCATCTTAACTGATTAGCTCAATGTTCAAATATTTCTACATCCTTATTATCCAAGGTCTGTTATTACGTCACTGCCTCTGTCGCCAAGGCTGTGATGCTGAGGGCAGAACAGCAAACTCTGTACGTAAGCGTGTTGGAACAAAAACAAGAACTAATTTTAAACGCTGACACTGGATCGATTATCGCTAATGGTGCTATTCATGGTGCAGCTGTGGCGGTGTGTTATCATTTTACCAATAGCAGATATCACTGGAATGTAACTGAACACAGCTGCGGGTCATCTCGTTGTGTGCCAGACATCTTGTTTTGACAGGATTATGCTGATGTCTCCATGATAGTTCCATGCCCGTGTTTATTTGAGTCAAATTGAATGCAAGATTAGGATAAATATAGAATAATAATGTCATTTCTATTTGATAGATGATACCAGTAATTATTTATATTTGATTAAATTTAGAATCTTGCTCCTGATAGCATTTGTTTCTGTCATTGTGCTGCATAAAGTGGTTTATGATCCTCCCGCATAGCGAAGGAGGCAATTAGGTCCTTTTTTAGCCGCGGTGCGAGGATCTAGTTTCTTCTGCCTGCCATTGAGATGGATGGAGGGGCGAAGGAGCCAGAACAGAACGCCAGTCTCACGCTGGCCTCGCTTTATTGGGAAAGTCAAAGAACATCTGCTTCCAGATGACACAGCAGTCTCAAGTTAGGATAAATATACAGGCAGAGATGCTCATGGAGATAAATCTGCCCCTTTATTTTTCCTGTGATCTACTCTGTGGGGTTTGCGGCCAATTACCCCTCATAAATCCTGAGCTAATTAGCTCACCCATAAGGCTCTTCTGTGGCCTGAGCCTCCAGACATGTGAGTGAAAGGCTTTTCTCCAAGAGCAGCCGAGCAGAAATACCTCTAAAACTAAGTTTCTGAACCCGGTCTGGACAATGAGGAATTACACTCCCCCGAATTTAGTGAATGGATCATCAGGCAGTAGCTGTGGGGCTAATTTTAGCCCAGGCCATCTGTTTCTACATAATGTCTCCAATATTAGACACCGTTTAAAAATAAGCTTTAATAAAACCCGCTGTTCCGTATGCTCTGTGACAAACAATGATGTGGCTCGGGACATTTCAGGTGATAGAGCTCATCCGGTGATGAAGTGGGCTTCTGGCAGCCACTCCAGGTCACAAAGATGGATGTGAGCTGCTGTCACAGTTGAATTTAGAGCCCCTGACTGCAGACTGATCCATGCCCACCATGCAGGCATTTCCTCACCTCGCCGTCATGAGCCGCCAGAGCTTGAGTTAATATGCTAGTTGGTGGATTTAATCAGGCAAGAGTTGACATCACCTCAATCAAATAAAGCTAAATAGCGTAGAATCAGCCTGTTATGTGCATTTAAAGGGTATGAATTCATAAGAAAATGAGTTATATATGGGGCTAATCCATCCAATCAAGCTAGCACTGCTAAGATTCAGCATTAAAACTCTGCGGTTTAGAAGAGCGGCATCAAGATTTCTCTTAACAGTTTATATAACAGGAAACAAATAAACGGACTTCAGGTTTTAAAGCTGCAGATAAAGAGCTGAAGGGCACAATGGAGACTTGTTAGCCTTGAGTAGAGCAAACGTCATTATGAGACATGGGTAAACAACACTTGGAATGACCCACAGATGCAGGGAGATGGGAAGAAACGGGCTCTTATTTTTATAAGTCAGAGAAAAAAGTGAACTACATCCCCGCTAACGTCTGCCCCGACGGGAGTGGACACCCCCCTCTCACAATGATGTTTCTGTGTGGTTTCAGCCAGCCATCTTGTGTGGAGATTAGGGCTGTGGGGAGGCCATAAAAAAAGTCAGACAGCAACTTTTTGACACAACGTGGGAAAGTCTTTCGGGGGGAAAACCCACAGAGACGATGATGCGCATCAGTGAAATAGATTTAATTTCTTTTTTTTTTTTTGCTCCATTATCCTACTGACAAAAAACACCCCCCTTCCCCCATCTCTAACAGAAGTGGACCTGATCTAATCTGAAATCTGAGGAGTTTTATTATCATACACACGGCTAGCGTGGCACGACAGCATGACTGCAGTAGAAGCCTCCCAGTATAGATACTTTCTATAAGATGCGGCTTTTCCTCATCCCTTCCCTGAGGTGTGCTGCTGTTTTATAAATGAGCTCTTATGCAAGAAAAAGTGACCTGAATACAGACAGACGGAGGGAGGGAGGGAGAGGGGACTGCACCAAATGTATAGCTGTGACATCATTTATTTATGATGTCACAACTATGTAGCTGTGACATCATAAATAAATGGCCTACATCGTCATTTCTGTTGGGATTGCAAATGTAATCTAATCTGGGTTAAAGTGCGCTGGGTGGCAGCGCCTTCACAGGTGTTTGTACGGGTTACCACGGAGACCATAGGTTCTGTTCAGCTATGGCCACATCGCCGCCGGAAGACGCAGCAAAAAGGCAGAGGAAGTGGGTTCAGTGACATGGGAAATTCACTGCCTCAACGCAACACTTGAACTTTGCATTGTTTGGTAGTAATTCCACTTAATCTCACATTTTATGGCCGAGACTTTAAAACCCCGGAGGGTAAGAGTGTGACAGATTTAGCATAATATTTAGATTTTAGGGCAACAATAAATACCGTAAACGGGCTATAAAGCTCAGCCTCATAGCTCTAAACATATTCATTCAGAACCCTTTTATCTGTTTAGCAACTTAGCACAATCATGCTAATGAGGCTAGCCATACAGAACAGAAGTTTTGCTGGTATGTGACCTCAACTTAAATGTCATATGAGCAACAGATTGATGAGAAAGCTCAGACCAAAGCTGCACCTTAACCACAAACGTTGCCTCTGACAGAGACCTCATGGCAACAGCTGACGCATCAGGTAAAACAGGTCCCAAGGCGACATCTAAATGATCAGAATAAAGAGTTCCCTGGAATTGATGTTGCTATCGGAAGAAGAAACTGAGGCTTATTTCATAGATCAGGTGCCAACAATCATCAGTGTTCATCTAATCTCTTTCTCCCATTCAAGCAACCCTCGGCCAAACACAGTACAGTCGCCGCTCGCACAACGCTCGACACAGAATCGATCACTATTGATGGCAGCAGCCTGACTCAAGCACAAATTCCTCCGGACCTGGCTGGGCGCTGGTGGATTCCCCACTCGTGACCCCGTAGGCCCCTGATTATGTACACACAGCTGATCCGATCAGTGTACAGACACAATGCCTTCCAGTCTGATGACTGATGGCCCCGTTGGCCTCAACTCAAATTACTCAAATCAAACACTCCTGAGTTGCGGCTGGCTGGGTGCTGCCGTGTCTAGTGCCTTTTTTATGCTGCCGCGAGTACATCGAGCTGCTCATTTACACACCGAATAAACACACCGTTCTGTCCTCGTCCGAACTAGCTGTTACAGTTGGAGAGTGGGGGGGCAGAAGGATGTCCCAGGACAGTTTGCTCTTGTCAATCTGCCTGCAAACACTCCTTATTTCCCGATGAGCACTCAGAACAGAAATCAAAACGCTTTCCAGGTTGCTCTAGAGGGTAACTATTCAGTGACAATGTCAACAGGATCCTATTACGCAGCCACACTTAATAACATATAAGCATGTTAATGAGTTGACAAAGTAGGAAAACATGTACGGTGTTAATTTCGCATGAAGGCGCAAGAAGTAACCCATGATTCAACACTCCTGTTGAAAATATATAAAAGCCCTGCTAATTAAATGTATGTCGAGATATTTATTGTATTTTACCTTACATCATCAAATAATCCTCCTGGGGAAATCGTTAATTACACACAGGAGATTTACAGTCAGTGGTAGTAGACAGAAATATATAAATAAGTGGAGACACCAGCTGTGGTGAAAGAAGAGATTCTCTTTATGCTGACTGACCTTAAGTTTACGACTGAGGAGTTTGGAGGGTGGTTATGTAATAACGGGGAGGGTGTCCAGGTGAAGCAGTGCGGCCTCTGCAGTGTGGAGCAGACGGATTATGAAACAAAAACTGGCGCAGATTAAACAAAACGGGGGAGGTGGGGGGAACAGGGATGAAGGATCAAACATGGCATGACGCAGTAGATTCAGTCTTCAGCTAAAGGAACTAGAGAAAACGGTGAGTTTGGCAGCTCCAGACCATGATGTCAGGCCTCTCAACGCTACTGACGCCGATGCACGCGACAGCAAAAACAGGAAGTTTATCCACCACGTGGGATGTCGTGTTCACATGCAGTCGGCGCTGGTGCGATAAGAAGTCAATCGTTAATAAATTTGTCAACTGCTTATCAACAAAAACACAGAGGATACATTTAAATTATTATAAAAAAATATACGTGGGATGTTTTGAGAACATTGGTGACCTGTACATTTATCTAAGATAAAAGTAAAATACGACTGTTTTCTAATTAGTTCGTGATTTTCAACTATTCATTAATTTTATGTCAGACTTTTACCGTTATTTATTTGCCCAGATAGCATGCACACAAGAGTGAGGAAAAAAACACATCACAACGTTATGTAGCTAAACTGGAGACATTTGGATTTGTTTTTGAGTGCTTCAAATACTTCCTACATGTCTAAACTTTAAAAGGACACGAAGTGTGAGTAAATACTGACTTCCGATTGTTCATTTAGCTCTTCATTAAAAGTCGAAGTGTGGAAAAAAATTACTCCTATCCTAAATGCAAGAAACGCTTTTCCGTTGATGGAGAGTGCCAAAACACAGATAACTGTCTGTGGGTTAGTTAATGTTTTGTCAGAGATATAATTTCCTACAATTCCACTCGGTCGGGCTACATTCCAACTCCGATGACTCACCGTTGCCGTGTGAATGAAGCCACGGCCATAAAATATTGCATAACTTTTGATTTTAGGTAAAGTAACAGGGGAAAAGGCTTTTTGTTAACTTGACAGGATGACAGGTTTTTGTCATGATGTGTTTCTTACACAAAAACATCGCGAACGTCCTGCAGAAGAAAAACATGCGCCAGTGTAAGCGTAGCAATGGCGCTCTCTGCTGGACAGATGGGGAAGACACCTAACCCGTCGGTTGTTTATGAACATAAAATTTATTTATTTTTTGTTTGTTTTGTTTTGTTTTTAGATATGTTTAGAACAAGCTTCATGTTTGAATTTAAAAGGTGACCTTCTCCTAAAGCACAAAACAAACCAGAGAAGTCTGGGCTTACTTACTGAACTCAACTTTATTTACAGTATTTGAAGAGCCATGTTTGCAAAACTTAACAGAATGCTTCTTTTCCTTTTTCTTTCTTTACACACGGGGAGTAGTTTCATCAGTTTGATCTCTTAATGTTTGATCTAGATGCTTCTAAATTCCAGTGAGTGACAGTTTTCTGGGGGGAAAAATAAATTAACTGGGTTTTAGGCCGTGCTTTGTCTCCCAGACTTGAGTAAATGTAGCGGACATAACAGTGATTCTGAGTAAAGACAGGACCCAAATCTAAGCAACAGCAAACTCGCAGAGATGAGTTCAACCAAAACAAAAATAGGCTTTACTACAACACAGAGTGACAGTCGTCCCTCAGACAAGCATACAGACGCAACATGGAGGTCACATAATTTATGATCCCACTAAGGTCACCTTTAAAGGACCATTTCAGGATTTTTCTACAGATTTAAACAGGCAACAGATGTTTAACCAGTCCTTGAAACATCGCGCGTCACCATCACAGTAAGAGCCAGGGCAGGTAAAACCAGTTACCAGGTAACTGGTGACGCAAAAACGACAAGAAAAATCCCAAACTTGGGCCTCTAAAGGCGACTGAGAGCCTTGTCTCTACTGTCAGCCTGATTATGGTTCCAAAAAGAAACTAAAACAGACACAGACATGGTTAAAACAAAGAATTAAAACAGCTAAATAACCCACAACCCTTTAAAAAAAAAAAAAAAAAAAAAAAAAAAAAAAAAAAAAAAAAAGTGAGGAAGGAGCCTGCTCACCCTCCGACGGAGGAAAGTGGTGGATGAAGCAAAGGTTACTCTAAAAAATGAGATCATAATACGATGAAGCCCAGGAGGCTGAAAAAAAGAAAAAAAAAAAAAAACGGACTTGGATCGATAAAATGGCGACTGCAGCGGCACTGGTCCTGGATCAGTACTGACAGAAACACAGATGTGTTAAAAGAACAGCTTTAATGTGCTGACCATATCCTCATTCAGATACATATCTGTGTGTGTATGTGTTTAAGACTGTGATGGGGAGGGTGTCGATCACCGTCCATGCATTTAAACAGCAACATGGAGGGGAAAAAAAACGTAAAGTCTGACACACATTAATGCATCTTAGAGAGGAAAATAAGTCACCCAGAGGTCTGCAGCAGGAAATCTCACTTCTTTCTTAGATCTGGACTCATAATCTTTTTTTTTTTTTTTTTTACTTTTTTGTGTCTGTTAAATTCAAATGTTGACAGAATAGGAGTACATTTGTGTGGATCACATTCAGACGCCTCGTCTTTCTTCTTCTATACTTCAGTATTTCCAGCGTAGAGCCGGGTCCATGCTCGGGCTGCGGGGAGAGACGGAGAGATTTAAGCACTAAAAAGCAAAAAAAAGTCAGAAGAGGAGATGAACGGCAAAGCGAGGACCCCAGAACGACAGGATAAAGGACAGGCAAGGCCATTTAACAACCCTGCAAAGCATTAAAACCAGCACTTTTTAGCTCTTTTTTTTAACTTTTACTGACTTAAAAAGGTGAGAAATTCTGCAGAGCCGCAAGTTTTAACAGCACCAAAAGTCAGCGGGCATTCAGAAAACCCAAGAAAAGGCCAGCAGAGAGCGCTACCGAAGCTAAAACCACAGACAGTAGAATGGTGTCTACAAGCGCTCTCTGTGTGCGTGAATCCTGGTCCACTCTCGGGCTGGAGGGAGAGAAAACGGAAGGGGGGGGTTAACTGTGGGTTAGGAACCTTTACACTGGCATGTTAACATGACCATAAAAACCTGATTTATCAGATAACTAAAGTGACTCCAACAGCAATGTGTGATCTGCTTTTTCAGATTACAATAGTCTGATGACGACGCTTGAATTGCTGCCAAATGTCTACGTGTTCATCTGATCTGTCAATCTAAAGCGCACGTGAACGCATCAGCTCTGGTTTTCCAGGCGGTACAACCGGCCCTTCACCTGTCTCGATGGCAGCACTTTCGTTTTTCTTCCACTGCTCTGCGACGTCGTTTGCCAGGGGGTCGTCTGGGTTGGGAGCGCTTAATAATGCCTGGATTGATAGCAACACAGTGCGGATCTGCAGGGCTGGAGACCACTTATCTGGAAGAAGGGCGGGTCAGTCAAAGCAGAAAGATAGATGGATACAGACCTTTAAGGGTTTTCCTACCTTTCAAAATGTCTAAACATATTCTTCCCAGTTTGTCGACGTTGGGGTGGTAGATTTTGGTCATGAATCGCACTTTGGGAGCTGCCATGGGATACTCTTCCGGAAGAAACAGTTCAAGTTTAAATGTCCCTCCTTCAAAAGGAGAGTCTTGAGGGCCTGCAATGACCACGTGGAAGTAGCGCGCGTTTCTCTCGTCGGGCGTGGCCGTGATCCCTGGTACGGGCTCTGCCATCAACCGCTGTGTCTCCTGAGCGCAGGCGGAAACAGAGACAGCCGTGGTGAGAGCAAAGACTCGCCAGAGGAGATCTGAGTGCTTTTCATTATGCTCCGTCACATGACCGCCCCAAACCTTAAATAAAACTCAAGAAAATGTGGAGGATGAAGAATCTGGGGGGACTTAGAGCAAGAAAACAAAGGGTTTATCCTTCATTAAGTTCTATTTTCTGTGCACACTTGCTTGAATATTTATAATTATTCAGTGAAACCGAAACGCCACAGGCGGTGCTGTTAGTAAGCCTGAGCGTAACCAGGAAGTCATAGTGATGGCAGAGGCGCCATTTTGATCTTTCAATCACACCTAACCTGTTTAGCAGAAAAACAATGGTACTCAAAACAGGTCGTCAACATAAACGGGACCAGGAAACCACAAAAAAAGAGCAGTGAGAGTTGGAAAAAGGGGAAATGAACAGCAAAATGGTTGCCCAAACTGTTTCCAGGCAGTTTTAATAAAGACAGAAGTTGAGACTTGTGGTCTCCATGAAAGTTATTTCATCCGCCAGCAAATGCATAGAAAGTGAAACCAACCACTGGGTAAACGACTCCCTGTCCTGTCTCACACCTCCCTCGCTGAAAGAAGCCTGAGGTGCAAAGTTGCCACGAGTGGACGAGAGATGAAGATGAAAAACAGCCCAGAGACTGTTAAAGGTATGTTGTTCCCATCAAAAACCACACAGACAACATTCCACAGGCTATTACCAACCCCACCAAACACACGCCTATTTCTGTAGCATAAAATAGCTCAAATTCATTAAAATACGACTTGACGATATGTAAAAATCTACTGAAAGCTGTGTTTTTTTTAAAGAAATTATGGCACATTAAATCATGGAAATGAAAATAAATAAATACAGAAAATGTAACACTGTGGCTGCTCCCGCAAAAGAGCAGCAACACATATTTACATTAAAAAGGGAAATTTCATGTAACTGTGCTTATAAATGACAAAAAGAAAATGTTTAAATATAATACTGCTAGTTTTGAGTAAATCCAGTGACACCACTGTCTAAACTGTAATTAACAAATCTAACATAACAGTAGATCATTCTCAGTCACAAACAGATGATGGAATGTTTATAGATGTAGTAAACGTTTAAATATCACGCAGGTGCACTCAAACATCTGTTAACTGTCTCAGTTAACAGCAAGTTTCATTTAGTTTAGTGAAAACGTCATTATACGATCGTACGAATGTACGTTACAATCAAGGACTCCCAGTCATTTTTTCGCCTTGTCAATGTTGTTGCCATCAGAAAAATATTCGATTTTCAGCTGATCTTAAACCGAGAAATCACTGCTTGATGTGGCGGAAACGGCTGATCGCGCCCACTGCTGGGCCAGGCCCGGTCAGGCTGCGGTGCGGTAGAGGGAGGAGACCGAAGTACACTAGGCCATATATATAACATAATTCTATGGGATCAACGTTTAAGTAAACCAGTATTGTATTGTATGGGTTTTACTACGTGCATCTAAAGCAGCTAAATCAAAAGTCCTGCGTTGGACATGTGTTGCTAGTCACCGAGCAAAGCTACAATTGCTAGCCTAGCTTACCTAGCAAATCCATTCATAAGAAGACTGGGACAAACTGTCAATATTATTCGACTTATGACACAAATGCCCAACGCAAAAACTGGAAAACTACAACAACAAGAACCACTCGTACACAAAACAAGGCGATCACAGGTATACGGGAGTGAACGGAAGTGGCAAAGAAGACACTTGCAGTCACGGACTTACGAGCTACCTTGATGACTAGCTAGGTAAGTGCTAATTCTGCTAGCCGCGCTAACGTCACGCTGCGCGTTTGTTAGCATTACTTTTAAGATCAAAACCCCCACAAATTAACTTTGCAACATTTACACTTGAGGTATATGGTGTATATATAAGCACTATACGGTGTAAAGTGTACCTTAATAATCCTACGAGGCAAACCAGCCATCTTGTGTTAGCTATTATATTTTTAGCCTTGGACTCGCCTTCTCTTAGACTGTTGGATTGACTGCGCTGCCGGGGCGGGGTCAGATAACCAGCTCTTCCGGTGGCTTCAGATGACGTCAGACACTTTGCTGCTATTTTATTTGGTAAAAACTTATCTATACCTAAAAGTGTTGGGCAGAATTTTGTGTGTAAACCCCAAACACATAAATACATATTTAAAATACTTGCTTGAAGAGTCTTTGCTGCCTATCTTTTTATTTAATATGTCTTATTGACTTATTTTCAGTTCAGTTTATTTATTTAAACATCAATGCTTCTCTTATCATAAAGCTGCTGAAATAAATCCTTTTACAGCATTTATAAATTGAAGGATTGTCAACAGAAAAAACAGGCAAATAAAAATGAAAATCATGTCTTTGTTACATTATCAATTATTCATAAAGTCAACATTTAGTCTTGAGACCACAAATCCATTTTGCCACAATTCAGAGAAAATAAATGCCCTTTAGTTGTACTCCAAATAAAACAAAGGCAGGATTTAAATTGTTTCAGACAAGCAGCACCAAGTCATAAACACATAACCAACTTTATATTGATTTATTAAACAGCTGTGGTAAGAGCGAAGTTTGGGTGGTTTTTCACAATTTTTACTCAACTTTGATTATCTGTCCTTTGGGGGATCCTTCTTTCTGCGCCTCTGGTGGTACCTACAAACAGCCAGACAGGGGAAAAAAATTAAATGGTGGCAAAAACATGACAGATTTTAAAAGAAGTTCAGACACAAAGACTTTTAATGAACCTGACATTTTGCTGTACTTACTGTCCGACTGGATACCACCGGTGTTTTGTGGTAAAAAACATCTTGCTCAGCTCCTCTATCGACGGCCCCTTGTTGCTACTTGGCACCTCCTTGCTGAGGTGGGCCTTCAGTACCTGATCATGGGACTCAGCTTGGTTCGTTAGGGGGTCTGGCCGTTCTATAGGCTGCAAAATGGTTTAGTGCCATTAATATGGTATTCTTGATAATTAGACAAGTTGGCAAAACACTTCCATTATTATCTATGTGACATATTTTTGTATGTTTTTAATTATCTAAATTATTTGCAACATTGAACAAACACTCACCTGTGTAAACTCATACGGTACGTCGACAGCGGGATGGTAACACACTACTGTCTTCCCATCTGAACTGACACCAATTTCCACATTACTGAAACCATGAAAATCAAAGGTTAAATCAAGAATTGAAACCCTAACTAACTCCAGCTGACTAATATGTCATATACAAGTGACATCTGTGAACGCACCAGTGAGGATCATCCAGTGAAGGTCCTCTGACACTGGACTGCTGCCTCATAGGAACTAAACATGCTGGGACAGAAACCAAAGACACATATTAGCTGATTATAGGGAAAAAAGCCCGTAAAATTATATAAATAAATCGATTTCATAAATACAATGATGGCAGTAAATATGTAATCAATATTTTATGAAATGTCAAGGTTAGCCAGTTAGCTTTGATGCTTAATCAATTCAAGATATCACACACAACTGGGAAACTCTACTCGAAGTGGATACAAACAATGCCTTCAAATATGTTCATAAATTAGTGGACTTACTTTGTGCAGGGTGTAATGCGGCGACATTAGAAAGCCGCGTTAATAAACTGTTCAACTTGCTAAGACGACCTGACGCCATGCTCGTATTTTCCGATTTGCGCGTCACTCTATTATTTCCGTATTCGAGAGTAGCACACGCACTTTGGTTCCGCCATTTAAAGAAACCCGAAACCTGCATCTTATTCTTGCAGTCAATATCTACGAACTGACTAAACGTCTATGATCAAAGGTTACGACATTATTTCTCAATTTAATTTCGACAAATCAAAGTTTGAAGATCTACTATAGTTGACAGATGGCACATGTTTCTAAAAGTCACAAATATTTTCATCTAAAGGTGAACCTGGTTTGATACTGACATCTTGTTAAATAATAAAACAGAAGTTTATACATTTTATTACAACTTCTACATTTCTGCAACAAATTGTGATGTACCATTCACATGATACACTAATGGTTACAAGGAATGGCAAAAAATGGTTTTTGTATGTTTTTTTAATAAATTGGAATAATGGAATTTTAAGAAAGTATTTCTTCCAACCTGGATGCTTTATATACACTGGCTTCTTGTATTATCTGATAATTACCTGGAAGACCCAGTATATAATGACATATTATACGACATATTCTGTGTGTATGTTGAGAGGCAGTTATAAGAATTTAATTATCATATTCATCTACAGAATAGAAGTAAACCACTCCTTTAACACGTCTTCAGTGTTTAAAATCACACGTGAACATGCGGATATACCAAGCAGTTCCTCGGGGGTTTTAGACCCTCTTTGACCTCTGCACAAGCCCAAATCCTTGATGAATGCACCTCTCCAGTCATTTCTCCATGAAAATAAGAAGCTCCTCAATGCTCAGAGCAGTTTGACATGTTTACAGAGACTCTCAGTTCAGTGACGGAGCCACAGAGGCACTAGGAGACGTCCATCGCTGCTGCGGCCGCAGTGCTGGACCCCTGTGATCCTGAGGTCACCACCAAATGCTCCCGATTACCAAACACCTCAGCCACTGTGAACAATCGGCCAGAAAAAAGTCAGAATAAACACAATTTGGATAATGAGCAGTTGAAGATTCACTGTGTTGAAACAATCAGTTGACAGGACACTGTACCTGCTGCAACATCACTTATATCCCAAACCCTCAAGCCTTCTTTTTGTCCTCCAAAGGCATAAACGAAGGGCAGGTCAGGGCTGCACGAGGCACAGAATAAAACACCCTATTGAAAGATGGAGAAATACAACCATAAAGTACAGAATCTAACATGAACACAGCTCAGGTGTCATTATTATTCTGATTCTCACCATTTTCATATCCCGGGAATGCACCAGGTTGGGTTTGTTGTTCAGAATGTCCCATATTTTTACATGTTTATCAGCTGATGCAGTGACAAGGCACCCTTTAATCTGACTGCTGAGTTCCAGTCCTGGAGAAAACATTATTTTATTATGATCATGAATAATCTCACTAGGAGACAAAACCGCCAAATCATTTGTTCTCTTTAGCTCGCAGATGCATAAAAATACACCTCTGCCAACCTGAGACTTCTTCATCATGAGCCCTCAGTGTGAAAACGGGTTTATCAGAGCGAGCGTCCAGACAGTAGACAAAGCCATCCTCTGTGCTGGCCTGAAACACAATAATATGTGAATGAAAGCTTTGTTAGCTCAGAGTAAAAAAAAAAAAAAAATTCGCACCAATGAAAATATACTCATTTATATGCTAGGTTAAAAGGCAAACCTGCAAATACACTTAATTTACTGAAAAGAATCAGACTTTAAAGGCTCAAATCAATGGCTCTGATCATTGACTCAGAATTAAAAAGTAAAGTGTCAAATCTGAGCACCTACCAAGAAGTTGCAGGGTGAAAAATGGTTCCAGACCAGACGTTCCACCTGTCCACTGAACCTCCACGTCCGATAGCTGCTGTCTGGACTCCGGCAGTCATACAGGACTGCTGTCCTGAACAAATAACACTTTTGTGTAAAAACCCACTTTCAGTAAATTCGTGTCAAAACGAAGCTTTGCTTACTTGTCATATGATCCTGAAATCAAAGTCTGTGCCTCAAAAGGGTGGAAAGATAATGTCTGAACCTAAAAAAAAACAAACAAGTTTTACAAACTGAAGTCTGTGAATTCTGAGGATGTCATGCTGAATATTATGTCTGCGTCATACTTTGTCGGTGTGTTTTCGTAGAGTTGTGGCTGTTTTGCCTTGAGAAAGATCCCACAGGATGACAGTTTCATCCGCAGATCCGCTGGCCAAAACATTTCTGAGGAGTACAAGGTCGCATGTGGTGAAAGAAAATCAGTTAGATATAATCGCTTACAATATAGGTTTAAGAATTATCAGAATTAAGAAAATATCAGAATTGTGGATGGATCTATAAATGAAGAAATCCTGACCGGACCAGTCTGTTCCAGGATAAATCCAGTACGGCATCAGTGTGTCCCTCAATGGGCTCTGCTGCTGCAGCTCCCTAACAACAATGACATTATTAAATATTTTAAAATAAATCAGAGAGGGAGAACTACATTTCAAACTCTTATAATTAAGATTTGAAACTTATGATTAACAACATTTAAAAAATCATAAGTACTTATTATTGGATTTAAAAAAAAAAAGGTGCATCAGCAATTGCAGTACCAAGACGGTAGATGGCACTGTTTCCACAGTTAGCTTCCCCAGATAAAAGATCATTTGACCTGTATTAATTGTATTTTTTAGTTTAGAAAAAATAGTAGAAATAAGAGTTTAACAATTTGGTCAACAGCAGTATCCCTATTGCAACCATGGAATAAATGATAACTGTACTGGTTTGTACCTTTTTGCTCTTCTTTTTCTTTTTGGTGGCCTTTTTGCTCCCCAGTGTGAAAACTGGCTCTAAACAGTCGACCACATCCAGGTCCCACACATCGATTTGAGGGGTCATGTTGCCTACAGCAGCATAATTAACTGTAATAAAAGCCCAGAGGAGAATGCTGTCACGCAAACACAACCAGAGAAAGAACAAAAAGACAAGGGGATTAGCGAAACATTCTCACCAGGACCTTCTCCAGGGTTTGGATCAAAGTTTAGCCATTCCACACACAGTGGGTAAGCTGGCAGCAAAATATCATGATGAACATACATAGACTCTTCTTCAGAGTTGTAAACTGTGAAGAGAAATATAAATACATTCATGTTTGCAACTGCTTTAATATAAATTTTTGAATTTCATATACATCCTAAAAGATAAAGTTCAAACAGGAAGACAGTTACCATAGATTTCCAAATTGCAACAATCTTTCTCTGCTCGGCCAGTCAGGATGAGGTTGTCACTGGGCTTGATCTGGAAGTCTTCTCGTTCATATTGGTCCTGTTAGATTGAAATAATAAAATAAAACTTAACGAGGTTGTTAAAATATTATTGATCTTTAATTTGCATTTTCATACTTACAAAATTTTTCAACTAAATGTGTACAGGAGAAACAATGAGGGTACTCACTGTGTCTTTGAGGGTGATGTATGGATCCTCCTCATTAGAACTGAAGACTGTGAGACCGGCAAGACTGTCACCAAGATTAGCTGTCACTAAAGGGATACAAGTAGTACACAAGTAGAGGTAATGCTAAACATATTGGGGAAAGCCACAAGGAGTAAAGAAAAAAATACAGGTTAAATATTCTCAAATAATTTCTACCTGTATCCTCCTCATCATATTTATCCAGTTCATACTCTGCCAGGTCATCATCTTCCCCCTTTTGTTGTTTGCTGTCATCTGCTGTGGCTGCAGAGATATCTCCTGAGTGACTGTTGAGATGAGGTTCAGCTTCAATTCCTTCATCCTCCTCCTCTTCATCCCCAGCTGCCAGTTCTCTGATTCAGCAGAGATGTCAGAACAAGTAACAAACACTGCTGACTAATGTGATATTTCAGCACTGTGGTAAAAGCGAGGAAAAAAACGTGATTTTTACACACCCCAGCTCCTCCTTTGCTTCTGTAATGATTCGTTGCAACTCTTCTTGGTTCAAATGAACCTGTCATATAAAAGGGGTTAAAATGACCTCGAAAGAGTTTAACTTTGAGCAGATACATTAAAAACTTCATAATAAACACCCACTTGTGTTCTTTACATTAAAACAAGTTTTGATGTACTTATTTTTAATATATAATGGCATATTTATGCTATGTTGACAAATTACATACTTGTTAGCTAGGTAGCTTGACGTGTACTCACTTTGTCCGGGGTCTCTTTGGCAACACCTCTGCTCACCCACGAGACACAAGTAATCTGGGAGCTCATTCTGGAGATCGTATGGTTTGTTAATCCGCCAAAATACTATAAAACATACGAACTTATTTCAATTACTGACTGCAATTCTGCCACCAATGCAATGACCACCACGGATTACATGTGAGCCAATAGGTCCCCTTGTCGCAAGATGATGACGTCGATGAAATGTTGAGAACTGCCTGATCGAAAAATAACATACTCTTTCATGTTGAAGCCTTTATAGTGCATTAACTTGCGTAAGATATTATAACTCATAACTGTTCTTTACTTTGTATTGTCTGAGTCTAATATAAGAACGTTTGATTTCTCTCTTGGTCCATTTAATGCAACTACATTTAAATAATTTGATAGTAACCAAACACATTTTATCATCAAAAACAAGCCTGACTTAAACATTGCATTCAAGTGTAAACAGTTACATTCAAGTGTATTTTTTAATTCAGTGTTTACTGAAATAAGTCTACTATAAAAAGAACCCACAGAATGAAAAATAAAGGTAACCAAAGTGAACTAGTCAGAAGTATCAATACCTTGATAATACCTTTTACATGTATTGGAATCAGACTGATTAATATCAACTTTATTTTTTAACATTTTATCAACTACAAGAAGTGGCGAATAAAGAAAGGATGAAAAGAGGAGCAGATTAAAGCAGTGACCTGAGGTAATTGTGGCAGTGATTTTAATAATCCTTTTTTTAGTATTGACCCTTATGCTTGATGTGTTATATGACATCATTCAGTCTGGACTTTCTCCTCCTCTTTGGTAAGAGCTCTCATGTAATGGATGTTTTTGTCCGTTTCATTAGTGTGTGCTCTTCTCAGCAGCCTCTTTCCAGACAGCCAAACAGCAAAGCGCGATGCCAGCACAATCATCGCTATCGTGATAAACATGATGGCGGTGCGAAACGGGAAGAGGTGCTGCCGTTGACCGGCCTCTTGTATTCTGTCCCATGGAAGCGGCAGCACCTCGGGAAGCTTTATCAGCGGTTCACCAACCAGAATTCGAAGCAGCAACGCCAAGATAAAGCCAGAAATAGCTCCAAATGCGTTCACACTCTGGGGCAAGTAAAAGATGCAAATCACTTGAGGGGTCATCATGGAGTACAAAATATCTGAGCTGAAGATCCACAGCAGGTGAACGGCATCTGTGGTCATGGCCAGGGCGGTCGCCAGCGCTCCAGACAGTAAGATCGACATCTTTATTGCCACAAGGGTACATTTTTCAGATGCCTGAAAGAGCGAAAATTCAGATTTGGATTCAAGGATGAACCGAGTTTAGGTCAGAGGTCACCATAGCCTTGTGCTCAGTGTTCCTTCTTCACTAACATTTGCGCAAAAGTGAAGTTATACCTTCTTGTAGAAGATGTTTTTGAAGACATTCCGCCCCAGCTGGGAGGCGGCAGACAGAAGTACGGAGTCGACTGAAGACATCACTGCAGCGGCGAGGGCACTGATGCCGACCACAGACACGTAGAGCGGACAAAGGTGCTGGAAGACAATCGGTAAAATGTTACCAGTCTGGCCCCGTTCGAAGGGAGTGGGTGTGCCATAGCTGGTCTCATTCCAGTCTGAAAGAGATAAAAGAGGCATGATTATAATATCATTTGCGAAGGTCAGAGATGAATTGTCGAAGCAGGTAAGCGTAGATACTGGTGGAAGCCGCTGCAGCCCCAATGATGAGTGATGGCAGGCCCAGAATGGGGCATAGAACTGCCCCAACGTAGCAGGTGATCTTAGCCTGGACATCGCTGGCTGAGGAGAGGACTCTCTGGTAGAAAGCCTGATAACAAATTCCTCCTATGCTCTGCACAGGTGGAAAAACCTCAGTAAATAAAAATGCTTAATAACGGAACAGTTTACGCTTTTGTAACCGTTACCAGTAGCAGGAGTTCATCTATCCAGCGCCCAGCGTCTTCCGGCTCCAGCTTTCCAATCCAAGGCTCCTGATACAGATTGGTTACTGCGGCAACGGTGATGTTAGCAGAGGAGGGGCTTGTCAGGATAAAAGGCACACAAAACCACTAGAAAAGAGATGAAACACAGAACATTAAAAAGCCCCGGACAGTCGGACGAACAACAAATATTATTCCGACAAATACAATCGATCGAACCCCGTGTTTGTCACAATTAAAATGTTTTTATTACTTTTTTAGCACATTACTTTGCTCCCCAGTTTGTGTTTAGCGTGTCAGCACGTTCATTCACAAAAAGGACTTTGCAATTGAATATAACTGTAGTGTTTGTACCAAGCCAAAGAACATAAAGATAAGCTGGATGACATCAGTATAGGCGACAGAGTACAATCCGCCCATCAGTGTGTAGAAGATCGCCACGGCAGCTGAGATGCCAACAGACAGATAAGAGGAAGTGTTCATCACCACGCTTAATGTCCCTCCTATCAACACACACAGTGAAGCGCACAACTCAGTTACTTCATCAAGGCTCAGAACTTATCTGCAACACAATGAAGCGGCTTTTGTTTCTGTCAAATCAACACCACATCCCCAGTTTTATCCAAACATGCTGCACAGAACACGTGGCTCTAATTTTGTGTGACGCAGAGCAGCTGTTCTAGAAAATTTCTGAGCTGCCAGCGACCCGCCCCAACCTCCGTTTTGCTGTTTTTAATGGAGCTGTTTTTGTAGACCTCTGAGTTGTAGCAACCTGATGTTTTGAGGACCTAATTGGCAACAGGCACCACAGACAGACGTCTGTGTAGGTTCTCATTCATCCAGGTTGCTGGGGGCAAAGCTTGAAAACAGCCCTAGGGCAGTGCTTCTCAAAGTGGTCTGCAGACCACTGCTGGTCCGCGGGCGACCCCTAGTGGTCCGCGAGGTGACACGCAACAAATCACATTTTAAAATTTAAAATTTCAATATTTAAAATTCAGACCTATTTAAATCCTGCTACCAGGATTGCAAAGGTAGTCTTTAGGGTTTTTAAATACAGTTTAAGGACACTAAATCAGATTTTTTTCTGTTGTTCTGATTGGTCAAATAGTACATTTGAAAGAAACACTCTAAGCTGAAGTGGTTTTATCTTTTTAATTTCAAAGTCGTACAACACTAAATTCCGCAACAAAACTGACTAGGATCGGGAACAGACATGATGCAATTTGGCCACTAGGGGGAGGAAACTAAACAGCCCGTCAGGTCGCAAAATCTGATCTGCAAGTCAGACTGCTTTATTCCTAGTAAAACTAGTTGTACTCGATGTTACACTGACTTTTCGCCGAATGTTGTTTCTGACTTACCTAGAATACCCAGAATACAGGCTGCCCACAAGATATCGGCTAAGATGCAGGGAATGAAGAGAGCGGCAGCTACCGCGTTTCCATATTTCTGCTGAAATGGGTCCATGAGGGTCACATATTGCTTTGCCCGGATGGGTTTGACAAAGAAGACAGCACCTAAAGTCACACAAACAGTTCTGTGACAATACAAAACATGATTTGGCAGTGAAAACATCAGCCTTGATGGCTAATAGCAATTTTTTTTGCATTGCCAAACAACACAATGTGTAACAGTCCCATTCTATCATTTGAAATGTATTATAACACACAAAGATATGCTCATTTTGGTTGTAATATACTAATTTGCAAATAACTTGATGTTTAGGCTTGGTTTTGGCCCCACTCACCTAAAATCAGATTAGCAGCAAAGGCAATGGGTAGCAGGGCCCATACCAGCCCTTTTTTGGGATTGTAAATCACTTCAGCGCATCCCACAATGTATCCACCTCCCACCCAAGTGGCTGTCATGGTGAAGATGCTGACGAAGAGGTTTAGGTTTCGCCCTCCGACCATGGTCACTTCGCTGATGTTTCCCGTGCACTTCTTCTCCTCACGCCGGGCCTTCTTGGAGGCCCAGAGGCCGATGCCCAGAACCGCCAAGTAAAACACGACCATGGAGAGGAGAATGGGCCAGTTCAAATCCATCCTTGGCGTCTGTGAGAGAGCGGGACACTGGTGAGACACAACAGGACGCAGACATCAGAAGAATCAGCAGCGGTACGAATCCCTGTTGGTCCCTCTCTAAAATGATCTGTGGGGCGGAATGTGGCCGTAGATGTCTGTGATGAGCCGTCGACGTGTCGAGAATGTACCCTGCCTCTCACCAGCAGGCAGCTGGGGGCAATCCATCACCCCCCCTCCTGCGACCCCATGAAGGGATGAAGCAGTAGATGATGCTTAACAGCACAAATCAGTCCTCCACAAGGGGGAATAATTGTACAGCAGAGCAGGATCGCGAGTTCCCAGACAGCGTCCGATTCCAGAGACAAAGCCTTGATTCTGTGGTGCTACCAAGCTGCCCTCTTATCCAGCACCGGTGCTGGTAACCGGGGCAGTTTCACCCTCCTGCAGCCGCCAGGATAAATTCTCTCTCCAAGGCAACGATGCTAAACTGTGATTGCAGCTGTGTTGAGTTCAGGTAGATAGTTCTAAGTTATTTTTTCCACTTTTCTGACAGGTTTTAGCAATAATTTAAGTTTATAACTGTATTTTAAGTGATGCGATCACTCTTCTTGCACACACCTGGAGAAAAGGGAAAATACACCCAAAGGTGACACAACAGCATGATTTTTTTGTCATTTTGCAATCTATAATATTTAATTTGCAAACGTGATTATTTGCAATTGTCATTTGATATTTAACAGACGGAATGCCTCCTACTTTCAGAATCTCTTTCGGACTACTACATCCTCACTAAATTTGAGAACCTTTAACTATTCTCAGCTCCATTCCAGAACATTCCCTTGTGAAACCTGTTCTCATGTTATGGAAATGCCTGTGACAACTGAGGCGACAAACAGCGACGCGGAAACAAACAGCTAGACCCCCAAGGTGGAAGCTCACCAATGTGGATTTTCTCAGGGTCTCGAACCCCTTTTTCCAGAGAGCATGCTGGAACATTGCTAGGGACTGAGACATTTATGAATGTGACTCTCGAGTTTGCTTTAATCAACAATGTGAAATCAAGACAGAGTCTACGGTTGTTTTAATACTTCAACTCCAGTGACATCAATGTTTGGGTTTTGGATCAGTTTTAGCAGCCAGACCGTTTGGAGAGAAGCACGATTCAGTGCACATTAGGTTTTTATACTTGCAGTGGTGCTGGGGAGCAGAGGTCCTTGGAAGCAGCCCACGCGGGAATGTGATTCGAGCCGTTTGACATCATTCCTCCTGCACGAAAGACCCCACAGCTGCTTAAACTTTCACCACACCTACTTCATTTCCCCCGAGAAGATTTGAACATTTTTTTTTATCAAAATTCCACATCAGTGAAGAGATTAATACAGACGAAGTTTCATTGTTGTTCTCACCCCCTCCAGGAAACAAACATATATGACAAGCGTTGGGTTGGCTAAAGCTGTCAAAACTCAACTGCTCCAAAGAGCGCCAGGACAGAGGTTTCAGAGCAAAAGGCTTTAATCGTCCACAGCACAGCCCCAAACCAGCGCAGGAGCACACCCTCACACTCAATATCCACAACCCCACTGCTTTAGTCAGCTAAACTCTGCGACCTCTGCAGATGCAAAACCCCCACCCATCAGCCAGTCTGTCCAGACCAAGTTAGGCACGCAGGGGCCATGCAGACGTGGCCCCCCCACCCCTTCACACTGGGTTTTTTTTTTTAAATAAAGTCTGAAAAAGCTGGGAGGCAAACATTTATATCTTTTTTTTTTTTTTTTACTGACATATGGATTTGTTTTGATTTTCTACTGACATATGGGGCGGAGATGGCAGTCAGCCCATCAGCCACGGAATGCCTTGTCAAACGTTTCATATGGCCCCACTAGGGAAACCAATGCAGCATCGGGAGAAAACTAAGGAGAAATTGAAAATTACACGAACAGATCTAACGTTGTCAGTAAATCACGATTAATCACCTCTTCAGCAACTTGGACATCACGCAAAACAATTCTATTTTATCCGTCAAGTATAACTAAACAAGTGAGAACAAATTCCGACAGAGGTCATTTGACATTATAAGCTTTCCTAATGGGTTCAAATATATTTTTCAAACTTTTTTTTTTTTTAAAACGGTCAGAATGCAGCGCCACACACACCTTTCGTAACGATTCCACACAGCGGGAAAGTCGCGTAATTGAGCGTGATTTTAGAAGAGAAATAAACGGAGGATGATGGACGTCTGAAGCTGGTCGGGCTCCGGCGCGCGCCCCTCTTGGTCAGCGAGACATCTAAATGGGGAGGAAAACAATCCAAAGATGATGGAAAACTCCACTGAGGAGACGATGCAACAAGATTTATACCCGTCAAAGTGCGCAACATCCGGTTGTGATGTTAGCTCTCATTGGCTGCTCCGGTTACCTGCAAGGAGGCAGCTTGATTGGCAGACACCTGCCCCGCCCAACATGACCCTGATGACGTCACCCCATTACAGAAAGAAGTGTAGAATGATGTTATGTAAATTTTTACATAACATTTTTACTGATTTATAAAATCAGTAAAAATCTAAAAGATGGAAAGAAGAGATAAAAAAAATCCTTTTTTGTATCAACAGCTGGTATATTTCTGTTACTGAGATACATGATGGTTGATGCATTTGAATACAGCTGCAATTACAGAGATTAACGAGTTCCAGGAACAACATTACAACACTAGATATGTGAAACAGTGCAGTGGATGTAGATACACACACCAGGACGGGCTGACAAAGGTCTGGGTGTAACGCTCCAGTGTCCCTTTGTCAGCTTGAAAGCTGTGTTTCCACTTAGCAGTAGTGTCCAGGTTGTTATGGTACTGATGTGAAGGATACCGATTGGGCATCTCATGAGCGATCACTCTTTGGCACCTTTTAACAGGAAGAAACCCCGTGCAGGATGGGGGGTGCAGATTCGAATTTTCCCATTTTTTCGGATCATCCCAAACTAAACCAAGTCGGGCTTGTTGGAAGCACTACGTTGGTAGCTTTATGTCCAATTTTCTGGTTCCAGAAGTCTCACCGTGCAGCGTTTCGGGTACAAGACATTTAAAATAAAATCTGCATATCTTACAAAAGTGGTTGAGTAATACTGATTGATATGTGTTGGTCAGGCATTTGGAATCTCACAGCAGAGCAGCAAGGGACGCTAATACTGATGAGCAACACGCCTGGCACACCTTCAATTTGGTGTTTTTTTTTTATAATTGTCTTATTAGCACATTTAGTGGTTATCTTCAAGTGTTCCATAAAGGTCTACTCAGCTGAACGGTTGAAAGCAACTAGAAGATTCTTCAGCTATGACTGGTTTCAACTCCCACTAAAGCAGTCAGAATTCCCAGAATTCCTGTTGACGTCAAGCGTGGCAACACTGAGCCAGAGGTTGGTCAGAAGGAAAAACAGCCAAGCAATCCTGCGTTTGCTGTCCGGTGCAGTGAAGAATGCACAGACCCGCACAAGCGCACGGCTCGACACGAAGGTCAAAGGTCGTTTGAAAAGAAGGATAAAGGATCAGATAAAGGACAACCATCCTAAACGGTGGGCTTCAGGCATAACCCTTCCTGCACCTACAACACAGTGCTGAGTGCCCTCCCTAAACCGGCCTCCCACAGAACCAGTCAGAACTGAAGAAGCCTTCCGGATGAGAGGCCAAACATCCTTCCAGCTGCTTCCAACAATCCAGGCGACCTTGATGGATCAATGTGACCTACACAAGAACAGGCCCGGACCTCTGTTCAAGTGTTTCCACTTGCAAACTAAGCTCATTGTTTCTATAACCAGACTTGTGAGAACATGTCCGGACCAGGAACATGTAACAGGTGCTGTTACTGTGATTCAATACTCAGGTAAAAGGTAGTTAAATGAGCAGGTTGATTGTACAGGGCATCCAACACTCGCTCATTTTTGGCCTCTGTGTTTATCATCTTTGGAAATCAGCATCAGTTCTTTTCACAGATTGCGACTTTTCGGCACAAAACACCGCCCCCTGCAGCACTTGTGCACACTAAACAGTCTTTGTCCAGCAGTTTTTACTTTGGCTGTGAGAGTGAACATGTAAGTGGGCGTGGCCAAAAACTCAGGTACAGTCCTTGGAACAAAAGGAGGAATCTCAGAAATCCAGATCCCTCTCCTCCATTGCTAAGCCTGCTTTTGTCTCTTTAACCTCATCGTCATTGGCGACCGGCCTCAAGCGCTTGGTTACCAGCTTGAGGTTGGTCTCGTGCAGGATGACTTGGGTCAGGTACTTCTCTCGCTTGATCTGCTCCCTGACGGCGTATGGCACATCAGGAATGACGTAGGACAGGACGAACTTCGTCAGGTAAACAATGTGCTGCGTGCAGAAGACAGACACGAGTTCGCATCGGTGTCACTGCAGTCATTCTCTGCACCTGTGCGTGACTTTTGACCCACCTCTACCACGATTATAAAAGCCATTTTGGCGGCGATCACGTGCCAGTAACGCATGTTGAACTCATACTGTCTGGGGTGACCCGGAGGAAAGCGGAAATCCCGATACCTGGGGGAACAAAAGAGCGCTTATTGGTTCGCTTTCCCTTAAAGATTCTGAGTACTGAATCCCACCTGCAGCTGGGGATGCTGGTGAAGTTTCCCAAGGGCCTGCTGTAGCTGGAGAAGTCGCTGGTGTTGAATACGGACAGCGAGCTGTTGATGTAGCCCTCCATGGTGTGTGTGGCGTGCTCCCCGTACGGGAAACCAGACAAGGACCAGTAGTAGACGAGGCGAGGGATCATGTCTGACGTGAAGGCGATGATCATGGCCTGTTGGCACATTTTTATCAGCTCAGTCTGGTGAAAAGTTGCCTGTAGTCTGATTTTGTTCCCAAGTTAAACAACGGTACATTTGTTGCCACGGCCAGTATGGCCACGCCTTGGAGAATGGGCTGCCATGCACCGATATCCTGAGCCTTCTCCGGGACCACGCGGCGGAACTGGGTTGTGATCTTCCAGGCGTCCACCCGGATCTCAAACAGGTTGTTGACAAGGGCCAGAACGGGGGCCAGGGGAAAGGAGGCGACGAAAAGGGTGACGAATCCAAACTGGATTACTGTGGGAAAGTAGACACACACACACAGCTGACATGAGCCAGAATAAACACCCCAAAAGGGTGTGTTTGAGTGGTGTTCACTACAACGCACATCTGTGATCTCCGAAAACACCTTTTCTTCACTCTCTGCCACTCAGTCCCTGTTTAGTTTTTTTACTCTTTTTATCAACTTCTCAGTGGTTTTGAAAATGCTTCAGCAAAGATCACGCTCCCACTAAAGCCGGGGAACGTGCGCCACCAAATGGACAACGGTGTAATTACAGTTATGAGACTTCACAGCTTAAAAACATAAAACTCTCATCTTAATGTCAAGTATTTCAAACGTTTTCTGAACATGAGACAGATACACCCTTGGCAGAGGGCGTGTCTACCAGCTGGGTGTGCAGCTGGAAATGTGGACCAGTTCTTCTCTTACCCATCTCCAGGTATTCATAGAAGAGCCCCAGTTTTGCAAAAGGCTGGAGCCGGTAGTCCTGTTCCCAGCGAGGGATGATTTTCTCCGAGGTTGCGCTTGTGCAGTAGCGGAAAATCAGGTTTTTCACCCACCTGCATCAAACAGCGGCTCATTGTGAGTGGTTTTCTTAAGCCATTACGTTATCTGGCAGAAGTCTGTTCCTACACTCGGGTACTTACGGCAGCAAGACTTCTTGGATGTTGTTCCAAATGGCTTTTCCACCCATGATGATGGAGAGCTGCGTCGTCAGCTCGATCAGACAGCCTCCGGGATCGCACTACAGGCGAAAAATACAACTGTGAAGACCAGAAAGGCGAGCGATGAGAGAAATAAGAAGGAGGCGTACCTCTTCGTTACGGTACTTTCCCAAGATGTAAACAGGCTCTCCAGGAAAGCCGACCGCTTTCCCTTTGAAGAAGGCGATGTAAAAGCAGGAAGAGTAATAGTTGACGAACTGAAACAGGAACATCTTCAGGGTCAAACTGTTCTCGTAGTCTGTGTTTGTCCGAGGGAGCTCTGCCACAGCGCCGTGGACAACGAGGGGTTAATGACGGCAAACGAAGCTGGACGGAAGCCGCAATTTGCCCGGAACTTACCGAAGTTGGTGATCCAGATGGCGACGCGCTCGTAGAGAATGTTGAGGATCACGATCACGACGAAGCTGATGAGGGAGGCGGTGACGGACGTGGCCATCTGGGGGGTGACGTACTCCTTCAGGGGCTCCAGCTCCTTCAGGTCCTGAGCCCGGAGTCTGGCCGAGAAGGCGAAAAAAGCAGCCAGGCGGTAGACGGTGATGGCCACGATGGACGCCAGGATCAACAGAATCTGGAAAAACCAGAGATTAATAACAATAATTGATCTACAGTATGCCAAATTTTTATTGGCGTCCAGAACCAGTCCTGAAGGGCCGTAATACAGCCGGGATTTATGTCCAAGCAGGTAGACAACGTTCACCTGGGATCCCTTGTGAAAGGGACGGAGAACCTGGATGGACTGCGGCCTTTAAAGGACTGGTTCTGGACACCCCTGTAAGACCTACAGTACAGTACGACTGGCCTTAAAAATGACTTTGATATAACTTTTCTTTATCATCTATGACCTGAATGTAGACATAACTTACAAATGATTAAAATTCCAATAAATATAACTTAAATTACCCAGAATATGACTGTACTGATCCCTAGGGACACCCGAACACACCGTCCACAGCCTGTATAAGGCACTTTTTCTTTGACCTGAGTAAAAACAAGCAGGCAACAAACACAGGAACTGGATATCAATCTCACATCCGTATTTAGTCCGAAATTATGCTGTGACTGTTTTATTGTGCGACTGGAAGGTTAAGTGTTCGACATTAGCAGGAAAGTGTGATTCACCCCTGTGACGGGATTTTTCCTCTCGTAGATGCACTTGGCTTCATATTCTGGTCGAGCTGGCTGTTCCTGCTCCAGAAACTCCACAGTGTCCCACTCGTACTCCAGCTCTGCCTGATAGCGCTTCCAAAACTCCAGGAACAGCGTCACTACAGGAGGAAGCGGACAGGAAGCAGCACGGGATTATGTCCAACTCAAACATTTCCAATAATTATCAAGTCTTCTGGTTCACTGTGGATTAAACTGAGTACATTTTTTAGTGGATGATAAAAAAAACAACTTTTTTTTTTAACTAAGAAAATAAAACTTACCCCAGATTGACATGAAAACAGCAAAGACCAGCGTCCCAAAGTTGTCAAATATACAAAGTTTCTGCAAAGGTGAGACAAACAGATAACACTCGCAGGTTAGAACTGTTGAAATCTGAAGCTACTGAATAAAATCAAGGAAAAATGACTCCTTTTAAATATGAAAAAAAAAAAAAAAGCTCAGTTTGGTCCAACAGAGTGTGTGCAATTCTTCCACAACAAAGCTAACAGGAAGCTAATTAAGTGCTGCAGTCGTTGTGGGACATAAACTGTAATGTTTTTCAGTCAGTTTGCATTTTGAAATGTGTAATGACTATAAGAGTCTTCAGCATGAGTCACCCTGGACCCTCGTCAGGAGGCTGTATGAAAATATACCAGTTATTTATACGACTCACAATTGTGTTAATGATTAGCAGTTAAGCTTTAGTTTAGCTTTATCGCAGCTTCTGATATAAAAAAAATCCTGCATTCCCATGCGTCCAGTGCATAACTGGTGGTAAAATATGTAAATAAGACATTTATTTGTGAAAACCTGTAATTTTTTTTATACAGTAAAAAAAAAAAGATCAAAGCACCTTGAAGCATAGAAAGAGGAAAAAATTACCGACCGACGACTCACCTTGGAGGCCTCACAGGTAGAGTTTAACCTCCAGTATTGACACTCCCTGTCACACTGAGGACACATTACTATCTTCCCTCCAATTTCAGGGTCACACACCTCTTTGCTACAACGGCACCAAAACAGAAAAAAAAAAAAAGACGTCAGGCAGGGAATTCAAAGACATGGAGCAAGAGAAGGGAAACCCTGAGCCCTACCTCCATGTGCTGGTCTCCTGAGTCTTGTATCCATAAATGAAACAGCCCAGGCCCACGGCGGCGGCCAGCGTGAGCATTATGGTGTAGAACCCCAACCAGGCAAAGTAGATGCCGATCTTCTCCCCATAGTACTTCCTGTGGGACGCCGCGACAAAACCATAACTCGCTTTACAGCTCACGGTCCCCTAAAAAACAGCGCGCGCAGCTCTGTGGTCACCTGATCAGGTCAAGCGGCTGCATCTTGTAGAAGCTTTTGGGATGAGCCCATTCCTGGTAGAGCAGGAACCTCTCGTTGGGGCAGCCGTGGTCCTCGGACCTGACGTTGAACTGGCACTAAAAGAAACCAAACAGAAACCTCAACCTCCTCATTCACCTGGCAACAGGTGTGCGTCAGCAGGTCACATGGTATTACGTCGTGGAGGGGGTAGGCAGCCTTGTACACGCCGCTGTCCAGCAACTTGTTGATGCCAAACTTCTTTACGTTGCCTCGCATCTCGTAGGGAGCACGGCTCAGGAGGTAATACGCCTGGGAAGAAGGAGAAATCAGCCAACACTGACCCCGACTGTGAAACCACAGACAACGTCCAAACCATTCTGCTCCTCATGGACGGCGTGAAGAAGTTGTCCTTGTCGGTGATGTGGAAGAACTCCAGCCGCTCTTTCTCGAAGGGGGCCGTGAAGTACTCCGTCTCCTTTTTGATCAGGTCCTCACTGGGGTAAAAGTGCTTGGTGATGAAGTTGAAAAACTGCCACGGGGAGGGGCGGGAGGACAGGTCGTTGGGCTGGATGGGGAGCTTGATGTGCAGGACCTCAGCGTAGGTGCACAGCATGTCCCACGGCATGTGCACCTTCACGAACATCAGCTTGTCGTCGATGACCTGCGGGAAGACGGATGGGCATCGACTGTGACGCTTGGCAGCAAAAACCTGCAGTTGGAGAAGTGCAGCATACTCACGGACTGCGTGGCCTCCAGTTTCATCCCCATCTTCATCAGACTCGCCTCAAAAAACTCTCTCCGCCTCTGCAGAGAAGCAGCAGAACAGCTTGTCTGCTAAAGCTAATCTAGCCAGCCTGGAGCCGTACCCTAATGACATTTCAGCGTCATTGAGTTAGAGCTCCTGACAGACCATATCACCTGGTTACTTTATCACTTTAATGGGTTTAAAGCAGAGAACTTGCTGCACTTGCTAGGTGGTGCACAGAGCAGCCGGCTGGCGCTGAGCAACCGTTCACAAACGGAGCCCACTGGTAAAAGTCCGGCCTCTTGGGGGGATTTATTTCAGCGGGAGTTGTGATCCAAGCTGCCTGAAACAAACCCCGCCCTCCTGCAGTCAGCTCCCGGGAGGTTTTGCAACTCGATGGAGGAGTTTCTGGCTGCGCCCCCCCACCCTTCCCGCACACGCCTTTGGGCATCAACCAAAGCTTGGCTGCGGCAGCCCCAACCGCCAGGGGCGCGGGCTTCGTTTCAAAATCACACGGCGGTTGTGATTGTGACATTGCGGGTGGTTGACGCTTCAGTGTTTACTGCCAACACCGCACACTGTCAATCCTTTGCGAAAGACTTAGGAAACGCTGCCTTGCTGCACGCCGGCGGGTTTTGGGAGCTCACAGGGGTTTCTCAGACTGTTAACTCATCCTGGATTTTGTGATAAAATTGCCCGACTGTTTTGGCAACCACAAGGAGAAAACAAAACTGGTCTCCAAAGCAAGTTTTCCTCATCGATATGGAAGACAAGAACCCAGAAAGACCAAATTATTTCTGACTTTAGTCATAGCAACACTGACATTTGCAGCCCTGATGCAAATAAGTCATTTATTAAAATACTAAACACTAGAGGAGGGGGTTGTTGATAAGAGCTGAAACCCTGAAGGGGTTAAAAGGATGTGCGGCGTGGCGAGCGTGCGTGTCAATGCTAGCCAGAGCATCAGATATGATCCCGCTGCAAATAAAAACTCCCTTCACAAACAGAAAAGTCTGAAACTTGAAGTAGAAGAAATCCACCTGTTGCGTCGAAAAACCGTGAAAAATGTTTGAGTTGCCATGGAGACGAATGTCATATGTGAGGTTTGAATGAAGCTACCTTGCGCCGCTGGTACGTGTGCCTCTTCTCAAAGTCCTTCTTGTCCTCGTCTTCGTACACCATAATGAAGTCGATCTTCCTCACGCCGTCGTTGAAGAACAGGGAGTCGGGCTTGTTGTTGAATTCTTCCTGGGGGCAGAAACGAGGCTGGTCAGGGAGCTCCGCCGCCCGGAACTCGTACACCTCCTCCTCCATGATGGTGTACATGATGCCCAGACCCAGGGGAAGCCTCGCGCCGACTGAGAGGCTGACCTTCGCCGCGGTATTTATCCAGACTGGGACGCGGGATGACTCAACAGACATGATCTCGCCCGCCCTCCAGGGCCCTGCTAACTCTGCCCACACAGCCAGACTCACGCCAGCTAATGAGGAACTCACAAGTAACCAGTTTCACGTGAATTTGGGGCAGAGATCTTTCCAGCGATCAATCTGAACAAACTGAGAGGCCACAGCCGACCCCCAGAGTCAGAGCTGTTGCTTTAGCCATCTGTCATGTTCATTGTGACATTGAAGCATTCATTAAAAAACAAAGAAAATATGTTTTCAACACTGGCCCTTTTAAAATCACCCACAATTAAAAGTAAACTTTACAAAATCAGCACATTTAACTAAATTAAAGCCGAATTTAGAATTTATCCACAAAAAAGGAAGAAAACACACAATATGAGCAACTGGGTGGTGGAGTGGACAATAATTTGACCTTTTCAGTGGGACTGCACACAGAAACTGATGTTTGAATCTAATAAGAGTCAAATGTAAAATATTAACTTAGCAGCCCAGCAGTTACACGTATTTAGACTCACCAGTCTCGGCTTTTCTAATGCTTCTTGGTTAATGGTTTGATATGTCGGCAGAAACTCTTCAGGGTAAACTGGAAACAGACCAAAACAAGAAGAAAATCAAAACTACAGATAAACATTTACTGGAGACACATTGATGCATCAGTGCTAATGTCATTATTGCTATTTTTTAACTTAGCTTTTCAATAATACGCAGGATAAGATGGCAGAAAATCCCTCGTGCGAGGGTAAAGCTTTGACTGAGTGAGAGTCGTTTCCAACCTAGCCTTAGCATACTTCAACTCTTCTGTCAAATTAGATATTGGCAGCTCTAAGAGGCCTTTCCCATAGCCAAGCCATTTTCTTCTAAAGAGTTCATCGTCTTTTCTAACTTCTCTACCTTTGAAAGAGGGACCTCGTAGGCAGTCAGTGGCCACATCGGCTGAGACAATAAACCAAACTGCAGACGCCGCAGCTCAGTTTCCCTGGCAGCCCTGATTTATCAATATTTCCAATACCCTGAATGCTCTTCTGCCTCAGCTCTACAAACTGTGCTTTATCACTAACGCTTGCACCATACCAACACACATACAATCTCCAACACTGTGGGCACCACCTCATCATTTACAACAAACCTCTTATCTACTACCTTCCCCTTAACAATTGAGAGGCTCCTAGACTTACTTGGCTTTATTTTCATTCTAGCCCATTGCAAATTACTATTTAACTTATCCAACAATCTCCTTGTACACGGAGCTGTCGACGTCATGGTTGTCATGTCGTCCATAAATGCCCTAATTGGGGGGAGACGCAGCCCTGCCTGCAGCCTTTCTCCACTCACTACCCATTTTAAGGCCCTAATAATGACCTCCATTGCCACTGTAAAAGCTAATGGGGAGAGTCTACACCCTGCCATAATGCCTCTCTCAAGCTGTTGCCATGCTGTCGTGTATTCTGCTGTGGTAAAACAGAGCTTAATATCGGTAAAGTTTAACTAAACTTTTAATGCTGCCTGGGACTCTAAAGTAGTCAAAGGCCTCCCATAAGAGACTATGTGGTACTGAACCAAAAGCATTAGCCAGATCTAAGAAAACAACGTGCAGATCTCGCCTCTCGCGCTTCGCTAGCTGAATTTGGTGCCAAATCAAACTGGTGTGCTCAAGGCACCCAGAGAAGCCAGAGATTCCAGTTTTTTGCACTGAGGTATCAATAAGACTATTCTTTACAAAACAGCTGGTCAACCTCCTAGCCACAACACTAAAGAAAACCTTCCCTTCAACATTAAGTAAACTAACTGGTCTAAACTGATTAATCTCTACTGCGTCCCTCTTTTTGGGAATAAAAATTCCCCCTGCCCTACACCATGCCTTGAGTATAACCTGCTTATTCCAAACTACTTTCATTAATTTCCAAAGATATCTTAGCACATCTGGTGCATTCTTATACAGCCGGTAGGGCACTCCATTAGGTCCCGAAGCTGAAGAGGCCCTTGCACGTCTTACTACTTTCTGAACCTCTTTCCACCTTGGTGGGCTGTCATGGCACTGACTACCTATTTCCCCAGTAGGTGGGATATCAGACGGAAGAACCAACTCCCTAAGCCTTTCCTGATCTTTATGCACCTTCTCCAAGTACCCGTCGAGTTTCTGTTTAGGTACCATAAGGCTACCAAACTTCTCCTTATCAAATAACAACTTAACAAATGTAAATGGATCTTTATAAAATGCTAACCTAGCTCGCTCTTCCTTTCCTATTTTTCTTAATATTCTCTGCTCTTTTTAACACTGCCAACCTCTCCGCTACAACTATCTGTTGTATTATCAGTACATAAATGTGGGTGAAATTAATTCGCCGGAAGTGGATTTTTATATAAAACTCCATTGTGTAGGTCATGAGCCTAGACAATATTCTAAAAAAGTTCATATTTAACAGTGTTGTTAGCCATGCTGCTGTTGTAGCATTAGCAGTAGTAGCCACGGGCGTCCAGATCTTTGTAGTAGAACAACAGAAAATCCAGATTCAGGCATCGTCAGGGGATGCTACAGATGACAGAACGCAAGCGCGGAACGCTCCAACTAATTGAATCCAGATGTTAGTGTCCATGGTGACAGCACATTAACCATGGAAAGCTTCGGTGGCAGCAGCTGAAGCAAGATGTGGCTTTTAAACAGGATGAAAAAGCTCTGATATTAAGATAAAAGTAGCTCAGAGTGAACCAAACCCACTCCTCCTCGCTGCCTCCGGCATGTTCATTATTATCCTGTTGGAATCAAACAGGCTGCTTTTTGTTAAACTACATTTTCAAGCTTTTCAAGGTCACCGCTTGGATACTTGAAATTCTTACAAGGTTATGAACAATAATGTCACCAGCCAGTGATTATTATTCTTTTATAAAGAACGCACTATTTTAAGCAGGCCCTCCCGCCTAGTGCGTGCTTCCTCTCCAGAGAATCCTCCACAACACACACAAACACAGGCCAGCCAATGTGTAATATATGTAATGTATGAGATCCTGACCGCTGTGTCAATAAATAAGTGAATAATATGATTCATTCTGTGGTAAAATGGCTGACTCGTAGTAATCCTGATACATCTGTGTTGAAATACCAATACCGGCCTTATTTTTCCACACAACTGTGCAAGAGCACACTCCAAAACAACAATAAATATCACCCTGTCACCTGTGGATACAGCAGACTCTGACTGTGGTATTCACTTGCACACTTGTATATTAACTGTGAAAAATGTGTCAGGACGTTGGAGATTTACACCCCAAAATAGGTTTACAGATGCTTTTTACGGGCACGCAGGAAACAAGAACAGATCTGATCTGTTGTTGGCACTAGAAAGAGCTATAAACACAGAAATATGGAGATTGTATACGATAGATGTGAACCTACACAAACACACACACACACACACACACACACATGCTGGCTGCTCTGCCACTGTACTGATGAAAAGATTATCTGTTAAACCCTATCTTTCATGAATTGACACTGGCAGGTAAGAGGAAATGCTGCTAACTGTGGGCTGGTGTGTGCTTGCGGTGGCAGGAAACAACACTAATCTTTGTTAGTGTTGTGTCACAATCCAAAATCCAGAAAAATGAAAAGGCACAGATTAAAGGGCAAGGAGGTTTGATGTAAGGCAAATGACTGTGATACAATTATGTAGCTAAGTTGACCTATTAGTAAGATAGACCTGCCCTTCAAAACACAACCACAGCTCCTGATCAACCAGAAGAGGCAGCTGGTAGGAAGCAACTTTGAATGTTTGAGATTAGCCAAAGATTAATTAAAACTATATTTCCTGTTTAAATGTTTAACATTAATTACCTGTGATTCCTGTTGGGTGTACCACCTGTTGACTGTATTACCTAACGGTCGCACTGACCTGCTCGCTAGTAGTACTTATTCTATTGGTAGTAGTGTTTATTAGTGTTTATTCCCTACTTGTTGTAAAATCTGACGATTGCATTCTCTATTCATTATTAACTACTGCCTAAATATTACACCATCAAGTATTATGCATGCAAATTAGATACAAAGCAGTGCGTGTATGTTCTGTTTATCTTCAAGGTTGTCGACCTATTCCGATTCCTATTCCATTACTTAATTAAATTGGTGAAGAAGAGGAATCGAGTTGTCCTTTGCATCCTTCTATTACTGATCAAGCAGTTTTTCAAGTTTGGGCAGAGCTGTGGTCGCAGAAACACACACAACCTCACAGTTAAACACAGATGTATGTAAAAAAGTCTAACAGTATATGGTAATATTACTTGGTTGATCCAAATTTTTTTAGCAACTTAAGCAAACTTTAACTGAAGAGCTGAAATGTTGTTCCAAAGAGATCAACATGGCTACTCTGATGAGTGGACACGTGATGTACAGTATTAAGTTCAAGTGGAACCCACACACCCACGCGTGTCTCTTGCCACACACTCACCGACTGCTTCGTCTATAATGGCCAACTCGACATCACCCTCCATCTCCTCCGTCTCCGACTCCATGTCCACGATGTCACCGCGGTTCATCTTCAGTTGGTGTCAAACTGTTAAAAAAAAAGAAAGCGCGGGCGTTTGCGCATTAGACTCGCTTTAAAGCGCGTTCACGCCTGCTGTGCAGTCTTGTACTACTTCTCAACAGTCAAACGCGCCCAACACCAAAAAGTTTTTCTGCTTGATCGTGTTGCGACTTGAAAGAATGGAAGTCAAACGGGTGGGGTCAGAGGCGGGGGAACAGCGTGTTGGTGTTGTTTAGTCATTTTTGACTGATCATGTTACGCCCACCGTACATTCCTCAGAAGTTTGTTGTCGGTGTCTGATCTCCGGCTAAATCATTGTTTATAGTACATACTTACTTTTGACACCGCAGTTTACTACTTAAGGTGTACCAAAAATACACAGCGCACGTTTTGTTTAAGGTACTATTACTGTAAATTCCATAAAGCCATAGTTTTCAATGAATTCTGGAGACGAAAACCACATCAGGAACCATCTTCTTTTCGGAAACCAGGGGAAGGATAACTGGGACGGAACGCCGTATTTCCGCCAATAACAAACATGCTAGCCTGTAACGGGCAACTGCATTGTTAGTGCTAGCCCTTTTAAGTTTATTATTGAAGGTGATGGACGCTTAGGAGATTAAATAGCAAGTCTTAATCCTTGTATTTCCCATACGCCACAATGGGTGAGTGTTTCGATGGTTGTGAACGTGAATCAGCAAACATGGTTAGTGTTAGCCGAAAGGCCAAAGCTGTGGAGTGTCATGTTCATTGAGTAGTTGCATTAGCTTGATACTAGGAAGGAAGGATTGTTGTGGAGAATGATGGCTTTCTGGGCAGTTTAACAGCCTAGCTACGAAGCTTGAACACTATTTTCTACCGACAATTAAGAAAGCTGTACACTGATTTCTTAATTGTCGTACATGCATTTAGAAATTAATAATAGTCGTTATAGTCTGAATTATTCGGAGAATCGCGTTATGGTATTGTTGCTTTTCTCAAGTGATTGGACTAAATTAAACATACTGCTTTCTGATTACATATTCAAATGGCCTGTCCTAGCAGTGTTAAAAATTGCAAAAACGTGTTTTGTACAGTTACCACTACATATCTAATGTTTTTTTTTTCCTTTACCACTACAGATCAATTTACCCTACAGGGCTTCAAATCGAAGATGTTTTCTGTGTCTCACAAAACCGTGTTTGTGGTGGACCACTGTCCCTACATGGCAGAGTCCAGTCGGCAGCAGGTGGAGTGTGACGTGGTGACAAAGAGTCGAGCTCAGGGGCTTATTCCTTTGGCTCCTGTGTCCAAGTCCCTCTGGACCTGTGCGGTGGAATGCTCCATGGAATACTGCCGGATACTGTATGATATTTATCCAAGGGACAAACTGGTCAGCTTCAGAAAAAGAAAAACACCAAGTTACCACATTGCCAGAAAAAACTGTATTTTCCTAATGGTTTATGTTATCATTTTGTTTAACAGATTAATTACATTGTGAGTGATTCAGAGTTCCACATCTTAAACAGCTGGAGGCGGGAAGATCAAAGTATGCATGAGGTAATCATTGCCCACAATGATTAACAAGGATAAACGCAACCCCCTATTTCATTTAAGTACAAGTATGTATTGCTTATATCTTTCAGCTCATGTCAGCTCTGGCAGCCATCGGGCCGCCTAACCCACGGGAAGACCCAGAGTGTTGCAGCATACTGCATGGGCTCGTTGCTGCAGTGGAGTCACTGTGCAAAATCACAGAGCTGCAGCACGAGAAGCGAACGGCTTTGATGGACACAGCCGACAGAGTTGCCAACAGGGGGCGGATTATCTGCCTAACCGATGCTAAAAGGTAGAAACCTTCCTCCTCCAATACCTGTCTCCTCGCTTGTGGGTCTCTCTCCATCCATTTAAGATTTATTATTTCTTCATTCCTCAGTGATACTCATGTTCGCATGTTGGAAGACTACATCCAGGAGACCATTTTAGAGCAGAACAAGCTGGCTGCAGGTTCCGACCGGTTGGTATCAGCTGACGTATGGAGAAAAATGAAAGAGAAACAGTATTATTGTTGTATAATTCAGTATTTTTGACTCTCTTACCTCTGGGTTTCAGCCTGATGGCCATCCAGCAGTGTGAGCTGGTCCTGATTCACATCTACCCACAGGGCGAAGACACACTGGTGACCGACCGTGCGAAGAAAGAGGTGACTCTCTTCCACCCAGTCAGACATAGCGAAGGAATTGAACATCAATCACTTCTCACCTGCATCTTCTTCCGTATCTCGTCTCAGATCTCTCCCCTGCTCACCAGCGAGGTCCACAGCGTTCGTGCAGGACGTCACCTGGCCACCAAACTCAACATTCTGGTCCAGCAGCACTTTGACTTGGCCTCGACCACCATAACCAACATTCCTATGAAGGTAAAGTAGCTCCAGCCGTTTTCCTGCATGTGGACATGCCTGAAATAAAATTTACACTACACATTGACCTTTTGTCATTTTCTTATCGAACTGTTTTTTTTATTCGATTATCTGGTTTTCCTGCCTTTTTCTGCCTTGTGCAGTCCATTGTCCATCTGTAATTACTCATCTTTTTTCTGTTCTCATCTGCATGTCGATATGACCATGAATCTGCTGCTGGTTTCATGCTGTATTTTCTGTTTTGCTAGCCCACATTAAATTTTTGCGACCAGGTTAGTACTCTTATCACACACACACATCAAGCGGGAGGAAGGGTCAGAGTTCAAACCGCCGAGTGAAAGCTTTGAGCTCGACTGTTGCCGTTAAACCGCAGTTGTCAGTTTTCATCAGACAGTTTTGGTGGTTAAGGATGGGCAGCTCTGGTCTCACATTGGACCCTTTCCATTCATATATATTCAAATTAAAGGTGAAAATGAATAAAAAATATCTATCAGTGGCTACTGGATTCAGAGTCTGCATATCTGTGACCAGTGTTGCCCCTCCTGAGATAAAGAACTAATGACAGCTTTTATTTATTCCTCGAAAAGAATCCAAACCTCCCATCTGTTTTCTGTCTCCTCCTCCATTCCTGCTCTTCCCCGCATTCGTGTTTGTTGTCGGCCGTCATCCACTGTTTGACTTATTCAGATTCTTGTGTTGATAGGAGCCTGTCTGGGCACAAGTTGCTAGGCTGGCTTGCTAATAGCATGTACAATTAAACATGGCGTCAGTGTTGACAGATGTAAATCCAATGAAAACACCAGGGAGGTTTTTCAGTGGAAAACATGAAATCAGCAGTGTCTATATGTTGTTCAACGCCTGCGTTTATGCATGTGTAAATATACTGTGAACGAGTGCACACTGACCTCGTTGTCTCTGGGGACGGGCAGGAGGAGCAGCACGCCAACACATCAGCCAATTACGACGTTGAGCTCCTCCATCACCGAGATGCCCACCTGGAGTTCTTTAAAAACGGTGGGTGGGACGAGTGTAAATCCCTGGACGGCCCTTTTTGAGGTGTCACGGTTGATGAATAATGAGGTTTTTCTGTCTTGAGCAGGAGACTTGCACATGGCCGGCACCAGCACTCGAGAAAACGGACTGAAAGAGACGGTCACGCTGAAGTGGTGCACGCCACGCAGCAACAACATCGGTGGGTTGATGCTGGCCTGGATGTTTGGAGAGAGGCCAAGAAATATGCAAAAATGAGATCAGAGAAATCATCTGTTCTGCTGTTTCAGAGCTGCATTACTGCACTGGAGCGTATCGCATCTCCCCTACAGACGTAAACAGTCGCCCTTCATCGTGTCTGACAAACTTTCTCCTCAATGGTAAAGTGGAATGGCAGGTTTTTTAAAGCTAGAATTTCTGCACTGAATTTGAAAACGATAAACTCATCTCGTAGGTCGATCGGTGCTGCTGGAACAGCCGAGGAAGTCAGGGTCAAAGGTCATCAGCCACATGCTCAGCAGCCACGGGGGCGAGATCTTTCTACACGTGCTCAACAGCAACCGCTCCATCCTGGAGGACCCGCCCTCAATCAGTGAGGGCTGCGGGGGCCGAGTGACAGACTACCGCATCACGGTGCGCCCGACGCAGCACGCCCACGTCTCTTTTTAGATCAGTCCGCGTTAAATCTAAATTTTTCTAAAATCAATTTTAGGATTTTGGTGAGTTCATGAGGGAGAACCGGCTCATGCCCGTGTCAGAGTCCCACTACGATCCTTCTGGGAAGCTTCCTGTAGAGAGGGCCAAAGCCCAGCTGGAGCGTTACACCCGATACTGGCCAATGATCATCTCCCAGACCACCATCTTTAACATGCAGGCGGTGAGCAGCAGTGTGGTTTGGCGCTTCACGTGCACACCCTGACAAAGTCACACACTCTGCAACATTGTCACAGAACTTACCGGCTTTGGAAGGAGCTCTTCCAGTAGTTCCTCTTACATGCCTTCTTGTTTTTCACCACTAGGTGGTTCCACTGGCCAGCCTGATAGTGAAAGAGACTTTGTCAGAAGAAGATGTTCTGACCTGCCAGAAGACCGTTTACAATCTTGTAGACATGGAGAGGAAGAATGATCCTCTCTCGATCTCCACCGTGGGGTCCAGAGGCAAAGGCCCAAAGAGGTTTTTTCATCACTTTTTATCTGAAAATAAAGGTGGAAATGGTGACAGCGTCGTTAATTACTTCCTGTAATAATGTTGTTGTCAGGGATGAACAGTACCGCATCATGTGGAATGAGTTGGAAACGCTGGTGAAGACGCACGCCGGCAGCACGGACAGACACCAGCGGGTGCTGGACTGCATCATCGCCTGCAGGAGCAAACCTCCTGAGGAGGAGGAGCGCAAGAAGAGGGGGAGGAAGAGGGAGGACAGGGAAGACAGAACAGAGAAAAACAGCAGCAAAGACACGGAGGAGAAGAGCTGGCAGGACTCGGAGAGGTGGGACGTGTCTGAATCTCTTCAGAGGTGAAAACGTGTACGAAAGGGTCTGTTGTGGTTTTAACCGTCAGGCTAAAGGGGTTACTGGACAAAGACAACCAGGAATCAGAGGTGATCAAAGATTCTCCAGACTCTCCAGAACCGCTCAATAAGAAGCCACGCGTGTCCAGGGAGGAAGATCAGCCTCCAGACAGAGCGAAAGGTACAAACCATGACAGCATTTTACAGATGAAATAAAACCCTGTACGCTCACACATCGTTCAATCCGCCACAGGCCCCGTCTCGCTCCTCACCATGTGGACCAACCGCATCACCGCTGCCAACTCCAGGAAGCATCAGGAGTTTGCTGGACGGGTGAACTCTGTCAACAACAAGTTTGAGCTGTACCAGCAGATGAAGGACGAGAACGGGTGTGTGACACACGCCCGGCTCTACTGTCACGAGACGAATCCACGGCTCTGATTTAAACAATCTTTTCCTTTTTACAGAATGGACGTTCACGAAAACGGCAAGGCCTCCAGGTGATGGTTTCACCGACGTGGACCCTGCCCAGGATGAGATTGTGAAATCGAATGTTTAACAGAATCATGTCTTTACTTATATTCTTAAAACAAGGACATGAAATGAAACTAAGTATTTTCTAATTTTTTACCCAGGATTTTTACGCTGTTGGGATATTGTGAAAGGCAATAAAAGCTGTTGACAGACTTCTGTGGTTGTTCATTCGATGCAGTAGTACCTTGTTTTACATCCTGTCATCACTGAAATGTGATGTCAGGGTGGTACAAACAAAATTAAGTAATGATTCTGATACAAGATATACCATAAGACTACATTACTGATGATGAGAGCCTAGTTTGCTCTCGCATATTTTAATTATGTCCTGATGACGCTTCTGCTCGAGAACACATGCAATTCCACCTATGGCCAAAAGATAGAAGCATTGCACCAAACGGATGTAAACATTTTCAATAGTTTTTGTGAATATTTGAGATTATTAAAATAAATAAAGAATATAACTTTGTATTTTGAACTGTAAAAGCAACGAGAATTACAAATACCTGATGGCTGCTGGACAACTACTATACCAGATTCCAGATGCTGAGGAGAGGTCTTCCAACCAGTCGTGAGTCAGGGGTGTGTCAGAGTCCTGCTGAGGTATCCATAATGGCTCGGCGCTTGGCTGTGAGGGACACATCTGGAAAAAATTGTCTGAAGCGGTATTTGATAAGAACCTCGGCGTTCTGTGTTCAGAGGAGGATGAAGATGGGGGATCAGGTTGTGTTTGGCGGCCTTTAATCAGGGCAACATTTGCATCGGTGGGGGAACGTTTTGGTGCAGGGTGACATTTAGGCAGAGGTTATTTAAGAAAGAGCATCTTACACATTGCACATGTAATTACATAAAGTGTCATGTGATCTACAACATAAAGCGCCCCTCTGACTCATGGGTTTTCACGTCCATCTGTGCATCAGCCCATACGTCCGTCTACCCGGCCAGACGAGGTCAACGTGACTCGAGTGACGTGGCGGCCACAACAATCGGCCGCAGTCATACCGGGGTGAACGGTGCCGGACGGAGCCAGTGAGCTCACCTCCTGAGTCAGAGAGCGGGACCGGTCCAGGGGGAGGGGAGGGGGGGAGAGAGAGAATGAGAACGGGGGTTTTCCTTTGGACGGGATCAGAGGGTCAGACGAGCGGTTCTGTCAGTCACCCTGAAGGGTCTGGGGTCAGCAGCAGAGAGGGGTGAAGGTGGGTGGCTGAGCTATGAACACGCAGGAAGAAAAGGGGGCGCTATTTCTCATGTGCTGAGAAACCTGGTGTTTGCTATGCTTCTTCACGGGTAACACTTTTATTTAACAACCACAACATAAGTCTGGATTAACACCTTTGTAGTGTTTATTTTATTGGAAAGCAACAAAATGATTGAAAACAGCCAATGACGAATACTGTCCACAATGTTAGAAAGGAGATGTATCGCCTTTGCTTTGCCTTCTCCAAGCCTTCCCATTTTAATATCCGAGAAAAGGAGAGGAGCGTCTAATAAACGCATATCATAAAAACAGAGGAGGCTTTACAGGAAAAGGGAAAAGTCCATTTTAACCCTTCAGGTTCCACAAATGTTTCCTAGCGACACAACAACATTTTTACACAACTATTTCTACAGGTGTTGCGTTTTCTAAAGGTGTGTCTGTTCCATAATTCCGTGAGCAGGATTCCAACACTGTGTGACCCTTTTTTTTTTTTTTTTTTGGTAATAAAAATAACTACCAAACCACTGACTCCCAAAGAAAAAAGAGAGAAGAGACAGCTTTCGAGTCCAGATATTTCTGCTAAATTCAGCTCATTATTTGACCTACTTCTGACAACTATACCAAAGCTAGATAGATTAGAGGTGAGAGGATAAATCAGGCTGTTGTCAGTGTCAGCAATCAGAAACAAACAAATCAGTGGGTGATCTCCGCGTGTTAATAATCGTCACTACCCTCGTCTTCCTCGTCGTACTTACTCTTGAGCGAATGCTTCTTGTGCTTGCCCCGGTGTCTCCGTTTGGCGGCGAAGTCGGGGTTGGCGTCCCTCGTGTGCAGCTGCTCGTGCTTCTTGAGGAGCCCCGGGACGGAGAATCCCTTCCCGCAGGTGTCGCACGTCCAGGGCTTCTTGCACGTGTGAGTCCGTTTGTGGACGTTGAGGTGGGACGCCAGCTTGTAGGTCTTCCCGCACACGTCGCAGCTGAACGGGCGCTCGTTGGTGTGCAGCCTGATGTGCACCTTCAGGTTCCCCACCTGGGTGAAGGTCTTATCGCATATGGAGCAGCGGTAGGGCCGTTCCATGGTGTGGATCCTCAGGTGGACCCTCAGGCAGTACTTGCTGGAGAACTTCTTCTGGCAGACGGGACACGGGATCTTGGCTTTGGGCACGTGATCTTGCTGGTGCCTCTTCAGGTCGGACAAATAGACGAAGGTCTTGCCGCACTGGGAGCAGAGGTACTGGCGGTCGCCGATGTGGTAGCCCATGTGCCTCTTCAGCAGGCTGGGGACCAGGAATCGCTTCCCGCAGCGCTCGCACATGTGAGGGCGGTCCCTGGTGTGCCAGCGCTCGTGGTTGGTCAGCTTGAACGCCGTGGGGAAGCACTTGTTGCAGTGCTTGCAGGGGTACGTCATCTGGCTGGTGTGGCACTCCATGTGCCTCTTGAAGTAGGTGGACTGGGTGAAGCCCTTGTTGCAGACGTCGCAGTAGAAGGGCTTCTGGCCGCTGTGGGCCAGCATGTGCTTCGTTAGCGTCTGCAGCTTGGCGAAGCACTTGCCGCACTGCCCGCAGGCGTAGGGGCGCACGGTGCTGTGGGTCTTCAGGTGGTTCTTGAGGAAGGCCTGCGTCCTGAAGCTCTTGTTGCAGGCGGTGCAGGCGAACGGCTTCTCCCCCGTGTGAATGCGCTCGTGGTCGGTCAGCTTGGACTGATAGGGGAAGCTCTTGTCGCACACGCTGCAGGCGAAGCGGTCGGACGGGGGCCGGATCTGCTTCTTCTTCCGTATGCTGGGCTGCGTGTCGTCTCCGTAGCCGAATCGTGGCGGAGGCAGTGGCGGCAGGGTGGGGAGCGAAAGGGAGTTGGTGGCGATTTTCTGCGACACCCACTGGTGCAGCGTGACCCGCTGGGTGTGGGGCTTCTGGCCGCCTTTGGCTTCGGGGCCTCCTGCACCCTGCATGGAGGCGGCCGCTTTGCTCGGCATCTGAACCACTCGGAAGGGGATAGATTTCAAGGGAACCTCCCGCTGTGCTCCGGGCTTCTCCGCTAGTGCTGCCTCCTCCGCGGTGGCAGTCCCCTCCGCGGTGGCAGTCCCCTCCGCGGTGGCAGTCCCCTCCGGCGCGCCACACTCCTCCTGCACCGGTTTCTCCGTCTGAGCTGTGCTCGGAGCCCCTGCGTCTCCAGCGCTGCCCTCAGCTGCTTTATCGCCAAATTCTTGTTCTTGTTGTGCGTCGGCGGCCGGGATCGCCGGGTTGTCGGATTCATCCGACATCCCTTCCGCATCCTCGGCGTCACTGAGGGGAGTGGGGCTCTTCTCATTTAAGCTGACCTCTTCTGGCTTTGGCGATTTTGGCGGTGCTGGGGGTTCTGCTGGTTTGGAGCGATACGCGAGTGAATCGAGCACACAGTCGCCTACTGAGGAGGAGACGGTCGCTGCACAACATCGGAAGACTTTGTCAACATTTTCTACCGTGTACATTTAATGGAATATTTTTTTTTTTTAATTCAGCCCAGCAGTTGTACCTTTAACGCCGAGGAGTCCTTTGGCCTTCTGGTGTACGAGGAGAGTCCTCAGGTCCCTGGGGTCAGGGATCAGGCCTCCGCATGCCTCCAGCACAGATGATTCTGTTGAGATCATGGTCCCAAGCTGTGGGAAATTCACAAGCATTCAAAATCAAAACTCCACTGAATTTGTTCTCTTTGTCGTGTTGTGTCGAGATGAGCGCATATGCACAAGCTCAGACTTGAAACAAAGAAAAACAGGGCAACTCAGAGCAAACATGAGCACGAGCACACACCTGGGACAGGTTGGGAACAGGAAAGAGCTGCTCCAGCTTGCACACCAGACCTGCGACCAGAGCCTGTAATGCTGTGTCAAACTTTGTGCCATACTGGACGGGAAACACTTCCTGCAGAGACAACAGGAATTAACCCTTATTTCTGAAAAAGTTGTTCTCATTTACAGTTACTTTATGTGTACTAGAAAAAAGACATTTAATGTGATTAAATGATTAATGATCTTGATCTCATGCATGTCCTCGCACAGTAGGTGCCGGATTTAGGTACCCGGAAAAAGAGCTTCCTCTCAGCAGGATTCTTTTGCAGATTCTGGACCAGCACCATGAAGTTTGTTTGGGATTTCTCCACTTCCACATCCTTCTGAAACGTAAGACGAGAGACATCAACTTTGTTGAACTTCCTTGTTTGTAGTGAATAAAAAGTTAGAATTAGCAAAACTGAACTTAAATAAGAAAAACGTTACCGCTAAGGAAGAAACCTTTAGCTTATTTATGAGAATCTGAATAGCTCTGGAATCCGGTGGGCCATCTTTGTTCAGCAAGTCTAAAATGATCTAATAAAAAAAAAAGATTTAATAAAGACAAAGTTGGCAAAACACACACACACAAACACAGAGTCCATCATGAGCTCTCACCCTCGCTCTCAACCCCAACAGGAGCTGTGCCGTCTGCTTGAAAGTCATGAGCTCCGGGACAGTTTGCGTCACCATGGTGATAAACTCCTCCACTTTGCCGTACAGCTTCACATTTCTCTGCCGTATGACCTGCCACATGAACGAGTATGTCAGCTGCAGCGGGGAAGCCATCAAGCGAAGTGAGGCCAGCGGGAGGACACCTAGGAAATAAAGTAGTTAGCAGGTATTAATTAATAGTCATGAAAATAATGGCTGTGTGGTATTTTTTCAAAACCTAACTTGGTCCTTTTGCTTTTCTGTCGTCTCCAAGGAAAAAAATAATATGTTTTTTTGCTACCACAATCTATTTATGCCTTAAATATACACATTCACAAGTGGGAAAGTAGAGGACTTAAACGCATTATTTGAAGTACCGCTGGGGGCGCTGCAGTGATCTAACGCATTGACAACTGCAGAAGGGAAATTTTGGACGTTTGCGTGTGCGCTCCTGAGGAGAATGAGCGCCAAACGAGTGCAGCATCGGATTCAAACTTTAAAGAAGCTAGTATGAGCATTGTGCTGCTGCAGGGTTGTTGTGTGGTGTTAGCCAGCACAACACAGCGGTACATAACATCCGGTGCAAAAATGTATTCATTGGAACATCGAGCAGCAGCACAAACCCGCTCTTACGGAGCAATTTTGCAGAATCTGGACCGATATAACAGCAAAAGATGCTCCAACACAGACGATGGAGTGGAATAAAAGCATACACTCAATAAATCGCAACAGATGGTTCGCCTTGCTTCTCGGTTCCTGGCTCGGCAGCTACTGTTAGCACGCTAAAATTAGCTTAGCAACTTACCTGTAGTATTTACACGTTTTTCCATTTTGCGCTCAAGCTGTTTCGCTAATTCATCAGTTGGATAAACAGCTTCGCCAGACCTGCAGCATTGGACTTTTTATCCAGATGTTTCTTAAAAGTATTTATCCGTCTTTTAATGGAACGTCAAGCCAGGAAGAATAATGGCGGCCGCTAAACAGCGGCTTTCCAAAACAAAAGTCTGGGTGTTTCCGGCGGATGTTTGTGTAAAGGTTAAAAGCACATAATTGAAATCGCTGCAAAGCAAAACAATGAATATCGACCGAATTAACTTTATATATGAATTGTAGCTTAAAAAATAATTAAGATAAGTTTAATAGTGACGTTAGTGATATCAATATGATTCGAAATGCTAAAAATATCAGTGCAACTGCCAAATAGTATTACATTCTTCCTACTAATGAAATAAAGCGTATTATTGCCTTAATAATAAAACCAATACATAAAAGTCTGTTGGCAAGTAAAGGTAAAAGGCATTAACATTGTTTTTTGTATTTTATTGCATTTAAACATTTTATTACTGCATTTTATTTCAGGCTTCTGTGACTTCACAAAGCACTAACTTAAATCTGATGTGTGCTATTTTTTATTACCAAGTCACTCATTGTCACATTTCTACATTTTTCTTGAGTAAAAGCATTTCACACCATTATAGAATTGATTTGCATATTGTTGCTGCAGAAGATGTAAAATGTTACAAAATACAGTAAATTAAGGCTGATAAAACAGTCTGAGTACACAGTAAGCTGACATTCGCATGTTTGCAAGTGATGGAAGGGTTAATTCACACTGACCGAACCACAGTTAACACAACATGCTTGAGTCATGGTGTATATTTCTGAGTGTAAGGCAGAAAATATTTGTGACAGTCAGCACTGTGGTGTAATGGACAAAAACATCATTTCATCACGATGAATCAATGGATTACACTGATTCATCGTGATTACAATGGATGTGTTTTCACAGCTTTTACACCATCAGAGATACATTTAAGTTGACTTATTTTTAGTTAATCTGCAACAATTGTACAACAGATACTGTGATATTATTTCTCAATCATCTCATGAGTAACAAATAATTTAAACATGTTAAACAAACAGATTATCATAAAAACACACAGATGTGAAGCCATAAAACATCTGTGGACAAACCCATCCCTTCACTTGTCTAACTGGAGGAGAACCAGCACTGTGGTCTACATAGGAGGCTTTCCAGCCTGCAGTCTGGAAAGATTCCTCGCCTGCTGATTCATCAGGATCTGCCGACGTCAGTGGCGTTTGGAACTGGTATTTCCTCCAGCCTACGGCCAGTTCTTTTGTGAGCAGAACAAGCCCTCCTTATGCTTCCCACTGAGCTCATCCGTCCATTCCTCCATCCATCCCTCTCTCCCTTGCTCTCCTTCGTCCCCGCCCGTCCCGTCTCTCGCTTCCTCCCGCTGATGCATGAGTGCGCGCACGCGCCCGGAGAGTCATGTTCTTATGACTGAACGTGATTGACTCAGTGAATGAGGCATTAAAAAGTCCAAACACACTCGCGGAGGCCAAGCGGCGGCTACAGATCACTGGGCAACAGCTCTGGAACACAATGGGCGGATTCAAAGCGGCTCTGGCGACGATTATCTGCCATCTGGTCTCATCTTTGATACACAAAAGTGGGACGCTTGTTCGACATGCGTGTTGTTGGCGACCTCCACGGTGATTTGTAGGACATCGCAGCTCAGAAGACGTCAACAAGTTGTAAGAGATCAAACGCAGCCTCTTCAGTCGCCATTTTTTTTCTGTCACTGACAGCAGTTTGCTGCATTCTGCCCCCAAATGGGAAAAAAAACGGGAAAACTGACTCGATGCAACCAGAAAAGAAATGCCAGGACTGATCCCAGATCAGACATCCTCCACATGCAGGTATCTGGCCCGGCTTGATGTCCGCAGGGGTCGTGCTTCTGGTCTTCATCCTCCGTCACGCTTCACCCGCTCTCGTGTTCAGGGACGGCCTCCTGCACCGGCTCGCCGGAGGCGGCGTGGGGCAGCATTTGGAGTGGGATGGAGATAGAAACAGTCGGGATCAGCCCAGGAGGCAGCAGTGGAAGGTTGTCAACGTTGCAGCTTGGCCAAAGCCGCCCCGTCTTAACCTGAAAATAAAAAAGATAATAAAATCCCTCTCAAACAGCGAGCGGCTCTGATGGTGTGAGTCATCCACTTCAGTAATGACAGCCTAAAAGTGCTAGTTAATATTTGATGAATGATTGTTAATTTTACAAGAATTGACTTCCTGGAAATGGAAGTGCATTATTGTAGTGTTATTAGTTCAGAAAAGAACATTATTATTTTTGACTTTCATGTTTTAACACAATTATTTTTGATTAAAATTATAGAATATATTGGAAAAAAAAAAGAAAACAGCACATTACACTGAATACAAAAAAGCTGCCTGAATGGCTAGCAGCTGTTAGCACGACTGCTATTGTAAACATGTTCCCAGTTTACAATTTTAAAATGAAATTAAAAAAAGTGTTTACTGTATTTATTAGGCTATAATCTCATTTAATAATCGTGGTTGTAAAGCGCAGCGGTTCTATTTAAATGAGTATCTGTGATGAAACGTCTGCTCCTATAGCGCCTATGCTATCCATAATGCTCACTTCCTTACCAGCCACAGGAGGATAACGGCACAAGCTGTGAAAGGGATGAGCACGAGAATCCAGGGAGCTCTGATCAACCAGCTGGAGCCTCGACCCTCCTCCTGACCCCCTGAAAGATGCAAATATTATTGGTGATGGTACCGATTACAGATACACGCCAGATATCTGATAGCGGGAGGCCAAATCCGCTGATGTTAGGCATCAATCACGTGTGCGCTGATTCCTGCTTGGATGAACGTTCCCTCTCAGAACTAAACTACAATTCATTTTCAAGAAGTCAAGGTTTTAATGCCTCTTTTGTCCCGCCTCTTCGTTTAATTGGCTGTGCGTCCAGAGTCTGATTCCTGTCCCTGATGTCCGTCTGCAAAAATCAATACCCTCTAACAGCTTCTGAGCCGTCCTCGCCTTCCAAACGTCCATTAAGAATTAAAAAAAGGAAAAAAGAAATGCAAATGAGCAAGGCACCTGGAGAGGGATGCACGTTCAGGCACGGCGGCGGCTTGCACGAGAGGCTGGATGCTTCCTGAGAGGCGGCGGCGTGGAGGATGTCTCTGACGTAGTCAAAGTAGAGCCCGGACATCAGGCCCCTCTCTCGGTAATGACACTGAAAGAGCTGCATCTCCGCTTCCTGCGGGATCAGACAACCACAAATCATCTCAAGAGCTGAATTATTTAATTCCAACACCGGCCCCCAGCGGTGCGCCTTCGGAGCCTCGCTCACCAGCTCCTCGTGGTCAAAGGTGAAGCGGAGGCTCTTCAGCATCGATACGAAGACGCCGATGTGTTCCCTGTTGGAGGAGACGGCGCCGAACACGCCGGCCAGCCTCCGAAGACTCTGCTCCAAAGGGTATATGTTTAAGGCCACCCAGCACCTGCCGGCCTGCGAAAAGCAACCCCGCATCTTCAAACCCACGCACCCGAGCTGGGCCAAACATCACCGTGCTCTTACGTACCAGGTCTTTGCTGATGGAGCTGACGGGAATCTCATAATCAGAGGGAACGTTCTGCTCCTGCAACACAGTTTGGACAGCTTTTCTTCCCACATTTAATAAATATGACTTAAAAAAAAAAAAAACAAAGCAAGGGGTCTCACCAGTGAGGACAGCTTGCTCACATCATCAGTTATAGGTGTCATCAGTTTTCCAGAGCAGAGACGCAAACTCACAAACAGACCCAAGAGGAGACAAGATGCTTCCAAGATCTGCAAGAGCAGATAATAAACTACAACACTTTTCAACCAACGTGCTTCTGGGTGCCGCAGGGATCCTCGAGCATCTGCTGTATCCACAAATATTGAACTGTGCTTTAACCTCAACATGATTATTGGTTCAATTCCCGCCGGGAGTCTGTTTTATCCCGGAGGGGGGCCCGAAAACACGTGTTAGCTTAATTGCTGGCTCTATATCTGCTGTAGGGGGTTCACGCGTCTGAGAAACCAAACAGGACTGAATAAAGGTGAAAGACAGATAACACGTATCCTTTAAAAAAATTTATAGGCACTTTTTCAGGATTAAATCAATTAAAGGTTTTAATTTAGAAGGTTTAGGTAAATGTTAGCATTGATGAGGGGTTGTCCGCATCAAATACGATCAATTAGAAATGCACAAAGGAGGAAAAAAAAAGAAGCAAAAAGGCACAAAAAACAAATACAGTACAAACTGTGGTACTCACATTCTTCCTCATATGGAGCAAAAATCCGTGGTTGCTCAAACGGCGTGCATGAAAAAGCGCTTCAGCGGCTTCGGGTCAGAGACAGAGCACATTGTGTCTGCGTGTGTGCGCGCCGTGTCCGAGCGTGGAGTGAAATTTGAGGATGGGCTGGCAGCCTGCTCTCGCTCCAGACTGCCGAGGCTTTTTTGACGTGGTGGAGAGGCCGCCTACAGGCTGAATCAGCGTGTCACACACTGACGCCGTCTCGGACTCGATTCCATAAACTCCCACGTATCCATTTGTTTGTGGGCGCTTGTTCTGTGATACGGCGTCGATAAAGGGCCGGCGTTATTACCCCAGCTGTTTCAAAAGTGAAAACAAAAGAGGGGTGGGGGCGTCTTACACTGGACTGGTCACTGGTTCCACATCAAAACCAATCTTTGTAGTGTGGGGGGTCTCGCATGTGCTTTATATCTGACTCAGTGACTGATGTGGCAACGCAGCAATCGGGGACAGGAAGTGAAAACGTGACACCAGGCTGAAGGGAGACAAATATAACCCAGGCAGCTTCGGACCGTCCAAAACAAAAACACACGAGCAGCCTGCAGGGCGCCCACGGTCCCGGGATCCGATCAAAAGGTGAAACGCGCGTAAATGTTCCAGATCAGAGGGATTTCCACACAACCCTAGCGTCCCACCTCGTTGTATTTACAGGCTGTTTACAGGGGAACGCAGACATGGACGACCTGGAGCAGGAGAGCATAAACCAGGAGCTGATGGAGTTTGCTGTTCAAGAGAGCATTCAAGATGTCAACGAAGCGGCTAAAACAAGCAGGTCTGACCCGTGGGTGTCCAACTCCGGCTCAAGTTTCACAGAATTTAAGGAGATTTCAAACAATTCATCAAGAACCTAAGGATTGTTTGCTCTCCTGCTGCATTAGGAAGGAACCACGCAGTGAAGCCTTCACCAAGATAATGGCAGCCATTGACAGCGGTGAGGCTGAAACCATGGGGCCCGTTTCAGAAAGCGGGTTTACCAAAGTCAGGCTCAGAGCCGAAGCTCAGGGTCGCCAAACCCTGAACTGTGCGACTCAGAGTTGTCGGTTTCAGAACGCGTGTTAACAGTTGGTTTAATAAACTCTGAGCCACAGAGTGACGCTCGTGCACGAGGATATAAAAAGCCTTATCAATGGAACACAGAAAACGTGATTCACTATGGGAACAAGTGCAAAAAAAACCTTGATCGTTACACTTCTCCCCGTTGGAGATGGAAGATTTCATGACCGCGTACACTGAAAATGTGCATATTTTCAAGAAAAAAAATAATACTGCGGCAGCGGCAAAAGAGAGATGGTGTGGCTGAAAATTGCTGACCGAGTCCATGCGTGATTATTAACTGGAGATTTAAGATAAAAAAAAAAAACTGTTCCACTCATTTAACATTTCTATTCTACATGTGTGTTTGAGCCACAGCTGCAACCCAACAGGCACAAAACAGACTTGGCAGAAAGTTAAGATGAATTACAAAAATATAGTTCAAATAGGATTTAAATACAAGCTATTGGTGGTGTTTAGCCTGTCCTCTTTAAACAGCGTTCAGTCGCTTCATTTAACCCGTGATAACGATATTTAATCAATTAGAGAAATCCCATAAACAAAGAAAAAGACAAATCTTTAGCCTTCCATCACTGTCAATAGTTAGTATGTTCCAAATTTGCGTTTTCTGAATGTTTACATTTTATCTCCATTATAGCCAACGGAAAAAAGGCTGAGGTGATCCAGCGCCACCCAGTGTCGGTTCACTAAATGCCATCCAATAATCACAGACACAACTTGACACACTGATTTCTCTGTAATTGGCTGCTCTTGCTCTCAGATGTTAATCTATTTATTGCTCAGCCTAATACCTGCAATTCTGTGGAACACTTCCATGAGATGTCTGGGCCGGCTGGGACTTTTTAACACTACAAACGTGTTTCAAAATCATTTGTGTGCAAGAGTAACGTTTATGACAGCCCGACGGTTACCTTGGACACGTGCTCATCGATATTCTATTAAAAAAAAAGGTTGGCAAAAAGATGATTAAGAAGATAAAAAACCGAATCGCAACACAAAGAATTTGCTCCGAACCGAGAGCCATTCCGCAGCATAAGCGACCTGAGGGCTGCTGTTAAACTATCGAGGGTGCAACTAAATCTGTAACGCTGGACCTGCTCGCAAGCAGGTTCATTTGAAAAGCGTATGTTACCCTGGTAACGGACTCAGCGTTACGGTGAAGCTGTTTTCTAAAACCGAAAACCCTGAGTTTCCCTTAAATCACAACAAATTAACCCAGAGTTTTTGCTGAACCTGCTTTCTGAAACGGGCCCCTGTCCATCACGTAAATGTCAACAACGTAATAAAATCAGGTGGCTGACCAGCGTGTGTCTGCAGGTGACGTCTGTGCTCTCCAGCAGCAGGCAGGCCGTCTGTCTGCCTTCACAGAGCGCGACAGCAGAGGCCGCCTCCCTCTGCACCTAGCGGCCCTGCGACCGCAGACGGACGTGCTGCGTGTGGTACTGCAGGGTAAGAGCACGGCCTGGGTGGAGGTGGGTGGGGGTGGGGTGCATTTGTTCCGGTCCTCACCTGGTGTTCCTGAGACAGCGACGGCGTCCGCGGACCTGACCCTGGAGGAGCAGACGGGCGAGGGGGACACGTCTCTGACTCTGGCTGCGGCGGCCGGCCTGGTGGACAACGTCAGGATCCTGCTGGGGCACGGAGCGTCGCCGCACAACACCAACAGCAGCAACGAGTCCCCTCTGCTGATCGGTACAAACAACACCACGTTAAATGAACAGGCTGCTCCTTCCAGAGGGCCATGAGGTGTTTTGAGGGGGCCCCACCCTCAAATACGCACCAGAGAAGTAGCCACATGTATCCAATCTCCTCTGAAATCATGCTTATATGCTAATCTTGCGCATCCAGTCTGTACTCAGGGAATAAGTGCCTGGCTCAAGGGCCCACAGTAGTGACGATGAGGGTGAGACAGGTGCTGGCTTCCGCCTTCTCCCCTCAAATCTCCCTCAGGGATTAGAACCAACAAAGTTCCACTTGCAAGCTCACAGCCACTAAAAACGTCATCAGGCGTTCATAAAACAATCCCCAAGGATCTCTCCTGGTTGCTGTTGCTACAGTAACATCAAAAGGTGTTTGTTTGTTTTTCCCCTCGTAGCAGTGAGGCAGAGATCGTACGACATGGTTCTGAGCCTTGTCATGGGCGGGGCCTTTGTGGAGCAGGTGTGTTTAACCAAATGGACGGCCACGCACGAGGCCGCAAAGGTAGCCCAAGCAGACGCCAGGAGATCACAGCGGTCCCTTTCTTGACCCTACTTTCCTTCCATCTTACATCAGGTGGGGTGTACGGACGTTCTGATGCTTCTTCTCCGACACGGCGCTAAAGTCAGTTCCAGAGATGGTCATGGGGTGACTCCTCTGGCGATCGCTGCTGAACACGGCAACACCGAGGCCCTGGACGTCCTCATCCGGCACGGTGAACCGCAAAACACCTTGAATTCACTTCAAAAGCCAGCGTCACACCGCTCTGCATTCTCGCTGTCTTCCACAAGGTGGCGACGTGAACGCCCAGGCCAGCAACGGCGACTCCGTCCTGTACGACGCGGCTGGGTCGGGCAACGTGGACAGCGTGGAGCTGCTGCTTGGGCACGGGGCCGACCCCAACGTGGCCAGCTACGCTTTCCAGCTGCCAATCCACAGAGCGGCGTACGAGGGACACATCCTGTGAGCCTGGAGCAAAAACCTAACTTAAAACGTGTGTGAATATCTGTGTTTCAGGGGGAAAAAAATTGAAGTTGCAGAAGTAAAGAGTGCAGACAAATTAACATTCCGATCTTCTTCTCCTGCAGTGTTTTCACTGTCATTTCAACAAAGAAGCTTCTGTTTCTCGCTGTTTTCCACTGCAGCTCCGACCACAAGCTAATGAGCGTGTTTCTAAAAGTCCCCTTCTTCCTTCTCCGCCTTTGTTTTGTTGCTGCCCCCCCCTCAACCTCCCACCTCCAATTCTTAGAGTCTTGAGGACCCTCATCCCAGTCACCAGAGAGAGAGCCATCCATCTGTCAGGCCAGGATCCCATCCACTCTGCCGCTGATGGCGGCCAAGTGGAGTGCCTGCGGCTACTTATCCAGGAAGGACGTGATGTCAATGCTTTGTTAGGCACTCACATCTCGGGTGTGTTAAACTCTCTCAGAGGTGCATTTAAGAATCTAATTAATATTTAAATAGGACAAAGTCGTCAGCATACGTGCAAATGTAGGCTACTGTTATGGTTTGGTTCTAAAGTCTGGGCCAGAAAAGCTGGAGCGCTTGGAAAAGAGGTCTTTGATATCAACTAGCACAATGAAAGCAATGCTAGATAACAGCAAGCCACAAATTAAATGGCTAAAAAAACACCAGGCAGCGGAGGAAGCAGTGAGGGACACACCGGAAAGAACAAAGGCAAAAACGACGGCTGACTCTAGGAACCACAGATCACTGGAGAACAAACCAAGCTCGGGCACCACCAAACGAGACGGCCTATCTGGCCGAGGAGAAGAGAGATGCCCAGGCTTTTATGGTGAGGGTGATGAGCTGGATAGAAACCAGGTGTGCCTCAGCTGTCACTCCTCCTGCCACACACCGCAGGGGACAAACACAAGGGGGAGAAGCAAGAGCAGAAAGAAGGCAGCTCCAGCAGGAAGGTCATTTACCTACAAAAATGCCCCTTTTCTTCTCGTGCAGTGACCTTTGAATCTTGGTTTCAAAGGTCACTGCACACTGTAATTCTGTTTTATCAAAGAGAAAGCTCTGCAGTAACACTGTTCGCTGCAATTTTCCCAACAGAGAACTATGGCGACCTCAGGAAAACCCCTTTGTACTTTGCTATTTCCAACGGTGACATAACCTGTGCTGAGGTCCTGCTGGCGGCTGGAGCGAGGACCGACCTGGACCCCCTGCGATGTGTCCTGGTTGCCGTACGAGCAGAGAGGTGCGCTTCGGAGGCATCCGCTTCAAGCCGCGGTGCTCGCTTCGGAGCGCTGTGTGACGCCTCCTGCCGTTTGTAGGCACGAGCTTGTGCAGTTGCTGCTGTCCTACGGCGCAGATGTGAACTGTTACTTCAGAGTGATCAGCAACACGCTGTTCCCCACGGCGCTGCAGTACTGCCTGAGCGACCACATCATGATGAGACTGCTGCTCAACGGTGGATACCAAGCTTACAAGTACGTCTGCAGCTACATTTAGCACGTTTGGCTAACTGCGCCATGGTATTGCTCAAAAGAATGTCCAATTTTACATCATAGATGCTTCCAGTGTTGCCATGGTGATGATGGAGGAATGCACAGCAGGTGGACTGACCTCCGTAATCAGGCCTACCAGATTTACAGTCAACTGGACGTCATCACAGTAGGTTTGTACGCTCACACCTGCCGTAGGAGCCACAGTAATGAACTCCTGCCTTTCAGTTCTGCGAGTTCCTGTCAGTGTCATGGCTCACGCATCTGGTCGGTGGCGTGGTGAGGACGCTCCTGGACTATGTGGGCTACGTCCGCATCTGTCCCAAACTAAGACGGATCCTGAAGACGAGGCCAGAGTGGGAGGAGATTTCTGGAATACTGAGTAAAACGTGGCTTCACACTCGAATGAAATAAAAGCCCTAGAGCGTTGCAGGCATGAGGAGACCGTATATTTGCGCGTTCTTCCAGGTAAACCTCGCTCCCTGCAGCACTTGTGCCGACTGGCCATTAGAGGGAACATGAGCCTGAAGGTGCTGAATGACCCTGGTGCCATGGCCGCGCTCCCATTTCCTCCTACGCTGAAGAACTATGTGACCTTCAGGGGTCACACTCCACATGCTGACCTTGCACCATGAAGCAGTATTAGCTCGACCCTTTCGCCCTGAAGTCCAAAGAGCATGTGTCACTTTAGAAATATGCCAAATATTTGTCATCTTTGTGTTATTAGACGGTGACTAAATGAGACTTGAGAAATTAGCGGAGCACTTATGTTATATGCTAGTTTGTTTAGAACAATAATCCATGCACCCCTTTTCTGGGCTTTGATTGCTCTAACTGCTGCATGACTGCTCGCTAACAACGCTAGCGAAATAAAAGAAACCAGAATCCTGGAGTTCACAAGTTTACCTGTGATTTCATGTCAATATGGCTGCCGTGATAAAGATCCAGTTATAGCCCTAATCCCCATGTAGGCTAACGTGTAGGCTAACACAGGTGTTTACCAGTGTTTGGTAACAAGTGTGTTAACTTTTTCTGGTGCAAACAAATGTTAAGGAGGTTAGAAGTGACAAAAATATAATCTATTATTCATGTACAAAACCTGGTAATGAGTGTTTTTATTCTATAACGGAGGGAGCACAACAACTGCAGCTGGTCAAACCCGGTCGAAAATAACCACAACCCGTCACTCGACACTTAACAGCGGATGAGATAAAGAGGACAACGAGCAACCTGCGGGTGAGGGAAACATTTGTCTTTCAGCAAACAACTTACTGACAAAGCTACACTTAAGAATCTAAAGCCGCCGCACATCCTCAGACCATTTTCATGTAGAAAACTTCCTGCGGTTCTGGTTATTAACTGAAGAACTTCAAGAGGGTAAAAATACTGTAGCTATTGTGACTCGAGGAATTCGTCATTTTTTATGACGGTTGAAGCTACAATAATGCAAGCCCCACACGGTGAGCTCCACGCTAGCTTATCGGTGCGTTCACGTGTATTTTAAAATCGCCCCCACCAGTTTCTCCTTTGTTCCCAGATACAGCATCTCTGTTTATCGGCCTTGTTTTGTCCTGTTGGTATTTCATGACCACTTACGAAGCCGCTCAGGCTATGCGGACAAACTGCTGTGCTGACAGGCGTCACGCTCTGAGCTCACGGGCTTTTTGTGGCTCTGTCTGTCAGAGGAGTGCCTCCCAAAAAAAGAGGCCGCATCACGGGGCCCGCACTTTGGTACGTTCCCCTCTGATCCCTCTCTTAAGGCCCCAGCAGCAGCTGAAGAGATTAGAGGCTGTAAGACATTCGACGGCATAACAACAGGGGAGGACGAGCCGGTTCAGACTGGAGCGGTTCTACTCAGCAAGGACCGACTCTGGTGGACTCCGAACTTCTGATGACCCCTTACATCCCTGGATCCCCAGCAGCCTCTTTTTGGACCCTGGTCTATTGTTGGAGTCTACTCCCCGGGAACTGTTTTAACCTTAATCAGCCAGAGAACTGAGCGGCCATGAGCTGCTTTGGGTACAGACGCGAGCTCAGCAAGTATGAAGATGTGGACGAGGACGAGCTTTTGGCTTCCCTCAGCCCCGAAGAGCTGGCGGAGCTGGAGAAAGAGCTGACGGACATCGACCCCGACGACAACATCCCCATCGGACTCAGGCAGAGAGACCAGACGGACAAGACCCCGACGGGTACCTTCAGCAGAGAGGCCCTCATGAAGTACTGGGAGACCGAGACTCGCAGACTGCTGGAGGACGAGATAAGTGGATCGAGCTCTAAAGCGGTCAGTGAGGACACTTATCTAGATAGCAACAACTTACTGCATGAAGGTTGAGTTTGCTCTTCTGAAGGCGTTGACAACCGAAGTACAAAACTCCAAAGTCAAATCCTTAGAAAGGATTTATCGATTTCCAATAAGCCAATCAAACACCCGAGGAAAAGAACAGAGTTGAAGGAACCTTTTCATGGCTTAAGAAGTACTCAAGGCCTAACTGATCAATATTCAGTGGTTTTTTTTAGCTTTTCTTCACTTTCCCTTTGCTAAAATGTTTAAATGTTAGCAAGGTTTTTAAAAAATGGCTGATTTTTGGTTTTATTGTTATCTGCATGTACAAAAAAAAACAGGATGAAGAGAGTAAGGAGGAGTGTGGGACGGAGGAGACCAGTGGAGAAGAGGATGAAAAGGATGCTGAAAATGAAAAAGAGCTGAAAGGGTATGACAAGCAAAAGGAGGAAGAAGAAAAAGAAGAGGAAGATGAAGAAGAGGAGGCTGAGACAGAAGAGGAGGAGGAGGAAGAAGAGGAGGAGGGAGAGGTGGAACAAGACGACAATAAATTCAAACCTGAAACCTCAAAAGGTTCCGTGGCTTCAACACCGCAGGCAGAGGCTCAGGTGCTGCTGAAACCACAGAGGGTGGAGCCTATTAGACTGACTCCTCCCCCTCCACCTGCTGACCCCAACGCCAACGGAAACCCGACTGTTGTGGATGAAGCCCTCCAGGGTGTCCTGAGGAACGACTGTGAGCTCCGAGAGGTTAATCTCAACAACATCGATGATATATCGCAGGTACAAATCAGTTAGCATGTCTCATTATTTTAATAGCAAGAATCTAAAATGTTACTTATTTAGTCATTCCTAAATTGTACAACTGTCCTGTCATCTTAGGAGACCCTTGTTCGATTTGCCGAAGCCTTGAGGACCAACACGCATGTGAGGGTCTTTAGCCTGGCTAACACTCGAGCCGATGACACGGTGGCTCTGGCTATTGCTAAGATGCTAAAGGAGAACTCGTCCATCACCAGCCTCAATATAGAGTCCAACTTTGTGACTGGGAAGGGTGTGATGGCACTGGTCCAGGCACTTCCAGGAAACAACACCCTGACGGAGCTACGCTTTCACAACCAGAGACACATGTGCGGAGGACAGGTCGGTGCACATTCTGGACTGATACACATGCAGTCCCTCACTGGGTGTGACCCTGATCTAAACCTTCTCACAGGTCGAGATGGAAATGGTGAAGATACTGAGGGAAAACCACACCCTCATCAAGCTGGGCTACCAGTTCAACCTGCCTGGCCCCAGGATGAGCATGACAGGGATCCTGACCAGGAACCAGGACCGTCAGAGACAGAGGCGGCTACAGGAGCAGAGGCAGCAGCAGGGGGCGCCAGAGGGCGCAGTTAACCCAAGAACTACTCTACTGGTAAATCTTTAAGAGATGACATTTGTGGGACAATGTCATGTTTAATTCCAATAGATCACATGTCCTCTAGTGGTGGGTTGTAGGGAAGGTTACAACAATAGGTGTTAATGCAATTACTGACATCTTTTTTTCTTTTTCTCCAGAAAGGAACTCCTCCTCGGTCATCACCCTGCACGTCTCCTTGGTCCTCACCCAAACTCTCCCGAAGTGACATCGCCAAAAAACAGACTCCTCCTGCTGCTGCTCCTCCACCACCACCGCCGCCACCTCCTCCTCCTCCTCCTCCTCCACCTCCCCCAGCCCTCCTCCCCCAGCGCAAGAAGAAGCCCACAAGGATGATCGCAGAGGTCATCAGGGCGCACGAGGCCGGCGGCAAGAAGGCGACTAAGACGAAGGGTAAGAAAAGCAAGAAGGGGAAGTCGAAGGAAGGCGGCGCAAAGGAGACGGGTAGCATCCTCAAGGAGCTCAAGAACGCACTGAGACCCGTGATGGTGGACCGAAGAGGGGAGGAGGGCAGCAGGCCATCAACGCCCATGAGATCAGCCCACGATCAACTGATGGAGTCCATCCGCAACAGCAGCATCCGCAACTTGAAACGGGTGAGAAACGGCCTAACGTGCAACAGTTTGCACAGAAATGTGAAAATGACTTTTGCTTCATCTGCAGTAAACTCTTGATTTGTGTGGCGCCGTTGCCTATATGATGGAGCAGATGATGCAGGGCTAAACTATTCCTCCCCCACAAGCACTTGAGCATCGTATTTATTTCAAACGTCGCTCTTCAGGCACACCGATCTGGGTAAATTTAGACGCGGGTGACAGAGTCAGGGCTGCCTGAGTCATCTCTGTGGCTCACATGTAATGTTCTGTCTCTGCAGAGGGGTGGGCAGAAAAAAGCGCTGCTTACCTCCAGCCAGCACCCAGTACCACCACCCAGTACCATCACAGCCAGAGAGAAAGAGCTGGAAGACAAAATATAGTCGATACTCACCATTATTTAAAGGCTTCTTTATATGGAAATTAGTGCATCTGAACTTTTTCCTTTCTTTCTTTATTGTTATTACTAGCTCAGGGTATCTTTAGCGCAACTCGTTAGCATTGTTAGAGTGGAACCTCAGCTGTGCCCGGAGATGCCTGGGGGGTCCATGCTGTGAAATTCCTGCCGGTTTGCGTTGATATTTATAGCAACTGTTCGGTGGAGCTTTGATAAAGTCAGACATGTCCTGTTACCACAGCGAGCAGTTGACAAAACAGTCAGCCAACACTTCAAATGTTGACGTCACGAACGCGCCTGAATTTACCAGCAATTATCGAAAAGCTTCATAAATTAACACTACATACATTTCAGTTTTACACAGATTGCAGATTAAAATATCAGGTTCACCAATTATCTCTTGTAATTCATTTCCAAACATCTTCAAACACAGCTAGCTAGCAGCTAACCTTGGTGGTACCTGTGCAGCAGAAATAAAGCCTAAAAGTCTGAAAGATTTTTACTGTGTGGGATGTAAAGATGGAGGATGTGACACAACTTTAACAGGTTCATAATGTACAAAATACGCCTAAACTTTACCTACAAAAGGAAAAAATGTACCTACCACCAAGAGGGGATTTATCACACAGAGGGCGCTTGGAACGTCATTTCCCATCAATGGTTCCCAATTAAACAATACAATCAGCCACATTAGACTGGCTTTTATTTTCTTTAAACGTGTCTTTTATCCTCCTGACGCAGACTTGTGTTTCAGGTGGAAATCCCCCAACATCTACGGTAAAAAGTGAAACGAGGAAGGGCCGAGCAAAGACCAACCAGGTGAAGATTTGCACTGCAGCCGTAGATCGTTTCGTGCATACCTGTAAACCGAGTTTTTTTGAATTGTATTTAACCGAACTGTTCTTTTAAAACTTTTCTTGTAAAATTGTAAATATGATTTGTTGTTGTTGGAATTATCGTGTGATTTCTAATGCAAGCATTTGCCGATTCCAGGACTCTGTTTTCACATTATGTAGATTAGTGAGTGTGAGTCAAGCACCGCTGATGCATATTCCCACACTGACACGACACCCCCACGTTGACCGGCAGCACTTTTGTAGATTTTTATGTCCTAATTGCACTGCAATATACACACGCACGCGCACTTATACGCACTCTAATATTAAAGGTGGCGAAGCGGCTGGCGGAGTGATTTTACACCACACCTGCGATGCATTTAAGTTAAGTTTTCACGATGATGAACACAACAAATCGGTAATCAATCTGTGGAGCGCTCTACGTGCTTAATACTGTTTGTTAAATGACAGAAGAGTAAAAAAAAAATAATCCGACCAGAACGCGCACGTTAGCCTTCCCAGATGCTGCGTTTATGCACCAATTTCCGCAGTTGCACCAAAATAAAACTTCAGGCGCTTGAACGCAACACTCGTGTTAGATTTAGGGGGGGTCCAATTAAAGAAATAAAAATGATAAAATGTAAAAATGGCAGTGCCGTCGCATCAATTTTCATTTTTGTTTCATTAATATCATGAATGCTCATAGAACCATTAGTTAAATATAACAGGTTGTTACTCAGTGGAACGTAGCATACCTGCTGTAATCCCTCATGGGTGTAGGACAGAGCTGATATGGGGTCAGTGTGCACGTTAACTAAAAATAACAGAGGACTATGATTTGTGGAGGTCACATTTAATCCCACATGGGGCCTTAAATGAAAGATTAATTATGTTCAAGATGGTTTGCATGTCTGTGATAAGTGTTAAAGTTGGGTCGAATTAGGGGAATAAGTTTATTTCCAGAGATCCTTAAAACATGTTTTATTTATTGCAACAGGTTTGTAAGGTCAAAGCATCTGTAACATCATAAAATGTGCGAAATTATCAATTCTCATATTTGGCCACAAAATGTTAACTTTGGTGGCTAAGGAAATTAGCTAGAAATCATACATCTAAAACATTCTTTTGGAGCTAAACAAAGATCTCCCAATGACACAGCAGAAACTCCTTTTCCAACCCGGCTGCCAGGGTGAGCAAAGACAGCCAAACTTTATTTTTAATCATGTAAAGGACTTTGTGATAAACTGCTAATACTTTGACACCATAGCAAAGACATTGCTCAGTATTTCCCTTAATATTTTTAACAATTAAAGGTCTTAAACTTTCAGGAAAAAGGTTTATGAATTAAATACACTCAAGGGATTGGAAACAACAGTATTTCCTTAGGCTGAGCGATTAGCTTTAGTGGCTTATCATTTTCCACCTAGATTAGCGTTATGAAAACTATATCGGTTTGTCTCAGTTGTAGCTGTTAGCATGTTTTTTTTTTTATTTTTAATTCTCAGTCTTTAAAACTTATTCTAGCTTTACTTAGACGGTATAGCATTTCCATTTTCTTTGGCAAAATTACAGACATTTGAATATTGCCAAAATTTTAACGTTAGTTTTTGCAGCGGCTGGGCACAACGATTTGAAGCATCGGGTGTTTTAACACGAACACGAACAACGACCCGATTTCAAACAGTGGTTTATTAATACTCTTATTGCTACTGTAAAAAGGAGACAAATTTAAAAAAAAAAAAAAAAGGAAAAACATTTCAAGAGTCTGTAGTGTGACAATGACAAAACAAACCTAAAATTCAGATATTCAGCCATGACGCTGCAGGCTAACCACGTGAACCGTGTGTATGTAGTGTGGTTAAAATGTTTATTATCCGAGTGTGTTTCGCTTGATTACTTAAAGCATACGCGTATCCAGACCTGACACATGTCGCATATTCATGCAGCGAGTCACTTTTCAATCTGTGCAAAAATATAACAAACTTTATACAGTCAACATGACATCAGGCTAGCTAGTCCGAAAAGAAAAAGAGCGATTTTCCTTGTGTTGCCTTTAGAAAATATGAACGATAAACTAGGATCATCTGAATAGGTAAATATAAACTCGATACTCGCGATAGGCTATGAAAATAGTTTTTTTTTTTTTTTTTCCTCTTGTGACCAACAATGATGACGTAACTGATGAAGGACCTCCCCGTCAATCATTTACACAAAAATAGAGTTCTGAGACACAACCTGCACCTGTCAGTCTGGGGAGGGGGCGAAATGAGCGAGAACAGATGATGGATGTCCGAAACAGTCAGACGAAAGACGTTAGAAAACCGACCACGGAGACGAGATGGAGCGTTGAAAGATTAAATGAGGTATTGCACAGACTGATAAAAAGCACAAAGGCAACAAAAATATACAGAGATGACAACATTTACACTTGTATTTTTGAAATTAGAGATTTCTGTTTTAGAAAGAAAAACAAAATGTAGTGTCAGAATCATTCTGGGTTGGGGGAAGAAGGAGAAATAAAAAAAAAAAGGAAAAAGGCTAATCATCCCATTCATCTTCATCCTCAAAGTCTTCATCTTCGTCATCATCGTCATCCTCATCTGTGGAAGGAAAGAACAGTTTTTCAAGTCTCCGGTGAGAGGTTTTTGGAGAGGTTCAGCCCTGAAGAGACGGTGGTTGGACGGGTCGGTACCTGAGGAGTGGATCGCTTTGCTCCGTTTCTGCATCACCTCCATCAGGGCCCCGACGATGCCAGACGAGGGCGCCGGGGTGGGAGGCGCCGAGTCGGTGATCTCGTCTCTCTGCAGGAAGACAACAGTTGGAACACAGGACGCAACCCAACACACACTACAAGGTGTGTGTGTGTTCTTATACGTTCTACTAGCAAAGTGAGGACAAAGTGCTGACCGTTTTGAGCTGGATTCCTTGTCTGATTTGGTCCAAAAGTGCGTCCCTGCCGGTGCTGGACACCGGCCGCTCCCTCTGCTCCACCTTCTTCAGCTGGGTCCCCTCTCTGATCTGGCTCAGCAGTGCCGACTTCCCGGACAGGCCACCGTCCCCTCCGTTAGCGTCCGAGAGAGGCGGAGGCGCGGGGGGAGGAGGGCCGGGAGGTGGCGGAGGAGGTGGCGGGGGAGGAGGAGGTGCGCCGCCGCCGGATGGAACTGAAGAAGGAGGGGGTGGGGGCGGAGGTGCGACTGGGATCGAGGCATGGGCCGGTGGAGGGGGAGAGGGAGCCTTTATCAAGGGGGAGGCGGGCGGAGCAGACATACGGGACGGGACGGGGGCGGGGGAGGAGGTGCGGAGATGGGGGCTCTTGAGGGGGGCGGCGGTGGCGGGGCAGTGCGGCTGCGGGCGGGAGGAGGAGGAGGTGGGACGGAGCTGTGATGTGGGGGTGGTGGAGGAGGCCCACCTCTGGATGGAGGTGGAGGAGGAGGAGCAGGAGCAGGACCTGGAGACAAAGAATCATGGTTCAAAAACAAAAAAAAAACAAACAAAAAAAAAAAAACTATGAAAAATGAGGTCACAGCTGGTGGCCTCACCCTGCCTCCGGAACTCGTTTTTGACAGCTTCCACTCCTCCGTTCTTCTCAATAAAGTCGTAGATGACCTTGGAGGTCTCCTTGTCTTTCAGCTGAGCCTCATTGATGCCGCAAACATCAAACAGGTTCTTCAGCTCCGGGTCCAAGTTATTCAGCTGCAGAGACACAATGATTATCATCTCAAACATGTCAGGAAAGCCGAATTACGACAGCAGCCAAGCGGTGTGTCGCCACCTGCTGGTGATGCAGGTGCAGTACAGCTTTAATGGTATTGTGTATTTAATATAAATAACTGTACTGCCCGTGACCTCAGCCACACCCGTTATAACAGAAGGAATTATACTCTGTCATAACAGTCACATGTGCTCCTCAGTCGGCCTGTTGGGGGCTTTAACAGGGAGGATTTGAGAGGTGAGCGGCTGATGTCGCCTGATCAAATCCACCTTGAAAAGCATTAAACTTATGAAACATGGAAATTCATCTTTTTCATCGAGTCAGTCCTCTGACCTGTGTCATCCTCATCCACCAGTATAATTACTGATAAGGCCTTTTCACATTTTTGGAAGGGGGGGGGGCGAATCCTCTAATCTCCTTATGTAACCCTCCTGATGACGCAGCCTTATACAGACAGTCAAACGGAGGACCGTGGTTTCACAACACTCCGCTGTTTCATGAATGTTAGCTTGCACCTACGTCAAAGCCTGTGTTTGGGTCCCATCCTACGTGGCCGATGTGCCTGTGAAGGAAGTGACGAGAGAGGACGTGAGATCGCACGAAAGAGTCAACCTCGGGCGTGCAACACGATCTGGGTTCGACTGAATCCACTGATGTTAAACTAGCTCACATGCTGACCTATATTTAAAAATATAGCATCTGCTGATGAAGCAGCGGCACAAAAAGCATGCATCGCAGTGGACTGTGGATTAAAATGTCACCCAGATTATCAGACACGTGCATGACAGCGATGTGGGGCTCTAGGCCAATGTGCCAGATGCCAACACGAGATTCCAGAGTTGTCACGGTGACCACACGTATGTGAGACAGGACTCACTGGAAGTTGCTGGGCGTGCCGATGTCCGCCTTGGTCAGCCTCTTCTTCTTCCCCCCCTTGTTCTTCTTCTCCCTCTTGGGGAAGGAGGAGTGCACGATGTTGTTCATCTGAGAGTTGTTGTAGCGGTGAACGTTGCTGATCTCGGGGTTTTTGATGTCGACTGTTGCCATGGGGAGTGACGGTCCTAAGAAAGGACAAGCAAAGGTTTGTTTCAGCTAGTTTGAGGTTACAGGTGCGACACATTAAACAAACTCAAACCTGACACTTTAAGAGAAACTATCAGTTCTTTGTGTTATCACTGGAGCCACGCGGGGACTTCAGTTCCAAAACAAGGCTGTTACCACGGCAACTCCTCCAGGGTCTCCTCTCCGACATACCTTTTGCACCCTCACGAAGGGAATTTTTTTGCGTTTTGCTAGGTGAGGGCGAGGCCGAGCCTCCGCGCCGCCGCCTGGCCCCGTCCCAAAACCAGCCGTCGCCTCCGTCTCCGAGACGCGGCCCCCCCGCCCACTTGTGAGCCCGTCCTGTGGTGCAGACGGAGACGCGAGCGGATGTGTTCAGCTCATCCTGGGGGAGAACCGCGCAGCGCAGGGAGGAGACGCTGCTTCCTGGGCCCACACCTTCACCTCCCAGCGCTCCGCCTCTGGTCCTGCTGGCCTCGCAGTGAAGCTCCTCAGAGGGAGCTGAGAGGAAGGTGGTGCAGAACATCATGGCTGCATCCGGGGCTCTGGCATGCACTTCCTGTCCGACAAAGTCATTTCCCTCTTCCTGGATTCATTCTCTCTCTTCATCTGAGCTCTGCATGTTTTTGTTTTTCCCTTCAGGATGATCCATCTCAGCAGGGCGCCATTACGTTACCCCTCCGCCATTGGTCGATTCTGACAATTTCCCCGCCCACCAACCTAGCGACTGCTCCCAACCAGCCTTCTGGATTTACCGCTGGATTTTATGCAACCATCAAAACCCGCCCAGGCGTAATCCACATTAATCTGAGCGGTTTATTAAAAACATGATGAATCTGCACGGCGAGGGCAGACATGGGAGGCTGAGGATGAGGACGATGGTAGCGGAGACAGATGGAGACGACCCTCTGAGACAGTTTCACAACGCACAGACTCACACTTTAGAAATAAAAAGGAAATGGGACACAAAGTCCCTTCAGACAACACAGACTCGTGTTTGACAGTCAGCCTCAGGAAACCTGAATTCTGCCATCAGAGACGTCTTTGTCAAGATTCCGCACCCAAAAGCTAAACTGGAGTAAACCTGTGACTCAGAGCTCGTAGAGCTGGTCCTACGTGATCGCACACACAGGTTACAATATCAATCTGACAGAAAAACCCTGACACATCCTCCCATGATGGAGAGTTTCATCCACCTCAGTCTCTGATCTCACCACCGTCCACCCACACACACACACACACACATCTACCCTTTTTAACACCGTTTCCTGCTCATTTCTGCAGTTATTGACAGGAGAGTGGTGGAGAACATACCATTTGGAGGCTCGCGTTTCTTCTCTGTAAACGAACAGACAAATGAAATGATTACTATCTGCGGGGAGTGGTCAGCTTCGGATTAGTCAGAACATGTGTGAGCGTGTCAGAGCAGCAGGAGTGTGGCGTGAAAGAGGAGATCAGACGGCTGAAAGTGTGTTTTAGTGGAGGACCATGACATTTCTCTACTGCAAGTACATGAATGGGTGCACGCATGCTTCAGGAGACCATCGGCTCAGACCGAAGGTTAAAAAGCATCCTTGAATAAGAGATTAGAACCCGAAGCAGAGTGGAGATGAAAGGGTGATCGATCTGAGGCCTCAGGAAACGCCCTGCAGAAGAGGAAGCAGAGAGACGGACGGTCTTCATCAAGAGATGAAAAGTGTGGAGGACTTCAGGCATAAAAATGTGATTTAATTTTCCACCTGGGTGACTCTCCCTAGATTAAAGGACAGGAGTGAACGCTTTTATCATCACGTCCTGAAGTTGAATGACTCAGCCGATTATTTCAAACAAAACCCAGTTTGTTGGCTATTTTGGTCCACTGCAGGTTCAATTCACGACAAATCCTGATCCTAATGAGGGATGCGGTGACTGCCGATTGACTGCCTACTTTGCTGATTTTATCCTAAATGCTAGCGCCCCCCTCAGGTCAGTCAATATATTTGTTGAAATAATGTTTTTCTTGATGAAGACTGAAAATGTGGAGGTTTCATCAAAGGCTAACATCAGAAGAGACAATAATAAACAGAACCAGGCAAAGAAAAGCTGAATAATTTCCAATACATGGAAATATTAGCATCAGTCTGTATGATGGAAGAATCGACTGTTTTGGAATAGGGAGCCTTTTGTTGCCTGGTCCTGTGAGATCAGACACTGGGAAAAGTGACATGTTCCAGGTTCATCTTGTAAGCAGTAACTCCAGGATGGAGGCTCTACTGGTGCCAAAAGCACCGGTCTGGAATAAAATGTGGGATAGGAGGAGGCTTGTTTTCAACACCAGATTAAAAGGAATCATGTCATTTTCCATAGTGAGGCGGCAGCAGGCCAGCAGGTACCGCTTTTCCTCTGTCTCCTGTCTATCAGCTCCATCAGGTGACCACGGAAACGCTTGGTCTCCTCCTCACTGGCGAAGTTCAGACCCACTTGACACGTCTGTGAAGGCACACAGGAAAGGAGAGGACAGGTGAGAGGGGACAGCCATCCTGAACTCCACGAGGAGCGTGAGCCTTATCGCCACATTCCTCGTGGTCTGGTGGAGTCTGAGGCGCTGGGCTCCAACATGTTTACCACATCAACAAAGGCGCCTTATCCTGCTTTTAAATACAATAAAACTCAAACAAGAAAGAAGGAGGCCCGCACTCAGCCTCCATTTAGTTCCCGAGGCCCGTCTGATGCACAAAAAAAACCCAAAAACTTTATTTACATAATGCTAAGTGCACAAACAGAAAAGTGGAAAAAACAGAAAATACGGAGTGAATGTTTCGGTCACCAGACTCATGACGATGATGGTCTGGTGTTTTTTCCACTTTTCTGTTTGTGCACTTGTAAATAAAGTTTTGGGGTTTTTTTGTGCATCAGACAGCCTCCATGTTGTTCCTGAGTGCGGGCCTCCTCCTTTCTTGTTTGAGTCTACCTTTCGTGAGGGCCCTGCACCTAAGAAGACATCCGCTGCCATCCGGAGCGCAAGACATTTTTCTGCTTCTGAAATACGATAAATCCGCATGACGAAAAGCACCGACTCACGTCTCCGGTAAAGGTCATGAAGAAAGGTCTGGAGAGGTAGATGCTGAAGTTGTTGTACAGCTCCTGCTCAAACGTCATCTTGCTCTCCTGTGGGGGCGAGGGAAAAGGTCAAAAGTGATGAGCATCAACCGGACGGGCTGCTCGTCAACCGCAGCAGCTGGGCGTCACACCGACCTTGATGTCAAACACTCTGATGAAATAGGACCTCTGGGGGTTGTCTTTGACCAGACAGGCCACGCCGCAGCATTTCTTGTTCCAGCTGCTGTTCCTGTCTGCCGTGAACACCTGGACCACTGCCGAGGACAGCGTCTGCAGAGACACGGAGGGCCATTCTACAGGTCACATGTGTGGAGGTACTTAAAAGAATTCTTTCAACCGAGATGGATTTAACAGCGGACATTTTAAGGATGTCAGAATAATCAAGGTTGATACTAAACATGCAGAATAGTCAGAGTGAGCACTTCCTGTTGGCTTCAAAGCCAAGACAAACAAGCGGTGCCAGCGTGACGGCGAAGCCTCCTGACGGTGTGGCTCGCAACACTGGGAGCAACTGTAGCGCACAAGCGCGGGCGCGCTCGGGATCATAAGGCCAGGCGAGCCTCCCGCAGGTTTACAGGGCCCCGCTGGCATTTGCTCCTGCAGGGAGGTTCGCCTCCACAGCCATTAAATCACATGAAAGCAAAAAGCGGCCAGCGGGGAAGTCTTGGGGAGCTTTTTAGTGATTTCTGACTCAACGATTCCAGGAGTTACGCTTTACAACATGCAGGGGCCTCATGCTGCCCGATGGCTGAATATCAACTAACAAAAAAAAGTAATTATTTCTCAATGAAAAGACACATTAGCCATAAGCTTTGTAACCCTCAACATGTTTCAGCATGTTAAATATGACTGATTGATATTCGATGCTAACGCAGATGCTAAAATTACAGCTGTGCAGCTCTGAAAACTGTTGAATACATTTAAATGTAAATGAACCAGCCTTAAACCAACATTTAAGCATGCAAAAATAACCAAATATCTAATGCACGCAGCGCTGAAAGACAAATATTTAAACTCTTGGCAGATTCAGTTTGTTTCCAACCTAAAAATAATACAAAAAACTGCTAATGCGGCTTCCTTTTGCAAATGCACCCAGGCTCTGAGACCCTGAGGTCTCATCGACCAACCGAGGACTGATTGTTTCTGACACAGCCTGCAGGAAGTGACCCCCCCCGCCCCCCCAATCATAAAAACACAACAGCCGCAACTACATTTAGGTCATTTAATTCATTACACACCTAAAATCTGAGTGTAAATTCACATTTTCCCCCTCAACGTCAACAATCAAGTATTGCCAACATTATAAAATGCAAACACAAAATGGAAAAATGATATACGTGCTATGAAAAATACAAGCGTTTGAATATGACAGTCACCTGTTACTTCGTCCAATCAATCATTAACTCTTTGCCGAAGGAGCGGCGGCTGTATCCACACAGAAGTTTTCATCATTATGTAAACATAGCAGGTAAAGTGCTCGTAGATAACAGTGAGTTTGCCAAAGGGGAAGCTTGCATACGTCTATCCTGTGTGTGTATGCTTATTAAAACACAGATAATTCACATTTGGTTTGGTTTTTACAGTTTCTAATTTGGCCAAGCTGTTCCACACTGGCACATGTGTATTATTAGACCTTCTCACCTACTTTTTTTTTTTTTTTAAATCAGTCAGCGAAAAAAAGAAAGAAAGTGTAGGAAGAAAAGAAGCTGAAACAAGCTGTTGGCAGAACTGGAAAAGGAAGTCGGGCAGATGGCTGAAGAATGTCAGACCTGTGAATGATGGTGAAAAAGAGGGGATTGAAAGACGAGAAGGAAAGAGAGGAGATTAGAAAAGAAAGTGGAGGAAGACGGGAATCGTGTTGCACTCCTCCAGCAGAGGAGGCTGAATGCTGGACTTCCTGGATGGGATTGCTGATCACGCAGACTCACTCACTCACACAGGATGGCTGGCCAGTGTGGATGTTTTCCACACTGGCCAGGTCAGATACTGTTCCTGAGGAATAGCAATGAGTCGGACCAAAGAACACTGTGCACGTGTAGCTGTAGACCATTCTACACATTTTCTGTATGACAGCAACAGTACGCAACACGTAATCACGCTGCCAGCCACTAAATCCAATCAGACTGGTCAGGAAGATAAACAATGGCCTTTTTACTCTCTATCCTCCAGTCTGCATCATATTTTCAGCATGCAAAGATGCGTACAGGCAAACAACAGAGCGGGATCGTCAGGAATGTTTACGATTGCGCGTCTCCATCACTTTTTCAAAAAGACGGACAGGAAACGCCGCCGCCGGATTTTTAACGGGTTACGTAGGAGTGGAAAGATGCGCCTCGGGAACCTGTCATGGTAGAGGCAGACAGGACGAGCCACCATGTGACTGCACGTGGCCCTGACACACTGTCACAAGACGGGAAATGAAGCCTCATAAAGGTAAACAAGAGAACATATAAATGGAGGCATGTCCGCTGTCATGTAGAGAAAGTGGCATTCAAGCACAACACCCCCACATTTAACACAACTACGACCAGAATGGGGAAGTTACCTGGATATAATTACATTACTGCACCACCTGAATGTTAAAAACTGTCCCTTTAATAGGTTCCTATCAGCCTGTTTCCAACTGTTGGCATGTATAGTTTACAGAGCGGTCTTGCTGTTGTTTACACCTTTCCCTGTGCGCTTTAATTAAATGGCTGATGAATATTCTGAGCCAGTGGGCACGATTGCCTCACAACATGAAGAAAACCTGTATTGCAACAAGCCACAAACTTGAACAATATTAGCACAAGGTGTTGTGCAATCATCCTTTACATGAAAACGGGGCTATATTCTGTTTGGGGACGAGGAAAACGTTAAAAGCTAAAGGCGTTACGTAATGTCAGAGTAACTCATAATATTGAATCGTGACATTGCAACGCTCCTCTCGGCTGCAGCCACGGTGCTTTTTTGTCAGCCTCTCTCTTGGTTTCTGGTGATTTTTACCCAACCAGTCGCTGCAGGTTGGCACATTCTTATCGATGCAAACACCTCCCGAAGACAAGCGAGGGCCGGCTGTTAGGAAAGGGCAGTGTGGACCCACTGTTCGTGGATCTAACCTGGAGCCTCTGCCTGTTCTAACCTGGCAGAGGCTAGGCTGCGGAATTCCCGTATTTCCTGGGTGAAGTCAGGTGTGTCAAGTTGCGGACTAAAGAGGCCCGAATGCCACCGTCCTATACGGGACACCGACGCTCGCCCCCTGCCCTCCCTCGGTCCTTGTGATGTCAAAACACCCCGAACCCTTGAGTAAAACTTTAAAACAACACACGGAGCTAATAAAGCAACACAGGCCACAAACAAACTCCACATCTGCGCTAGCTTGCCGTCTCGCGACTGGAAACCGTGAATGTTAGCTGCATTAGCATTTTGCTTAGCTTGCTATCACAGAATTTAATCGAAAAACTTACGATGCATTTCCTGCCGAGACAGTTGAAAAGGCATTCGTTTTCTTGGGGCGTCAATACCATCGAGCCGACATTTGTTTGCCGCCGCTGCGGCGGGTGTCCACTCATTATCGCTGATCACTTTAGAAGGATGCACCGACTGTAAATCGCTATACGAGATCCAAAAAGATACATAAACAATCCTTCGGTCATCCGTGGCCTTCCGCCGACCCCGTCACACCGGCGTGTTTGATCCAGTCGGGACGACCGAGCTGCCGCAAAAAAGTTCCGCTGTGTCGGAAGGCGAGGCGACGTGCCCGCTCCTCTTTCAAACAAGGTCAAAAAATCAGCGAGGGGACAAAGACGGAAAACTGCACAAACTTTCCTGGGAAGTCAAACCCGCCAGAGAGCCCAGAGCCAGTTCCATCCAACATGGCAGTGCTGGAGCGAGTCCATTTTCAGGGAACGGGGTCCACGCCTTTCATAGCTTCATCTCAGCTAATCAAAACTAATCGAAATTCGGACTAAATACAATTGTAATATTTCACAAAACCTTCACTATTCATATTACAGTTCACTACACCACTCCGTGGATGATATAATTCCAGTTTATAGAATCTAAATTTCAATCCTCCCCTGTAAACGGGTGGTCCGGTCCTGTCAGCCCATGGCTTTTCTGACAGGAATGTGTGTGCGAGTGCAGAGAGGGAGGAGATAAGAAATAAATTGGAAGTTGCCAAGTTAAGGACGCACAATGCTTCTCCATATATTCCCCTTGATGAGAAGGTGCTGCTGTAGGGGTCAGATCAGGGTTCAGCTCCAGAGCTCTGATCTAGGATTTTATTTCCTCAAATGGGAAGATCCCAGATTGCAATAATCTATTAATATCATTTAAATACTGTGAAGCATAATTAAGCCTGCTCCAGTTTCTCCACAACGCCTGGAGGCCAGGACATATGTTTGAAAATGTACATTTCTGTCTTTCAAGTTAAAGGAATAAAATTCCCCCGTGGCCATTTGTTGGAGAAATTGCAAATATTTTAATATTTCTCACCCTCAGACATATTTTTTTATTAAATGAGGTGAGTTTTCAAATCTAATATCAAATCTTCACATCATAACTATTTTACAATTATTTGTAACAGAATTTCCCCAGTTTGTCTTCATGTCCATATTTCCACAAACCTCATGACCCAAAATAGAAGCAAAAAAAAAAACCCAAACTCGCGAACTCCCACAATTCCACGTAAATGTATTCAAGTTTGATTTTAATTATTGCAGATGTCATTTCCAACCACATATACAGTCTGGTGGGGCGATAGAAACATTACTTTTACTGCTTACAAAATAGAATAAGTTTATTACTATCAAACACATTAAGAGTTAATTTTGCTGTCTGATTTCGCTGTGTACTTCTGTGTCTCTGACTTCCACCACGTTAAACCTAATTTGTTGCTCTGCTGTAGTTCTGTCAGACCTGAAAAACCCGACCGACGGGCAGGTACATCGTTTTCCCGACTGAAGCTGAACAGCATCAGGGACTGTCCCTGAATAACTCACGTTGGACGCTGGCAAGCCGGAGAAGTGAACAAGAAAAGAGCAGAAATAAACAACCAAAATGGAAGGAGAGGAGGGAGGGAGAGGGCAAAGATCACATCTCCATGTTTGTTTTCTTTAGTCTATAGTCCAGCTCCTGTTTTAAGAGAAGAAGCAGGCAAATAAGCAGAGAAACACCTCACTTATCCCGATATTCACGCTGCTTGGAATGTTCTTACTCACTCAGCAGATACTGTTGCTGCATTTCTGAGCAATGCTAGCAAGAATGTGAGGTGTGACTGCAAGTGTGTCAAAGCATATTCCAGGCTTATTTGTACAACACGGCCCCGAGGTCAGCTTCATGAAATATTCTCTTGACCCACTTCTCCCAACAGAAGAAAAGGGAGGTTTGGGAGAACGAGAGGCTGAGGCGGCATGAATATTATATTTTTGAACTCTGGTGGAGGAATGATTTTACAGGCCACTGCGTGAATGTTTCATGAACTTGGCCTGTTTATGTCTGTGGTTGCTGTGGGAGCCTTACCACAGATTAGGTATGAGATGTACAATAAAACAGCATTTTTTAAAATATCTGCATTGGTCCTAGAGAATATGTCTTTCCATTATTTAGGTATTTCTCTGGCATAATTGTTCATATAATATGTAACTTTGCGGTGTGTGTACACACACATATATAGATATATATATTATTTTAATATAATAATGTATATTATTCAAATGCTAAGTTACAATTATTCCAGTAGTTCTTGTCTTCTTTTTATGGTTAGGGACTTTTTATGGCCCAATAATTAGTGCAGACGTCTGACTCCACCGTGTTAATCTCATCTATTTCACATCAATAATAGGCTCCTCGGACCGTTTTCTTCATTGTGGTTGAAACCAGCTGTATTTAAGTGAGCTCAGGAAGATCAGCAGCTGGGATCGATCGCAATCTCAGGACGTCAAGTGGCTGCGCCGTCATACTTTGACCACAAGGTGGGGACATTTCTCTATATCTGACATCAGCGCGGTGACACATTTATGTGCGGTAGCTGCAAAGTGCATCAAATAAAAAAAATACACGTTCAAAAGTATGTACTTTTCGACATTCCATTTTTTTAAACTGATCTGTTAAAAAAGAAAGACTTGCTATGTGTCAATACGTGTTTTATGTATATGTCAGTCATCCCATTTTATAGAAAATTAAAATTTCCTTATTGTTGCTCTTTTACCACTTTTAGCAAAGGTGTACAATAGAGGATCCTCATGTAAAGCAGATGCAGAAGAAAATTACCTGCTGCATTTTAAATAGTTAAATTTTCCATGAAAAATGCCAAATAGTACTTGTTTATTCTTGTATTGCAGAAAAATAGACTTGAAATTTGATTTGACCTACATAAATACATATATGAATATATATGCACACTAAAAGTAATTAAGTAATATAATAAAAACCTATTCTTCAACTAGAGCTCCTTAAAAAAGTATATTTGATATTAACTGCAGTCAGTAACATTCACTCTTGCGGTTGCAGAGTGACACACTGGAGTTGCCGTGGCGATAAGTAATGGTGCACTCTGAGACTGTATTTGTTTACATGTGACCCGGCTTCGGTGACCGGAACTGATGCTTAATTTAAATGTTGATTTGCCTGAAGCCTTTGCGATCCTGAGGTGCTTTTGGTGGTGCGAAGAGTGGCAACCCAATAACACGGCTTTAAAAAAGCAGGTAAATTCAGGGTTTTATTCTAATTTAAAGCACGCCAGGTTGTCGTGCACCTGACAACACAGTCAGGTTACAGTTTACAGTTTTACAGTTTAAACATTCATCTAAGGTTACTTTTCCAACCTGACAGGCTGAGCATGATGAGGCACCTGAGGCCTTTTAGGAGAGGTTTGGTTTCTCCTGTGGTGCTCTCCTGCTGTGACTGTTGTAAACACGATGACCAGGTAACATCACACCACGGACCTCCAGTGTGCTGCTGAATGACTCAGGAGGGGGGCAGGTCAACGCTTGTGTGTTGGGACGTTTTAATGTCTTATTTCACCCTCTGTTCTGCTGGCTGAGCAAGTGAACAAGATCGCTAATGCTGAAGCTACATTTCTCTGTGTACGTGTGAGTGTGTGTGTAGCAGATGTGTACTTACGAGAACTAATGAGTCGTTCTCCAGCAGTTATCTTATTCCCATTAGAGCTGATATGGCGGCTCATTAGTGCTGTGTTGGCTTTATCTCCATGACAGTTCTGAAACAGGCGCAGCTCGATGAGGACGGTTAGGAGCCCGTCCTCCAAAAAAAAAAAAAAAAAAGGCCTTTTCAGTCTTAAATGTTGCAGAAAATGTCCTCTGCTAATAGGAAGTGGTCTGAAGCACCGCTTCCTGGTAGCAAGCAGGGTACATTCTTCGTTAAATCTCATTTTTGAATAAATTCCACGGCTCAGATGTTGCTTAGATTGTGCAGGGAGGCACTCTAGTATCATTAAAAATTCACTGTGAAACCCCACTGGGCTCTTCAGCAGCAGGATTTCTGCTGCATTTCTGATGGGTGGACGACTCTGTGGCGATAACGAGCTGCAAAGCACCATTAAATATTAAAGAAGTGAAAAGCTTTGGATGTTCTGTGGCAGAATAAAGGCACAAATAGACAAAATATTCTCAAATAAATTATCCAACCCTTTTATTAATACGTTAGCATGCTAATACAGCCAGAGGGGCTGAGCTCATCCATTCATAATGTCAAAGTTTAAAAAGAATAAATATTCGCACACAAAAATACAATTAATATTAGCATTAACGTGGCTTTAAGTAGGGATTTCTGGAGCCCGAAATATATATTTGTTTGTGTAATCCTCTCCCCATCACAACTGGAGCAGAAGCATGCAGGAGGTGGGTCATTTGTTCTTTTCCTGCTGAATTTGGAGGCAAAAGGCTGAAAATCTTTAAGGTTTGGGAGCAGAATGAGATGAGGACGCAAACACAGGAGGATTAAGAGCAATCCCGAAACAAATGGCCGCTCAAAAACATCGACAGTCTAAAAGAGGAGCAGAAAATAAATAAATAAATACATACACTTATCTCACATCTGCCCAGTGAAAATAAGACTTCAGGAAGTCTGATATTAGTGGAAATGTCTGGATAAATCCTCTATGGGTGCTGCTACAATGCTGAATCATTCAATTTCTGCAAAATCAGATGTACAAAACAGCAGTTTTATGCCATTTTGTATAAAACTGCCTTTTCAGTATGTTTGTTACAGCTCATCGCCGGAGCTGAGACCTAAGCCCAAACTGAGTGTTCAAAGGTTTATTATAGGAAATAATAGTAATGACGAAGAATGAAAGGGGAACGCGGCAAAAGGCCTCCGGAGACCTGAAGGTGTCCGGGGGACAGGCCGCAGGAATCGGGCTCGACAGGAAGAACCACAAAGACAGACAGGACTCACGGCGGCAGGAAGGAAGCCAGAGCTGTCGGTCAGAGAACGGGCAGAGAGCGTAGATGCTGGTCAGGTGACGAGGTCATAGACAGCAGGTGAGGAGAGGGAACAGGTGACGCTGAGCAGCTCTGGGCCCGCCTGCCGCAGCTGAGGAGCCCCCAGCGCGCCTGAAAGAAAAAAACTAAAAACATCACACAAGACCCCGCCCGCATGGCGGGCAGGCAGAACCCCAACAATGTTGACTGATTTATCCTGATAATCCCATCAGTCCAAAGACAAACTGGTCTATGGTTTAGAGCCAGGCTGGTCCCACATTACTTTAAGATGGATCTATGAGATAATGTTTTGTCCTGTTTTCTTGGTCTTAGCCCTTTATGAAGAAGTGCCACTCGAATTAAAATGTTTTTTGCTTTGCCTCCAGCCCTCCGTTGACCCCTCCGGGGTTCCCGCTCCAGCCAGTCCTCTCCTCGGTGCACCTGATCCGCAGCAGGACGTTGGAGAGCACGTCTTGGTACAGACTGAGGCCCAGCCAGGCCGGCAGGTACAGCAGGGTGATCAGGCCCATCACATTGTGGGGGTAGTGGGAGTAATCCCAGGAGCAGGCGTCAAACTGCCGGAGGAGCAGGCCCCAGCAGAACTCCCAGGTGTAGATGAAGCAGATGTAGAGGGGGAGCCGGCGGCAGGTGCCCCAGCCTCTGCTGAAGTGCAGGTGGAGGTAGAGCTTCTCCACCACGAAGCTGCAGCTGCCGTACATCAGGAAGGACCACAGGGACGTGTGTCCACGCAGGCTCCAGTCAGACTTCTCCACCAGGCTGAACAGTGATGTGAAAAGCACCTCGTCCAGGAAGCCGTGCATCCCAAAGAAGAGGAAGCGCGCAAAGCCGGGCAGGGCCAGGGGCCCCCGACCGCGACTCTCCTCACCCGCCTCAGGGTTGTACCGCAGCTTGGAGAGCCGTCTGTGGAACACCTGGGTGAAGTAGAGAGCCAGGACGTAGTGCACGGCCAGCTGCGTGCCCGACACCAGCCTCACCTGCTCGGTCAAAGTGTCGATGTTGCCGATCAGGATCTGGAGCCCGATGTAGACGGACGGGTAGAAGACGAGGTGAAACACCGCAGGCCGACCAAGGAAGCACTTCTTCTGGGAGTAGATCTTCTCCAGTGCAAAGTGGGTCAGCGAGTGCAGGACGCAAAGGTACAGAGAGGAGAGGCCCACCAGTTTCTGGTCCCGGTGCTCCAGCAGCCCCTGGAAAGAGGAGAGCAGGACATCCAGAGTCACGCCGTGCATCCCGTAGAAGTAGAGCCGCATCCATGGCGGCAGCTCCCGCAGCGACCCCGCCGCGTCCTCGCTCTTTGTTTGCCGGCTCGTTTGAGGGGAATCTCTGCCCATGATCAGTCAGTCCGCGCGGGAAGCTTCGCCTGTTGTCATCCGACACATTATTCTGCAGCGGCTGGAAGCGTCTCCTGCACTTTACATACGAAGCGGCTGCTGCATTCAGGGCCTCTCTGGAAAAGCGGCGCTTGTGTGCGCATCGCCTGAATGTTTACCTGCCCACGAAACTTTTGTTTCCGTGGGCTCGTCACCAAAGTGTTTTCGAGATAGAGCTGTTCACGTGTTTCTTACACTGTCTGCCTCCACAAACATCCGCACTGACCATTCTAACTGTCCTTTTGAAAAGAGCCCTCTTCCCTTTTTCTAGCATTGTTTGTTTATGAATTTGTGCGGGCATGCTTCCGTGCGTTCGCGTAACCTGAACTGATACATTTGGATCTTTATAACTTTAAGGCCCATAAACACTAAAATGGAGTGATAAACGGATAGATGAATAGCTGTAATACCGGTGGACCGCCAAAAGTTTTCAAACGTCCGACTGTCATGAAGGCACCGTGAATGGAAGCCTTGTGGCAGCGTCGCTCCTGCGGTGGAGGCGCGAGCCGCGGTTATTAATTGATCTCACGTCCCCCGAGACGACCTGGCGCTGTTTAATTACGAGTCTTTAATAGTAATTACAACCCATCACTCCGCCGCTGTAATAAACACATCCGTCTTCTATAAATTCGCATGTAACAATGAGATATTGCAAAGAATTTTAAGACGAACAGGAACGTGGCAAAGGAAGATTCCTGAGCAGATTCCTGAATCACAACCTCAGAAACATTCCCGATGAACAAAAGTGCTAACAAAAACGGGAAACTGTAAATAGGTTGACACCCAACGCAGTATTAAAAGTCCAGCCGTAGTAACAGAAATAGAATAGTAACGACAAAGTACAATCATTTCACCGGTGCTGTTGCCTCTGCGGCCCACTAGATGACGCTATGTATGGCAATTCCTATTTTATTTCTGATGTACAGCTTTTATACGTCTTTGAGGTGAAGTGAAACTAGTTGCAGTACACAAGACTGACCGCGCAAGGTCACTATTGTCTACAATGGCCGTACGACCAGATGAAAATGCGTATTTGTACTATTTTTCTTGAGCTCTGGTCACATCTCAGCTGAGCTACTTTTGGAAGACGAATAAACGGCTTTTATGACGTTTTTCAGTATAATTCACAACTTTGTTTTCATTACAAACACAGAACTACTTCAGTCCTCAGACAGGTTCATTAGGCATATCTTCAGCTGTCTGCATGCTCATGGTTTGCGTGCCTTTGTTGCCGTTTTGGGTGTCTACTGAATACTTGTTTTGTGAATACATTAGCCTGTGTGTGCACATTTTTAAATAGTCAAATATATCAGGGTGGACTGGAGGACACGTTGAAGTACACGATCTAACAAGCCACTAAGAGAGATCTACTTTGGATAAGCCACTAAAGCGCTCCTCTGCATACAGTCGCAGCCATTATTCTTGAAGACAGCAGCCTGAAAGTGATTCATTCTGTCCTTTAATGGCTGACTTAATGAAATTACTGTAAGTAATCATTGACATAAACAGCACACCTGAGATAAAATTACACCTGTTTCTCATCTTCTAAATGTTTCCTGTCTTTTATTGTCACACAATCTGATATCACATACAGAAAAGATGCTTTTAATCAGTATTTATCCAGTCACAACATGAAACAGACAAAAATAACAAATGTTTTGGTAATTTTTGTATATTTCTGCTCCCTACTTCATCTCACTATAGCTGTCTTTAATTTGGAACATGTTGCAGCTTTTTTTCCATTCATAAAACAACACGGAACACCTCAAAATATCTAACATCTATTTTTAAAAAGGCTGCAGCTACCTTGAGTCGACAGTGATGCTGATTCTGCAGCCAGTCGCTGTCTCTCTTTTCTGACTCTAAGCTCTTCACATTAAAACCGACCTTGTGTTTGTCGGGACAAGGTCAGGGACAGCCAGTCCGGTCTTTGCCTGCTGGACACAGTTTGTGCATTTTAATGTGGCTCAGCTGTGTGTAAATGCAGTCAAAGACACTTGAATCCAGGAACATTTGTCACACCATCAGGGACCCTCAAGAGATTCCTTTTATGCCTGTTTTTTGTGGCTGCAGCCTGCAGAGCAGCCACAAAAAACAGGACCGACACTAGAGGGCAGCAGAGTGCTGCAGTCTCAGCTGGGCTGGGCGAGTCTTTAATTCATTCACAGAAGCTAAATATTGCTCTGAAACACACACTAGCTGAGGATTACTACTGCATTGCAATGAGACAGTTTGATAGCCTTACATTTGTCACACTGGGGTGTCGTGCACAACATTCACAAGTGGCATTTAAAGCCATTCATCTCCTGAACGGTTGCAGCTAGCAGGATTTTCCGCCATTCATGAAAGGCCCTTGTAAATGTCTGCCTGTCTCTGGACATGCTAGCATGTTCTCATCGTTTACGGCAACGTCTGGTGAAGCCAGGCCGGGTTTTGACTCACAGGAAGTGAGGTGGGGGTGTGCAGCCGCCCACTTTAAATGAGACCCTCCGAAAATCCAATTTCAGAAGCCATTTCTGATCATTTGGGCCGTTATTGAATGCTGTTAGATGTGTGTGTGTTTCAAAAGACAGTGCACCTGTTGTGTCTGCAGAATGGAAGGGTGGGGGGTGGTGCAGGAAGAAGATGAGGGGATGATGACGGGATGGCCTTTACTGCAGGGAGACCCCGAACCACCACCACCTCACCTCCCTCTGCTCCACACGCTCTTTGCTTAACTCATTTCCTCCACTTCCTCTACTTAGATTTCACATCATCAGGCTGGAGGACCACAATATTATGGTACCCCCCCACATTCCCCTGCTGCTTTATCATTTATATTCTACTCAGCCGCGTACGATCCATTAATCTGTGTCTCCAGTCCAGCTCTTCACCCGTCCCACCGCCCTTCCTGTTAACCCCATCATCTTACATCACCCTCTCCTACCCTCTGCCTTCACCATCACTCCAAACCTTCTGCTCCTCACTTTGTCCCCTTCTGACCTTCTCCTGACCTACCACGTCAGGGCCTCTGGCTCTGGTTTCCTCTAAAACGATGCCAGTAAGCTCACTTGGAGAGCATCCTCACTTCCCCCCCCCGCCCCCAACACATACACACACCCCTCCGCGGCTACATTAGCTTCACTGACACAGGTCGTGTGCTGTTGGCCTGCCATGTGTGCTTCCCATCTCTTCGGTTGATTCGCCAAACGCCTCGGGGGGGCTTTTTCTGGGAGATTGTAGCTATGGGATACCGACTCCTCACATGTGTGTGTCACTCTCTGATTGGCCCATCCAGCTGCTGGCTGGAGCAGGACCTGCATTAGACCAGTGGAGCTGGCTCATTGATGCTGCCTCTCTCTGAGGGAGGAAATGCCCTCATCCAGTGTTTCCTTCATTAGAGACGATCTTTTTCTCTCCAATCATTAAATATGGAAATACGGCCCCGCGTTCAACCTGATGTCACAGTAAAGTTTGGCTCAGTTCTTGTGGGGTTGATGGGGAAAAACAGACTGGGAAAGCAAAACAAAGCCCTGCTGCTAATGAGGTCCCCCGGCAGCCAGGTTAACCAAAGCTCCCCTGATTCTCTTCACTCTTCCACCCGGAATCTTGGATGTTTTCCTTTGTTTTTTTTATGTTTCATTGTGCAGGAAAAGCTTGGAGGCAGGTTAGGGCACCCTGCTGGGTGATTAGCATAATTTGTCTTCTGGATCTTGCCGATCGCCAGTGAAATCTGCGGCTAATCATCGTTAGCATCAATAAGCCATTATCGGTGATTTATTAGCTCGGCCATGCTGAAAACGAGAAGCACCGTATTCTTAAGTGGGCTTTCCAGTTATTACAATCGACTTCTTGTCTGATCTAAAGCCTCCAATTCCAGCAAAAGTAGTCACAAATGATAAATGAGCTTTTAAACCAATCAATGAAGCCTCAAAAATAAAGAAGAGAACAATTGTAATGCTGCTTGTTTTAATTTGGTGATGGCAACCGTGGGTCTCTCAGCCTTTCCAGGTGTTTTTTATTCTGCGTCCGGCCTGTTTTTCTTCCTGCTAGTGGTGGAATTTAGCTCTGTCTCCATTCCTCCTCCCACTGGTGCAGCTGAATGTTTAACGGCACGCAGATGTCGCATTCTCTGGTCGCATTTTCATACAATATGCATGTGCTCACTCTTGCAGCGCATCTTGGGGAGGGAGAGCTTCCTGTTGCCGCGGGGCCGAAAAAAGTTTGCGCAGTTTGAGGAGGCGGCTTTCTGGAATCCTCATAATTATTCCCTGACAAAAACACGCGAATCCTGCGGCTCAGACGCTTTAAATCGATGCAGCGAGACAAACCCGCTCGATTTTTCTGCGTCCTCTTCAAGGACCCCAATAAAGGCTCAAAAGCAGAATAACAGAATCCAGACAGGAGGAGTATTGAAAGACGGCTGTGTTTATCTCCATCGGGGGACAGGTACTTAGCGTCCACGGATGCTCGATGGACACGCAGTATCGATGCTGCTCGTTTCCAAAAAAGGTCATTGTGAAGGATCCCAGTACCAGTAATCCACCATCACTCAGCAGCCGGTGGAGACCAGCGCCTCACACACCCTTCTGTCAGTTGCTCACCCTCTGAATGTTGAGGATGATGTTTTTGTTGGCATAATGAGGCTGAAAATGAGGCTCTTTCCTGGTGCAGCCATCCAGAGCGGCTCAGACGCCATCATTAGCGCCATTAGCTGGCCCACACGTCAAACTCTGAGGCTGTAATGAAGTGGTACGGAGGTCGTCGAGGCCTTTTAGCGCCACTTCCTCAGAGCATCTCCTGCCTGTGACTAACGCTGGCGTCACATATGCATCCATAGAGGGTATCTATACCAAAACAGCCCCACCCCTCCCCCCCTCGAGGTCCAGACTCTCAACAGTTAAAGCGAATAACTGGGTTAGTGTGCAACACCGACCCGCATCCAGTTACGTTCTAATCCCCCGGAGAGGAAATGATCTCTGTGTCATTGAAAAATGAAGGGTGAGGGGAGGAGGGGGGAACAACAGGGGAGGGTCAACAGAGAGAGAGAGAGAGAGCGAGTGTCAGCGCGTTATTGAATCCGTCACGGGGGCCTGAGGGAAGACCGATGGACTCACTCGGAATGTTAAAATGTCTGTGAGTTTAATATGAAAGTGGCATAAAAAGAAACACTCTCCCAGTTCAAACTGGCCTGAGAGGGAGATGGGAAAAAGGAACCTTGCCTGGGGCATCACCCTTGACCCGGGACTATGGAAGGAAAGGACCCAGACAACACAGTGTGAAATTCACAAAGGCCCCAATGATTCTTCAGCAGAATCCGACAAACCAATAGTGACAGGCAGGGAAACCAAAGTCCAACAGCCAGGAAGAACCAAAAGAATTCCTACAGGTGCAGATTGCAAACAAAAGCTCCAGTAAGGCACAGAGACAACCCAAGCACATTCTGGCCCAGGCCGCCAGGCTCACTGGCCTTAAATACCCCCAGCAAACGAGGACAGGTGTGCTCAGAGAGTGGAGGGAAAATTCAACAAAGACAGGAAGTAGGGGGCGGAGTCAGAGCACACGGTCACACAAAGGCACATGGTGACCAAATCAGAACACAAAAACACACAAGCTCCAAAGAAAACAGGAACATAAGCAACTAAGTTCCCAACAGATCTCTGTGAAAGTGACGCCATGCCTGATGTCTGTGTAGATTCTCACTCATCCAGGTCGTAGTTATCCAAAGTAGATCTCTCTGTGTCAACTGGACTGAAAGGTTTCTTTGAAAACGTTTCGCCCTCTCTCCAGAGAGCTTCTTCAGTTCTAAGTTTGCTGGGGCAGAGCTTGAAAATAGTCAGGCAGCAGATGGTTCTGAGGAGAGGCAACAACGGGCCGGCGATGCGTGCAGGAGAGCCAAGCCTAAAGTCAGCCATTGAACAAGCAACTCTCAAACTGGCAACTGCACCAACACCAACAGCAGCAGCGAGAGAAGGTCCACCTGAGGGACACATCGGGCAGGGGGCCGTACACGGAGCCGCAGATTGGAGATGTGAAATGGAAACAATTGTTATCCCTGTAAAGTTCACACACAATAAATGAAGTGTGGTTTTTTTTGATGGAGCACTGGAGGATTTCATGCTCTAGTAACTGAACCAGTCAGGCAAAGCAGGGCCTCGCAACGGCCGAAGAGACGGATGGAGATCTCTGAGTGTTTGCATTAATGTGCTCAGAGGTGTTCTGAGTGAAGGTGCTGCAGAACAAGAGGGAGGTCTGCCTCAGTGAGAAACACGCCAAGAACCTGCTGCCACCACAACTGGAGAATCCTGGTGTGTGTGTGTGCGCACAGGCATCCATGCTGAATTCTAATTTGGTCATTAGTTCTCCGTCCCCCACCCATACACACACACACACAAACACGCACACGCACACAGGCAGTAGGTTGATCTGTGTGACGGTCCCCCGCCGGCGTGAGATGACGAGGTCACCAAACTGAGCCTCTTAACTTCACAGTTCAATTTGGATTTGCATAATCTCGGCGTTAATTTCCACTGGGCGCGTCTCGACAGGTGACGAACGTGGGAGGAGCCTCGCCATGCCGCCGCAGACAGAACGCAACAAGCTGACGTGCTAAGAATCAGTGACTCTGGTTCGATGCAAACCGACGTGTTTGACTCTCACCTAAACTGAAGACGAGGCCAGATTTTCCCCTTTTTCCAGCGGAAGCATCTCTGAAGTGATGCTAGAGCATCAGAGCAGATGCCAGGTGCTGGAATCAGCAGTAAACGCGTTCAAGCGGAAGGATCCTCAAGGTTACGCTTAGTTAGCGGTAGCAAAATGGCCGCCTCCGACTGAGTTTGACCCACTGACACACTTCCTTCCATCTGCCGCGTGTGAAGCCGCACCTCTGCGCCGCTCGGATGTGAATAATTGGGCCTGGCCGGTGCGAGCGTGCAGATGCGGAGGGAGCAGCGTCAACGAGACAACCTGGAAAGAACAGCCCCGCTGACTCCTCTAATCCGTCTCCTCCAGCCTCCCTCACTCATGCATACATGAGACGGAGAAGCATCCAAGTTGCTCTTAGCTTTTAAAAAGATGCATAATTCAGCAGTCTGGAAGGTGGGAAAGAGGAGAGGAAGGTCTGGCAGAAAAGAGGACGATTAAAGGACACCGAAAGGTTCCTTTCAAAAAGCAGGTTTGATCTGGCAGATGCAGAAACGCTGCTTGAAACAGTCGAGCGTGTGTGTGCTCGGAGAAAAGGGGGAGAAAAGGAAGAGGAGAGGATGGAGGAGGGAGGGAAAGGTGACGACGCAAACAGGTACAACCTCACGCTCGCAGACCAGAGCTGCTCTTTGAGCCGCCTCCTCCCATCCCTTCATCCTCCTGCCTTCCGTCAGACGGCGGCGTGAAGCAGCACAAATTCCGTAATTACCTTTCACCTCTTCTGGTCTCCGCTCCACTTTCCAGAATTCCACAACTTCTCTGCCCCCCACCACCAACACCACCACTGCTCTTTTCTGCCCTGCAACAGAGAAACTCGGGGTGGGGGGGCCCTCACAATCCTCCTGAATTTATTCTGAATGATGAGGGAGCCGGCGAAACCCTATTTTTAGCCACCTTCACTCACTGTACTGTGGCTCTGGGGTGTGTGCACGTGTGTGTGCCGACTGTGCATGAGGTCACAATCAATCGTGGTGATGGAACAGACCAATCAGGTGTGTGCACGTGCCTGACACATGCACGATGAAGATCTTTGGATCCTGTCGCTCTGAGATTAGCACCAATCGATGAGACGCTTATTTTATGCTAATCCGTCCTCTGAGCTGATGCCTCCTGTGTGTGCTGCAGATCTGTGTATTTGTGCACGCGGTGGCAGGATGAAAACACAACGGTGTTGAGTGGAGTCAATATTGTTCACAAAGCAAGCCAACGCATGGGAGACTTCTGAACACAGCACACACACACGCACACACACAGCAGCAACCGGACACGCCCATTAATCGCGTCACACACACCTGCTGGGCCACTAGTGTTTCAGTCTACACTACTGAAAACAATCACCAGGTTACAAAAATCCAAAACAATCATTGAGAGCAAAACTCAACACCGCCACTTGATCTCACATTATTATAACAAATAAAAATAAATACACTACTGGTGTTCAAACAAAATACTGGCAAACTTACTTAACTTGAATTTTGTTGCGGGTTTGGTCATTAAATCTGCCACCAATACTCCAAAAGCACTTTCCCACTGTTTACCGCTGATCTGATGAAATGATACTTTGTGCCAGTATGTTTACATCGCTGTCCACTGACAGGCTTTCTGGCTAGAGCAATAGCACCTTGGCTGTCCTCAAAGACCTTTGGTGGTGCATGAAGATGTTTGTCTATGCCCTCTAGAAGTGGAGTGAGATACAAACGCTCTTCAGTGGTTGCAGCTAGAGCTCACACGTGGGTAGTGCTACAGGGGGCTGCTGTCACCATCTTTGGTTAAGCTTACGGAAGAACCACTTGTACTTCGCCTGTCTTCAACATCAGTGGCCCAGCGCCTGGATGCCCAACTCCGCCTTTTCTCTAACACATTCCTCTAATACTCGTGCCTTTTCAAAACATGTTCCACTGTACCCCACTGCTGTTCTGTGGGTTTGGCAAAATACTGTGACAGTTTGCTTACAATAAAACTTAAATCAGGTCTAGTACAGACTTAAGTAGGCGAGGCGCCCCACAGCCTCTGTGTACCTTGTACCTTCACTCAATGGTACGTCACCTGTATGGGTCAGTTTTTGCCCACACGGTGTGGATCTAGGCTTACACTCCTGCATGCTGAACCTCTCCAGGATTTTCCCAACATTTCCTGCCTGTGACATGAATACACAGCCATCACTCTGGTTAAAATCAATGCCCAGAAAGTGTTAGTTTCATTTTCAACCTTGTGGTAAGCATGTTCTTTACATTCTTCAAAACCAGTTCATCACTTGATGCAATGATACCCTCATCATCAACCCAAATGATCATGATTACCTTGTCATGTTCCCTCTGGCTTGTATAGACACAGCGATCAACCTGGTTTTGTATAAAATCATTTTGAATCAGATATTCATGGAAAACTTTGTTCCAATTTCTGCCAGATTGCTTTAACCCATACAGTGACTTCTTTAATTTACACACCAATTTCTCATTTGTGGAGGGTTTCACCTCATACCCCTCTGGTTGTTCCATGTAAATCTCAGTATCTATTGGTGCATTTAAGTAAGCTGTCTTCACATCCATTTGATGCGAGACTAAGTTCTCGCTTTTTGCATCAATACTCTTATACTTGTCAAGCCTGCTGTAGGAGAAAAGTCTCCTCATAATCTATTCCCATCTTTTGGGTGTACCCTTTTGCCACATAGCTGGCCTTGTATTTCACAGTACCATCAACACTGGCATACACCCGTCTACCCCCCACTGCTTTCTGACCCTCAGGTAAGTTAGTTAGGGTGAATGCATTTCCTCATCCATTGCTTTGACCCACTCTGTTGATTTTTCTGACCTCACGGCCTCTCTGAATGGAACTGGTATGTTACATGTTACTCTGGAACAGTAATCTATGTTAATGTAGCCTTCATCAGTCTCATCATCAAAAATGTACTTATATCAGCGACTCGCCTGCTCACGGTGCTTGATCAAGATGATCACCGCAGTGGAAACGCATTCCAGTCTTTGACTTTCTGGGCCCATAACCTGCTGGCAGGTTCAAAACACAACGGTGTTGCGTGGAGTCTGTTCGCAAAGCAAGCAAAACGCACAGGAGACTTGAACTTCTGAACACAGCACACACACACAGAGCAGCAGCCAGCTGTGTGTGAGGTCTTTTATTGAACACGCCCATTAATCGCATCACACACACCTTGTTGACTGTAAGTAACCAGGTGTGTCCTCAGGATTGTGTAATGTTTTGTTTAACCGGTGACATATAAATGTTTGGTCACTGTGGGGCGCTGTGCTCTAATATTGATGAGTTGATTTAAGTGAAGAAGACATCAACCAACTTCCTCTTCCTGTTTTGTAAATCAATGTGTCAGTATCCTAAATAAAGACTCCATGCCCGACTAAGATAAATGTCTATCCATCATATCTCTCCCAAACGCATCGTGCTGCGACAAATACAGACGAAGTAAAACTCAACACACCTGCTGGGCCATTAGTGTTTCAATCAACACAAGTGAAAACAATCACCAGGTTACAAAAATACAAAACAATAACAGAGCAAAACTCAACATGTGTGCCAGCGTGTCTGTATCCATGCCCGCGTGTGTGTGTGTGTGTGGGGCCAACTGATGTCTGTGCAATTAGCCGGTGACCCAATTCTCTCTGGCTGTGTCTTCCGGCTGCTGTCTTCCGGCTGCTGTCATGGATTTACTGTTTCATCGTTACCCAACTGCTCGTCTGCGTTGCCGCACTGTGGAAAACCTCGCAATTTCAGCCGCACACACTCCATCTAAGGAGAGTTCAATCGATCTCTACGGGTCGGCCCCCCCTCCCCCGACAAGAGCTGCTTGTGATCTTATAACACCAAAGTGATCTTATTACTCGCCGCTGCTCTACTGCGTGGATGATGACCTTGACTCTGACTTTTTGGGTGACTGCAGTTGAAGGAATTCACACCTGAATTTACCCACAAACGTTGCCATGGTGACATAAAGTGAACCCCGACACCTAACACTTTTCCCCAAAAAGTACCTGGTAGCAGGAAGGACTTTTCAGAGTCCCAGAAATTCTTAAGGGGCGGGGCTATCTGCTGAAGAATGCTGATTGGTGGAACACCATTGCAGCCTTTATTACACCAACCAGGACCCCACCCCAGGACGGAAGAGCAAAGGACCACCGATGGCGTCCCAATAAATGCTCCTGGAAATGCGCAAAAGGCCCGATTCATTCATTTCCTGGTTGTTAGATTAGACAAAATGAGCTGCTTAACATGGTAAAAGGTGCTGTTGAAAATGTCCAGCATTATAAATGTCCCTTTTATATTACTTGTAATAATAATAGTGCTCAGCCTGTCCTTATCTGCCTGTAGGAAATGAAGCAGTGAGCCAGAAGAGCTGAGGTCAGCATCACGCCACTGCATCTAAACTGCACGGCGCTCGGCTGGAGGCGTCGTAAAAGGTAATTGGCATGTAATCACTGCGCTAATTCACTTTCTTAAATCAGTGTCGACGTTGTCTCCGCTCGCGGCCGAACAAATCAGGTTCCGTTCTGCGTGAAACGAGTCTGACTTTCATTTTATTGAGGTCGGCGGCGGTGGCGCCGAGGACGGACGGCGGCTCTCAGTGACCCAAACTAAAGAAACAAGCTGTACTATCTCTATGCTAACTCATGCTTACATACTCGGAACGGTCAGCGACGCTGAAGCTGATGCTCTCCGAGTTTAAATCTCCCTTTGTTGTGTGTATTAGCGCACGTGGCGTTATCTGCTCGCGCACTTGTGTCGACTGCCGCCGTACTCTTCCGTTGCCATGGTGAACTCCCTTTGGCCTACAGCCAGTGCATATGTGGACGTGGGCCCGGCCATGCGTGTTGTGTTCTTCTATCCGCGTGCAACGGCTGAGACACGCGCCGGCTAGCGCTGTGCTATAGGATGCACATGGCCTCCGCAGTCGGCTGTTGGAGTCGAGGTGATGATGAGTCAGAGGAGGTGGGAGGAAGAGGAAGACTCTTTTCATCCTCCAGTCAGGCTGTTTTTCTGTCCTTTTCTCAGATTTATTTTCTCTCTACGGCGGTAAAAAGAGACGGTTGCTGTAGCGACGACTCGTATGTGCACACTAACAAAAACAGAGGCAGTCAATAGCTTTTGGGACAGAAAATCTGCTCCAGGAGTTTCTGGTATCAAAGAAGAAAAAACTAACAAACTGCCATTTTTTTATTTAATTCATGGCACATTGGGGGTGTTTTCACCTTATTTTTGATAAATCTACCAGTGAAAACATCACGTTAACCCGCCTCTGCCCGTCAGTGTAAAGATACAGGCGACATCGTGATTGTTTTCGGCTTTTAATTCTCTTAAAACCTTGTTTGAACTCACAAGGTCAGCCGTTCTTTCTCTTCTCAGAACTTTATCAGCTTTGCACTGAATTCAGTCGTTTATCAGTTTCATTATAGCCTTTAATGGACACTGAAAACTCCTCCTCCTCCTCTCGTCACCTCCCTCCAGCACTCCTCTGCTCCTCATCTGATCTAGTTTATCCCCTTCATCGCTCCTTTCACTGCCTCACAGTCTGTTATCAGCTACTTTCCCTTTTTCCTGTTTGATTCTAAGCCCCGACCACCCATCCACCCTGTGCTCTGCGTGGGTTCAAGTCCCATCTGAACATTCTTAAGCATGAGCTCACGTGATGTATTTTTCCCCATTTGCAATACTTCTCTCTTTCCCCCAACCTGCTCCACCCAGCAACAGCCTCCACTGGCCCCCCTCCCCCCGCTGTGACTGGGAATACATGCGCTCGCACAGGTACGCTGGCACGCGCTCTCACAGCAGATCTGATGACGCCAGATTTAGCTTCAGAGCTGCGATCTTCAGAGAGAGAGCCTTTTTTTTGCGGTTACCATGGCGACAGCAGTGATACAGCGCGAGGCAGGTTTCCTCATAAATGCATTCGGATTGAGCACATCCCCAAATAATTACACTTGGGTTGGGAGCTCACTCCATGCCAGTGCACGGAGGCGCGTGCACCATCTCCACACCAGGAAGGCCTCAGAGATACACATAAAATAAGGTGAAGTAGATTATGGGATACCAAGCTGTCCCAAGTCCACACAATCATACCTGATGTTTACTTCATTAAATGCAAGCACAATTCCAGGAAACTTGGAGAGTCCTTGGGAGGTTGCAGACTTTGAACTGGAACCGTACTTGGATTCATTGTAAAAGAAAGAAAATCTCTGGAACAGTGAAGATGTAATTAGCGCCTGTCTCAGAGCCTCAGAGACGCTGCGGCAGAGAAATATTTCATCTTCGGTGGCACTTAGCCTCTCCGTGACACGACACGTCTCCGAGCAGAGCGCAACACAAACGGAGCAGACAGAGGAAGCCACAGCCGTTCTAGGGGAATGACCCAAATTAAAGTCCGTACAGTCTTTCAACCCCTGCTGGGAACTTCACCGACAGACTCCGGAGCTGGAGCAACACTTTTATCACCTCCTATCACTCCTTTTCCACAAAGATCTAACTAATTGGAAATACTGCATAAAAATTGGACATTTACTTTTAAGATGAATACTTTTACAAACATACACAGATCTGCATCTGTGTGTCCCAACTAAAACTGAAAATGGGCTGGAAACCCTGAGAATCTGCTTTAAAACACTTCTAATATCTTTTTTCATGTCTTGTATTTGTGCCCTTGTGATTGGGAACATATATTAAATTAAATTAAAATTAAATAGCACAAACTCTAATTTCAAATGTTAAAGCTTGAAGAACATACTGTATAAAGCTAATGCACAGCTGTAGATCAGTGGCGGCTCCTGACAGATTTCTCAGGGGGGGCAACTGTTGCGAAGATGGTCAAGATGACCCATTCAATGGTATAATAAAAATAATGATAATAATTAAATAAAGTCAGACAGTGAACTTAAAGTGTTACATTGCATTGTTTAATTTGATTTCCTCTTCAACCACAAGATGGCAACACCAGAGCATGTCAAATGTCTAAAATACAAAAATTTGGATCAACAATAAAACGGTTTCACGGTGGCCATCAACAACACTGTTAACACACTATCTACATTCATGAATGCCATAGTGATAATCAAATCAATTTATACTATCATCAAAGTTGTAGTTGATCAGATCTTTCCAGAACATATTCATAGTATATAATATAGAATCAATACAACTATTTACCATTCAACATTTGGAGAGTACAACGTAACTCACTATTTAATACTGTAACACACTGTGTGTTGAGTGTGTTACACACTCACGCTTGTCTTGTCTCTCATCACTTGCATTGAAATTTGCTTCGTGTTTCTTCACCTTTTCCCAGAGATGGTGCTTATCAGTGGCACCTGTCCTTGTCCAGGCGGTGTCCGTGCTGGCGTCGGGGTGAGTTAGCACACGGGGCTAGCGGAAGAGAGCGTTAGCCACCTCACACCCTGCTAGCTGCGTTTTCCGCTCGTACCAGCTCCGGTTAAATCCGCGACTGTATGTTTCCCCCGCTTTTGTTGCTGTCTCTTTGATATTTAAATTATGTCTGGGGGTCCCAAGTCTTTTATAGCCAATTTATCCGCATTATTTCTACGACTGAACGGTAATTTTTTCAGAGAAACGATGGAGTTGCTTGCGTTGGCAGCTGATGACGTTGCAGTCTCTTCACGCGCACATCACGCACCAGTACATATGACGTAATCGCATTGGGGCAAGCCCTCCCGGAAGCTATAGAAATTAATCATAGGGTATTAATCATAGGTTCAAAATAGGGGGCTTCTGGCCTGAAAGTGACATTCAGGCATGTAACAACGATATTCACGCTGCTGATGGGACAATAATATTCAGACTAAATAAACTCATTTTTTCTCTTTTTTTTCCCGTGTGGCTTAGGGAGGGCGGTGCACTATCGCCCACTATGGGCCAACTCCCCCTGCAGATGTCTGTGTGTTAAGGGTCCAACACTGATCTCCTGGGTGATTGCTTGCACGCTTTTATTGCAGCGGGCAGCAACAACTTCCTGCGGCGGTCAGTGCCAACAGCCAATAAAACCGCAGCCTAAAAGAATCTGTCTGAAGCCATATATTTTAAGTACAAGTATCAAATAATCACTATTACCATGGCAACTATGTTGTGGACAGACAGTGTGACTACTGAGATGGCTGAGAAAGAACGCAAGAAGGAGAACAAGAGGAAGAAAGAGAGGAAAAGACTGGAAAGGGAGCGTTAAAGACTGGCAGGAGCATTCACCTTGACCTTGGAGGCACCTCCTTCATTCAACCATTTACACACACACACACACCATTGGGGCCACTAAAGAAAGTGTTGTCTGGTGGCCAAACCTGACTTGAATGCTGCAGCTTCCTTCACTTCCTGCCTGTTTTTGGAGCAAACAAGAGACTTTTTTTGTCTTTTGTGTCCCTCCACACACCCCCACTGGCCCCGATCGGTCCTGCCCAGGTCTGCTTTGCTGGAGGGACGTCAGCGGACAGCGTGACACGGAGCTGAGTGGTCCGACAGCATCACTCCTACTCATCATCACGCCACTGCAGACTGGAGAACTATTGTTCCTACATGGCCGCCTGACGCCGTTTTTACAGCATGATGTCACCACAGACGACCTTTGCAGAGTTCTCACAAACAATGTGATTATCTAAACTGACTTTTATTGTCCGTCGTGTCGTAACTGCACTCTTTAATTAGCATGAAATCAGGGGACAAATCTGTGACATTTGCTGTTAATGTGATAACATCTGATCCAGCCCTGCGCTCCATCTGCCCGCCTGCTCCGGGAGATCGCAGACGGAGCCGCCAGGGCTCGAGTAAACCTCACGTTTGAGCCAAGATGGAACAAAAGCAGCCTTCCAGACGCTATCCTCACTGATATGAAAGTCTGTGATAATAAAGAAAGTCAGTTTCCTGACAGGTTAGTGCTTGTAGCTACATGGCTAATTCAGATAGCACGTTCCCTTGAATCAAAGTGACACATAAAAGGCTGAATTCTGTCCCTTTAAGGGCTGACTAGCTGTTATCACGATTATCTCATCTTTTAATCTGAAAACTCATGTTTTTCTACTTCAGATAAGCGTGTTAATGGCGTAAGGGTGATTATTAATGTCACCAATGGGCAGACGGAGGAAAACAATCTCTAAATGCTGAAAAAGGCACAAATTGTCAAGTTTTGTGGTGAGGATCCAAGTGCACAACAGATGAATAAAACCACATTTTATTCCTTACACAGGCAGGTACAGGGTCAGGCAAACTTGTCAGATAGAGAAGGCAGACAGGTTTACCTGCAAAATCAGGTCAGAAACAAGTAGGTTCAAAAACAGGCAGTCAGGAAATAAACACAATGCTGGAAGCCTCTGCATACAATCACACAAGCAACGATCTGGCAAAGCGTCTGTCGGTGTCTGCAGCTTGAGTAGCTATGCTGATTGCAGGCGAGGTGCAGGTGTGGCTGATCAGGAACGCAGAGCAGGTGTGACGGAGAGGGAGGGAGGCACACCGGAGCAGACCGGCGGCCGTTACACCAAATAGAACAAAACACCCTCCATTCAGTGTCTGAAAGATGTTATTATTAGTTCTTGTTGTTGCTAAGACAACCAGACCCCTTTTCTGTCTCCTCATTGTGTCACCAAAAATAAATAAATAATTAAAAAAAAATAAAAATAAATAAATAAATAAAAAAGGGGACAAAACTGGTTCATCAGCTGAACCGGTCAGACAATCTGGTTCAGCCCAGCGAAATCACATGGTTCCTGTTGTAGTCTGGATCCAACACACTCGGTCTGGGTGTCAGTTAGCATCAGGTAGCATCTGTTAGCATGGAGACACTGCCGGGAGTGTAGGAAGCAGCTCTGAGCCGTCTTCTCCTCCCAGCTCTACTCCTGATAACAAACTGTCCAACAATAAATTCTTTCTTCACGTCTGTCGCCCGTCTTCTCTGGCGTGAGCGCACGCGCCTCTCATCCGTCTCTGTCCATCTGTCTCCGTCCATCTGACGGCGGAAAGAGCTGGTTTACAAAAGTGGAACTCCTTTTATTTAATATGCAAAATGTGTCAAAATACGGTTAATTTAAGAAATAAAAAAGGACCCCAGAGTAGAATTCCTGGCTGTTTCTGCTCTGTTTAATGAGGAATGTGGCCTCTGTTCCGCAATACTGCAGCTATTTACTTTATAAGAGGATTTCTGAAACTCGCAGTGTGTGTGTGTGTTTGTCCGTGTGTGTTCTCGCTGATTCTCCCTCACAGTGATGTAGATGGATTTAATTAGGGCTTAATGTGGTTTAATTAATGGGAGGACTCAGGTGAGCTGTGTGTGATCACACACTCCTGTATCTGACGGACATGGTTCAGTAAATCCCTCCAGCCTCCCCGAGCTGCTCCCCATGACAACAGTGAGTCATTTTTCTGGGGCTTAGATACACACACACACACACACACACACACACACACACCAGGTAGAACTCTTGTTTAATAACACGTTCTGTGCATGTTACGGTCGGCTGGTGCTCTGGGCAACTCTAGGTCCTGATTTGTGTGACAAGGTCGCACCAATGTCATTTTCTCTGGTCAACAGACAGCTCACAAATACCGACACCACACTGGGTCTGAGCTTATGTTTTCCCCTCTTGTGTCCTGTCCTCATGGTGGTTCACTTGTTACCTGAACCACCTCCAAATCTGGTTCAGTTGTGTTTTCTTTCTAAGGTTGTTCACCTCTGTGCTTGTTATCTAAAATCAAGTTACCACCCTAAACTTTCTCCTGATGTTCACCTCTGCACCTTTTACCTGGGCTACCTCCAGCCATGGAAATGGTCTACATTTGCTGTACATCAGGTGATTCTCTGACAGATAAACATAAACTGGAGAAGTCTGCTGCATCTGAGGTGGACTCCAGGTGTCCTGATGAAGAAATGTAGCTTGTTAACAGGAATAAACATTTGCTCCTGCTGCAGAGACGCAAGCCAGACATATAGTCTTTATTAAGTCAGATGTCTTGACCTCAAACTATAGTTCGTACTGTTAGCTTTGGAGGAAAACGCCTGAGGAGGAGATGATGTTGTGCAGGCGTGATCGATAGTGGAAGTAAAATAAACGTCAGACGCTTCTTTTCGTCCTGTCGCAGCTGTCTCGGTTTTAGAGGAATAAGCTGATGATAGATGATGGCGGCGCAGTGGGAGGCTGGTCTGAGGTCAGGCAGCGGCCATGGAAACAGAAGTGTGTGTGTGTCTGCATACATGAATGCTTAATGATGATGGTGGTTCGACCTCTGTGGACACGCTACAGATGGGTACGGGGCTAACTGGGCTGATGGGTGCCTGCTGGGGTGAAGGACGCTGGAAATTTACCTTTATTGGCCAATACAGGAAATCTTAATTTATGAGCCATTTATGCTATTTTAAGCAAAAACACAAGCTAATTCACATTAGCTTCATATTTGTTTGTTGCTTGAGGTGGAGGAAACCAGCAGGTGTTGGATGACTGTTTTCCTGGAAATTATTTCTTCTACTCTTTAGCATGACGGGAGGTTGAAGTCCTTTCCAGCTTTCATGGTGTCAATTACAGGGCTTTTGTTTTTTTAATATTGGAGGCCTGATTTAGTCGGAAAGTGCTGGAAATCTCCAAAGCGGGCTAATGGCATTAGCTCATATGGTTTTGGTTCTAAAAAAGTCTTTCATTTCATGGTGCTCAGTGAGAGAGGCAGTCTTTGATTATGATTATCTAAATAATCTCATTATAGACTCTGTCTTTCCATACAGAAATCCATTAATTTTTAATTTGCTTAACAAAAAAAAAATCTGATTATCCCTTCAATTGAAATGACTTCATGCAACGTTTCTTCATGCTTATATTGATACAATGTCAGAAGAACAAGCTAGCAGAGGCGCCCATAGCAAACAACAAAAAACCCTTCTTCAGATAGTTCCTGTGGTGGAAAGGCAAGAGTTCCTGGTGAATTTAAAAAGGACATTGTTAGTTTCGCCCACTTTGACGCATCTTTCTTCCTGTCTCATTGTGAGGCGTCGCTGAGTTTGTCCTGCTTGACCCCGAGTGTGTGAAATGTCAGCAGGACATCGACGGTCTGACGGTCTGACGGCCAACAGAACGTGGAAGACACGTCTGAGGCACTGACATTTTAGGGAGGGGCAAATATGAACTATTGGTTGCCTTTTGAGCTCGGCTCTGTGTTAGCGCATTAGCGTGTCCTATGACCGAGAGGTTTATGATTAATGTAAACTTCCTGCTGTCTGACACATGAAGCTGTAGTTGTGCTGGTGCTGGACAGTTTCAGAGCACACTTGTTCACGTTACGACCCTCAGAGTTCTGGGAAACCCAGGAAAATATGTTTATATTAACTTCCTAACAGTCAAAACTGTTTTTTAAAGGCTAACTGTCCTCAAAGTGTAGCTTTTACTCTACAATCTCATGTCTTAAAACTCGCAAAATAAGAAAAAAATGTTATTAAAAAATACAAATATTACGATTCAAAATTTCTAAGAAGAAAAATGTGAGAAACCGTCTGAGCAGACTTACAATCAGATTATTTCCTTTAATTTGACTTTTAACTCTTTTTTCGATCTAATCGAATCCTGATTAAAACCAGAAAAATCTAATATCTGGAGACCGCCTGTAATATCGACATCAAATCTGCATTCACAGCGTCCCCCTGGGCCGATTAATCCCACCAGCGTCATCTTTATCAATGTGCGCTCACATCTATATCAGAGATCAGAGGATATTAACATCGACTGGGAGAAATGGTTCCCACAAATCTAAGAAGGATCGGGGAACTGAGGTTGAAAGGAACGTGTTGCGGCTCAAAAATCGAGTTTGGCTGAATTAAAAAAGCTCTTTTCCAAATTGAAGTTGAGCCTAACGTCCTCGGATCCGCGACCCTGCAGCACGTGACAGCGCTGGAGGGCTTTCTGGGGATTTCTGCTGTTTCCCCTCACCCTGCGAATGCCTGGAGATGTTGTTCCAGTCTGTGTCCAGCTTTCAAAAAAGTTAAAATTAGGGCGGGAGCTGACAAGGACAGTCAAGGACAAGCCCACCACCACCACCACCACCGAGAGGCGGCAGCAGCAGCACAGAGAGGGTCCAGGACTCGCTGTAGCCTCAGATGTAGCATTTCCTAGCTTCTTTTTATCTTGACTTCCTTGTGCATAAGATGAGAATGAAAGGGGAGGAAGAAAGAAGAAACATCCACAGGGAAGGAGACCCTGTTTTTACTGCTCACAAAGGAGAGGACGTACACCTCCACACTAGGTTATTGACCGTTCACCTACAACATCGAGAAAACGCGCCCGGGATTAGACGGTTCGTTGTCCAGCTGCAGAGATTTGATGTATGTTTCCCACAAAAGAACTAAACAGCACAATAAATGAACATGTTATTCTTCTTTTTAAACCTGCATTTTTTCTGAGATTAAAATACCTGAGCAGGGCTTATTTGAATCACTGGGAATAATGTACGCTAACTTTAAGTCTCTCAGCTGGAGCTTCGCAGGAAAAGCAGCCGTGGCTGTTTTCCTTCCCTGATCCACCAGGAGCTGTGAAGGTGGGGAGGGGCAGAGCAGAACCTGCAGGAAACACTGTCTCAGCGAGTTGGCCAGCTTCTGTCTGCAGAATGGTCGGAGGGATGTTGTCCACAGGGAGACGGCGCAAAGAATCCACTGGCCTGAAACAGATCTTTGAGCTGTAGTACCTATTGTGGCCTCAGGCGTCGCTGTTGTCGCAGAGAAATAGCAGTTTGAAGAAACCGTGATTTTCTGCACCCAAATTCTCCTGAATGCATCGGAACAGAGATGACTTCCTCCAGCCCTCCATGATCAGACAGCCTCCCCAGGAGGACTCTGTCCGCCACAGCATGGCAGCAACAATCAGGCAGTCACACCTCGGGAACAGATGAGGCCCCCGCGCGTTACAAACCCTCCTTTCATCCGGAGGTGTTCCTCAAGGCTCAGCGGGCGACCGTTCTTCACTCTTCTCATCCACTAATTTAGTTCGGAGTATTGAGTTTTAGGTGCAGCGCTGACAGGAGAGGTTTACTTCGCTTTAATCTCGTCGGTGTTAAATATAGAGGATCTATTTTGGACAGCCTGATGAGACGTCCGCCTGCTTACTGTCTCATCTGTGGGACTGTTTCAACTTAGCCTCTTATTCTTGATCATTCCTGTCATCTTCTCTGACATCAGCCTCGTGTGTGTGTGTGTGTGTGTGTGTGTGTGTGTGTGTGTGTGAGAGGGAAGCATTCAAGCAATCTGGCAGGATGTCAGTGATCAAGGGAAGGTTGTTTGTCTCTGTCAATCAGGCGAACGTGCGAAGCGTCTGGTCTGAACTCTGCTTCTCTGACTGCAGTTTGACATGCTCCCTGCAGACCAACCTGTGATGAGTCCACAAACAAAAATAGCTGCTTCGCCTCCAATTGGTCATCGTCAAGGCAACAAGTTCCGCGCGTTTGTCTCCCGCCTGTACCGCCGACCTTTGTGATTGGGCCTGAACACGATTCATTAATATTCAGAGTCATCAGTCGGGAACATTTCCCTCCTGATGGAAACCAGGTTTTCAACAGTGATCCCTCCACACACTGACAACCGGAGGAGCCTAATTGGGGTTTCAATTAGGGTTCTACCGCACCAGGATGCCCCCCCCGCCCCTTAATTAAAACCTAGAAGCGGTAATTACTCCAGGAGGTGAGCGATGGAAGGAGGCACATAAAGGGATGGATATACAGAGGGAGGGGAGGTGACAGACAGGGGAACCATTACAGTAAATCAGCTCAGGGCTGATGATGGGATGGAAGGATGGGGGGGCGAAAGTGAGGGATGTGGAAGAGGGAGGGGCACAATTTATTTGGATCTCAAAGGAGAGGCGGAGGGGAGGGGAGGGGAGAAGAGGACACAGAGGAGAAAGATAAGTGGGCTCTAATGGTCGGTCTGCGGGCCCGAGCGGGGAGGGCTGGGGGTCTGGTTGCTAAGGTAACGGCCACCGCTTGTTAAAAAGGGTCCATCAAGGAGTCAGCAGCAGGTGTCCGTCTGCAGCCAAATACTGAGGCGGTTCCCTGAACAACAGGCTAGCGGCAGCGGCTACATCCCAATCATAAACGCTGGCCAGAGCCAATTTACGAGCTCCAGAGCGAAGATGGTGCTCGTGGAGTCCTGGAACAGGGACCCTCTCTGGGGCCGAGCGGGACTAAATAAATCACATCAGACCCACTGCGAAGACTTTTAAGGTTGTTATGGAAACAGCGTATGGATCTTGTAATGTTTCTGGTATCTGTACGAGCCTGAGAAATGTGTCGGGTGATTGATAACGTGCAGCAAGGGTTGCTGACTGTTTAAACGATTTTCTCCACTGCTGGGCTTCAGAATCAGATTTATTCTCGCAGGAAACAACCACAGAATCTGAGAAATAAGTGTGCTGTTATGAGCTGGAGAGGATATATCCATCTGTACGCTAGCATTTAGCTACGCTCTCGCTGCTGTTGTTATAGTCCTCATCTGAACTTGGTGGCATTTTCAGGATTTTTTAGCGGCGCGCTAAAGCTCAGGTGTGAGGCAGGAACCGACTCCCCGCCTTTGAAGCGTCTGGCGCTGGTTCTGTGTTTGAGACGTCGCAGTCATGTGTAATTCGATGATCAAACATCAGCAGGTGGTGTGTCGCCGCCTCGTTAAGTAGATCCAGAAGAGCCTGATGATTTACCTCGATTCAACACAAGCAAGCCCGTTTGTTTTCAGTGCTCCACAGGTGGTCCTATCTGCTCCCTAAATCTGTCTGAACGACCCAAATCTTAGCGAAAGACTTATGCACATGCACGTGCACGTCTTTGGGTCCTCAGGGGCTCTGAAAGCCGTTTGACCTTGACTATTTCAGTCATGCCCTCTGCTCTCCTCCAAACAGCCGTGTCCTGATGTGCTGACCTGCAGTTCAGCCACAGCAGAAGTGATGTGAGAAGTGAAAGGGACCCTTCACCCCCACCCCCCTCCCCTCCCCTCCCCCCACCACCACCAGGACAGCCCAGGACCTGAGACAGGAAACAGCAGCAGGTGGAGACCGACCGACTCTCCTGCACGTGCATGTGTGCGGGCCACGTGAGAGGTGGACATGAAAGCTGAGGAATCGACCGCCTGAGTGCGTCTTTCGGTTTCGCTCCGCCGCACATCTGTGCATGTACGTGTGCACGTGGGCAGCGAGGCTGATGCGGCTATCCTTTGATGAGCACGTCTCAAGCCCAGTGACCTAGAAGTTGGTGACAGAGCTAGCAATAGCTGCAACCCCGGCCCCCCCAACACGCACCTCTCCTGGATGCTTTAAAGGCCTCCAAGATTCGTCAAAAAGAGAAGCAAACTTGTTTATTGGAGTTTGGACTGCGCACACTGCCGGTTGGCGTCGTGCACCTGACAGGATGCAGCATAAACAGGCTCGCTCTGGTGCACCTGTCAGCCTAGCAACCATCAACCTGACTGACGGGGACACGGAGGAGTTCCTCGGTGGGAACAGGAACAAACATCACCCTGAATCTGACACCATCGACGGGCATGAAGAACTTCAGCTGGGCGAGAAAGTCTTAACTTCGAGCCTGTGAGAATGCTGGAAATGAAGAACCTGCTAAGAAACTGCAGGTATCCATGGCAACAGCAGCAATCAGGAAAAGATGGGAGTTAATATAGTGTTTATATGACCCTCTTTTCAGAATAACGTCTGCAGTAAATGTTTGTTTTATATTTCTTCCTCTGATGTCCTGGATTCAAAAGGTGACCTTAGCGGCCAACAGACATTTTCATCTGCTTTATATTTTCATCATCAGGCTACAAATAGTCTCTTTTTTTTGTTATTTTATTTCTGTGTTGTGTCACAGAAATAATTGTGGTGTCTTCGTTACCAACTGGGATTGAGACCCAGCTTGAAGAGGACAGCCAGCCTACTTTTAGAATTAGCTTCTTTTAGCTCATCGCATAAAAAGGTTTTCAGACTGCTAACTTGCTTCATCAAAGTCAGCTTTCCAAACAGCCATTTTTTATGTAATTTGAATGAAAAGTCATAAAATCAATCCAATAATATGCAGGTGAGCTTGGAAGCTGAGCTAGCTAACATTATCGTTGCAATGCCACCGTTTCTCCTCTTTAAAATAACACATAAAAGGAAGAGAGGTGGGAGGAAGTTGGTCTTTTTCAAATTAGTGACCCTTTGCTCCTCCACCAGCTCTCGCTTCCACGTTAGCTTCGATAAAGCCGACATATCAACCCAGGGGGGAAACAAGCAGGAAGTGAGGTTCTGACCCACTGAGTCACGTCTGCCAGTCGCTTTGAAACCAGCCACTGGCAGCATCCAATCACAAACGCAGCAACTCCTTTCCACTGAATCCAATTGGAAACACTCCAGCGAAGGTGAAATATTTATCTTGTTTTTTTCCACAACAGCGAACAGCGGACTTATATCACTGAATTATGCATTTATTCAATAGGATCAGTCACAAACTGCTGCGGTTAAAATGTTCGCACAGGAAAGATGGAGCAAAGGGAGGAACAGAAAGGGATGGAAACATGGAAACGGGTGGAAAGAAGAAGGGAGTGAGGGATGTCGAGCGGTTCCCAGGAGTCCCGATACATCTGCAATATGAAAGAAGCTTTGAAATGAGGAGGGTGACTTCACCAATAGTTCAATCTAATATGTGGTGCATGTGTGTGTGTGTGTGTGTGTGTGTAGGTCTGTCAGCATAATGCCCTGGTTTCTATCTGCTTGTCATTACATGCGCGGATGCCTGCGAGTGCTTTGTGGAGCCTGTGTGTATGAACTGACATTTCAGTAAAAGCCTGTTAAACTGCCTGCTTCTTCCTGGTTGATCTGTCGCCAATATGCCAGTCAGCTCAGTTTAATAAACGTTGCCTGCTGCATTTGCACCTTTGGATGGCTCAGTCCTGACACTGTTTGACTGATTTCCATTATTAAATCTTAATTCCTCTAAAACAAGGGTCGGAAACCTCCGGCGCGCAGCCCAAAACTGGCCACACCACAACACCATCAACGGCCTGCTGACAAGAACGTTAACAGTGATTCTGCTGATTAACATCTAAAGGCTTGTCTTTTGAAGTGTTTTTCTTTTATTTTGTCTTCAGGGTCTGAAGGTTGTTGTTTATATTATATATTATATTCAGGGTTTCGGGTTGCTGTGCCTCATGTGGACAGTTGTGAGATGAAACATTTATTTTAAGCAAAATGCTGTTTATGAAGAAGGAAACTGCTGACCAGGAAAAATAAAGCCAGATGCTGTAACTCTAAAAGTCAAACTAGTTGTGGAGGGGAGGGAAGTGCTGGGACTGAGGCAGGAGACTGGCTGTCCTGGGGAGAGGACACCAGAACCAGGTTATCTGAGGCAGCAGCACAGAACCCCAAAGTCTCAACCCAAAACCTTCCAGAAAACCGAATACAAAAAAAACCAACCCAGAGAGCAGGAAACCACATTAAGTCTTTTTAGAGTCGAGCACTTGGTTCACCACGAGCCACTGCCACCAAACTGGCAGCAAATGCGAGGAGCAGCGGGCTTTTAAGCTGCAGCTGATCAGAGCTGACGTGGAGCAGCTGGACTGATGACGGAGGCAGAGCAGGTGTGTGGGGATGGTTGGAGAGAGTGGCCCAGTCAGGAGAACCACAGGAAGGAAAAAGGCACAAAAATCACAAAAACGCTGACGTTAGCCTGAACTAGCACCAAAGAAATGAAGTTACATAAACACAGATAAACCTAAAACTCTGTTAAAGACTGTGGAACATGCACGTGCACGTGCAATCAGGCACAGTTGATGGTGTGAGTAGGCTGACATGAGCAGGTGCTCTTGGCACCTGGCTGTTGATTGTGGTTGATTGAGTGTGTGTGTGTGTAAGTGTGTGTGTGAGTGCAGCAGCAGCAGGTCAGCCGTCACCAGGACGACTGACGTACCCGTCGGCCTCTTCCTTCCTTTCTTCCTCTGTCAGGCTGGAGGAGATAACGAGAGAACAGATGAAAGCCTGATTGTTCTTCATCCAACAGTTTAACTCTGATGAGACGTTTTCTCATTTTCTCCTCGAGAGATAAATGATGGATAGAAGATCCGGAGAACCTGAGTGACAGGCAAATAAGACCCAAACACGTTTCTGGTCTCCATCAGATCCTTCCTGTCTGAGGTTTCTCATCCCTTTAATCCTGATACAGGATCTAGAAACGGTGATATCGGCTGCTAGCGTCACCGTCGTGTAACGTTGTGGAGGAGAGATAAAGGAGGAGTTTGAGCGGATCCATCCCTGATGAATATTTTATAGGTTTCTCTATTCTGTGAGGAGAATTAGAAAAATGAAGACTGACGAAGTTCAGACTCGAAATGGGTCCAGATAGATCATGTGGTCATGTGACTGCGAACAGTTTTAGAAAACCCACCAAAAAAAGTACCTGGTAAAAACTTGTCTTAAGATGTGTTCCCACGCTCCCACACCTCAGTCACCTAATGTCAATACATTTTTCAGAACGTTGGTGGTGGAAACGCAAACCCGTCAGATTACCAGGGATTTTTTTTTTTACCCAGGTACATAAATAACAATAAACTAAGTCAAAGATGTAGCATTTCGACAAAAAACTTGTCGTGAAACTGTTGATCCTTCGATCGGTACGCTTTACCGACAGAGAGCCGGCGACACGATAAACCAAGCAGACTGTAATAACACATTTAGAATTTTAATAGACAGGTTTCAAGATAAAGTCATTTGATAAACAAAGGGACATTTTTTGGCTATATAAAAAGCTATTTAGAAACCAGTGACTAGAGTTAGAGACAACAGTGTTGGTGTGCTTTTACATCGTCAGGTATCGGATACAGACACGTCTCACTCAGAGTGAAACTCACAAAACTCAGGATAAGCGTCTCACCCACTGATTGACAAGGATTACTTCATCGATAGCTTGAACCACGGTACTACACACTGAGCAACTCAGGACCTATACTCCCAGAAACACACAGAGAAAGAGAACCTTTTTGAGGAGGACAGTTTATACTCGAGCGTATCGCGCAAGAGACGCGCCAGTGATCGTAGAAAACCGGGTTGATTGTAAGGAAAACCATTGTCGGCGATGCTAGCTGTGTTTGTTTCGTTTTTGTGGCGTGTGACCGTCCTTGGGTCGATGCAGCCGGAGCACAAACTGACCTCCGCGCTAACGGACGCACACACAGACGGGTGCGTTGACTACCACGAGAGAAAGACGAGAGAGAAGGTGTTTGGCAGTGCAGAGTCGGAGCAATATACAGCATCACACCTGGGTCATGGCAGGAGTTCCCTCCGCCGGCGCCTCGTTTCCAGTCCTCCAAACTGGTTTTGACCCAGGTTTGATTGGTGGGATTAAGGATTTACTGTACAACACACTTGTAAATCTACATACTCGGGGGGGGAAAAAAAAAAAGACTTTTACAAGGTTGAAATCCCAAGTAATGAAGCCGCAAACGTTTTAGTAGCCAAGAAGACCATCCGATTTTTCCATGTTTTGATAATATTTGGCTGAATATCCTTCATATTCTTTATGCTATATTCAAAAATGATAAAACGTGATGCAGTTTTGTATATACAGTGACAGTAACCTTCTTTCTATGAGGGGGACTACGCCAACCTGAGCAGTTAGCATTTCTAAATAGTTAATTAACAATTAGTAGTTGCCCGAGGGCTCCGGAACCAGCCTTCTCGAGAAGGGTTGGACTCTCTTCCATTCTGGAGTTGCCAATGGTGAGAGGCGACGTGCAGGGGTGGCAATACTTATTGCCCCCTGGCTCAGTGCCTGTACACTGGAGTTTACCCCGGTGGACGAGAGGGTAGCCTCCCTCCACCTTCGAGTGGGGGGATGGATTCTGAGTGTTGTTTGTGCCAATGACCTAAACAGCAGTTCAGTGTATCCACCCTTTTTGGAGTCCTTAGAGGGAGTACTGGAGGGTGCTCCCTCTGGGGGGTCCCTCGCCCTCCTGGGTGACTTCAATGCTCACGTTGGCAGCGACAGTGAGACCTGAAGGGTCGTGATAGGTAAGAATAGCCTCCCTGATCTGAACCCGAGTGGTGTTCTGTTGTTGGACTTCTGTGCTCGTCACAGATTCTTCTGGACGGCTTCGGAAAGGTTTTGGACCACCGGCGTCTGAGGAGGTGAAAGCAGTGCACAGTGGTGCTGACCTCAACTCAGGACATTGTGGCTCAGTGGAAGGAATACTTTGAAGACCTCCTTAATCCCGCCAAAGCGCCTTCTGGTGAGGAAGCAGGGCCTGGGGACTCGGGGACAGACTGTCATATCGCTCATATCTCAAATTCCTCGGTGGCAGGGCCCCGGGGGTGGATGAGATCCTTAAGGCCTTGGATGTTGTAGGGCTGTCGTGGTTGACACGACTCTGCAACATCGCGTGGACATCGGGGGCAGTGCCGATGGATTGGCAGACCGGGGTGGTGGTCCCTCTTTTAAAAAAGGGGACCGGAGGATGTGTTCCAACTACAGGGGATCACACTCCTCAGCCTCTCCGGTAAGGTCTGTTCAGGGTGAACTGTAAACCAGCTCTACACCCTCAGCAGGGTCCTTAAGGTTGCATGAGAGTTTGCCCAACCAGTCCACATGTGCTTTGTGGACTTGGAGAAGGTATTCGACCGTGTCCCTCGGGGAGTCCTGTGGCCCCTAGATACGGTCCGTCTATTCCCTGCATGACGGGTGTCAGAGCTTGGTCTGCATTGCTGGCAGTAAGTTGGACTCGTTTCCAGTGAGAGTTGGACTCCGCCCTGGGCCTCCGCCCTCCGTGTCACCGATTCTGGGCTTCCCTGCCGAGGTTGCTGCCCCGCGACCCGACCCTAGATAAGTGGCGGAAGATAGATGGATGGACGGACAGATGGATAGTTGCCCAATTGTGTCCCAGCTATGGCCCCGGGTCGATTGTTGCACTAGAATGTTAGCGCTTAACCTAACTAAACGAGCTAAACTGTGTGTAAAAATATGTTTGAAGAAAGCATTGATGGGGAGATGTCAGCATGTTAGCACGCAGGTGAAACTGATTTATAGCAGGCATGCCTGTATTCAGATATAAAAGAGACAACTGAAGTAAACGCATTCTAGAAAAGAAGCAAGGCAAATACTGACGTCTTTGTCGTGCTAACAGCATTAGCTTATACATCAAGTTCTCAGAGGGGCTTCATGTAAACTGTCTTCTTAACCAAAAAGCTGATGCGCGCCTCCGTTACTCATGACTCCGAATCCGTTGTTTACAGCGCGTTCATCGTAGGAGCACCAGAGAACGTGTACAGTGTATTTACAGGTCGACGGGTAAGGCGACATGACCCAGCAGCACATCTTTACCTCCAGTCAAGGCTGGACCAATCAGAGTTCGTTACGCCATACTCACACTCCAGAATCTGTGGTCGTCTTAGCACCACGTACAATGCTAATTTGTTTCTGTTTTATTCCTCTCAGGCTCAAGTTAGCACATCTGAGACCAGCCCAGTTTGGTGTGGCACACCAGTATGCGTCCCTGCGTGTTACGTCTGTGTTTAGGTCTCACGCCTCCATAACTGAAGAGTGAAATATTTGGCAATGGACTGTTTCGTGGACATCAAAGGATTCTCCAACATAAATATTAAGAATGAAAATGCATTTATCACCACTGTGACTTCCTGGAACAGTGTAAATCACCGTCTGTGGCTCAGGAAATTACTTCCTATGACAGAAAATGTCCAGATGTTTGAAAGGTTTCTAAAAATATGGAGTGACCCTATTTAAAAGCACCCAGGGTTGAGTGAGTCAGAGCTTCCTGTGGACGAGGAGCCAAAGTTAACCTGATTGGTGCATTTTAAAGATGGCGAGGTAAGGCAAATCTGTCCCCGTTCCACGTGTGAGAGCATTAGCCAAAGGCTAAAGTCTCCAGGAGGAACCGCACATTAGCAGTTGGAGCCGGCCGGGGTGTAGTTGCTCAGCTCCCTGCGGATGGTGCTGAAGGGCGACAGCTCCAGCTCGGTGGTGCACTCGTGCTCGTTGTCGTCGCTGGCCGTGGCCGACGAGGGCGCGTGGTTACAGCAGCAGCAGCAGCAGCAGCAGCAGTCTATAAAGGCCCGGCCCAGCGGGCGGCACAGGAGCAGTAGCAGCGCCGGCGTCACGGCGGCCCGGCAGAACAGCAGCAGCTGGGACAGGAGGTGCAGGACGGACATGGTGTGCTCGGGGACGCCGGCTGCCATGTAAGCGGAGACAATGTTGCAGATGTTCTCAGGCACCACGCACGCGCCGTACACGATGGCCAGCGCCACGACCGTGCAGTTCATCTGGCTCTCCAGGCGGATTTGCTTCTTGTTGCTGCGCACGCTAGCTTGCTCCGCGCGGCGGATCTTGCGTGCCGTCACCAAGGAGCAGCCAATGGTGAAGAGGGTGGGGAGGCAGAAGTAGCAGCCGAAGCACCACCACAGGCGGGCGCCTTCGTAGGTCAGGCCCAGCACGTAGAGCATGTCGGGGAGGGAGGTGGATATCCTGATGATGCAGCGCTCCACCGGAGGCTCGTCCGGGATGCCGGTGTCCTCCGCCACCAGCTGCCTGATGAGCAGCTCCGGGAGGGCCAGGAGGAGGGCGCCGATCCAGATGACGGCTAGCTTAGCGGTGGTGGAGGTGCAGTTCTCGATCATCTCGTAGTACATCTGGACGTTGGTGGCCGCTCGGAAGCGATCGATGCACAGGGCGCACAAGGTGAAGGTGGTCACGCCGAGGGAGGCCACCTGAGGGGCGGAGAGAGAGCGGTCAGAAAGGCAAGAAAGTCACGCTTCTGTTAGGCAGCAGCGCTAAGATCGCCTGGATCAGCTGTTTCTGAGGAACAGGCACTCTGAAAAGCATTCCTCTGCAGCTACTGTGCACGTGTCTCCACATGTCCTCGCATGAACCAGTTCTCTTCGCCGTGACTTCGCCTCTGAATCAGCCCTGCTGCAAATCTGATTCTCACAGCTTCCCACACGGCCTCACACACACTGTCAAGGCCTCCAAACACACACACACACACACCTCAGATATGCTTTGCTAATGAGGGACACCCGCATGAACCAGGGAGGGGTGAGCGAGGAGGACCACCAACAGGGTTCTGGACTGAAGCAAGATTTTTAGCTTTTAGGTTCACAGGCAATTAGCATATCCCTGCAAATGTGCACATCTAGGCGCATTAGCTTTAAGTTAGCGCACACATGCAGGAAAAACAAACATGTTATTTTCTATTTATATTTCATGTCCTGAGCAGCAGGGCTGGAACCAGTAAAGGCTGTCACAGAGGACCGGGGGAGCTTTGATCGGGCGCAGAACCCGGGGCGGGACTAACAAGCAGCCTTTGTACTCCAGGGTGATGAAAGAGTCCACGAGTCAGGCCCGGCGAGGCGAAGGAGCCCCGTGCAATTGTTTGTAGAAGGGGCTTATGCAAATCGGGGGCTGAAAGAGGGAGATTTGACAGAAGACAATAGCGAAGGGACGCGAAGGCATTTGTTCCCAATGAGCAGCGGTACCTTGTCGCAGTGTAGCTGCTGGTAAAATGGCATTCCTCCGGCTAGAAACGCTGCTTCTGAACCAACTTTAAAACGCGTTTGAGCCGTTCATGAGAGGCTGTCCTTCAAAGACAGTAAACCGCTTCGCTATTTCATGCTTCGTTGGGAGGATCCAACGTGACCGATTCTTCTAATTCTAAATGTCCCTGTGAGAAAAGCCATAAAGCCGCAGCTCATCTGTTTTTCTGCCTCCTATCGTCGTTTGTTCTCATCATCATGGCTTCAAACGCGTGAACAGAATAAAGACCTTCAAATTCTACATGCAGCAGGTGAGAAAGACAGTGTCCTGGCATCGTTAATGGAGTGTTAAGGAGGAGCCACACAGCCGGCATCCTCTGAGCTAATTTGTGCCATCAGGTGAACGGTGACGGCCGGGAAATACGGGGTTAATCCGGCGCTGCTTTATCTGGGCTGAGAGCGCGACCCGACACAGGCGGCAGCAGACCATAACTCTAACCAGGGAGAGCTACCATCCGCCTGACAGATGGGCTGCATGTCTGGAAGGTGGTGTGTGTGTGTGTGTGTTCTTGTATTTCCTACATACTGAGTACCAAAATACTGATAGTAGCAAAGTAAGGACATTTTAGCTGCTCCTCACAGCTTCAAAGGCCTGTTTGAAGGATAAGACTTAGTTTTAAGGTCGAGGTTAGAATTGGGTTTAGGTTAAAGTTAGGGTTAGGGCAGAGGTGGGCAAAGTAAGGCCCGGGGGATTCATGTGGCCCAATGAACTATTTAATCCAGCCCGCAGAGAATTCACACTAATCTCGCCAAAAGCCAAAGGAAGAGGGTTGTCATCTTGATTGGTTAGAAAAAGGCTCAGCCCCCGCCTTCAGCGCATGCTAACACGTCCTCTCAAGAAGGTGGGGCCAAGCATCATTTGGAGCTTCATCATCCATCTCTAGTTGGACCAATTTACAGGATCTGCACAATATTTTCTCTGTCAATAGTCCATCAAGCAGGATTTTTAGTTAACCTCCGATCATCATTTGGGGGGTTTCCCACACCACCACCTGGCCGGCCCGTTCGTTAAGATCTAAAACCCAGTGTGGCCCTTCAGGCAAAATAACTGCCCACCCCTGGGTAGGGGGTTAGCTGGGATGGTTTGGTACAAGGACGTGTGTATGTGAGCGTGAGGTCATTAGAAACTGCTGGAGAGGACTTTCACTCCATCCATACTCATGTTCACGCTCAGCTCTGCGTAGATACATACATATGTAGCTGGAGGTGGCGGCTAATTAGCTCAAAAACAAAGGCAAAAAGATCCACCTACAAAACACACAAGAGACCCTGTCAGCAGAGCAGAGCCACCTGTGTGCACCTGAGCGTGTGCAGGGAAATGAGGCTGTGCCCTGGCTGGGCAACTGTGACAGCTAACTGCTAGCACGCCTGCAGTTTAAAGGGAATGGGAGCGCAAACGCACGTCTGGGGAATTAAAGTCCAGCGGACGTGTGCTGCAGGAGCGCCGCTGTCTGCTGCGCTGCTTCCTGTCCTCTCCTCACACTTGTCCCTGGATGTTTAAAGTTTTATTCTGCTCAAACTGCACAGCAGCAGCTGCCGCGGAAGCTCAGCTTTCCACATCGCTGATCCCCGTCTGACTGCGACCCTGGAGACGCCGCAGCTTCCTCGGAAACGGCCGGATGCTGCCTGATTCTGCTTTGACTTCATTCAAAACGTTCGCCGTCCAACAAAGACATCACGTCCGCCATTATCAATTTGGTTAATTGCGCCCTTCAGCGGGGGCCGATGGTGAGTGGGTGCTGCTGCTGCGTCTCATTACACAAAACACATCATCTACTCATCCGTGGACAGCCAGCCGCCGTGCCCTTTATAGAGCCGCTAATCATTTGATCCTGAGCCATTTACATATTTGCCCATTTACCATCTTTTACAGGAGATGGTGAGAGATTATCAGCGCTGGATTCATGTGTGGCCAAACGCTTCCATCTGTAAGTGAGCGCACGTGTGTGTGTGTCTCGTCCCCCCTGAGGCTTGTTCCTAATCACAGCTAGCTGACGCAGACAGAGATGGAGGGAGGGGGAGAGGAGCCGCGGGCAGCGATAACAGCGATGGCGGCGTTCCGCCGGGAGGAGGCCGTCCCGCCCATCTGGAGGACGGAGCGAGACGATGGCAGCTGGATAGAAAAACAGATGGAACCCATCGACTCTTCGCTGTAAGACCCATAAAAGATGCTTTCCATTTACGCAGGAAGTGTGTGTGTGTGTGTGTGAGAGGGTGTCACGCTGATATATGTCCTGCCATTACCTGCAAATTCTGCACAGTAAATAGGTCCGCCTCTGCCCGTCAACTAGCCACGAGCACGTGCTGCTGTGCATAAGAATACTACAGATATTATTAGCAGAAAAGCTTCAAGTGCGTTCGTTCACTGACGATGCTAGCGCACGTTACATGCACGCTCTGACACAGAGCTCTGAATCCACTCTCGCTCCTCAGTTGCATCTGTTTAATTACAGACATTTCCAGGCGCTGCGTTATTCATGGATGGAAGCTAGCTCTCACCACTCAGGCCACAAATGTAGCTGACAGCCTGACACAAAAGTGATAATAATAACGAAGAGCGTTCTCACACTGCTGTCGGGTTTTAGTGGCTTCCAGGTGCAATAACCCCAATTATTGCCCATTAGGCCTGCTTAAATGCCCTGCTCAGGGCATCAGAACCTGGAGGGGTCGGCAGCTTTGTTAGCATAAGCATACGCTAACAAGCACAGACACACGTGTACAGCAGCTGGAGGGTTAATGTCGTACATTTAGAGGTTTGGGGAAATTTGGTTCCCTGTGAATGTGTGTGTGTGTGTGTGTCACTGAGCATGACGTCCCCAGTGACTTAATTCGGAATAACTAAAGAATGAAGTCACTGTTTGGTGGCTGTGTGTGTGTGTGTGTGTGTGTGTGTTTGTGTGTATGTTTGTGTACCCCTGGCTAAATTATTCACACACACACTTTTGACCCTAGTGCATCCTGAAAGGCCTCGTGCACATGTCGCCATAATGAACAATATCAAAAACATACTTCACATGCAATCATAGACCCACACACACACACACACACACACAGATCCACCAATACAAACTTGTGCTGATTGCAGATAAACCCCAGATCAGATCTCGGCTGTCTGCACTCGTTACTGATCACAGATCAGCAGATAAACGCTGAAGCTGCTCTCCAGTCAGAGCTTCGTGCGATCACACGTGCACATTTTGCCTCTGAGCGGATCCATTTCTCCTCACTCGTCCTGGCATCAGCCTCCAATCAGCTCACAAACCTGATGTTTCATCTGATCTGCGCATGCAGGTGCTCCGAGTGCTCCGTAGTACGGCTCACCCGATTCCTGCAGATCTGGGAACAGCCCTTTTATGTTTGAGATGACATTATCTCACTCCTGCACCTCCGGCGCCACCTATAAGTTCACTTCTGTCTCTGAATCTGGACGTATTTGGGTCAAGACAAAGCCGGAAAAAGCTTTCTGTCCTGGGGACAAAAGCTGGTGAAAGTAAGCCCCTCACAGGCCTGAAGCACCAACACTTTCAGGGTGAATCTGACACTGGAGGAACCGCAGGAAGGGTGGGGGTAGTGGGGGGTAGTGGGGGTTGATAGACAGACCGATGTCCGGGAACGTCTGAGAGTGGAAGACAAACGAAAACAGCACAGAGAGGCGTGTGTGTGGGGGCAGGAATAACCTGTATCATGTCGAATGAGCAGGAGATACTCTCACATCCTGGTGTGTGTTTGTGCACCTCTGATGGGTGGGGGCGGGTGGGGGCGGGGGGAAGGGAGTCTCCTGTGGCAGGTGCACAGATGACAAACAGAGCTGCTGTGTTACTGGCCAGTCTGAAAGGTGTGTGTGTGTGTGTGTATTTGGGGGAGTTCATCATCTTAAATTACTGGGGTAGCGAGTGTGAGACTGCATTTTCACACCCCGGACCCCCGTTTGTGCAGATGTGTGATCCCAATCAGACAAGCCTGGACGACACCAACGACACGAGCTGAGCTGCGGCCGTACCTGTAACGTGTGGCGCTAACTCTTCAGGGAGGAACAAAAGGAAAGAAGAAGTTTACCTCCATGTAGGGGACCACCTTGCAGGTGAACTCTCCCAGCAGCCAGGACTTGGTCAGCTCGTGGAAAACCACCATGGGCAGGCAGAAGAGGATGAGCGCGAAATCCCAGACGGCCAGATTAGCCAGCAAGGAGTTGGAGATGCTCTTCATGTAGTAGTTCTGGCAGACGATGCACAGGATGGCGATGTTGCCCGCTATGCCCACCAGGAAGATGACCCCTGACACGCAGGTGATGGCGTACGCGCCGTACGTCTCGCCCGTCACCGGGTAGAAGGGGTTCTTGATCTCGCTGTTGAAGTCCGGCAGGCTGGGCGGGGTGATGGGAGTGGCGTCCCAGGGGTTCTCCTCTCTGAAGGTGAAGAACTCAGGCCTCCTGGTGAAGAGGTCGAAGGGCAGGTCGGTGGATGTGAGGGCCGCTGGCCTGGGGATGGGTTCCCAGGGGGAGGCGTGGGGCTGGGCCAGGCTTTTGTTGGCCCGGCCTCTCCCCCTCTTTGGTGCTTTCTTCTGCTCATCTTTTGTGCCCCGCTTGTGCCTGTCACCCTCTTTGGGAGCCCCTCCTCGGTCTCCCCGCCCCATTGAAGAGGGCTTAGCGGCATTGTAGTGTCCACCTGCTGGCGTCCTCGTGCTATTCAACTTTATCCTCTTATTATGGTGGCGCGTCGGGCCCCAGTGCGAGCCGGCGCTGGGCTCCTCCACGGGTGTCACAGTCCTACTCCACTCCCGTTTGATGTGTCCATTTTGCCAAATTTCCTCCGCGGCCCCCTTTTTCCAGAGATGGGTGGAGTTGAGGAAGTCGCTGATAACTGCCTGCTGAGCCTGCAGCTCCGCTGGGGACGCACCTGTGGCGTACACCGGCGGGGGCGCACCGTCCCGGGCTTTATTTGGATGACTCTCCCGGTGCGATCCGCGGGAGCTCCTGGCACTGACGCTGCGGTTTCCTTCATTATTCACAGCCAATAACACGCGCGCATGGAATAATAACGCAAAGAACGCCCCGAGTGGCAAAATCTGCATGGTCCAGGGATTCTTCAACGCAGCTTCTAACCCTCACAGGCGCATCCTCCGGCGCGGAGACTCTGCCGCTCAGTCAACACCAACGATGGAGACAGCGCGGCGCACAGGTGACGGTTCCAGGCGGAGAGCCACGTTCATGACGCGGGCTCTGCAAACTTACAAGTTACGCCCCGATCCCTTCCTGCGCGCTGCAGGAAAAAAAAAAAAAAAAAAAAAAAAAAAGAACCAATCTGCCTCCGCTTCCCGGTCCCTCCGCGCGTCAGAGCCGCTTCTGAAGCCTGGGCATGATCGAACACGGATCCAAAGACTGGAAAGGCGGAAATGTTGCACCGGATCCGAACAGCGTCCACAACCAGCTGTGGAGAAAGCATTCAAAATGAGCAACTCTCCCTCCCTCTCCCTGTCTCCCGGTGCGTTATTTTACTGGGTTTGGCCTGCGCGCACTGGCGGCAGCGTCAATGCGGCGCAGTCCAGGCGAAGCGCGCTCGCTTGTGATGCACACAGAGTGACAGAGTGAGGAGGGGGGAGACGAGGAAGGAGGGCCGTGGTGTGGGTGTGCGTCGGCCCCTTTCTCACTCCCGCGTCCCACCTCCTCCTGAAGACGGCGCGCTGGAAGAAAACGCTCTCCCCCGGCGGCTAACCCCGATCTGTCACTGCTCATCCATCACGGACCATCCAGCAGCCCCGGAGCAGGCTGCAGACTACAGCCCGCCCCCGGCAGACACGGCCGGCCACGCCCGGCAGACGTGCCAATAAATACAACGCGATCCTTTTCATTTTCACGCACTGGGGAGGCACCAACGGGGCTCGGAGGAAACATTCTAGGCGTTTAAACCAGATTAAAAAGACGATTATTTATCTCCAGTTTAACAGAAAGGAGACGGAGCAGATGTAAAACTTCCGGCCGCGCTGTAATATTTGTCCGACACAGATCATCTGCTTTCTGGATTGATTCAGTTTAAGTGTCGGGGATGTGGATATTGATTGCGGCTTGTTGTACAGCGCGCTTCCATCAATGACTGCGCCATGAAACGTGCTCTTTTACATACAAGAACGATTTAATAGGCCAACAGACTGATATCTGAGCATAATCTAACCATTTTAGACCTCCCTGAGAGGCAGCGGAAAACAGTAAATATTTGAAATATATCCTGGAATTATGGATAAAAATGCAAATACAAGCACGACCTCCAGAGCGCGTGTCAATAATTCAAGAGACTTTGAGGAGTAAATGAGACGAGCACTTATGTTTCAAGTGCTCTAAATACTTTAATGGACTTTTCATAAAGACAGTCAGCGTGCGGGGAGAGCGCGCGCTCCTGAAGAAGCACGTGACGTGCTGTCGGTTAAAGGTGTGCTGGCACCCGTGGGGGCGGAGGGATCTGGCGGACGTGTCCGGTGACCTTCCACTTCAAACAGGTGATCAGAGCCAATTCCAGCGCGGAGGAAGAGGACGGGGCCAAGTTTCAGCGGGGGGACGGAAGATAGTTCATCAGCCAGCTACCTCCGTCGTTCCCAGATTTGATTTACCAATCCAAAATTTGTCTGCACGCAACCCCCCTCCCACACGCACACATTCCCCCACAGCGCACAATCATTCACGCGTGTCTACACGCTCATTAATTTTTAAAATTCATGTAAAAGATGATTATTATGCTCAGGTTAAACCTTTGGAGTCCTCCTCGTGACTGCAGCTTCTGAAACTTTAATCATCAGAGAGGCGGCGTGGCAACGCTCTACGTGTAATTACCGCAGCTGTTGTTTGCGTGTGCGCGCGTGCGGGGTCTGCGATGGCTGCGGGTTGGCGTGTGTGGGTGGGGGATAGAGCATAGAGGGTCTCTCCACCGCTCCACGGTTTAGACACAGCGGGGCGCGCAGAGACGTGAGCGGGCACGTGCCAGGAGACGCGAGGTTAGTAGGGCGCGTGTGAGGAGAGGATGCTCTGGCCACTGTTTGTTTACCGTAAATATGCTGTACATACATTACGAACATGCAGAAATGTATAAAACGTGGATTTATTGACCTCACTGAGCTGGTGTCAATAAAGTTTTTCTCTTTTTTTGAAAGAACTCAAATTTACAAAAAAAAAAAAAAAAAAAAAAAAGCAGATTTCAGGTATATTAAACAGTCTCATCCGGATTGACGTCAAGTACTGATGACTTTTGCTGCAGACCTGACTGCGCTGATACAACAGAACTTTATATCAAAGTCCAGAGCTTTTCTCTATAAAGCCTGTGCTTGTGACGAAGAGCGTGATGGTGCAGCAGAAGAATGTCAGCACATCTCCTGGAGGCTCTCAGGGTTCTGCTGTTATCAGGTTCTGGGCGTGAAACAAGAACCACGCTGGTCATAATTCAGTCTATTGCTGCCATCTAGCGGCTAGTTTGTGTGTAGCAGGATTCTCAGAGGAATTCAGTCTTCAGTTTTACCGGTCATTGATCAGAGAATATTGATACAATAGTGGTTGCACTCACAACCGCTAATGACAGTCACATTGGACCTGGGAGATGGGGTCTCTTTCATGCACGTTTTACATAAATGAGAGGTTTTAATTCTTCCCTCTTCCCTCCAGCTTTGACTGAGAGCAGAATTATAGATATTAAAGCTGGAAAAGCGATCTCGCTTTATGGTGATGTTTTGCTGAATTAAAAAAAGGAGATGGAGCAGAGAGGAGGGGGAGGTATTTCAATTTCACTGACTGAGAACTCACACTCTTACAACAAAACAGGGCCCGCAGAGGGCTGACGGGTCAACAGCAGGTAAAGGAGAGCAGAGAAGGAAGAACTAAGAGCATGTGTGTGAAGAACATGCTTTCCAAATTCTTTCCAAACAGCATGCATCTTGTATTAAGGGATTCTTCTGAAAATAGGGCATAGATTCAAGCTTCAGCACCTTTTAAAAATGAAAACCTCAGTTGTTATTCTACTTTTCTGGATTTACATTTGCACTGACTAAAATGGCCAGCAGGGGTCACTGTGTCACCGAGCAAAAACAACGGCCTGGGGAGAGAAGTTTGGTTAAAACAGTCAGCAAAGCGTCTAATCTCAGCAGCTCGCTCATCTGCTCCCCGCATAATCATTGCTAAATGCAGCTTCTCAGGATTCACATGCTGACTCGCACCTTTCACCGACTCCTCCCTCCCTGTCCTCCTGCAGTTCTAATGTTATTAGTTTTTTTGTTTTAAATGAAATTAAAAAGGAAAAAAAATGGAAAGAACAATTCATCTGTTTGACTTCTTCATACTGCAGCTACTGTCAGCACAGCGACGCAGGTTAATTACATGTCTCTGTGTAGTTGGTGCCCACTCTGAGGCTCATTACAGACACTGCAGAGTCCAGTGTCCTGTTAGTGAGCGAGGAGTCTGTGACCCTGACATAGTCCCACAGGGCACGCGACGTGCTCCCTAACAGCGTCAGACACCCAGCCCGTCATTAGCGGGCTGTTCCAACAGCAGCAGAGATTTCTGCTTGAGAATGAGACACAAAAAAGCACGTGTGTGAGTATTTGACAAGAAAAAGTATCTATTGATGATGCCGTTGTAGCAATACATGACTTAAGAGCCTCTTTAGGCTCAGGCCCTGGGCTTGGGGAAGGTTTCGCTACTTTAGATTAGCACTGGTGCACCGTGCAGCCATTTTAATTGGATGACCGTCCTTGTTCCAGGTTACATTAAGGAAGCAGATCTGACTGTTCTTCACACCTTCTTTTTCCTTGTTAATAAGGAACTTTCTGACCTGCTAGCCAGGTTAGCGACCATGTGAGATCCAGATACATTTACAAACTCCTGCTGTTGACCTGGTCTAAAGGAGCAGCGGTGGTGAGCAGACGGGCCAAACGAGCTTTCCCGTCAGATTGGTGGACAAATCGCAAACATTCCCGTAAACTCAGTTCCTCCTCAGCGAGGTGTCTGAGGTGAAACAGCTCCAGCAGTGTTTTACCCGACTCCTAATAACATCAAACAACACAAATTGGAGCTTGTGGGAGAGCTGAGAGAGCCCGATGATGAAGAAGATGGGTTAAATAAGGTCTATCAGGCTTCAGGGCAGCTGCGGAGAGGAGGCCAACCTGCATCACTAACACGCTGATGCCAGGTCAGGGATGGGTTTGTGCTAACAGCCAATTCAAAGCAGAGCCCAGATGACATAAATCTCAATTACAGCTTTTATGCACTAAAATCAGGGGTCAAGAGGTCACAGTGAAGTGATGCGAGCCGGCCTTGTGATTCAGACGTGCACGGCGTCCAACACCGGCCTTCATTACCCCAGTAAGTGATGCTTGTAGAGGATAGGAGCAGAATAAATATCATTCTGATTGTTACTGGCAACGCAACAACCTGAAGATCCCTTCACAACCGAAGGGCAGGAGAATCCTAATCTAATCCATGCAGGGGGCGTCTGAAGATGCTCCTCATGCTGAGTGGAAAGACCCCACAGTGCTCATCATCTCTTTAAGCAGAGAGAGAATCCACCCCATAATAACACTCGGCAAAGCTCCATTATTCCAGCGCAGACATCTGCTTCTGGAATGAAACCAGCAAACAAACATGCATAATTCAAGCAGGAAGCCAGTCCTGCGCTGAGTGGAAACAGGCTGAAAAACGAGGCTGCAAGAGGTGAAACTGTGTGACATCCCTCCGTCGAGGAAACCTCCTTTGTGAAGGAACAACAAGCCAAAGTGGGTCCGCAACCTGAGGAGCGCACGCCAGGATGGGTACGCCGCTGTGGAATCGATGGCAGTTAACTAACCTGAGACATGTTCAAGCTCTTCCTCAGAGTCACCCGCTCTGATCTTAGCATAAAAGGGAAGAAGACTAGAGTGGTGGAGCGAAAGAAGAGGACAGCGATAGCAAAGGACAGAAGATATATGGATCGTAAACACTGGGAGGACAAACGACGGCAGATGAGGAGGAATAAAGATTCCACCTTGACTGACTGCAGAGGAGAGACGATGATGAAGCTGCTTTATCTTGCGTTAGCTTAAATAAATGTGTTGGCCTGACCCGAGCAAACACGTATCACACCCAGCAGATGTGCTAACATTGATTTAATGCCGAGTACTTCCACACACCATTTCTCTTATTTTAGAATGTTTTTCTTGCGGCTATCTCCTAGCATTCACAACCAACACTGACAAAACTCAACCGAGTACTTTTTCCTGCTTTTCATTTGAGTTATAGTCAACGTTATGGGCTGCTGCTAGCAAGGCAACATTCAAGCTAGCGCCAGCCGAGGGATTCTTCACCGTCATAGCTAATTCTTTTGTCGTTGTCAATAAAGTTTTAGTGCTAATTTTGTACGTTCTGAAAGCACAGATCATGAATAAAGGAATGCAGCCGTTCAATATCTGGACAAACACATTTTTGTAAAAGGACTCGACAAGCAGATAAGAACAGCAGCCTGTCAGCAGCCGAGAAAATAAACCAGTCATTCAGCCGTCACCTGTTTCATCTGTCTGTCAGAGTCCTGTCAGCACTTTAGAGCAACTGAGGCAAAAAGACGCTGTGCCGACAGGCACATCCGGAGGTGATGGATGGAATGAGTTTAAAGAGCAGGCGACGCCGAAAGGCAGGAAAAACCCAATGCAAAGAGGAAGTGATTGGAAAAACACTCAGAGGCAACAAATACAGTCTGATAATCACACACACACACTCTGACCTTCCTGCTGATCCGACGCTCCTTCGGCCAGGGCCTCCTCTCCCACGTGGGGGAACCAGCAGAGATTCTCAGAAGTGTGTCCAAACAGATCTAGGCGCTGCTGAGCTGGCTTTTTTCCGTCGCCTCACACTCTCTGCTGAGATCTGTCAGCTGTCTTTGTTCCATCTTAGGCTGCTTATTTGGCGGGAAAAAAAAAGTGCAACTGCGGGGAAAAAAAACCAGATCGTTAGAGGATTTTTGTCGGCATCAAAGTGGAAAAATGAACACAAATCAGCAGCTTTTCACCGCTAGATCTGCTAACAGGTGAAGATCCGCCACCTGTCCAGTAGGGGCCAATAGAGAGCTGCTCTGCTATTACCAATCTGATGGTCCTTCTCTCGTGTACAGGCTGGTTTTCAGCTGGAGCAGCTAGCTGGAGCAGCGTTTAAGCTGGGGTGTCCGAACCCTCCTGAGGTGTCTCCAGAGGTGTTGCTGTGTTTGTGGGCACCAGCATGTCTGATGAAAGGAACCTGATGAAGAACCAAAGCCCACGTTTGCCTGGACCCTCTGGAACAGTCGGATCAGCTGCCCATCTCCTCGCCTCCGTTTGTTGCTTCTCTCTCTTTGATTTGGCTCTCTTGTCTTGTTATCTGTGCTTCGCTCTCTCGCCACTTCCCTTTTCATCTTGATCCCAGCATCGACGGGCTCTCTCCTCATTATCGCTCTTCCTCACATGCTCTCTCTCTCTCTCTCTCTCTCTCTCCTGAACCCGTCTGAATTAATCAGCTGATTCCCGTCAGTGTGTGAATCACTTCCCTAACAGACGCCATTTTCTACTAGATTTCCAAACCTCAAAACCACACTGACATGCATTTATTCGCTAAATAGCAGCGTGTCTGTGCGTGTTTGTGTGTGTGTGTGTGTTTAGATCAATAATGGTGGAGAGGAACAGCAGCAGGGGTGCTTTAACGCTACTGAAATTGTGTATATTTTATTATTTTTATAATATTGTGGAATTGTTGAGTCAACACAGAAACGTCCTTTTGTCACCTTTTCTTCAGCAGAGAGGAGGTTCTGGTTGGCCGGTTGGCGTACCATGTGAGTCCACAGGTCTACAGCGCCTCCCCCAGGTCAGGAGGGTTAGTCCACGTGAGGTCGGTACGTGGCAAAGGTCAAGGTGGGCTGTGAGGAGACGAAATGAGAGCAGAGGTCAGAGGCCAGAGGAGACCGAGGAGATCCTGGGAGACGAAAGGTCAAAGGTCAGGTTGGAGAAACACATCACAGTGGAAAAATGAGCTGTGAACCAAAACAAGACAACAAGCAGGAATGTGAGGAACGTTCCGTGTTCTCCCGTCGCTGCTCGGCTGCCAGCTCAGCCCTCGTGGCTGCCTCCATTTCTCAGCGCTGACAGTGAACGATAGCTAACATTAGCTTGTTTTTGAAGGCGCTGAAGCTTCCCTCCGTAAGTAAAACCTGGTGTGAGATTCATCCACAACCGTCAGCCAGGCGAGCGGCGCCGTCAGCTGACAGCGATCGCCTCCTCCCGACTGTGGCAGCTCACGGTGAAGGTGAGAAGTTGAACTTATCCGATCTCCATTTACCTGCAGGAAGAAGCTGAGGCCAAATGAGAGGAAGCGGGTTAGTTTTTAACGCCACCAATACCACGAATGAAAGCGCTGGACGTCCAGAGTCAACGTCCTCGTCTGTCTGGAAGTGGTCCCTCACTTCAGATGAACTTATCAAAGCAGAACCTCACATTCATTAACGTCTTTCTTTCTGCGGCCAACTCTTCAGATTGCTGCTGATCTTTGACTTCTGGCATGAAATCTTCCCGCTGCATTTGAGGTTTTGGTGGCGTCGAGCATTATAAACTGTCATGAAGGACGCTCAGATCCCCCCTCTGGAGAACTTGACTTTGACATGCGAAGAAAAGTTGCGAGCGTGCACGTCAAGCCTGCAAACTCGGCCGGAATCTTAATGCAAGGAAGGAGAGAAATTGTGGGGTAATGCGCTAAAAAAAAAACAAAAAAACTTTCGTCTGCTCACGTTGTTCAAGTCCTCATTTGTCAGCAGAGTCAGGAAATACAAACGGGAAAACCTGGAAAACTGAGAGGAGAAGAAGACGGAGCTAGAGAGGAGCGTGGCCGGGGCCGAGGAGGACAAAGACGGGCCAAGGTGGGGAAAACAAGATGACAGAGAACAAATGAACAAGTGCCTCCACTCTGTAATTCTATGTACAGCCACAAGAGGGCGTCATTCGACTGTCCTGTTTGGGAGAGACAGAATTATGCTCTTTTTGCTAACGCCTCACTAGCATCAGTAATTGAATTAAAGGCACGCGTACCAGCCGGGTGAGCGTGCGATAGTTGCTCAGGTCCGATGTCGTTAACGGGTCCATCTCGAACAACGAATGCCGGGCTGGAAAACCTCCCAGAAAGTGTCACAGCTAAACTGTATCGTACGTGCTCGCTCAGCTCGTGTTCCATTACCGTCTCGTTAAGCTTTAAACAAATGCCGCAGCAGGTGTCATAATTGCAGCTTGAAAATCGAAATCATTTGTACCAATTTAATCACACGCGAGTGTGTTTTCTCCATTTCCAGCACGTCTGCCGAAGGGTGTTCGGCTCTAAGTGGCAATTAAGCCGTCGTGCTTCAGGCCACTTCGTCTCAGAGATCTCCAACATGTAAATGGGTAAACATGCTAGCTAAAGGGAAATCGGGTTAGCCAACCTGAGCTAGCGGTGCAGTTTTCCAGAGAGAGACGGGGGCATATGATGGTGTGTGAGCTTGTTAGCTTGATCAAATGACATAAACACTTAAGAGACGGCCCTGTCCCATCACGCTAACCTATCGCTAAAGGCACCTTACTGTTGTGGCCTCAGGTCCGACTCTTCCCCTCCCCTCACAATCATCCCTCCAGGTTTTGAAGGCAACAGAAAAACGGAGGGACGTTATTACCTGAGAAAAATAAAACAGAAACATTGTAGTTCTATTTTGGAGATAAAGTCGTCGGGCACGGCAAATGAGCATAAAACAAAAAGGCAGTGATGGGGCAACAGGCAGCGGGACTGAAAATGGGGAGAGGGCAGAGCGGCATGATTGCGAGGAGTCAGACTGATTAACTTTCTATCTGGAGGAAATGCAGAGAGGCGGCAGCGTCATTTTTGATTTGGTTTCGAATATTCAGGCAAACAAAAACACCAGAAAGTCACAGGATGCTAAATCAAGTGGCGAAAAAGCTGCTATTTTAGCGCAGCCTACTGGCGGCAGAAGACACAACAGACCCTTCTGTTCTTAGGCCGATGTGACGCGTGAGTGTGGTGTGGTCCAGCGGCTGAAACGACCACTGATTTCTCTTCTTTTTGTTTCAGACCAGCTGTTTCCACTCAGTCAGGTTCCTCTATTTCCATGCTTATTACATGAAGCCATGCTGTCAGGTGGAGTGTGTGTGTGTATGTGAGTGTGTGTATGTGTGAGAGAGAAAGACGGGTAGATATAAAACCTGTGTCTTCTGTGGCACCTGAAGTCTTCCTAATTTAGCAAATTTAGCTTCATTAGGCTAGTTTAGTTGGCTAAATGAAGGCGTCATCACCTCGGTTCTCCGCTGATGGCATCCAATCAGCGACGGCGGCAGGTTGAAGGGGCTTTTGTGGAAGCGTCCTTTCTCCTGCTGGCGCTATTTGGAATTTACTGTCACTGTTAGGCTAGTTTCCGTAGCAGCTGCACTTACGGTTGCACATTTTCAACTCAGCTTTCAGCTGCGAAAAAGCAATCAGCCGGAGCAATATCTGACTTTTAGACTCAAGCTAGCAAGCTAGCATCCTGTCCCAAAATACTGATCCTCCTTTTACTCACTTTTGAACAAACTAACTGCCAGTTCAGCACTAATTATGGCTAATCCTGCTGCCCTTTACCAATGCCAGTTTGCTACCTGCACGACGGCGTGTCAGCCGGAGACCGTTTACGCTGCTTTACTGTACATGCACGTCTTCAGCCTGTTCGGTCGCCCGGGGAACCTGTCACACCGTCAGCCTCCCGGCGGCAGCAGGGAAGGAGATGCAGACGCAAACGAGCAGATGATGGAGATTAAAAAGGAGAAGACTGAGCGAGCAGCTAACAGGAAATGAGGGTTCGGTGTTTCCAGGTGGCAGCTGCTGGGGGAGCGTAGCGTCCTGTAAAGGAGGGAGCACGGGGATAAGAGAGAGAGAGAGAGAGGGAGAGAGGGAGGGAGGGAGACAACCATTCCAGAAGAAGGTGTACAATCCTTTTCTATATGGATGACAGCATGTAAAGACGCAGGATCACATTGTTAGCATCTGTTCTGCGGCAGCTCATCGTGTACCATCACGCCAAAATAAACTGACATTTGTTTTTTACTATTCTGAAAACATGTTCTGTGCACGTTTCCGCCATTCTGCAGCGGAACTGAGCGCATTTAGGTGACATTTAAACTTCAAACGAGCTCAGCTGCTGTCAGGGCAGACGTGGGATGTGACGGGTTTAGAGCCACCTCTGTTTTTCCTTTTTTACAGGCTGTTCATCTGCACCGAGCTGTTGTTGCGCATACAACCAACAGGGGGCGCTCTGGTACTTCAGCAGCCTGACGCATCGTTGGCGGCGTCAGATGATGGAATTTACAGACAAAAGCCCACTTAGATGTGAAACCATTGTTTGCAACTGAGACGCTGGATTATGCAACCACAGCGCTCTCCGCTCGCCCTTTGTTGCTCCACTAAGATGTGTGAGTGTGTGTGTGTGTGTGTGTGTGTGTGTGTGTGTCAGTGTGTGCGTGAGAGAGAGAGAGACAGAGACACAGAGCCTGGTATCAGCTCTAGCTACAGTATGTTCTGTGCTTTTAAATTGAAATTTGGACCTCCTCTTTTACGCACTGACTGCCTGTTTTTGAGAGAAAATTCAGATTCCTTCTCCCCCCCCCCCCCCTCTCTCTCCCTCTCTCTCCCTCTCACACAGTTTTGCAAATCTTCAGAGTTTCATTTCGTTTTCATCCGCTTACCCGGGTCCAGGTCACAGAGCCCCGGCGTTCCATAAATCAGCAGAACTGAGGAGGAGGAACCATCTGCCCGTCTGGAGACGAGTGCTTGAACCCTGATTTTCCTTTGATCCTAACGAGGGTCGCGTTCGTCTGGACCAGTTGACCCGGGATGATCCCAGATGGACCGACTGACCATGACAGCGTATGTGAAACGTCTGATTTTGTCCAGCTCCTGTTGGCCAGTGGACAAAAAGCACCCCCTGCCCTCTAGTGGCGGGCAGCAGGAGTACTCGGACAACAACGTGTATCCGTTTCCAAGTATCCAAAAGTTTTCCGTACAAAATCAGGTAAAACCTTAAACGGTAAAAACCTTTTCGTGAATGGAACCGACCTTGGGAACAAAAGTTCTTGAAAAGATGTAAAAGTCCGACTGAAGTCTGACTTGAGTCACTGCTCTTTGGGCCCTCGTTGATGGAATCTTTATTGATTTTGCACCAGCGCGCAAATTCGGCTCCAAAGCAAAGCTTTATTTTTCATTCAGTCGTCTGTTTTGATGACTGGAATGAAACAGATCAATATCTCTGCGATTGATCATCAATGATCGTTTTCATCCCCACATAGGCTCGAAGCTGTTTCTCTGACCTGAGCATTCAAAACGGCTTTGGAGGCTAATCAACTTAGCATCTGCACACAGCCAAAGCCTAGCACTCCGTCCTCCACCAGAGGGACGAGAACCGCCTCCAGGAGGAGGACTGCGATGAAGAGGAGCCTCCTGTGATGCTTGCAGCTGCAGCGAAGACGATAATGCGAGTGCCGAAGCCCCCGGGGGAGTCCGCGTGAAACAGTCCGACGCGGCTGAGGAGCGCTAGCTTTGTACAGTTTGGCGCGCGTGTTTCTCCTTGATGCAAACACGAGTTCTCCGTCTGGTGAGGGAGCGCTGGGAAACCAGACGGAGGTGATGGATGGAGGGAGGGTTTCTCTCGCTTGCAGCACGGAAAAAAAAACGTGTTGCCAAGCAGCTTTTATTGGGTCGTGATTTAGACGATGCTTTCAAGGAGCGTTTCGGTCAGAAGACGATCGGATCAGATGAGGGCGAGTTAACGGAGAAAACCCGCTGACAGATTTCCTGTCCCCTATGTATCCCTTTACAACAAGAAGCTTCCGGGTTCAATTCCGAGCGTTTGTTTGGGACCCGTCCAGGGTGTCTTCCTGTTCATCGCCATCCCAGCATCCCTTATTTTCATCCTGTTGCGTTAAAGTAAATTAGCCTGGACGCTAACGTTAGCATGATGACGCACAGCCGACCTCTGTATTCCAACAAATGGTCCAGCCAGACAAAAAAGGTGCGTTTAGAGTCTTTAAAGGGACAATCTGAGAGCGGCTGAGCAGACGTGACCGTGGGGCCCGGCGGAGGTTTCTGATGAGCCGTAATGGTCCAGTTTACTAACACGCTGACCTTGATGATGAAAGAGGCTCATTTCTGTGGCGCGGAAGGCCGCTGTGACGCATGGCAGCGTTTCCAGCCTGCTGCCAGAAGCTCCGGGGACCTTCTCAGCCTTCGCTAAAGGTCAAATCGGAAAGTTCAGCCGGCGGCAGAATCCACAAGCATCCGTGAACATTGAACACGAGTGGGAATGTGTTTGTACAGGTCACAACAGCACGCGCGAGGGGCCGCAGGGGCCTGACTGGAGCCACTCAGCCTCTGCTTCCACCAGCAGCTCTGTTCTGGAAGTCTGTCCATCATGTGGGAGGACGATAAAACGTTAAACACCGCCATGCTTGCGGGACGTTTGGAATCATTTGTATGACCGGGGTTCAGGTTGGGGGCGTCAGCGCGGCTGAGTGGCTGTTTGTTTGCACACATTTGGAAAGTGAACCACAGTAAGGGCAGAAGAGATAAAAACGTTGGAGGAGAGAGAGAAAGAGAGAGGGAGAGGGAGAGAGAGAGGAGGCAGAGACAGCTCAGCAGCACAGAGGTCAAGAGGTCGAGTTCAGGGAGAACACGCTCAGCATTCCTACACACACACACACACCCACATCCATACACACACACACACACACACACACACACACACACACACACACACACACACACACACACTCATGTTTGTTTGATGCCGTTGTGAGGTCTCTAATGGCATAACACGTTCACAGGTGCCTTAGCCTGACCTTTGCTCTGACCTTAATCCGGTTCTAACCTGAACCCTAAAACCAGGTCTGAACCCTCAAACAGTCCTTCCAAGTTGTGAGGACCAGAGAAACCGTCTATTCACACACACACACACACACACACACACACACCTCCACCAATCATCAACCACAATCACACAAACAGCCCCTTTTAGGCTCAAACAGGCGTTTTCGGATATGAAAGGAGGACAGATGCGTCCGCGCTGAAGCCGGGGCTGCTTTCACATTTCTAAACACATTTCATTTTCAGCTTCTTTCCTTGAAATAACCTTTGAATAAAATGTTCACTGACGTATCCAGAGAGGTTTACAATGAGAAGACTGACAAAATGTAACACGCGCCCACATCTCCCACTTCTTCTGTGTCGTTAAATGGAGGCAAACGCTTCCCCCCTCCAGTTAATTTAGCACATACCATTTCATGCTAACAATTCAATTCAATTCAATTCCACGACCAGGAGGAGCGTGGTTGCCCTTAACGCTTCTTAAATGGCTGCGAGGGTCCTCAGTGAGGAATCATCGGTCTTGCTTATTGAAGTGGCGGTTTGGAATCTGATTTCAGGCTGTGATTATTTGTTTGATTATTCTGCTGACAGCCATCTAGCACCGTCTATCCTCGTTTTCGTCGTTTTGTTGCAGCTCTACCTTGTCAGAAGCAAAGCAGACAGAAAAGGCTGAAGAAACGGGACCAAAGCAACAGTTACGGCTCCTGGGTGCCAAACAGCAGCGATGTCAGTGATCATCGTCTGTCTGAGGGGAACCGTGAAGCAATGAACGCACGCTCCGCTGGAGCAGCTAAGTTTCAAACAGCGCTAGCACCTCATGTTTTCAGTCATCTGTGACCGGCTCAGTTTGGCACGCTGTGTTTGTCAAAGCCATCAGAGGAGCGTGTGGAGGCGGAGCTGGCAGCTGTGACAGCAAACTAGCTGGAACGCTAGTGGGCTTCTGCACAGCCGCGTTAGCCACAGCTAGCAACAGCTTTCCTTCACCTTATTGCTGAGTCTTCTCCTCTCCTGTCCCCTCCTCTTCCTCTCCTCTCCTCTCGTCTTCCTCTCTTCTCCTCTCATCTTCCTCTCCTTTTTTCCTTTCCTCTCCCTCTCTTCTCCTCTCATCTTCCTCTCCTCTTTTTTCCTTTCCTCTCTTCTCCTCTCCTCTCGTCTTCCTCTCCTCTTTTCTCCTCTCCTCTCCTCTCCCTCTCTTCTCCTCTCATCTTCCTCTCCTCTTTTTTCCTTTCCTCTCTTCTCCTCTCCTCTTGTCTTCCTCTCTTCTCCTCTCATCTTCCTTGGTAAAACCTCAAACCTCCTTTCCTGTCCCCTTGTCTTCCTCTCCTCTCATCTCTTCTCCTCTCCTCTCCTCATCTCTTCTCCTCTCCTCTCAGTGCTGTCATGGACGTCAGTCCTCCGCCCGGGCGGAGGAGAGGGGTCGGACCCGTAAACACTGACTGAGGGGGACAGTGTCGCTGAAGGAGCACAGCTGGCGCCAGGGTGGAGCTTGTTGTCACTGATCGATCAGTCGTGGAGCGCTAACGGGAGACTTCAGCAGCCGAGGAACGGACAAACGTAAAAAGATGAACTGATGTTTTCACACGGTAATGGATCGATCGCCGCGGGACAGTTGAGTGTTTGGGCAGAAAATGAGAAGAATAAACAAACCAGTCAAATCAAATCCTGATCTGAAGAGCTTCAAACCAAGGTTCCAGCCCCGGGTTGTTGAGAAAAACCACCAGATGGTTTGAGCCAGTCGATGGAGGCACATGTCAAGGAAATTCTACTTTATTTGTCCAGCAGAGACACAAACCAGGAGCCTGAACCTCCAGCAGAGGCAGGAAAACTGCCTTTATCAGGTAGAAACCTCCAGCAGGACCGGGATCATCATGAGGAACCTGTTTCTGAAGATACTGAACTCCGCTACAGGTAGAAGCAGGTTTAGCAGAACAGGAAACAGCTGTTTTTGCTGGATCCTAACAACAACGTATGGCGCTGAACGCTTGAATCCGCCAGAAGATAAAGAAGCAAACGTTTCCTCTGTCATGAAAAGACTTTAGCAAGAGTCACCCAAACGTTGCCATTCAGTGTTTGTGAGTGAGGAGGAACCGTTTTCATTCGTGGCTTTGACCGGTAGCAGGAGAGCTAAACCACTTCAGAAGCCAAACTACAAGCACGCCTTGTCGCAGCAGAAACCGCTCCTGTACAGGTGTGCCACGCTAACGGCGCCTCCTTTTGTTCTCCGAACCGTGGAGTTGCTCTGGTGTGAAAGCACCTAATTACTCTCTCTGTGCAGTAGACGGCCTTTTTAATGTCTCCCGGAAGCCTCTGAGTGTTTTGAAATATTTAAGACCTTCGTGTGGCTTGGGACTTTATTAGCATTAGCATTTTATTTAACAAGCAAAGCATATCTGCTATTTCCATGGAAACATGAGACGAAGGCACGTTATCTTACAAACCCTTGTTAAATTTCTCCCAGCTAGATATGTGCGGCGAGTGGAGCCGCAGATAAAATTGTGGCGCTCCCCCTGTAGCCCATGTTGATGTTATTATCTCTTTGTTGCAGGATCACGCCTACTTTTGTGTCCACGGGTGAGAGGAACAAAGTCGGGCCGGACATGGCAAAGTTTGAATTTGTGTGTGTGTGTGTGTGTGTGTGTGTGTGTGTGTGTGTGTGTGGGGGGGGTTGACTTCATCCTGCTAGATTGCTTCTGCTCCAGCGGACGTGTTAACTTTGCAGAACTCCGGTCATGCTTTCAGGAAACATTATCTCAGCGGGCGCAAACAAATTGGCGTAAGCGGTTAACGCGCCCACGCGCCTTCACATACGTCCCCCATAATAACACAATTACGAGTGATTGAAGAGATTGTGTCAGTCAGTGGGGGGGGTGGCGGTGATAGCGGCGGGGGGTTAGCTGGGATGGTTGGGGGTTGGGGGACTAGGAAAGTCCCCATAAAGATAGAAATACGAGCACCTGTGCGTGTGTGTTGTGATAAACATCCAGGAAGACGTTCACGTGTCCAAGATCGCTGGGATTTCAGTCAGGATTGCTGGGACGGATTTGCTGCCATCCTCCACGTGTAAAAGACCGACAGTGAGGAGCCGTCTGAGCCCTTCAATTCAGCTCAGTTTCAGCTCAGATCAGTTTGATTTATATAGCACCTTTTACAATAAAAATTGTCTCTAGGTGCTTTCCAGAGGCAGAAACCCAGAGTCTGACCCCCCAGGTAAGCACAGTGGCAAGGAAAAACTCCCTTTTAACAGGAAGAAACCTTGAGCAGGACCCGGTTTACAAGGAGGAACCATCCTGCTGAAAGTCGGCTGGGTAAAGGAGGAGAAGAAGAGGGAGAGAGAATAAAGAGAGAGAGAAACAAATGTGCAAACATAGCAAACATAATAGAGCATACCAGCTTCCGCCTGCGTGTGATCACCACTGAAGCTTTTCTGTGGCTGCTTTCTTTCCAAACCACATAAACAGCCGCTCCTTTTCAGACACTTTGAGTGGAAAAAGATCCTCTGGGTTAGCAGCGTTAGCGTTTAGCCTCCTGGAGGCAACAGATAGCTGTGGGGTCAGGGGCAAAGTGGCGCTCTGCGGGATGAAAGGAACAGGTGCAGCAGGTATTTCTGAACCAGAATCATTGTCATTTGCTTCTTTAATCACGCCGTTTGCTGGCGCAGTCGACAGGTGCAGCAGCTGCCCAACGCTCCTTGCGGAGGCAATTAAAAGGCCCAACACGAGCGCTGCCGCTCGGATCAGGAGTCACACTGTTTGAATTTAAACCAATCTGAAGTACTGGCACAAGGCACAAAGCGCTTCCCAAAAGAGAAACCGGAAACGGTTCGGAAACTTTTCCCAGGAATATTATCGGACAGAAATCAAAAAACACAAAAACGAGAAAGGACAAATGTGGTTTTCCTTCAAAAATGAGACATGAAATCACAGTTTTCTGGTATTTTTCACTCCATAATGTGAAATTCTGACATAGAAATGCAACCAGGAACCAAGAAGGTGAGAAAAAAAAAACCCTTCAGTGTTGTGTTTCCCTTCCAGGCGTGTGGCAGCACCGCCACCAGCCACCAGCACCACCACCGCTAGACAGGGAGGTGGTTTCACAGCAGGGGGCCTGGCGGCGAAAGGCTGCTGCTCTATAAAGACTGGCAACCACAAACAAATCGGGAGAAGCTGGAGCCGAGTCAGGATTGATGGATTTGGGCTCGTCTGCGTCTTCAGGACAAACCACATTTGTCCCGTTTCCACAGAGAGAGGAAGAGAAGAAGAGGACACGCAGCCAGGAACCAACAAGGGGACAGAAACCTGCCAGTGGATCGGCCTAGCTAAGAAGCTAGCTTTAAAAATTAGACGACCCTGTTCTGAATACGATAATTAGGCTGACTAGAATGAACGGAGGGGAGGGTCCGGACGCAACAGATCCAGAAGAGAACGATTCCAGTAATACAGATGATCTCATGCCTGAATGCTGCACCGAGAGTCTGTTGCCAGTTCGCTTTTTAATATTTAAATACATCATTAAGCAGCAGCAGATGACCACCAACACCCCCATAATGGGAAGTTAATAGCTGATTACGTGTGAGGCTGAAATTAATGTGTTCCAGCATTAAAGACAAAACGCAAGAGGGACATTGAGTTTTGACATATGACGCTAATTTCTCTGAACCAGTGTGACCTCACGCAAAAACACCAACAACACCGACGTGCATGTGGAAAAGTTTGAAAGAAGTCTCGTTTAGAGGTTACGACATTAAGTCTGGAGTCAGGAGGAGTGAACGTGACGAGGAGGAAGGGCTGTAGCGGCTGCGGCGCCCTCCGCCAAGCGCCTGGCGTTAGCGCTTCTGAGAGGCAGAGATTTGTAAAACACGGACATAACAGCAGTGGCGGGAGTGTAATCTGCCCAATCCCATTACGGCTGGAATCCTTGGAGAAAGACCGACACACACACACACACACACACACACACACACACACACACAGGAGAGGAGGGAAACCTGTCAGCCTGTGTGCCAGAGATGGAGGTGGGTGGATGGTGAGGGATGACGGAGACGATGGGGCTGATAAATGAGGGGCTGAGGAGAGTGTGTGTGTGTGTGTGTGTGTGTGTGTGTGGAGTTCAACAAAACACAACTTCCCAGACTGGGACCAGACTGGTCAATAACGGTTGTTGATTGTACCAACTGAGTCCACCCACCGAGACGTCCTGAGAGCACAGGCCTGGTGGACGGACCCGGAGATGTAGGCCTGTTTTTGGCCTGTTTCTGGCCTGTTGTCGGCCTGTTTTTGGCCTGTTTCTGGCCTGTTGTCGGCCCGTTTCTGGCCTGAGCCGCTCGTTCTGATCAGATATCACTGTTTACAACTGACAACTGTCACAGAACTGGATCTGGCCAACAGTCCGGCACCAGGCTCTGGCTGGTCGTGGGCAGCATGGCTATGCTAACATGGAGAAATAAGAATAACAGTCAGAGTCATATGACAAACATCACCATACCACCAAGACCCACATTCGTGAGGCCTCAGTGCAGCTTTGGCGGGTACATGCAGGAGGAGCGGCACACAGCCAAGTGTGGACTCTTTTGCGGGGATTAAGTTTTAGAAGAGAACCTCCTGGCATATTTGTAAAAAACCCTTTACGCTGAGCCCTGCCAGAGCATCTGTAGTGGAGATGGAAGTTAACAGGATTATAGCTGCTCTCAGGGTCAGCCCTTCTTAGGAATACTGACGCGTAGACAAACTAAAGCCTAAACGGACACTGCAAGGATCTGGAGCTGGAGCTGCTGGCTTTCACTGGCGTTCATCTGGGGTCCATTTTCGCGAGCTAGCTTAGGAAGAAAGAAAAGAAGAGGAAGAAAAACAGCTGGAGCAGAGAGGAGTTTAAAGCTTTAAGCCTTATTATTGCGGCGGGAAGAGATACAGCGACTTGTTGAGGTTAGCCGACTTTATAAAGTAGAGCTGTTATCGTGTGGAAAATATGAAAGTGCTGTTGTGGAATAAATCCAGAAATGATGAAAACTGGTTGGGTCATTTACTGTACGGTGACTGCTGCATCTGTCTGCTGCGGCTGCTGCTTGCTGGAGGAGAATTAAAGTTGATCACAACATGGGAAGGCTTCTGGGATGGGGCGGTGCCAGACAACGGCGTTGATAACGCAGCTTTAGAACGGCGAAAAATGCAAAGTTTCAAAAGAAAGAACACGCCTGTTGAGATTACACACACAAATGTGGCCGTGTGGAAGAGGAACCTAAACTTTAGACCTCCCGCGTCAGATGCAACCGCGGCTCTAATGAGCTTTTCTGAAAGACGACGGCAGACTACAGGCGCAGCTTCGCTAATAAAAGACAAGCGCTAAGGCGCTAGCGTGTCAGGAAAAGTGAAGCTGTACTTTCCAGGAACAGGAGCAAAAGTTTGACAGTTCATAAGTTGAGAGAATTCGTTACTTAAAAGACATAAAATATGCAGCAGGAAGTGCTGATAAAGAATGTGTGTGCTATAAATAATGTATCCCTTAAGCAGAGCTGCAAATGATTCTAAGCTAGTTGCAGTCGGCCTTAGCGGGAGCGTACAGGCTGATGAAGATATCAGGAAACACCAGCAGCGATTTGCAGCACCGCCTTTGAGGGAGACCCCGACCTCCCGACCTCCTGACCTCAGCCCATCACGCCGGCTGAACCCACAGACTCAGGACTGCTAAACGAGCCGGCGTTGCTCCTCCGAGGCCACATGCTGAGTCTAATTGACTCATCTTTGCAACTCCTCCTAAAAAAGTTCACCTTTTCTCTCATTTCTTCTCACGTACGCACAAAATTGCATTATTTGAGTGGCAGATTTGGCACCAATTAGTGGTAAGATAAGGATAAAACACCTGACCTGTATTTCCTGTTGGAGCTACTTAGATATACTGATACATTTATATTTATTCCACCTCAAAATGCTACATTCTGGACCAGAGATGATTAAAAAAGCTCAGTTTAAATGATTGCCAGCTGGTGGATGTTTTGATTGCAGTTCTGACAAACAGCCACTGGGGCAAAATTCAAGAACAAGCCTGGTCACATGACCGGTCTCAGCACGCACACCAACATGGCAGCAGTTCCTAAGTGTTGACGGACTGTCAAAACAACTTCTGCAAAGGCGATGGGGTCAAACTGAAAAGCTTGAAAAGAATGAATTGTTGAAACTAAATGAAGAGAGAAAATGTTTAGTAAAACTGTCTGGGTTTAATACTGGCTCTTAAGCAACAATGCCTGTGTTGAAATCTTAAATGATGTGGTAATTATGTCCTTGTAGCAGCTCATTTTTTCTCTCCCTTTATTTAAATACTGGTCAGCAGCGATTGGACGCGGTCACGGAGGCCAGTGCTTCCCTCCCGCTCTAATTTGGACAAACATTTACGTGCTGCTGCTTCCCCCAACTGCCCCAAGTCTAAATCGCTCAAGCAATTCTATCTGTTTTACGCTCCACTCCGAAGCCATGTCACAGCTCTCCCACTCCTCGTACGCCTGCTCTTTTCACGGGCCATGCGCGCCGCGATACTTCCCGTCCTCGTCTAATGGAATTCTGTGAACAGATATGGTGCTTGGCTCCGAACACGTCCCCTGCCTCCAATAAAACCCCTGACCAAGCAAGACCTAATTACAGCGCCGTCGCTGCTCTGCTCCCTCAGGCACGCCGCAGAGACTACAAAGATTCCATGACGATGTGGACGTCCCGAAAGCTTTCAGTTTCTCACGTTTACCCCAGAAAAAAGCAGCAGTCAGCAAAAAATAAATACAACAGAAATACACTTTTATCCCTTTAGTCTGGCTTCTGTTTTTCCAGATTTAGTCAAAGCAGATCAAAGCAGATCAAAGCATTTAGAATGCTTGGTTGTTCCAAACACCTGAACGTCCACAGATTAGGAATATCCTCCAGTCTTATCGTACATCGTGTATCTTCAAATTGTCTCATTTTGTTGCAGTCTGACGTGGGTCAGATAGCTAACGCTAATCTGACCGAAAAAGGAGGAAGAAACCTTATCCTGACTGGGTTAGTAATGAAATAACTTGGCTTTGGAGTTACTGGTCATTGTGACAGTCCACACAGTCTGCTGAGGTCCACCAAAGGAAAACAAACATAAATCCTTACATGTGCGATGAAGCATACGAAGCAACACCGGGAAAAAGCGCAACAAGAGCATGAAGAGAAAAGGCTCTGGCTTCAGTCTCAGGCCAACACAACTAGCAAAAGCACAAACTCAAACTGAAAAAGGCAAAAAAGGCAGAGAACACCAGCAAAAAAGGAGAACGCCAACAGACTCTCGGAACCAGAGCCGAGGTGAGGAGGAAGAACCTCCAGCTCTTCTTCCTCTTGATGAGGAAAGTGGCTTTAGCTGCTCCTGAGAGGTGAGCAGGTGTGGCACCTGGCACGCGCACACAGCTTCAGGACGGTCCAACAAAGTCGGAAAATGACCGCAGAAATGTGACGATTATCAAACATCAGCGCAGAACGAGGCTGGCGTGTGTGTCAGAGCAGCTCAGGTGCAGAGGCCGACGTCAGGCGCTCACCAGGAGACGAGGAGAGTTCTGGCGTCACGCCGTTCCCACCGTGAGAGGCCTGAAAATCAGCGTTTACACGACTGTTTACACGACTACTACCAAGCGTTTTCACTGCTTGGTAGTAGTTTTATTACAGTAGCGTGTGTGTGTGTGAATGTGTGTGTGTGTGTGTTCTGCATGCCAGATCGCATCAATGAGCCACCCACACTGCAGGCAGAGTGAGCTGAGTACGAAACCTTGCAGCACATTTATAATTCAACACACTGTATCCTGTCACAGCTCTGCTCTTTTCTCACTTTCTCCTCTTTCCACCTCTGTCCTCCGTTATTTCCCCCTTTCCTCACCCGTCTCTCCCCCCGCGCTCCCTCACACACGCTCTCCCCACCGCTCCTCCCTCCTCTTTTCAGCAACGTCCATCTGGCTTTGACGCCGCCTGACGACCAGCCTGGTTAAAACTCCCCTCCAGGCTAACACGGTTTTGCGGAACAGGAAGTTGGTAACTGATGAGGCAGCGCTGGTGTTTGGAGATGACACGCTTCCTGCTAGCCCTCCTCCTCTACACCTCCCACTCAGTCTCTCCTATGGTTTCTTTTGCCGTCTTCCTGCTTTAATTGTTTGATTTAAGTGCGATATTTTTGGTCTGATTCATCGGTTCATCTGACCGCCCTGGACCGCCTGGACTGGTTTCCCTCCATCGTTATTGGATTTCTCAGTTTCATATCTCCTTTTATTGTCTATTCCTGTGACCGCGTTCGCACACACACCAGAGCGGAAGTCTGACTGCAGCAGTTATCAGCTACGAACGGACTGAAGTAAACAGAGGAATTCTTGCCGGTCGGCTGCGCGAGGCCAATTCGGCGTTTGATTAAAAGTGTTTTTTCCAAAATTTGTCACCGTGGCGAGAACCATGGTGGCGCGCGGCACCGTTCAGCACGGCGACGCCTGCGTCTCATCCCCCCACGTGCTGAAACGTAAGATTGATTGAAGCAATTTCCCAAAGTCTGCCGTCTGTATTTAACCATTCTTCAGTCCGCGGCGGCTAATGGAAACATATGAAAAGATGCGCATGGTCTACGATCAGGATGGTGATAAAACCGTCATAAATGTAATGAATCTGTTGCCGTTAACCTCGTCTCATAAGCAATATTCAGGCGCTAACGGGGTGTTCGTTTTCCAGCCGCACGCGTGGGCTAGCAAACAGCCCAAATTCCTGAAACGGTACAAAAACGGGTTAGTTATTCTCCGTCACGCTCCCGCTAACGGAGAACTCTCAGCAGTTATGACATTATTTGGAGAGAAGAGGGAGGAAAAGAGCAGAGAGAGGAATTAAAGTGAAGCCTTGCTGCTAGAAAAAGGAATTATCTTTAGGTCACCCAGAGGAGCCAAACTGTCGTCTCAAATGTACTTTCTATTTGTCAGAGAGTATCAGTCAGACACTCCGAGGCGACGCGGTGAAAGCGCCCCGTCACCCATTTCAGGCGTCATTACTCTGCAGATTCCCAAATTTGTCGCAGGTACAATTTTCCACGCTTCTGCCGGAGAAATGAGCCGCGTGGAAACAAACGGAAGTTGGGTGTGACGGCAAGAAAGAAATGGGCCGCGTGCCTCCCGCGGCCCATTAGCGGGAGGCACGTGAGGAAGACGTTTGCTCCTCAGAAACACCGTGGTGGAGGAAGACGAGCTGACAGCCGTCACGTCCAGCCTGCTGCCCGGGTCCGAAGGCTTCTCGCCCTTCCACAACCATTCAGCTCAGTGTGACGCTGGTTGGGATCAAACCTCCCGGACGAACGGACTGGCAGCTTGGCTAGAATCATCATTTGGCATTCTCCTCAGCTCATCCTCAACCCTGACGGAGGCCGCGGCAGCCTGAGCTGCAGATCCAGATCAGCCTGAGCCGCAGATCCAGATCAGCCTGAGCCGCGACGAGGACCAAGTAACAGAGGAGGGGGAACAAAGGGAAGAGAGGTGACGGACGGAGCATCGCTGCTGCTGATAGAATGGAAACTTTTAAAGCAGCTTATTTCCCATCTCTGCCGCTTTATGTAGCCACGCTCCCAGAGGAGAATTCAGAACCTCTTACTGTAGAACGCTCTTCCTCCTCCTGAGTCATCCTCCTGTGCATTCAGGGCCCTCCCTCTCAGCCAATGTCACCTTCACCTGCGACGCCGTCTCCGGACACCCGAGGGATGGGGAACTTTTCTAAGGTGAATCCGCGGCCGCTAACGTACACGCAGCTTGTTAGGAACCCGATGAGTGAACAAAGACGGAGGCAGCGGCATGAATGAACACTCCCTGCATCCAGACTCATCTGGGAGGAAAACTGTACCTTTAAATCAGAGCGTAGCCTGGTGTTAGCGGATCAATGTACCGATCTTTATCTCTCTCGCCTCCTCTCCACCACCCAGTCACAGCTGATGGAGCATCAGCTTCACCTGCCATCAGCCTTCCAGCCAGCAGAGACCCCAGGATGTCACGAACCACACACCTCTGAGGACTGACTGGTAATCAAGGCTGCTGATTGTGTGGCTTCTTCCCACCACAGCGATCCAGAACTGATCCAACCTGCTCAGAGCCACACAATCTACCATCCAACCTGCTCAGAGCCACACAATCTACCATCCAACCTGCTCAGAGCCACACAATCTACCATCCAACCTGCTCAGAGCCACACAATCTACCTTTCTTGCAAGAGTGTAAATACAGAATCAATCAGCAAGCGTCTGGATGGATGGGAAAGGAGGCGGAGCTACAAATGGACCACATGTGTGCCACACACAGGCATGCTGCTGTTTCCATGCCAGGCCACTAGCTGGCAGTGTGGTTTGTCTTTGACACCTACTGAAAGCCTGATTTAACCCTTTATGTCCTGAAAAGGCAACTTCACCTCTGACCTTGTGGATACGAGGACGCCGCTCTCAGCTCTCAAGCCTGCTCAGAACTTTCGGACCGTCCCTGGGAACACGCTCGGCCAACGATGGCTCTTCTCCAGGCGAGGAGAGCCTCTTTACGCCAACAGAACATAACAAATCTGATCCTTCCCACCTGCTCTGCATCTGCTGGAGGTGCAGCGGTTGGAGGTTTCCGCACGCAGACAGAGTCTGAAGCACCGCAAACACGGCGAGGCGGCGAGTGCTTTGTTTGATGTCGTGACTGATCCGACGGCGGCCCGAGTCCCTGAAGTGCTTTCCAATGTTGTTCCGCATGCTCGGCCGGCCTCCTTTAAAGGTCTTAATCCCGCTGTTAAAACAGGGAGTACAACAACAACAACAAAAAAAAAAGGCTGGAAGGGTGAGAGAAAGGAAGAACAAAGATGGGACAACAAAGGGAAGAATAAATGAGCAGAGAACAAAACGGAGAGTCCTTCAAGTTCAGCTGTGCAGGTTGACTGGATCCATACGAAAGTGGTTTTCTTTAAATGTCACTTCTAACGGCCCGATTACGCCTGCACGCTTTGATGTCGCCTCCTTAATGGAACGCCGGCGATAATAACAGACAAACGACAATGAAAGACGACATCAAAGAACAATTGTGGGGGCAGAGGGAAGCGCCAGAGCAGCCACCAAGGTCGGCTCCATAACTTATACACCAGATTGAACAGAGATTCCCAGCTGCTCCTGCGAGCATGTTCCTGCGTGGTGACCAGGTGCACCTGAAGGGTCGCTCGCTGCTCTCGGCCCTCAGAGAAGCACCCAAACACCTGGATGTGCAGCCGCAACCAAAATGATCTCAACTCTTTGTTTGTGTCTTCACGTGTCCCACAAAGCCGGTCGGGCCGGCTCCCGGGAACACCAGAGGCTCGGTCTGAAGCACAACTCAGGGTTTCTCAGTCAGTGTGTGTGTGTGTGTGTGTGTGTGTGTGTGTGAGATAAATGCATTTTCAGCATCATCCTTTCTCTCAGCTTCAGGTTTCTCTCAGCTCAACGCGCCCGTGCGTCTTTAACTGATAGTCTGTCACCAGGGTGATTACATTTTAAAAACAGCCTCGGCTGTTTACATTTCGAGGGGAACAGTTTGGATATTAGACGTCCAGAATCAGATGCGGAGGCTTAAAGGAACTACGGGGGCTCTGGACTGCGATGGAGGCAGCCAGAGAGTGAATGAAAGTGGAGCGGTGCCCTTCAGAGCTGGAACACAGTGCCGGGGCAGGGAGGAATTTGCCGAATCCAGTGAGGTGACTGCGGTTTCGAAGGCAGGCCTTGCTCTGTGCGGATACAGTATTTCCTGTTACCAACGGCTACACAGCCCTGGAAGCGCCGTCCCTCCTGTGTTGTCTTCTTGCTAGCTGGCGCTGACTGTTGGTCCCCTGCTGAGCCTGGGCTGGGACCAGCGGCCCTCTGAGACCCTGAGGAGGGACGCTGACCTCTATGAATGTTCTTCGTGATGGTCCCAGCTTCTTCTACCGGTCAGACCAGATCAGTCTTAGCAACCGTCATGATGCGGATCCAGTGCAGAGGTAAACAAAGACCGTCCTCTCTTTATTTCAGCAGATGTTTAATATTGTTTCCACCGGTACCTCGCTCCCACTGATAACTGTATCTCTCCTAACAGGCTCTGTTTACGCTTATGAAAAAGGAAAAAAAAATCCAGGCTTTTATCGGTCCGTTCTCCCTGACTTCAGCCTTATCGCTGAATGACTGTTTCTGTCCAGGCCCTTGAAGAGAGGAGCCATGTTTTTCAATAGTTTTAGCTTTCGGACCCACTGACAGCGCTGAAGCCGCGGATCTCTGTTAAGCCTCTGCTGCAGGAAACCACACGGTTACCTCTGCCAAGAGAGTGATGTTCTCACCGCCGTTTGTCTGTCTGTCTGCTGACGAAATAACTCAGAACGTTCTGAATGGAGTTTAATTAAATCTTCAGGAAATGTTAATAATGGGCCCAGGAAGGGATGAGTCCATTCTGGTGATGTTCCAGACTACTGTTCAGGGTTTGAGTCACACTAAGTGGGGAAATGAGCTGCTTGGCGGAGGTCTGCGCTCTTTTCTAGTTGATATAAAGTTTGTATAAAGTTGTTTTCTGACAAAGATCCCAGTTTTCTGTTCACCTGCGATCATTAACACCAGATTGGTGTTAATGATCCTCCCTTTGAGAGCTCCAGAAGGTCAAATATCTCCTCTGATTGGGGCTTGGTGGCCTCCTCAGTAAAAGACAGAAAAAGTTTGTAAAACTATGCCAGTCTTGCCTCAGTATTTTCATTTTAAAAGTTAAAACTGTGGTGCTGTGAGTCATAAATCACCCTGGACTGTAATTAAGGCACTGATTGTTCAAATCCCATTTTTCTCTCATGAGCGAAATGGACTAAAACATACATTTGGTAGCAGTTATAAATATTCTACTGATTGATTCTGATTAGCTTTTCTTCGTTCCTCTGCTGTGAACGCTGTTGTTCTTTGGTAACCTCCTACTGGAAGAAGTGTTAAAATGCGCCCACCTCAGGCCAGCGAGCTGCATCCGTGAAAGGCCTAATCAAGGCTAAATTCATCTGGAGCAGCAGGATTATCTCAGCAGGCCTCCACTCAACCAGAGAGCGCAACTAACTGTGGGCTCCTCAGGCTTAGAAAACAACTGCTGGTGTAAATCACACTTAGGCTCATTTAGCTAAAAAAACGCAGGAATCATGGGATTTGGAAACACAATATATAAATACAATAGCTGAAACTTTCTGATCACTAACAGCTCAGAAGGAAAATGAATAAATTAAGCGGCCCGTTGCAGCCGCCTGTGGAGGGGACCACACTGTGGTCCGGCACATGTGAAGACCTCTAAAACCGAGTTGGCTACCTAGCATTCACCGCTAGCCCTCGTATCTCTGGTGGAGGTGGTGTTTAGAGGCTCAGGCAGGGCGTCTCCATGACCAGAAGGGTCACCTTCTCAGTGTGAAGACTGTGGAGGAGATAGAGTCAGACGGGCCAGTACCGCTGGGGTCGGGGGGGAGGGGGGCGAAGCAGCCCAGAGCCCTGCAAAAGGACCCCCAGCAGGCCACTGGGGTCCACCCAAGCAGTCAGAGACAGCAGTGCAGCCTGACTGTTTGCAGCCTGGCGGGCCGCCGCCTGATTGGTATTGGCAGATTTGCTGCGAGCGACGCTGAGCACATGTGACAGACATGAAGGATCCTGGAGACGCCGGACACAAGGATGTCCTTGTGGGGGATGCAGAGACCTTCACGTGCTGGCCGGAGGCACCCGGACAGGAACCAGGAAGGGATCCCCTGGCGTTGCTGGGTCACTTACTGGTGCGGTGGACCCTGGCTTCCTCAGCTATAATGGCCTCAGACACAGCTGAGCGCCTCCATTTTCTACTTATTTGTTTGATTGATGAGAAACAGGGTGGAGGTGGCGGAGTGGCCCCGTAGAGATGTCCTGACAACATCGTAGAATCACGTCACATTTATGCCAGCGCTGACCCCATGATCTGCTTCAGATCATGAGGTCGGAGGCTTTGCCACCTTCCTCTGTGTGTCTTTACAGCCCCAGGAGGCTGAGCTGGCTTCAAGAGCCTTTACCCTTAACTTAGTGAGCACCACACACACACACACACACACACACACACACACACACACACCGTAATCCACCTACGCACTACAATGAGAACCACAGAAGGAGCTGACTCAAAAGGCCACCGCATTGTCAACCTGTACAATAGCGCTGATGAAACACAGCCCCCCCACACGGAGGGCTTCTCCAAACCTTTGTTCAAGTGTGACACGTCACAGCGGTGCACTGCTACGTGCACGGCGGCTGTCCTGCTCAGGCTTATAGTGGAACACATCCTTTGTGGTGATATTTAAACAGATCTCTGGGGCAGAGGTGCGCAAAAAAATAAATAAATCAAGAAAAAAAGCCAGACTTTGCACATTAATCATGTTGGAGCCTGATGAGTCAAACAGAGAAAACGGGGCTAAGCAGCCTTGTGCTGCCAGGCTGTGACGGCGAGCCTTCACTTCTTCAGCCACGTGGTAATCTGACGGTACCGCAAACATGCTAGCACAACCCCAGGAACCAGATTAAACACACGCGGCGAAGCCTCCCAGAAGAGCTGTGAATAATGCAAATTGACACGTCGGTACATCGGATCTCGTACTCGCATTTGTTCTGGAATGGAGCTGCGCTGACAACACTATTACAAAGAGTGATCTGGAGGGGGAACAGGGAACAACGGGAAGAAAGAGCGGCACAGACAGACGAGAAATTGTATTGTGTGTGGGAGAGGAAAAGAGCGAGAGAGAGAGAGAGAGAGAGAGAGAGAGAGAGAGAGAGAGAGAGAGAGAGAGCTGGCCACGGAAGCCAAGATGAAGAGAATAGGGCCCAACGCTGTGAGGCAGCGTGTGAGGACTGTGGCGTCACAGGGCGGCAGCGACTCCTCCACAAAACAATCCACGGCAATGAAAGAGTGGGAGCGACCCACAAACAAGTGGAGACGAGGGCGGAAGGCGGCTTTCATTAGCAGCCATGTGCTCAGGACAGATGCTGGGGAATCAGGGACGAAGGTTGCTGCACTTTGGCGTTTTCACACCTTAACCCAGGAAACAAGTGGAAATCAGACCTGAATCAGCTGGAATCCCTTCATTAGTCCCACCTCTGCCCGTCCCCCGTGCTGGGAGCTGTGGTGTGGCTTTAAAACCAATCAGACATGGTGTTCCCAGCAGAGGCAGAGCTGCTTCCATGTCCTTATTTACATTCCAAGCGAGCTGAGAAATCCTAAAATTGGCTTCCTGCAGGAAGCCCAGAACCACAGCACAAGTCATCTGGAACAAACAGCCAAGAACGGAGGAATAGAAAGAACGAGGATGACATTTGCTTCACACCCAAGTGAGTTTGTCAGTCGTGTGGTGGATCTGGCTGCCCTTCCCCCACCAGCCCAGTGATGGAGGAGGCCACCCCGCGTGCTGCCAGTCACGCTGGCCTTCCTGCCAGTGACGGACTGTCAGAGGTCCTGCCAGGACCACGAATGCGGCGCGCCGACTCCGGGGGCCTGGACAGCGCCACCGAGGGAATCTGGCATTAATGGAGTGTGGGGGGAGAGAGAGAGAGAGAGAGAGAGAGAGAGAACATGTCTCTGGAAGGGGAAGAGGAGGATGATACACCAAGAGGCATTTTAGTAGGAACTGAAACGATAAACATTCACACGTGTATGTCAGCTTTTATCTGCTCAATACATGACAATTAATGTGTAATAAAGGCCTTATTAACACTTAATCGCTCCTATTAGAGAGATTTGACCCCGACATGGAGAACCACTCTTCCCTAACGGTGCTGTGGGAGACTGTGGAAGGAGAGTAAAGGGAGACAGAAGCTACTACGTCACAGCCGTGAGAAGGAGAACGTCCACAACCGTCACCAGGAGAGGGTTTGAAAAGATCTGCGAGCTACTATAAGACTAGCTACACACTGCTGCAGAGAAATCATGGATCAATTATCCATTAGTCCAACAAAAGAGGATGTTTTAAAGAGTGATCATAACAAGGATGTTCAAAGAAAGTAGCAGTAAAATAGGAAAGGAAAAAAAAGCCATTTAATAACAAGCTAAGAGGATTTTTACACTTTGGATTCCTTTGGTTGGAAGAACAGCTGCCACCAGAACAGACAGAGGACATCCATCGTCTGAGAGAACAAAACGCTTTGTGCTCTGATCTGGTCATCAAATACCGAAGAAGGGAAAGCAGCACGCTCAGAACACAGAGTCAACCCTGAACCAAAGTGTGGCTAAGTTAGCGATGGACAGCAGACGTCGCGAGGCCCAGTTTACCCAGTTTAACCTGCTCCACTCTGGAACCAGGATCCATTTACAGATGAGACCTGACAGAAACTGACTGACGTATCATCATAAGGAGGACTCCACCAACTTCTCTGCTCACTCCTGGAGCGCAAATGATCCATTTGCTCCCCCACAGGTCACTCTCGGTATTACACCCAAACCCACTTCCGTATTAACTCCACAGGAACGATAGGAGCTGTTCCAAACTATTTCCAACAGATTTTCTAAAAATGTGTCAAGTCTTATTTCCCCCATGGTCAACATGATGGGATTCACGCTATCCTCCAGCGTGCCAGCAACATTTCATCTGATGGAACTGTAAACGTTTTCATTATTGCTTTTCATCATGAGCATATACCATCGAGATGGCGCATGAGAGGTGGGTGGACGAGCGTACACGTGCGTGGCATGTTTAGGAGACAGCATCCGTTTCATGCCAGATTTCTCCTAAACTAAACCAAACAAGGTTAGCTCTCTGTGTCTCCAATTTGGGTGAGGATTAAGGCGTCACCTCACAGGAAATAGATCATCATCTCCACACACGAGACAGCAGATATTCTATACCTGCCTCCATCTGCGTGAAAGCGGCGCCACGTAAACATATGCACATCGCATTTTAATGTTGGCGCCAGACTCAACATATTTATAGAATGTGGAGTGCAGCAGCGGCTATTTTTGTCACCCATCCTGGGAAAATATTCGCTTGTGTTTACGATATTCATCTATATTTGTATCCCCAAAACACGCGTTCTGTTGTCGAGCAGCATGTTGGCACCTCTAGCAAAAGGGAATGATGGGTAATTAGAAGTAGTAATAGTAAGTAGTAGTAGTAATTGCACTATGGGAGCACATCTCCTCCTATGAGTGCTGCAAGTTGCACCACCGTGTTTCTACGGTAACCCCGAACAGACAAACTTAAACATGACATCATCCATCTGAGGAGACAAACAGGCTCAGCATACGTTATGAAACGAGGCAGGCGGTAACCAGGCTGAGCTACCGGATCACAACCAGGCTCGGAGGTCAACGACTTCTATACAGCAGGTGGGCGGTGACAACAAGGCACAGGTGAAACACATTAGGGCGGGCCAACCAATCACATGGGCGGGAAACTTAACAAGAAGACAAGGAGGACACCAGATTTCAAAATAAAACAAGACGTTCGAGGACAAGGACAGGAACCTGGAGAAAACAGACCCGAACTGATCCTGAGAAAAATCACTGAATGAATGGAAACACTTCAAACTTGGCTGCTAACGGCTAAATGCAACAACAACAACTGAACTGTTAAAAGTCCGTGTCCGTGTCCATGTCTGTGTCTGGAACTGGAGGTGGCGTACAAACTCTGACAAATGACTAAATCTCCTGTTCACACATCTGTAATCGACCTTTTCCGTAATCCGACCTTTCTCTCCGCTTGGGATCTCATAAATGGCAGAAAAAAAAGGCACTTTTTAAAACCTAAATTCAGTCTCGCTCCAGTGGAGTTCCCATTCCATCCAGGCTAAAGCCGGTTACGCCTGACTCGGCTCGGAACCTTCCTCCTGATCTTCCTCACTATCATCATCGTCATCATCATCATCTGGGAGACTACAAAGTTTTGTATCTGCAAAATTAACCGTCAAAGTTGGCGATTCATGTGGAATTATGACACAGAGCTGGTTTTGAAATCAGGAGAGTGTGAAAGCTTTGAAAAGTAAAAGGACAAAAAGTCAATTCCTAGTTTAAACGTAAAAACGATGACCTCAGTGCCGGAAGGTTATCATTAGATTTAACTTGTTTAAATGTACTTAACATCATAACGTAAAAAGTCAAACTGTGGAAGCAAACGCGGCAACAGGAAGTGGGAGAAACTGTGCATTTTTGGGTGAGTCTGAGTGTGTGTGTAGGTGGGCTGGGGGTAAATGGCTGCTGGTGCACTTTCAGCGCTCACACATGACTGGAGCTGAGTCCACTCGGAGCAGAGGTGCACCATCTGACTGACGGATCTCTGCACGCAGGTAGGAATCACCAGCAAACAGTCTGCCTGCTGCCGCGCCGACAAGTCAAATGGATTTTACACACTATCATGCAAATGTCAGCAGTTCGGGCCCCCGGGGGAGGAAGGGTCGACCTTGAGGGTGAAGCGAGTTTCGCTCTTCTTCCCTCACATAAAAACACACAAACGAAAACTAATGATAGTGTTTACAGTTTGCCTTCCAACCCAGCGACATGAAACGGTGAGAAAAACAGTTTCTGCAGAGAAAAAGCTGTTTTGGAGCCTCTGAACAGGTGAAAAATGAAGGTTTTTGTCATTATGTGTCACCGAGTTTCTGTCAAAACAGATTTGAGCTCAAACATCAAGTGCTGAAATCAATTTTTTGCTGGTATAAGCAGCTGTGCTGTCAGTATTTGCTTGGAGCAGAGTGTTTTACTCCCTCTGGAGGGTTAGCATCGCGCGCTGACATTTCGCTAAAAGCGAGCTTGTGCACATCTCACCGAGAACAGCTTTCAGTCAAGACAAATTAGAAGGAAATCAATGTTGGCTGACATTCTTGAGGTAAAAATTGATTTTTTTTTGAGGGGGTATATGAAGAAAAATGCAAGAATTTAATGGAAAAACATATTTGTAAGCGGCGAGTAATATGGCGCTAACGTGAAGGTAAATCTGTATTGATTCAGACATGATGGGAATTTGTGCTCTGACTTATGCAATGTCAGAAAAGGCCGTTCGGTCCATGATGGCGTGATGGTGTTGTCTGACCAGGAAACACCATCACGCCAAACTCAGAACTGAGTCCAGAACATGAGAACGTGACAGAGATCCTAGCTTCACCAGCTAATCTTTCGCAGAACTAACATCAATCATTAACGTAATTACATTAAAAAAAAACATTAAAAGCCGCTATGAGCCCCTGGGTCTCTGACCCCTTCCAGGCCCAAGAATATCAACTTTTATGATGTTTTCATGTTACATTTTGCATCCCAGTTGCATAAAAATACTCATAACATTTAACACCAAATGAATGATTGTGATGAATCATCAATAATGACCTTTAAAAAAAGTTTTCAAGCTTTTAAGTGGTTTATGACGGTAAAAATATGAAATAATATTATTCTTATTAGTACTTTTATCTAATTTTTATCTAGTTTTTGAAAATGCTAAAGTGCACGTCAGTCCTTCCTGCACCAAGAAAGCTAAGGAAAAATGGTTGAAACCGCAATCACATAACAGTGTGTCTGCTCGTGATAAGCAGCAGCACACACACACACACACACACATTTAAAAGCAGCAACAATTAGGATTCCAAGTGATGGCCAGCCTCCCTCTCTTTCCCTCTCTCTTTCTCTCTGTCATATCATGTTTTTCCTTCAGTATTTCCTGTTTATTTCGTTTCCGCGTGCATCATTTTCAGCCCCAAACTCCTCTAATTCCGCTAGCGGGACCTTTGTGTAGCTATCATTCCTCCACTCAGACCTCGCTGCGCACGACAATAAATGTCAGGCCGCATGTTTAAAAGTCCTTTAATGGGTTCAGACTCAGCTTAGCAAAGGTTGACGCACTTTAATTAATTTGTTTTTTCATGGTAATAAGGATTAAGGCAAAGTGGTGTAAAAGTCACAAATGTCACTGGCTGTGTTTGTTAGAGAAAGAGGAGTTACAAGCGATTCAGTCTGATTCAACAGAACTTTTCTGAAGCCTACAGCGGCAGGTCGGGGGGCCGTCTGCCCCAGCACCGACTGGGATAAATGGCGAGATCAGCCTGGAGACCAGACGTGGACACAGGATCTCTGCTGAGCCCAGATCATCACCAACCGCATTAGCACCAGATTTCATTTCTATATTACTCATGTGAGGAATCTGGCAGCGGTGGCCAGATGTTCCTGGCCTCGGTGGTCCCGCCTTAGAGCGCCATACGCTAACAAAGGAGCTAATGAGGTGTGAAAAGGCCTTTCGGACATTTATCGCCAGGAAATGCTTCTTACTGTTGGTGTAACGCGTTAACGCACATTCTGACACAAAGACCTGATTGTGGTGTTCCGCACAGGTCACAGGGTTAACCCCACCCCCACCCCTACAGGTCAACAATGGCTTCAAGACCTGCTTCCCACCTACAGTCTGACCCCGCCTCCTGCCCCCCGTCAGCTGACGGCTCATTTTGCACACGTTCTGACACTGTGTTCCCTGACAGGACAGAGCGGCGGTCTCCGGGGCACAAGGCTGCAGATCCGCTGATCTCACCTCCCAGAGCTACCGGCTGCTTACCGGCTGCATGTTACGGTACCAGTCCGGCAGACGGGAAGCTTTCAGGGCGCCGTTGGAAACGAGATCATGGAAGCCAGAGACCGGAATCGGACACGTCGCTTCTGCCTGTTCCCAACACAAATGAGTCCTGCAGCCCTCTCACTGCTTTCACAGGCTGCTGTTTGACAGGCTGTTGACTGTCCTGAGCTGCTGATCTGAGCACCTGCTCTTTTTCCGCTGCTCTCGTCTGTATTTTCAGGCGGCGGTTATTGATCAGATCATCCCACCTGACAGGAAGTGGAGAAATCTTTCTCCAAAATATGAAACCCCTTCTTCATTTCATTTCAGCGGTGCCGTGCACTGCGCACGTGCTGTTGCCATTTGTCTCCATCCCTGACTCCCTCCTCAGTTGCCAGGAGAGCCTTGACGGTGGCGCAGCTGCATGTATAACACGCTCCGCGTTAACCAGCTAATGTTAGCGCGGCGATATCGCTACTTCTTCATTGCACGTGCAGCTCTGAGGTGTGGTGAGAAGTGGAAGCAGTCGTGTGCGTCTGACGGAGCAGCTCGCAGCAAGACTAAAGGAAGGCGCCCAAGGCGGACCAGCCTTCCTCCTCCTCCTCCTCTGCACTATTGCGAGCTTCCTTTTACTGTCACTGACTGCAGACCCAACGGTTGCAAAACATCACCAGGCTAACACAGAAGCAAAGGTTGGTTCAGAGGTCCTGGACGGGGGCAGAAGGGTTCCTGGTTCACTGAGAACCAGGTTCTAGGAACCAATCCTCTGACTTCAGACAGGTTGGGATGGAAGAAGTTGCGGCCTGAAAGAGTCCCAGCAGAAGGTTGGGAAGGTTCCCTTGGAAGGAATCCATTGGTTCATAGGTCCAGCTTGGACAGTTCCATGGTTCCTGATGCACCTGAGCGGTTCCAGGTGGATCACTGGAAGAAACTCTTGGATCCAGGATGGAACCCTAAAACTAAAGATCTTTGGTTGGACTTCCTGTTTCCTGTTTCTGTTCACCATCCTCAGCTTTCAGGTTTGCTTCCATTTGAGATGTAGAAGCTGTTCTAACAACCACAAACACAACCTTCTCCGTCCTGATTAAGTCCTTATTATCTCACCGTCTTTTTCCTCTATTCCTCCCTCGCGCCTTCATTTTCATACTCCCTCCATCTCTGTCATTTTCGCCAGCCTTGCCGGTTTTATCTTTCGCCGACTCTCTGCCTTTGAAGACCGCTTAGCTGACTGATGTGTGCGGAGAAAGGCTTCTGACAACCCCGGCCGTCCTCTCATCTGTCATCCTGACCGCCTGGATATTAGTGCCAGCGTCAGAGTCGACAAAGGAGACGTGAGGAATGAAAACAAGAAGACGAGGGAAGCAACTGCTTTGAAGGGACGTCTGTGTACTGCTTTTCCTGTCATTAGGAATTATCTATTTATCTCTACACTTTGGGCGTTTCTTCCTTCCTAAGTCAGCGAGTGTTGGACCGAGTCCTCCTACTGGCCATCAAAGCTACCTTGGAGGGTTTATTCCTGGCTGTTTGCTAACACATTAGCCACCGTTATCCCCCTGGAGCTGATTATACGTCAATGTCGTGTTTACAGATACGCTCAAATAGCCAAAAGAACACCAACGCTGGCAGAACAGTTTCCTGTTTACCTGCGTCCACGTGGGCGACCCCAGACCACCCAAACGCTGCTAAATCCCATTTGCGTGTCACGAACTGCAAATGTTCATTCTGGGATGGTAGCGTGTCAAGTGGTTGTGCCTCAGAAGCCATCATTTCTGCTCCTGATGCAGCATAAATTCAATTTCAACAAAATTTCTGCGACTGTGACCAGGTTGTCTTTCTGGATTTGTGCGCAGGCTGATGTGGGACTCAGGCATCAGGCGGCAAATCGCCCCCGGTCCCTGCGCTTTCAGTATCAGGCCCCGCAGACTGTTTTTATTAAATTAGCATCCTCAGATTAACTCCTATCTCACTCTCACTTCTGCTCAGCCTGGAATCCACCTCGCTGTGCGTCTGCACGAGGCTCTTGATAACATCACCACTACCAATACTACCAGCTGAGGTTTTAAACACTGCTTAACGAGCTGCTTAGTTTGAGTTAACCAAGCCAACGTCCTTCCAGATGAACACTGATTTATTTTGCTTGAACACAAGCACTTTAGCTTGTAGTCGCTAATATTCCGTAGTTTAAAAGGGATTTAAGTATTAAATATCAAAGGCAGAGTCACACATATTAGCCTGATGAGGCTGTTGAAGCTGAATTGGATTTAAACAGTGAGGAACTCCTCGTGCTGCACACACAGCAATGCTAATAAGCTCCAGCAGCTTTGATGCATGAAAATCAGCCTAATTCAAGCGTACAGGCGGCCGTCTATTAATAACCAAATAACATACTTGGTTCATCCGTCAGAGCCAGAATCATCACCACTTGGGAGACTTTGACAGATTATTGGCAGTCAGGTGGTGTGGAGGAAACCTCGCTGCACCTTTTCCCCAGTACAGCTGTCACCTCTGATGATTTCCCGAGGGAAGGCCCGAAGCGGTTAGCGTGAATTTGCTCCTAAAGTCGGTCATTTGATGGCTTTTCGTAGCTGACGGCGAGCCGGAGAGGACGTGGATACTGGCCGAAAAATATGTTAAAACGGGGAAAATGTAGTTCAGGATAGATCAGCACGCTTCTGCGGCCGCTAGCGATGGTGGCCAGGCGAAGTTATGGTGTCTTTTTCTGTAGTTTAACTGGAAGCAGGACCCATTTGGAGACAGTCGGTAAAGCAGGCAGCATTTATGCTCACCTCCGGTCTCAGAGCTGATGAGCTCGCCATGAGAGCCCAGCCTGGAAGATTGGATTCTGGAAATAAGGCAAACAAACAAATCTTCATGCCTGCAAGTCCTCATGGGGTCTTACATAAATGCACGTGCGCTCCCCCGCGCCCATGCTGCTCCCTGCGTGCGTAATTGCTCCGAGCACAATTTACCCGGAGTGTAAAATGGGTTCTGATTGCAGGCTTGAGCAAGAAAAGCTGGCGTAGGACTGAAACGGCGAGGAGCTGGCTGCAGCAGGAGCGCGGAGACACCATCATCCTGGTTATGACATCAGAGATGAGCGCCATTCTGGAGCTCACGTCTGGGACCAGGATCGCCAGCGCCGCAATTATCCCAATTAAATCCACAAACTCTAACGATGTCACATTTACTTTTGCTGCTCTTCTGCAGCGAAGCTAAACTCCCCCAACAGCCTGAAGGAAGGTGTGGGAGTGACGAGCATCTCCTGGAGACTGGGCTGGATTTCCTGAGATGGAGGAACCTCTGTGGGGGATTCTTCTCAGTGAATACACAGACACTTTATCGGTGAACATTTAAACTCCCTTTCAAACTTTTCCCGTGTAGGAGCTGGTCCTCGTCCACGAGTTCCCACCCTTCAAGGGTGACTGATCTAAGGTACGAAGGGGAAGAAGAGCTGAAAACCTGGTTTAAATCCATAAAGACTCACTGAAATAGAGAAGAATAACGACGCCAGTGAGCAGAGAATGACAGATTTGTCCAGTTTGCGCCTGTTTCTGCACAGCTGGCAGATTTGGCTGCAGCGGGAGGAGCCACAGAAGGTTGTGAGTTTGAGCCCAGGCAGCAGCAGCACCTTCAAATATGGAGACGTTAACATGGATCTGGGGCGGTTGCTAGCTGCTAGCTTATAAGCATTCTAATGTAGCAGGTGGAAAATTGATACCATCTGTCCAATTAACCCAGCTCTAACCACTAGGGGCGGTAGTGCAGGAAAGGGTCCTCTGAGTCTTATTACAAGGTTGGAATGCGTTCTTAGAACCCGTTCTTAGAACCCTAAAAATAAGTCTGAAATGGATGTCTTTAAATTTCATGCAGATTTCTGGGAAAAGTTCTTTAAGTGAGATTTGGGAGGTGCTGATGCTGCAGGTAGCATCGACGGCTCGTTGCCACTAACTCACTGCAGCTGCACCTGTTCGTACTGAGCTAACAGAACACATTTCTGATTGGCTGGTGCAGATTCTTGTCAGCAAAGCAGCTGGGAAGAAGAAGCAAAAAATAAAAACGTGTTCCTGACTCAGGAGTTTCAGCCTCGGACCCATATGGAGTCACTAATAGCGCCCCAGCATACCTCCCTGAAAACGGACTCAATCAGCCACTTTGCGAGGCTGTGAGGTCCAGGAGGCGTTCCTCAGAAACATCCCGTCTCCCCACTGCAATTTGTTACCTCTGACAGAAGCGCACGTCCGTGAATCGCAGCTAATACGCCTGAGCCGCGCTGCTCCAGATGCAGCCGCCGGCCAGCTCCTCCGGCCCTTGAGCCCAGCGAGGATTCAAGTGTTCATGTCAAAGGCCGCGGCACACCGACAGCCACACACGCCGACGGCAGCGCACGTCGCCAGCGGCACGGGTCACGACAGCGGGCGGTTATTAAAAAAGCGAGTGAGCGAGCCAATAAATCAAAGCTACGGTGGACGGTAATGTCTTTTATAAAAATAGGCGTCAGCTCCTGGGAGCCACAATTAACAACAGATGCAGATAAAAATCTTTATGAAGCGTGATGTTTCCTGTTTTACTGACTGGGTTTAACGCCGACACTCCCCAGTAGATGTTTGAGATGAAGAGCTACCGTTAACGGAGTCACTGGTGCGTTCAGGGGGACAGGAAGGACTTCATTAGCTGATGGCGACGACGGTTAAACGCCTCAGCCACAGGATGTCCTGCTCTCTCCGTCAACGGAGGAAACACGCTTTGGCTGATATAACGCAGCTTATCCCCACCATCACTGCTTCTTTGGTACTTTTACTGGAAACAGGATTAGATTCATGACTGGGAGAATCATGGAACCAGCGTCTGCCTGCACGTCCGGTGATGGTTCAGCTCTGACCCGTTTCCATGGCAAAGTCGTGTCTCTGGGCTGTAATCAGGGCTTCAGCCTTTTCTCCTTTATTCTCCTCACAAGGTTTTTGTGTTTGATAAAAATCAGGCAGCTAATTGATCATTTACTGCCTGCCGCTCCAGTTCCCCCTCCCCTCCCCCAGTACAACAGTGATAACGAATAATGGGCGCGGACGTGGAACTCCCCGAGGAGCCCAGGGGTCGGAGCGCAGGGAACCCGGATGGAACAGGCCATTGTTCCTCACAACAGGCTGCACTTCATCAAGTCCTCAAAATCTGATTGGCCTCCGCTACATTAGAGCCTGGAAACGAGGCCCCGCCCCCATCCCCGCCCACCCGCAGGGGGCTGAACGCAGGGTTTGACCAAGCTTTTACAACAAAGAACCATAAACAAAAAGCTTTGATACAGTCAGAAATATACGTGGACTCAAACCTGCAACAGAGACGATCAAACTTCTTTCAGGTTCATTTGCATAAATGCTTGATTCCAATATCTATCAAGACGCACGGTGATTTACGCATTTACGTACCAACGTTGGCCAGAACATTCAGACCATCTGAGTTACCACTGATCTGAAAACAGCAGCAGCGTGTAAAAGCAAACGAGGAAGAAGAGAAGAGCCGCCAGAGGTGACCCTGCCGACTGATCTCAGGTCAGTAAAACGCCGCCGTGGGGGAACGCGGGGACGTTCCTCTGCTGTGATGTGGAGAACACGGAGCCGCACCGATGTTTGCGGCAGATTAAAGGCCTTGGTCCGGCCTTTAGCGCTGACATTCAGAGGAGGGCGTTCCAGCGTCACGTGAGCCGTCCTTTTGATGTGACACAAACGTGGCATTTCACGGTCGGCTGGGACGCCAGTCGGCCGCCGTAGCCTCAGACAGCCACGCTAACAGGAGCGTCTGGTGTTAACTGGTCCATTAAATGATCAGCTTTGTGCGGCCGGTCAGCTGTTCCGCCTCCATCAGGGGGCTTTAACACCAACAGTCTCCTCGAAGCTCCTGTTACCATGACGAAGACCCGATCGATCGATAAAACTCCCTCAGGCGACTTGATGAAGCTGATTAACAAAGTCTGATGAAAGACGTGTTTGACTCCACTTCAACACCAGAACTCTGACTCGTGCACGTGCACGTGCAGCCTGAGCCGAGGGGAACCTCCTCCGGGGGAGGAGAAATTACTCTTCTGTGGGAACTTGTATTTGTTTGACCTTGGATGGAAATAAAATATGGCTGTTTTCACCTTTTCCCACTAATGGTAACAAAAAAGGAGAGAAAATGAAGCTGGGCTGAAGCGATCCTCCTCCTTATTGTACAACTAACCTTCAGGCTGCGGCTAATGTATAATGTATTTTTTGCTAATATATTCTTTCATGAATTTAAAGACAGGACTGAAACTCCAGTCAACACCGAAGCACCTACGTGCTGCATTCACACCACACTTCTCTTTATGAAAAGTTGTCAAGTTGATGTTGGCATGATCTCTTCTTATCAAAAAAAAACAAACAAAAAAAAATTCCAGTATCAAACTAAACATTAAAATGAAAAAAGCTCCAAACCATCCAATCAGGACGCTTCGTCCTCAAAACTCAGTAAAACTGAGTAAAAATTTAATGCATGATCCTCGACTCTGTCACCCTGTGAGCTAACCACGATGCTAACTGCTAAATCAATTCAATGTTTGGCCAAACAAGCAGCAAATGGTATGAATGACTGAATCAGATGTGACTTGTGGGACAGCTCGCTGTCCCTGAACCCACCATCCAGTCTTTGAAGCAGCCTTGAGTCCAAATCAAATCCACGAAGAGGTTTTGAGTTGAAGCGACAGCTGCCGTTGGCACATCCACGCAGCAACTCGCTCGCTAACAGAGTATTTGTCCTCCACCAGGGTTACACATCCTCTCCTAAATCCACTTAACCAACCTCGGTGGCTGCTTTGCCACCATTAACCTCTGTGAGGTACCCAAGGAAAACCTTTACACTACGACTGATGCTAGCTGCTCCAGCCAAAACATCTGAGGCCATTTCTGCTTTAATTCCCTTAAACTGAGGAGCTATTTTAAGGGCTTTTTATCCGCCTTCCATGATTCAGTGGTTCAGCGGGTCAACAGTCGACCATGGGGAGGATTTATTCCATGTTTAGTTCCGTCACACCTGGTTACACATGATCTATTTACTCCGTCGTGTCAGTGCGCCCCCCTGGACAGGCAGCGGCCTCCTGAACGAGCAGTAATAGCTGCTGGAAGGATGACATTCTGCATCCGCCACATGTATTAAACATGAACTGTGGAGCTCACGGACGCTTAAACTGTCAGAAACGAGCGTTTACGTTACATAACCGCATGTTTCATTCTTAGATCTGCAGTAATTGTGTTTGATACGCTGACTGAGTCCAGGTCGAGCGGAGAGGCACGTGCACGTCCTAGGGAAATAATCCTGAGGTCTCACACATCTCACCAGTCCTGAGTGATGCCTTTAAGGGTGGTCGGAATTGTGTTCATCGAGCCGCTGCGTTCATCGAGGAGCCAACGTTAGTGGGCCTTGGTTAGACCCCAGGAGTGCCGCTTCGCTCCTCAAACAGGAGGAGACGCCGACTCTCATCACAAGCACTTATTATGGTCTGTGTGTGGATGTGTGCCGGTGTCACGGTGTAGCCGTGACAACATCCCCGGGGCTTTTACCTCAGCACCATCCTCTCCCTCTCTCGCTCTGAGCTCAGGACCGGTCTCTCATATCTTCTCTCTCTCTCTTGTTGCTGGTAAGGAATAAAGGATAGATGGCAGCACCGGCGCTCCCTGGATGCTCCTCCAGACAAACCGAGTCAAACAATAATAAAAAAACCCGGCCAGGGGGCTCTGGCCTTCCCTGTTCTGGTCTAACCTTGGTAGTGACCCTGGTCCTGCTCAAGGTTTCACCCTTTTAAAAGGGAGTTTTGTCCAGAAAATCACGAATCACTGGGATCCGAGTTTTAACGGGTTAAAAGTAACTAAAGTCGTCCGAAAAACAGACTGAAACTGTCGGGCGGCCTGTAGACATGGAGTCCAGCTGCTCCACACCGTCAGAGCCAGGCCTCCAGGACTTTACTGGACTTTCTTCGTGTTCCTGAACGCAGCATTCAGGGACCGTCAGTAAGTGTAAAACGGTCAAGGCTGGAAACCCGGCATGAACCCAGATGGACTTTTTGTGTCCGCGGGCGGTTCCAGTCGCTTCTGTCATAAACATTTACGTGCCATCTGCCCGGTGATGGATCCAGGACCATCTGTCTGATTAAAGAGGCGCTCGCTCCACGTGCACATGCGTATTTTTAGGCATATATCGCGTAAAGCACTGAAACTGAACGGACGGGGCTTTGTTTGGGGTCGAGTATGCTAACGTTACTCTTCACAACGTTGCTATGACGATATTTGCACTTTTCCTCATCCATCATCTACACTTAAAGACAAATCCAGTCAGCAAATATCAGGCACCCGTGTACAAGCCACCCGCTGCTAACATCCAGCGCGCCCACGCGTGCGCGATCTCTCGCAGGTGCTCGCCTAACTAGACAGCTTGATGTGTTTGTGCCGACCGACGAGGGAACCGAAACTGACGTTAGCAAGAATCCCACAGTCGTTTAACTCCTGCCCGGCTGTTTCGGCTCCCTGCAGGCTGCTTAACGCAGGCGGGGCTGTCAGAGCGGAGAGGAGCGTGAGCCTGAGCGGAACCTGCGCTAGCATGCGCTGTTCTGTGGACGTGTGCGCAGGCTGCAGGATGCAGGCGCCACTCTGCAGCCTGTGATAATGAGGAGAGAAGCTCCACAAAGGCCTCCTGAGGTTAGGCAGGGACTTTCAGGCTGGTTGTGGCAGCCTGTTCCCGCTTCGTTTCCCGCTTGTTCGTTTGGGTGCATTTTAATCAGATTTTCTAATTCTTGAGTCATTTGGTAGAGTTTTAGTGTAATCAGGCCTCTTAGGTGCTCAGTGGCCTTTAGCATCTGACAGGAAGTGCTGGATAACTCCCGGAGTTTCATCCCCGCACTGACTTCCCCGTTCTCCACATCTCCCTCCGTTAGCTATTATCCATCCATCCATCCATCCATCCACCATGACATCATTTCAGTTTCTTCATCTCTTCACCCGTCCCTCAGCCACCACGTCTGTTACCACCATAATAAGCCCCGCCCCCCAGCCTAGTCCTTTTCATGGCTAGCTCAATCTACGGTAACTATTTCACATCATGCGCCCCCTAATGGCCAAGTTACGACAACACATCATAGCAAGATTAAAATCAATGAGGTCACTAGATGCTAAGCTAACAGCTAAGCGTTGCTCCTAACAGGTTTCAGATGGGATGTACCGTCACAACTGACAGCTGGACTCTGTTTGGCCACGCCCACCGTGGCTTCACTTCCTGTTCTGCCTGCCGGTGATTCTGACGATTGTGACCTCTGTGTCAGCGGTGCGATCACAAGATCGCTGGACGGCTGACAGATTTAAGAAAGAGAGCCGAGCTCGACCGCCTCACCAGGCTAATTGACTCTGCTGACAAATCTGTCACCGCGCTGCGGCGGCCGAGTCGCTCGGAGAGGAGCGGCGAAGGATGTGATTTATTCGCCGTTTAGGGCGGCCGTCTTTATTGGAAAGAGTGACACCCAGACAGAGGAAAAGAGGGAGGGAAAGGATAAGAAAGGGATACATCGTGTAATTGACAAGGGGATGTTAATCGAAAACAAAGCAATGGATGCCGGAATGTTTTATTAAACAACCACAGGGGGGCGTCATCAAAGTCGTATTCTGACTTAGCAGAACCCAAGAGGATGAGTTGGAGGACTGTTCTTAATAACGCCCCTCTGTCCTCCTGTAATTACTCACCGCTCCTCACCGGCTCGCGTCGGCCGCGCTGTTGCCGCCGTGCGTCCATGTTGTTATTGTTCTTTTCCTTTGGGGACCCTAACGGATGGGACGGGTGCGTGGGGGTGTCCAAACTGATGGGAAGTGAATTTAACCCAGAGATGCTGCTGCCTGTAGCATGGAAAAGAGCATTGGCGCCTAACATAAACGAGCCTTTAGCATCAGAACCAAGATGCAGCGTTTAGTGTTGGCACAAACTGGCAACCACACAAACCACCCTGGGTCATGTTTTGGTGAATGGAGGCATGTAAAACCCTTTATGTCGCGGCTAAAATAAAAGCTAGCAGCCATTTCCACAAGGTGAATCCTTTAGCTCGAGGCCAGGGTCGTGTTCTAAAAGCACAAACTGCTTCAGCTCTTTTATCGTTCACAGACTTCCAGACCTGCGCCAGCGTCACCTCCATTAGCTCCAATGAGGAATAACTGCAGCGCGCCATTACTGTTTAGCAACGGGACGCGGTTTTCATCGCTCATTTCACTGACTCCAGGCCAGGCAGATTTATTTACACAGATTTCTCATAAAGGAAGAAGAATGAAAACAAAACAACTCATAACTATGTTTCCTGAAGCTAACGAAATCTGAATGGTTGCTACTTCCTTAGCTACGACAGCAGTCAGCAGAATGTTCATCAGCGGCTAAACTAGCTTTTATTGAGCGAGAAAAAAAAGTTTTTTTTGATATGCACCACTTCTTTAAGAAGTTGCTGCCATCACCTCAAATGGTTCCAGTTGCTGTCCAGTTCCTTAAACCTTTAACAAGAACAGAATAAGCAAATACGGCTGTTTTTGTCCGATCCCTCTGAAAACCCCGCCCCCCACTCAAAAGGACGACCTCATGGAAGTCAATCGGCTAAGATGTGCTCACACACATCTCACACACCCCCACAACTGTCTCACGGACACATCGTAAACACCACCATGTTTAAAACCGCCGCATGCTAGCATCAATCCGGTAAATTCATGAAACATTCGTCACGATGGTGCCTGTGATGGAAACGGAGGAGTAAAAAGAGGAGAAAAGCAACACAGATAAAGTTATTTAGAGTATTTAGGGTATTATTTGTCCTTGTATAATACGGCAGCGCTGATGCCTCGTCAGGGTCTCTGCTTTATAACGGTGTCCACTTTTCCCACAGAGGCTTTTATTCAGCGCTAACCCTGTACTCTTATCTGGGGAATACAGACGTTCGCGTGCACGCCGATACACAAATGTGCTAATACAGTAATTCAGGAAGCTAATGCCGTCTTCACGCACTCTCAAGAAAGGCATTAGCGGCACCAAAAACCGCCGGCCTTCCCACGCAACGTGGGCAGGACACACACATGCAAACAGTGGATCGATCTAAATTGATTATTCAGAATGTCCATGGCAACAGCTAAAGAGAGGCCCCTGAGCTCGCACGCAGTGTACACTTTGTTAATGTAAGAGTAACCCTCCGTGAGTTTCCATTACCGGGAATCTTTAAAGACGCCACTTCCGCTAATTGCAGCTTTTGTGCTTACTGAATATGGAGGAGAATACGTGCAACAATCTGGTTACGTGTAGCGATGGCGTCTCGCGGTGGGTGCTACCATCTCATCCAGAACCAGGCAGTAAACAGCCCGAGGGTTGGGACTCCAGTCACACAATTTAACCTTGCAGGTTTACCGGTGTAGCGAGCTAGCCGCTAAGAGATGGTTTTCACAGGCGAGGGTTGGCGTCTAGGTAGGCGCTGGGTTTAGGCGTTAGCGCTAGAGATGGACAAATCTAACTGTTTGGGTTCACGCTCTTGACCTTTAACCTCACAGATTTATGTCACATCCTGGTTATAAAAATGAGTATTTGTTCTCATTTCCTCACTTTCCAGGGTGCTCGTGCCAGAGTCTGCGTCCAAACGATTGAGCAAAATGAACAAAAATGGGAAAAAAAAACAGGCGGGTCAAAAGCTCTCAGCTGGTGAAGGGTTTAAATCAATGCGCCGCATGACGAGCGCTGCGATTCACTAATGAAAGCGCGCTCGCCGAGAGCGTTGAGTGGAGGCCGGACGAGTGTCAGTTCTTCATAATGGCGTCCTTGACCTCGGCGGCGAGAGGAGGTGGTGCTGACGTGTGCGTCCAGCTGCATCTGCGTCGCCTCACCCAGGGTTTTATTGCAACGCCTCCATCGTTCTCACTTTCAGGTTGTTAATTAAATGTCAGGAACTGCCGCAGGTGCCAAAAACGCGGGATGATATTCCAGAGGTGCAAATATGAGATTCTTGAACCACAATCACAGGATTCAGCGTAGCTGATACAGCAACGCTAACAAAAAAATCTCTTCCTTCTCTGTTCCCGACTGATTTTTACAGTTTATTCACCACATTTGTTTGATTTCTTTGGATTTAATCAGGCCTCAGCAAAGAGGCAGCGTTATGTCACCTTAGGAGCGCCACCGTTGCCCCATTTCCATGCTAATAAAACCGCTATGCTAATTATTGTTTGGAGTTAATTAAAAGTAAGCGTGCTAACAAATGTTTGTTTGTGGTGTTTGGCTGAAGCGTTCCAGTGTCAAAAATAGACCCTCCTCGTTACAGGCAATGAATCTGATTTTACTCTCACACACTCAGGTGTCGCTACGAAGCTGCTGTTGTTTGATATTTATCAATAAATATTTCAAATCTACGCAGTCGAGGGTGTTCTGACGGTGCTAGACAAAGATTTAATTAAAAAGGGGAAAGTAGCATCAAGCTGGTGGTGGAACACATAATTGTGTTTTTATGAGACAAAAGCCTGCAGAAGGCGCTAACATCCACTCCATCTTCTCCACATCCAGCCCAGAACAACTGGAATTAGGCAAATATTACAAACTTGTGACGGATGAATCCCAAATGCTCTAGTAATTCACTCAGATTTCCTCTGCTCTTTCATTTCTTCTTCATACGACAAAACAGTTAAAATCTGTTTATTTGAACTAACTGGCCTGGTTTTGGAGCCGGTTTCTACAAAGGAGTTAGCCTGTGTGTCTGTTCCTCTCCTCCTTTTGCTCCCTCTCTCCCTCTAGGAGGCTCCGCCTGGTCCTCCTCCAGGTTTCTTCCTGTTAAAGTGAGCTGTTCCTGCCACCTTTGCTTGCAGTGTTGAAGCCGAACCTTCAACACTGGGTTGAATCATGAGATTAGTGTTTAAGCCTCTGTGTTTGGTTTTGTTTCATTTTTCATTAATTAGAAGACGTGACCTTTGGCTTGTTTAGTGTTAGCGCCAGCATTAGCATCTGTGTAGGGGAATCGCCTCTGTGCTTGTATGTGAGTCCAAGCTAAATAAAAACACTACAAATATTGATTTCCTTACAAATTGCCAATATTTCATAAAAAATTGCCAATATTGATGAGCAAAAGTTCTTCATCTGCATCATAGTTACTGGCACCAACAGTAGACTGAGCTAGCGCGTGTGAACGATGGTTTTAGCTCCATGCTTGGTTTAATCTCTTTATTGCCAACATTATTAATTCATAAAACATCACATGAATGTTTCATAACTGTTAATGTATGGCAGCATCAGGGAGCAGCGCACATGCACGTCACACACGCGCTCCTGCGGCCCGCAAGAAATGTTACCAGATTTAGTAAACTGCGCATCAATAATTGATCAGTAAACACGGGTTAAACATGCAGCAGCAGCGTGTCGACACGGCTCGTTATCGGCGCACATTCAGCCTAGCACGTTGGTGACGTGCACGGCTGCAGGACGCGGTTAAAAAGACCCGACAGGCCGAGATCGGAGTCTCTGAGTCCGTCAGATTGATAGTGAAAATAAAGAGGCTAAACAAGATTATGCTAATGAGCATTGATTTACAGCATCAAGGCCAAAATAGACAGAATTAGCAACACTTTGGTTTAGTGGTGATTATGGAAACGATTAGTGATTTATAATGAAGCTGTTTGCTGGGTTTCATCTGCACAGCAAAGAAGGTAGCGTACAAAGTTTAGCTCTGGATATTTAATTTCTGCTAAAAAGATCTGAGAAATTCACTTTCTCAGGAAAGCAGATCTTAACCCAGAAAAACTGCCTTTTAACAGGAACAAACTTTGAGCGGGACCAGGCTCGTGTGTATATGTGGCTAAGCTAGACTAGGCTAGGCTAAGCATGGCTAGACCCCCCACAAAAAAAGAGAAAAAAAGTCATCGGCCACACAGGGTGAAAGAAAATCTCTGGTAGAACAACGATTATAAAGTCAGTGATGAAAACAACAGCGTAGCGGTTCACGCCGCTGCATTATTCATCCGCTGACAGCAAAACAAATATTAACATATCAAATATTAACATCGGCCCCCGTGAGACGCTCACACCACTCTGCAGCTAAGAAGACCAATTTAGCGCCACATTCCAAAGCCCAGTCAAAGCGGCGCGTTAGCGCGTCGACGTTGATGAAATATTTAACGGAACGTTTTTTTGTGGAGGCTAACTCCTCCGACATCAGAGCTCAGACGTATGTCAGGAATCGGCCTCCGAACGTCTGCCCATGAGCGTGAGACAGCGAAAAAACAATTCAGGCAGGAGCAGAAACAGCTTTATGCTAATCAAAAAGTTTCACCCCATCCAGACCCCTGAAGAAACCTCCATTTTAACAGAAAGAAACCCTGAGCGGGACCTGACGTGACCTGTTTACACGTGCAACGTGGCGCAATCTGATTGGCTAATGGCGTTGAGGTTAATGAGCTGGTTTGATGACACCTGGAGCAGAGCTAATTAATGCTAAATTAGCATAAAGCAGCTCAGCAGACTAACAGTGTGTCTTAAGGGTGAACGAGTCGCCTGGGTTCTTGTCCGGGGTTCCTGCCTGATTTTAAACAGCCACTCAGCGTTTTGCTGTAAACTCCATGACCTCTCTCCTCAGCAGGGATCGCGTCTGCAGGTTGAAGGCGTCTGGTCACCTTCGGGCACTCCGTCGCTCCTTTTCCACCGTTTTCGGTGTTGAAGCCGTCTGACATTAGCGACATGAGTTAATCCCTCTGCTCTGATAAGGACGACACGAGGGACAGCGAGAGGAGGATGAAAGCCACCCCGCTGGCGTGACCCTCTCTGATAGGACCACTCAGAGCTCTGACCCCAGACGGGGGCGGGGCTGGTAAAGAGGAGCGGGAGAATCTGATTGGCCGATGAGCCGAAAGTCAGCAGAAACGGCTGAGAAAGAGCGATAAATCTGCACGTCGCAGCGCTCAAATTAAGCTTCCTGTCGCGGGCCGAAGCGTAAAAATGTTTTGATTTCATTTCGGTGGTCTATTATCCCGACAGCGCGCCAGAAGAAGTCATTTCCTCCGCTAATTGATGCACTAGTCAGACGGCAGCGGAGTGTCATCAGTCAAAGCTTCAGCTCGCTGTTATCTGTCGTTTAAAATAATCACAAATAAACAGAGCAGGAGCGACATGATGCTTCTTATCTGCAGCCAAAAGATTTTCAGAGCTACTTTTTAACGACGCCGCTGAAATAAACGGGGCACCGTGGAGGCCACCTCGAGGGGGAGGGGCTTGTTTCCATTCCTGCAGCGGCCAGCAGGGGGCAGACTGGCCTTTGCGGAGCTGCGCTAGCGTTTAATAATACCCTTCTTCTCCCGACACCTGTGGATTATTCCTGCCATTTCCTCTGCACTCTTTCATCCCTCCCACGCTCCCTCCTTTCTCCCCGTCCCTGCAGCCTGCAGGCGGCACACGTGCATGTCAACAGCTCGTATAAATGTCCGTGCTCGCGCTGAAAAGGCTGCTGTCACATCGGCGCCATTCCACGGCACTCCTCCATTGGCCACGCCATCATTTCTCTTTATTCAGGTGTCCTTCCAGGTCCCTGTCCCCCGTCCTGCTGTCCCCCTGTCCCCTCTGCAAACGTCCCGTCAGCCATCAGATCACTCTCGGCTCTGGCGGCGACTCGTGTTTGCAGCAGCAGGAGAGGAAGAAGGGATGGGAAAGAGGAGAGACGAGCAGAGATAGAGAATCTGCAGGATCCCAGCGGAGCCGGGAGGAAAAGAAAAGTCCATCAGTTTGGTTGTTTTTTCTGCTGATCACAATTTAGATTATAGACCTGATTTTCACTTGATCTGCAGTTTTGTTCCATTTCCGTTGCTGCAGCTTTTCTTCTCTCCTGTTGGTTTTCAGCCTTTTTCCTCCTGTAACTCTGCACTTTATGACGTCTAATCGAAACGCAGCCGAAATCGCTGATTTTACAGGACAAATGTGACATTTTCTCATACAGAAAAGTGGAAACAGGGCAGAAAGCGTAGAACACACATCCACGCTGCAGCGCCCCCTGTTGGCAGGCGATGCAAACGTGCGTTGAGACAGAAAAAGCATCGAAAATGTTCTGACGGGGTCAAAAGGTCAGCGCCCGCAAAGCTGCATTTAGAGGATAAACAAGTTGGTGAGAAAAGGCTCATAACAGTTTGTATTTCCTGCTTAATTCTGTGTCATTCTGCTCTGCTGAAGGCGAGGAAGCAGCTCAGAGGTCATGAAAACCCTCCTGCTGGTGCTGAACTTTGTTTTCATGCTGGAACCAGTGAGCCGGTAGCACCTGTGACCAGTCTGTAATCCTCCATCCCTCCGTCCCTCCATCCTCACCCCAAACTGCTCTGGACTGGCTCGACCTTCCGTCCCTGAGCACAGCTGCTTCTCCCTCCGCTCACTGCCGTCTGACGGGGTACCGTTGCCACGGCAACGCAGGCCGAAGCGTTTGCGTGTCCGCGCGAGCCCATTTCTTCCACTGCTCTCCTTTACTTTTCCCGCTAATGAAGTGCTAAGAGTTGCGAGGGAACGCAGCGCAGAGCAAACAAAGAGCTGCGATTCAAAACCACAATAAAGCAGAATAAACAAATATGGACGCCATGGAAACCAGGAGGCTGTCCTGAGCTCAGAGGTGTGAGCACACACACGGAGCCAGCGGAGCGACGGACACCCCCGTCCGAGGTTGCCGCCGTGGTCAGAGGTTGGATCTTTGCCTCAAGTAGAAGGAGCTGGTTTCCAGCACGGCGCCAACGTGTGCACGCTGTCCTCTCAGGCGTGTTCTCCGCACCTGAGCTGCAGCCACAACCACGTGCACGGATCACCGATCTTCCGGACAGCGTAGCTGCATCTGTGGACGGAGCTCAAAGGCTCCTCGCGCCACCAGTGGACCTGATCCAGCCTGGTGTCCATCTCTGAGGACACAGGACCACGATTCACCATGACAACGGCTGAATGAGAGCCGAGTCGCGAGTCTGAACCTCAGCGCAGGAAGACAACAGGCACGGTGCCTGAAGGCAGGAGCAGCAGATGATGCCTGGAACAACACGCTGACATTTCAGCGTGGACTCGCCTCATCCGTCACTTCCTGACGGGGATCTCACCGCGGGTGATGAAGAGCTGCCGTCTGACCATATTTTACAGCGTGCCACGGTGAAAGAGGCTGAATTCATTCAGACAAAGACAGACTGGCGGGACAGGACAGCAGGTTGGTAATCTCACCGAGCTCAGAGGGGGAAGACGTTCCATCGCGGCTGCCGCTGCCTCCTCTACCTCTGGGGTCCTTCCAGGACCGGCTGCCTGTCCGGACCCTCAACCAGGCCTGTGTGGTTGTGAGGAGCAGCCAAAATGTCCTCACTTTGCTAGTAGAATGCAGATTGTGGTACCACTGTTGGAGACGGTCAAAAGCCCAAAGGTCTGCGGATGAGGAGAGAAAGTGGAGAGCTGCCAGTCAGGACTGAAGAGATGACATTTCTATAATGGCTGCCGCCGTAGCCTCACGGTGATTGGGCAAAGTATAACCGAGCAAACCAACAAAGGAAGAAATTCCATTATGGGCGCTGGCGTGCGCTTCCTGTTCAATTTAAGATAACTGTGGCTTTGGGTGATTGATTTTTGAACAAATGACTTCCTGGAGACAGATGTCTCTATTTCCCAACGATAAATACAGCTCAGCGTCTTCCCAGAATAAACAGGTTTAGTTTACTTCCTTCGGAGACGTGTGGGCCGGCCGTGCACGTGCTGCAGACAGCAGCAGAGGTCAAAGGGCAGCTCGTACCTCCATCAGGTGGTTCTCTCTGTCATCTGTGCTCTTTTGTGTTTCATAAACAGTCTTGATTTTCGAATATTTCAAATTTGCGCTAACGCTGACGTGCACGGCTCTGAACACGTACACGTGCACGTGGGTGTTTAGCCCCCAGAGTCAACGTCAATAAGGCCTTCCATCGGTCCCGTGATGGAAGATGAGCTGACAGCTTTTCCTCTTTTTCTCCAGTTAGGTGACATTTCAATCAAGCACCTCCCAGAATGCTAACAGAGCCCCGGAGTGGAGAACGCACGTGACGGCCTGGATTTCTGAGAGGGAGGAAGTGCAGAAGCAGACACCGACGCTAACCTTTCAGGAAGCGGATTTACGACCTAGCCAGGCTTAAAAAAAACAGTCTTTCAGCCAAAGCGGTGGAGGGAAGGAGGGTGGAGGGAGAAGATGTTTGTTTACCCTTTTATCTCCCTGTCCACAGTGTTTATGACACATGAGATGCAGCCGCAGCCTGGACTAATAATGTTCATTAAACTCTCTGGAGCGCTGACGACGCAGTGCCTCTCAGCTCCCGTCAGACTGTTTACCCGCGTTTGTCCGTAATGAGGCGGCGTGAACGCAAGCGTGATGACAGCCGCAGGAAGCGGCCACTTCAGCCTGAGAGGAAAGGAACAGGTTGGTACCGGCGCTCCGAGCATCCCGGAGAATGATCCCCCCCCAGTGAACTCCTGAACTCCGCTGAAGTTAATTTGGCGTTGCAGATGTGGTTAACGGGCTGTACGATGCAGGTCGGCGCTTTTAACGCTGACGTGTTCTTTGGCCCCAAAATGGAGGCCTGGATTTCCCCCCGTCTGCAGCAGATTAAAAGCCCCGCCTCCAAGTCTAATCTAACCCCAAAAATTAGGTCTGAACTTGTCACATAACCATCTAGAGCTCACGCTAAGAGCAGCTCCCTAGCTTAGCATGTTAGCAGCCTTTTCCGTCGCTGCAGGAAATTAAAATGGATGAGGCGTTTAAGGGCTCCGTGTGTCTGTGCCACAAGAACAGGACGTTTTCACAGGAACATCTGTTGCCGGGTCGTCGTCGAGTGCGCTCCCAGACGCCAGATATGCCACGCTTTCGTTTTCCTGAGCCAGCCGCTCTCCTCAGATGGTCCTGGGAGGCAGCGCTCTGTCAGTTTGTAGCGGCTCCACGAGGCGTGTGGAATCGGAATTCAACACCAGATTGCAATTTAGGATTATAGAAGTCTACACTGGTCCGACCCAACAGAGGAAAGCGGATCTGACCTGTTAAAGCAGCAGTTCCTGAGTATTACGGTACTTTGTTTACACTTAGAACTGTTAATCGTTACTAAAGGGACACTTTAATTTACTGAGACAAACGTGCTTTTTAATTAGCTGCCGTTGGTGCCGCTGGACTCAAAAACCAAGATGGCCACCAGCGTGTCAAAGATGGCACGACTGCTGCACTTTGAACTCTGCATGAGTTGAAGGAAAAAAAAGGATTCAGAAGCAGATCAGATCTAGAGAATGTTAGAAAAGCAAGCTGACTAAAATGAAGCGCGTGTTCCCTCACAGCGACTACACACAGCCTGAGGTGACTGATTGAACGCTCCGTCAGTAATTCTGATTCATGCTATCGTAGCAGCTGAGCACAGCTGCTGGATTTTAGCAGGATTTTAGCTCTCACACGTTATTTCTGCCAGGTTTTGTGGAAGGATTCTATCTGAATTTGTCATCCAGAGACGAACCTCCTCACTTCCTCTGCCTTCAGGTTGGAATTGCTCGGCGGTGTGTGCCGCTCCGGAGAAGAGAGGTTATTGAGTTTTCCTTCATGCGCTGATGGGATGTTATTACGGACAATCTTCACTTAAATCCTAAGAAAATAGAGGCTCGCGCGATGCGATAGCCCGAAGAGCTGAGCTTCACAGCTACACAAGGAGGAAGATGGAACGAACAATAAGGCCAGATCCGATGAACAGCTCTGCAGGTACAATTCCCCAACAACCCTGGATCAGCCGTGTGGGCGGAGCTAAACACCCTGTGGAATAACACACTGCAGCCTCTCTTAGGTAGCTAGTTAGCCTACCATTCTGAACTATAGCATGCTGCGCGACACAAGAGGAGGGAGAACTTTCATCACGGTGCAGAAGCAGAAGCCAGAGGTTCAGAAACGATAGTTCACACCTCCACCAGGGTCAAAAGGTCATCTGTCGCCCCAGTGGGAGTTTGAGCCAAATGTGAAGACGTTTTCTTAAGACATTCTGTCGAGGTCGCTTTCATGAGCTGGGGAGAGCTAGCTGAAAGGAGCAGGTGGCAGCGGTGGTGGGGTCTGCGGACGGACAGACAGCCGTGAACACAAGCCCACAGTCACCGATGAGAAGTGAAAAAGGAGCACGGTCGGGGACGCCACAGGGGAATGTGGGAGAGCTTCTCAAGTGCAAATTGATTAGGGATGATAGGAGCTGGAGCAGCAGAGCGCACGGACCCACGTGCACAAGCGTGTCTTCTGTGTGCGCTTGTATGGACGGTGGTGGTGTCCCTGACAGACCCAGGACCAGTCTGGGAGCCAGGCGGAGGAGGAAACCCTGACCCCGACCCTGACCCTGACCCCAGGACTTGGAACAGGGAAACAGGAAGCACAACACCTCATGAGAGTCATTAACATGGCCCCAGGTTTTTTACATCTGGTATCCAGCATGAAATCAACTCTACAAAGAGCCAAAACAAAGGAAACGGCTCAGCCTGCTTTGATGTTCAGTTCATGAGATCATCTTTAGTATCATCATCTCTCGTATCTGAGCCAGACAATCAGACAGTCTGAAATGCTGCTACATGGCGCTCGTGCATGGATCTGGCTCCCTTCCGCCCGCCCCTCAGCTCCAGGCTTTGCTCCTCTGCCTCCTCTCCTGGTAAACGACTGTGAACGTTCCTCACGTGCGTTTGAGCACGAAAGGAAGCCGCAAACCTGACATCTAAAACAGGAACTTTTGCTTTTCACCTTTTAAGTCTGGAGCCGCTAGGACACCGTCAGATGGCTCAGAGTGGTGCAACTCCTGCATTTGCTGCCAGAAGCGCCGACGCCAACCTAAAAACAGCTTCTGAACCTGATCAACACTGACAAGTGGAAAGAAAAGACGGGATAAATCCGTGCCGTCGAACCCAAGCTCTTTGGCAAGTCAACGTTATTTTGCTGCTTCGGTTATAAATCAGGACATTTTCAAAGCTCTGACATGACACACAGTTGCTAAATATGCATATTAAGTGTGAAATATGTCTATAATCTGGAGGCTACAGGCTGGTAAAATTTCCTTTTTCCTTATAGTCCTTTTGTAATAACTGTCTTTGGCTACAGGTTTTATTTTGAAAGGGCTTATGCACCAGATTGTTGCACCAAAATCCATTTTTCCACTGGCGTCGACTTCCTCCCTCGTTCCCTGACACCTCCTCTCGCTGCGTTCTGCCACTGTCAACACATGCTCATGCTAGCTGTCTGTTCCTTCGTTGCTAAGCTGGAGCACACTCCAGGAGTGAGACGCTGATGCCTTCGAGCTCCATTCCTAAAAGCAAGTGGTATCGATCCGTGTTTTAGAAGGAAGAAGCATCTTACTGCAGCCAGAGATCCTCTGCAGCCGCCGCGGCGGAGCAGCTGTCGCGCAGCGACGAAAGCGCGCTCAGATTGGAGGGTGTGATCCGATCAATGCCGTCACCGCCCTGAGGGATTAGAACCAGCGTATGGTAAAGGATGGCGCATGACTCCTCTGGGAAAACTAGTCCCAAGAGTTTGTGTGCAGAACTTTCACGTTTCCTTCAGACCCAAAAGACCAACGTGTGTGTGTGAAGGACAGGAAGCTACATCTGCTGAAGACGCACCGACCTCCATGGAGGCACCTGAGAAGGTTCATACGTTCCTGCTTCAGGTGTAGGAATGGAACAAAACCCTTTCTGTGTGTGTGTGTGTGTGTGTGTGTGTGTGTGTCTGTGAGCGCAGGTAAACAAAGCACTAAGCAGATTGCAGCTTCCTGGCCTGAGGGGGAGTGTTCTAAAAGGCTAGCCTGAGTGATCTGCATCATGTTTCAGACCCAGACACACTCTCGGCGAGCGAGCGCGCGCGCGCGCGCTCATGCATATTCACTGGTGTGTAATGTATGCAGGAGCTCCGTGCAACAGCGCTGACGCTTAGTCAGTATAATGCCCTTATCCACCCACCCAGAACCCATCATGTAAGTGTTGTTACGGAAGAACATCCTTTAAGCACACAAACATTCTGCCCTCGGTAGGAAAAGCTGAGCTAAAACAGAGGCGGATGCACAGCTTTGGAGAACTTTTCCCAAATCCTGAAACTTCCCTGGAAGTTCTGGAAACCTCATCAGCATGCTGGGAAGACTGGACATGGTTCCCAAGTCAATGAAAACGTGATCAGACAGAGAAGAGTTTGCCTGAGTCCACATACGAGGCCTCAGCGAGACCATCCATCCATCCATCATCCATCCATCCTCTCACCACCAGGTGTCACCAAATCTCACACTTCCAAGATCGCCCCACACTCATCGCTTTGACCAGCAAAGACCAACCAGGTCCCGTCTGCAGGTGCGTTCTCTCTGCAGAACACTGGCGATACTTTACCGTTCAGAGCACAGTAAATGCAAAGCCACAAAACACGCGGCCCCTCATGCGCTCGCCGTTGCACTATTTTGTTATTTATGCCTCACGGAAGAAAAAAACCTCTCTGCTTTCCTGCGAAGCGGCACTTATTAGTGTCACATATGGAAGATTTCTTCCCTCAGGTTGTCAGGACGATATGAAAGCGCGGTTGGAGAATCTAAATATATTTGACTGGATGGGGAACAGAGCGCACATGTGCACTCGTGAAGTCTGCGTGCACGTCGCCTCTTACTCTCCAGCCGCCGCGGTGCTCTGTTCTGGTTATGAGATGAAACGAGCGTGCTTTGTCCGGTTTCTGAGGGCGGACCCAGCCTCTCAGCAGCCCCCCACTAACGTGCACGAGCTGAGAGGGCGAGAGGGACGGGCGGACGCTTGGCCACAAAGGCTCGCCGTAATGGAGATAATAGGCTGTGGATCCACGGCTGGAGGTTGGTAAATTAATGGGCTCCTCGACACCAAGTCCATTTGTTAGCTGAAGCGTTGTGACAGGTAATTACAGAGCTTCGGCTTTCGAAGACGCTCCAGTCAGAGAAAAACACCGCTGCCGTGTCTGGAGACGCACCAGAGCTGCTGTGCGTTCACTGCAGGTCTGGAGGCTTCGACGGGAGACGGTCGAAACCGGCTGTACCGCCAATGCTAGCTGTCCGGGTTCTCCCACTGGAGACAACGTTACTGTGAAGACGGACCAGAATGACCAGTCGCACTTTGGAAAAAGCTATTTCCACGGAGACCAAGTGTGACATCAGCGTTAGCTTGCTCAGCTCAGTCCAGCAGACTTAGCTTCTTCAGGGTTAGCATGACTCAGACGCTAAAGTGACAGTCTGATGGAGTCTGCTTCACGATTGCTCGTCTTTTCCTGAACACGTCTGCTTTTTAGATTCAGTTTAATTTCCGAGGCCTTCCACAGACAGCTGAGGTGTCCCACTTTAAAATGGCAGACATTTTAGTGAAACCTTGCAAATGTCAAACCAAATTGAAAAGGCTAATTTCGCTTTTGTCACACTGATCTTATTCAAGAACACCGGGATGGACCCTTCAGCTCTGAGCCTCGGAGGGAGCAAGCCGACGCACAAACGCCATTGCGTCTAAATAGAATCAGTCTCTTCTTTCTGCTGTTTGTGCACAAACGTGTAAAAGTGAGCAGCGTTTGTTTGTGATGGGAGTGGATCTGGGACGTTCGCTCGTTAGCCTCCTCCTCAGATGTGTCGGGCTGCCGGCGCAATGAAAGAGGAGACAAAGGAAAATGGATTCATTAGAAGAGCATAAGAGCCGCCGACAATCAATGGAGCCGCGTGGACGCTCCTCCGTCAACACGGCAGAACTTGTTGATGGGCGTTAACAGGTGTCGTTGGTTTATTTATTAGCTATCGATCAACCAGCAGGAAACACGGGGTGGGACTGCAGTAACGATGCAGCAGGCTTTTCTGATGAACGTGCTGGTGGAAATGTTGAGTTGGGAGCAGACAGATGCTGATGCTAACACATTAGCGTGGTGACCAACCTGTAACGTTCCACTTTGGATCAGTTACAAAACCAGCATTAGCACCTTTTGGTAGCCTCAAATCAACCGAAGCCCTGCAGTCATAGGGGTCCAAAAGTGACAAACCGTGGTAAGTCTGGTATCAGCCTGGAGGCCAAACCTGAAGCCTCCGGGTGGAATTAGCCACCCATGGAGCCGCTCTCCGGTGACTCTGGAAAACCTCCCCCTCCCCGAGGCGCTAAAACTTGACATCTGAGCCTTTTAAACTTTGGTGTGATTGCGGTAGATGCTAAATTATCATCCATGTAAAGGTGATTCATCGGCTGTAGTTTTATTTTTTAGCAGAGGGAAATCTGGTTTCGTAACTCTCACCAGGGGCTGCTAACATTGCCGTTTTGCAAGGATCTAATTTGACCACTGGTTCGAGGGGTCCCATCAGCTCAATTATCTGCATCCGAGCTTGTTAAGGGATCCTGAGGGACCTCGGTGGTCCTCAACACTTGGCGGTGACCTTTACGGGTCCACGGGTTGGATAAACTTATCAATTCACCGAACGCTTCCAACAACGACAGGAGGGAGTATTGACTGCAGCCACCAGAGGCCCGTCTTAATTGGTGGCGACCCGGACAGACTGGATCCGGAGAGTTAGGCTGTGGCATTAGCGTTCTCCAATGACTGACTGATGTCGCTTCGCTGGAAGCTAGTCGGCTGTAGATCATCACTTTCTTTCTTAAAACTGTTCATTTCCTCGTTGAAACCCCCAAAATTTGCATTCTACGCCACTGACATATCATTTGCATGTATTTTACCTCTCGTGAGCCCTGCTGTGTGCCGGCGCTCACCGGGAGCACCGGGACCCCCCTGAATCCCTCTCTCCTGTGTGGAATTTCCACCCCCGCCGTAGATCCTAACCGCTTTAAGTCCGTACGTTGATTCATGGCTGAGCGTTGCTGTTATTCTCCGCTCGTGATTGGTGGCTTACAGGTTTAGTACTGCACTCTGATATATTGTTCTGGGGGTCAGTGGGCTTATTACTGGATGTACCATCAATCCCCCTCATGATTGACAGGACGAGAAAACTTGTGAGTAGTTAACATAGATTACAGTTCGAAGACTGGAGCCGTAAATAAAGGAAGGGAAAAACTCAGACATGATCTGGTTGGAAAGGCTGGATTCTCCTCGTATTTCTGTCAAAAAAGCTAAAAGCTAATCCTAAAAGCTTCCAGACTGGCAAAAGTAAAACTTAAACATAACAAGTTCCCTCTTTTATATTCAAACGAACAGTTCGTCTAAAAGCTGAAATAATTCTGCTTCATAATCAGAGTAAAGCCGTGAAAGAAAACATGTATCAAAGAAATCGGGGAGGGTCAAAGCGCTGAAATCAGAGTTATGCCTTCAGATGAAACATCCGAGGACGCGGTGGAGATTAGCCGGGAAACTCTTTGTTTAGCCTTGGGGAAGCGGCTCAAATTACGTCTCCAACAAGGTTTCATTCCTCACCTTCAGCCAGGAGCTCCGGGTGGTGGACAAAACACGATTTGGAAGACAGAGTTCAAGGTTGTTTTTCTGTGGCTAAAGAGTCAAATATTCATTTGTTTGTGGTTACAACGTTTGAGATGAAGAGCCGAAATGGAACAAGTGCTTCCGACACACACGAGCGCCTTCAGCACCCGTCACAGCAACACGTTCAGAGCGAAACAGTCAGTCAGGACACGCCAGCAGAACTAGCACCAGAATGAGTCAGGATCCCTCCTTGAATCCCCCATTAGCATCGTTACCTTAAAAAAGTCTGACGCTACTCCAGTCCAATGACAACAGCTCCTGTCCAGCAATATGTTCGCTAATGGGCTCTAGTTGGTTGAAGGCAACACATAAGAAAGTGCAGTGAGTAGCAGTAATGAGTGATGCGGCCCTGAGCGCGAGAGGGGGAGACCCATAAAGTCGGAGATTGATGGAGTTGTTTAATGTGTCTGGAGTCACATCGTGTGAAGGGTCCCCATAATTCCTAGCGGCGCCTGTGGGACAGTATCGCTTCCTCTAATCAAACTTCAGCTTTATGGTGGTGAGAGAAGGGTGAGAAGAGGACAGAATGGCAGCGTCGGCTGAGAAAAAAAACTCTGCTGCTGTTATTATTCACATATTTTAGCACAAGCTGCGGTATGACAACAACGCAGTATCTGTTTTAGCCCCAAGCGCCGAGGCTAGCAGCTATTGTTGAAGATTATCAGCCTGTTTATTACACATGATAACTGCAACAGTGTCATTTCTTTTGAGTATCTTTCATTAGCTGTTGCATCCACTAGCATCTTGATGGAGAGGAGGCTGGGAGGAGCGCTAGCTAACACGCTTCCAATATTAGCTGTGGGGAACCAACGGGACAGCACTGTGCTGTGCAGTCAGTAAAAACTCATGCTGATGGTCTGGACATGCATCAACAGCAACAGCCTAATTGTCATTTTAGCAACCGCGAGCACTTCCTGTTAGCCACTGCAGACCCGCTCATGATTTGTTAGCGACAGTTTGATGTCTGATTAGCAGTTTGTGCAGTTTAATCGCAAAGATTTTTTTTTTTAGGTTTTGTTGTCTAAAGGTTAGATGTGTTCAGACACGGTTAAAGACTGAACAGGATAATTAACTAGTTTTCTGGGCTCAGCCGCTAATGCTAACACAATATTAATAGATGCTTTGTGATGTTAGTGTTCATTGTGTTGTAAAAGTCACTGAATGTATCTTTTGTTGCGCGCGCACACACACACACACACACACACACACACACTCATTCACTAAAATGTCACTAGTAATAGTCTTTTTCAACATATATGACTGTGACATTTAAACATCTTTGCAGAGGCCCCGGGGTGCCGCAGACAACAGTGAAATCAGCCGCACCATTGTTTGAAATTTTAATTGCAAATTTGATAGCAGGGGACGAGATTAGATTTGGCTTTTTAAAAATTTTCAAAGGAGAGAAAAAGTCCGCCGGCACTCCCCAGCAAGGAGCCGGTCCCGCCGCTCGCTGTCGGTGGTATTCTGAGCCGCATCGATTTGAGGGGATTTAACGAGTCAGCAGAACGAGAGCATCCTTGGAGAGAGGAGAGCTGGGGTTCTCCAGCCCAGCCTCCAAATATTCCTCCATTTGTGTCGAAAAGATGTAAAGAAAATTAAAAACTGAAGGGATAAATTGGCAAAATCAAGTTGGAAAGAAAGAAAAATAACGTATGTGGAAGTTTTGAAATAAAGCCGAAAGCTGTCAGTGTAAAACTACATATTTGTGACTAATTTAGAAAAAAATCTAAAATAAGAAAAGAGATTTTGAATTTGAAAATAGCATAAAGGCAAAATAATCACTTAAAATGTTTCCCTCAGATTCTCAGCTAGTGGTAAAACTTAGCCTGAGTCAATCCTGTAACATGAATACAGGAAGTCACCAAAAGCTAATTTAGAAGAAAGAAACAGAAGCTAGAATACCTCATCACTAAAAGCAGAATCGACAGACAATAACAGCTAAAAACTAACGAGTCACTTCCAGAGAAAGACAACACATAAACGTTTGATTTCTGCTGAAATATTTGACTCCTTTCTCGACTTACAAAGGAGCTACATCATAAAACCCACATGCTAGCATCAGCGCTCCTGTTCATTTACACTGTGATTGTTTAAATTAGCAGTTTGACATAAGTGTTAGTTTGGAGTGAGACAGTGTTCCTGCTTTGAGGTTATTAGCAAAGCTAAATAATGAGCTCGGTCAGGCGGAACCTATCAAGCGATGTTGCCATAGTTAGACGGCCCAGTCTGTAAATACCAAATGAATGCATAGGTTGGCTAGGTTAATTAGCATTGAGGCTACTTGAGAGAAGAAACTCAGACAGGCAGAACAGGCAGAGGGCTAAGAGTTAGCATCCAGAACTAGCATATTATCTGGATCACAATGAAAAGAGGAGCATGTGGTCAGAGCGGTCAGCAGTCAGCTGATCTCTGCCGTACAGTACACAAAGACAGAGCCGAGGGAAAAGAATTCCAGACATCGATTCCACAGTCGAGAGAAAATACTGTTCAATACAGCAATTATCCAGCAGCCATTCAGCGGCAGGCTGGATCAATTCAAGTCAGGAATCAAATCTCATTTCATTTGAACAAATCAGATCCCCCTCTCCTGGGCTGCCACCTTATCGTGGTGGAGGGGTTTGCGTGTCCCGGTGATCCTAGGAGCTCAGTTGTCTGGGGCTTTATGCCCCTGGTAGGGCCACCCATGGCAAACAGGTCCTTGGTGAGGGACCAGACAAAGTGCAGCCAACAAACCCCTATGATGAATGAAATAGTTGGTCTTGGGTTTCCCTTGCCCGGACGCGGGTCACTGAGGACCCCTCCTGGAGCCAGGCCTGGGGGTGGGGCACGCTGGCGAGTGCCTGGTGCACGGGCCTTTGCCCATGGGGCCCGGCCGGGTACAGTCCAAAGAGATAATGTGGGACCCCCTTCCCGTGGGTTCACCACCTGCAGGAGGGGCCAGAGGGGTCGGGTGCAGTGTGATTTGGGTGGCGGCAGAAGGCGGGGACCTTGGCGGTCCGATCCCTGGCTGCGATTCTTGTCACCCCCCCCCCACTTGGTGCCTGTACACGTTGGAGTTTACCCCAGTGAGCGAGAGGGAAGCCTCCCTCCGCCTTCGGGTGGGGGGACGGATCCTGACTGTTGTTTGCGCCTATGGCCCGAACAGCAGCCACCTTGGCTGGATGGATGGATGGATGGCAAACCAGATCCCCTCAGCAGGACTGGCCCAGAAGCAGAACCAGAGAGTGAAAGGTGAGGAGCAGACCTGCTGGAGCTTTAACAACCAGCCTGAACAGCCTTCAAAAGGTTGCTGCTCACACTAGCTTCCTTTCACCTCAGCTGACACTTTCAAATCAAGCTCGGGCTCAAGTTCATCACAATTTTGTCGCATTTTTCTCGTGAAACGATGATTTTAGAGACGACCAAACGGTTGCTGCTTTTCCAGGATTGGGAACCAGTCAGGAAGCGACGGGCTGAACGACGGTGTTTCCTCCCCAGAAGGAGCTGTTGTGTCCAGAACGCTTGTTTCTGAGAAACAAAAGGGGAAAAAACACGCCGCTGCATTCAGGAGTTAAAATCAGCTACAAATTCCTACACTGACAAGGTTATTTTACCGTATTTTTGGGACTATAAGGTGCACCGGATTATAAGGCGCATTAAGTGAAACAAAACAGACAGATACCGGTAAGTCAGACTTTATACAACTCATTCACAATAACTTTAATAACATTATTCAGTTGTAACACATAAAATACAAAACAATACACTCACTTTTTCAGTTCATTCCTCTTCCACAAATCCATCAAATTCTTTACCTTCAGCGTCTGAGTTTAACAGTTGGGCGATTTCGGCATCAAGCATGCCCGGGTCCCTCTCGTAATTAACCGAGTCAGTCTCGTTGCTGTTACTTAGCTTACTTAGCTGTTCAGTGATGATTCCTGCCTTCGTGAAAGCTCGGACGACACTTGAGACTGAAACCTTAGCCCAGGCATCCACGATCCATTGGCCTCCCTGTGAACGTGTGTTTGCCTTCTGTCATCCAATGCCCCCATGCAGCTCGCAATTTAACTTTGAACGACCTGTTGACACCAATGTCTAGTGGTTGGAGGTCTTTGGTTGATCCACCCGGAATGGTGGCAAGCTCTGAATTAGTTTGCTTCACTTGGCTTTGACAGTATCAGTGAGATGGGCACACATGGCGTCGCAGATCAATAGGGACGGTGATTTGTGGAAAAAGCCATCCGGTCTCTTGACGTAGACTTCTCATCTTCTTGTCCATCCAGCCCTTTGGGTTAGCCTTGATGATGACGCTGGCCGGAAACTTTTCTTTTGGCAAAGGCTTCCTCTTGAAAATGACCATGGGTGGTAGTTTCTGCCCATTAGCCTGGCAGCCGAGAACTACAGTGAAGGATGACTTCTCGTTTCCTGTGGTGCGTATAGATACCGTACTGGTCCCTGTTTTCTCGACAGTACGATTCACGAGGATGTCAAAGGTGAGGGAGACCTCGGCCATGTTGGTAATGTGTTCTGGCCGGATCCTCTTTTCAGTGATCTTGTTCTTGCAGTAGGTGCGGAAAATGGCCAGCTTTTCTTTGTAATCCTTTGGCGGTTGCTGCGAAATGGTAGTTCTTGTGCGGATAGAGAGATTACACCTTTTCATGAAACGGAAGCACCAAGGAGGACCTCCTCGAAAGTCGTTGATCTTCATGTCACGTGCTACCGCTTTAGCCTTGAGTTGAATAGAGACTGTAGAGACGCTTCTACCTGCTGTTCTCTTCAATAACCCACTGTTCAATTTTGTCCTCTAACTACGGCCATCTTGCTTTGTTCCCTCGGAAACTCTGTCTGGTCTTCTTTACTCGGGGCAGGTCATCTTCTTGCTTCCTCCATTTCCGTACCATTGATTCATTAATGTTAAATTCTCTTGCAGCTGCTCTATTCCCACGTTCTACTGCGTGACTGATAGCCTTAAGTTTGAAATCCGCTTCATAAGCATGTCTCTTAACAGGTGCCATTTTGGGGTCCTTAGACGCACACCATAATATTACTGAATGCTGAAGCACAGTACATATTACTCCACGAGTAATGACTACAGTAGCCGTAATGCTCCGACAACCCATCAAGCGGTGCGACTTTGTAGCTTACCAAATTCGTACTAAAACATTTTGACAGATTTTTGAGCGCCGTGTACCACATAAAATCGGTTTGAGGTCAGCAAGCACAACCAGAATTCATACATAAGGCTCACTGGATTATAAAACGCACTGTTGTTTTTTTGAGAAAATTCAAGGATTTTAAGTGCGTCTTTTGGTCCAGAAAAACAAAGAACGTTGTAAGTAAATAAAAGAATGGGGCCGAGATCATGAAGAAGAGGAACCCCTACATGAGGAAAAGACAAAAGATCAAAGAAACTAGCCGATGTCATCAAAGGCCTTGTTTAAACGTGCTGTAAATAGACTCTGTACCTAAAGGCTGGAGCTCATTCACAAAAAGTAAAGAAAATGTGTTTTTCATTTTGGCCTTGAGCAAAAGAGGAGGCAGCAAGCGCCTTTCAATCAGAATCTTCCTGCTTGCGGCCGTTTTAATGAATTCTGAAAAGTCCACGGTGTGTTGAACACATCATCCAACATTCAGACACCAAACCTAAACCAAAGTGAGGTTTGCTTTGTTATTCTCCCTTCTGCAAAACGTCAAACATTCAGCCTTTTATTTAAATATCCAATGAAGTTTTGCACTTTCCAGCTTTTCGAAGCAGTTCCTGAAGTCTCCTCCTCGTGGCATGTTTAAAGCACAGACAAATGTAAGCAACGCTCGTCTGACACCACCTGACACCTTACGGAGATACTGTGTTTGTCTTCCGTCTAGTTTTTAATACGTTTTCTTACTTTTCCAGTTGTTCCCACTGCCAGATGCCATGACTGTCTCCTATTGGCTGATAGCAGCTTGTGGGCGGAGCCAGACTTTCCTTTGGTGCCTGTTTAAGTGTATTTGTTCTGATTTAGTGGAGATAAGACTTTATAACTTTTTTTCTGCAGAACTGACAGCTTGAGTCACTTTCTGAGAGATTATAATCGAGCGGATTGAATCGGGGGATTCTCTGCATCCGTGTCCTGCTGGACCAACAGCCAGAGCCAATTACAGCATGTTTGATGGAACAGCACTGGGACGGAAGGTTCCGGAGGGAAAGCTCACCTGAACTGATTCTCTGTAACGGCTGAAGCTAAGCTAGCCGTTTACAAATCTCTCTTCTAAATTCATGAGAACAAAATCAGGGTTTAGCGAGTGTCTAATACCACGCCACAGGTGTGTTGATGAACTATTTCATCCGCCCTCCCGATGGGACTAGTTTATTGTTTATTATTATTTATTATTCGGGTGCGTACGCAGAGCAAGGCCGTTCCTCTTTGTCCCGCTGTTATGTAACGCTAATGTGAGGTGTAAATGCTGCGAACCTCCTTTGTTACTCCTGACGCTTTTGTTGCTCCGCTACACTGTTGCCATAGAGATGGAGTTATGGCTGACAAGTAGTGGCCGAGGGAATAAGACCGTAAATACAAGAGCTGGAAACCTTGAGCAGGATATGCACAATGATGACAGCGTGTGCTTAACGCTGATGGCGGCGAGCATTTGTGTAAGAACGAGGAGGCGGGACTGAAAACTATGGACTCTATTTGGACGCCCCCCCCCCCTGTCCGGTGCACCTTTACGTGACGTGCAGGTTGGAGTGTGGCGCTGACGTTGGTCAGCCAGGCGCAAACCCAGCGATGGGGAAACGGCGCCGTGCACCCGTGGGGAAACGTGCATGCGTTTATTGTCTCCAGCGTGTGCTTAACAACGTGCAGCCACCGTCAGCTACGTGTGAGCGTCAGACACGGTCAGCTGCTGCTAAACCTACTTTAACAAACTGCATCCTTATGGGAAACCTGATTGTTTTCATTTGGATCAGGCCACCTCAATGTTTTACATATCATTGAACACATTTATAAAATCTTTTTATGCTCCATTTAACTCTGTTGTCATCTGTGTAGAGAACAGTGGCCATCTTATTTTGTTTTTCTAATGTATTTGTGTCAGGAAATTGCTTCAGGACCTAAAAGAAAACAAATTTCACAGTAAATGGATTTCATCTATCACTGTAATAACAGAATATTGTATGTACTGTAGAATGATTCCTTTCAACATGTACCAGTTCCAGATGGTCCCACTCCAGCCCCCTGGGTGGCAGTAGAGCACACGTAAGAGCGGCTTACAAGCTAAAGTTACGTCTCAAGCATAGCTGATAAAACAGCTGGAGCAGCTACACATCAAGCACTCGGCCCGTCCATGGATCAGTCCTAGGATCAGTACTTGGAACAGTACTAGGATCAATACAAATATCAGTACTAGGATCAGTACTTGGAACAGTACTAGGATCAATACAAATATCAGTATTAGGATCAGTACTTGAGATCAGTACTAAGATCAGTACTTGGATCAGTACTAGGATCAATACTTGGATCAGTACTAGGATCAGTACTAAGGTCGGTACTCGGGTGGAGATGATGCTGAGAACCTGAAACTATTCTTTGTGATGCAAATTTAAATTTCAGTAACAACTGATAAAAAGATAAGATTAGCCTAGACCACTTAATAGCATTTGCTGAGCTGCAGTATAAACCTGCTGTTCCCACCGGCCACAGACCTGCTGATATCCAGCTTTTTTAGTCGGTGGGAAGTACAATTAGCAGAGTTTCTGTGACATCACGAACGTGATGACGTCTAAAAAGACGTCAAACAAACTCCGATCCCGTCTTCTCAAACTTTCTCATCCCGGCTGCGACCAGCATTTGTCCGAAGGCGGAGCGCAGACAGGTGATGGAGTGAGTGCTGCACAGCGATAGAGACAACGGCGAGGGCCCAGAGGGAGGTATAGAAGCAGGAGCAGACGGAGGGAGGGAGGCGAGAAGAGCAGTGGGGCCTGTCAAACCATTAATGTCACGGCGTGAGCCGCAGGCTGGTGACACAAGAGATGAGTGGACATATTTAGCATGCTGCTCCAAACGTGCGCGACACATGCTGCAGGTTTGCGTCAGGCGCTGGAGGAGGGGCCACCGCAGCGCCGTCCCAGGCAGACTTCCACAAGGCCAATGTCATTTTTAGTTTGTTTTGAACCTGGTGGGGGCCAGACTGCTTTTCCAGGGGTTCTCGCTCAGTTGCGTGCTGTCCATATTTCTACCACTAGGTGTCACCAAATTACACCACACGTTAAAATTGTAAGTTTTTTCATCAAAGAAGCAGTAAAGTTCATGTTCAGTAACGATATCACAACGGGCTGTCTAGATCTCCTTTAGCTCCTCATATTTAATGAATAAATTAGGCCTGTCAAAATTCAGCCATTAATACAGATGCATTCATTTGCAAAGTTCAATTTGATTGAACTTTTTAATGCTGCACAGGCAGAATAAAGACTGTTGAGGAACGCTGCTCCAGCACCGTTTGTCAAGACAACCAGTTTGATGAAGCTGAACCAGTCTGTCAACATAGTGGCCCAAGAAAATTAGTGGGACAGGATTCCAGCCCAGTTTGGGCCAAACCAGCCTGGAACAGCAGCGCCTCAGGAAAAGCCCTTTCACATTCAAATCATCGGGCGAGCGTGCCATTTTACACGTGGGTACACCCGTTTCAAACGGAATCTGACTCTGACAGCCCTGAAATAAACAGGTTTTAATCCTTCAAGCTGGAATTGAGCTGGAAACAGTCCCACATTTTAAGTTTGTCATCAAATTCAACACTTTTAAAGTCCAAAAAAGTCTTTGGCGTGCCTGCGTTTCCTCCCCAACGCTGCAGTAGAGTGTGTCGCATTCATTATTAATCTGGAGCCGCTGCCGCCGACGTGTTGCTGCCGTGCGCGTCTCCCTGTTGCACAGCTTTGAGAGCTGAATGGCACAACGCCGCGGGTGCTGCGCTCTTTACTGCCGGACTCATGAGCCCAGATCTGTGAGTCTCAGCTGGTCTTTGGTTTCTTTCTGTTACTTTCATTCCAGATCAAACTGCAAACAAGCGCCCCTGAACACACACACGCACACACACTTGCACACACAGGAGCGTGAGCGTCACACAGAGAAGCTATTCTTTAAAACACGGTGCTGAAGCAGTTCGGGTCTTCTGCTAATTACCTGTTGGTCTGCAGAAGTCCACCTGACCCTCCCCAGCAGGGGAGTCGGTAATTAATATTCCACTCCAGAACCTAATGACCTTTCATAAGGTTTCAGCCACTAATGGCTAATTCTGAGGCATTTCAGACAAGTGTGGCTCACAGACAGCTGATTTACATTGGAGACTGGCCTCCGCGGTGGCCTGAGGGGGTGGCGGTGGGCGGCCGAGGGAGCCGCGTGTCCTTTACCGGCCTGTCGATGAAACCTCCGACCAATGAGCCCTTCACTCCACCGCACAGTGAACACCCCACCTGAGTGTGTCTCTGAATGCTAACTCTAGCCTGTCTGAGGAGATTCGTGTTTTAGCAACATTAGCGTTTATGCTGATGACACATTTCTGTTTGTTTGAAGACCCATGCTTCATCTTCGGCCACTGCAGGGTCCATATTTTATATTTCACACACCTGCACATGGAGTTGTTACTTCCCCGAAGCTGATAGCAGCCGTAGCTTCTTTCTTTAACAATAACAGATGGTGACGCGAAGCAGCGCTCAGCCCTGATAACTATATGAAGTTTGCTCCAATATCTCAGTCGGCTGCTCGGGATCAGCATGTTTGTCACAAAGATGCTATCAGCCGCCGTCTTGTCTCATCTGCTAACGTAATGAGGTCCGATGGGCTGATTCTGTTATCGGTCTCACACGTCCTGGTTTGGTGGACTGAAAGCCAGATCTGCCTGCTTTCAGAAAACGGTTGATCTATCAGAATGCAAAAAAAAAAACCCACCAACGTGTCCTTACGCATGGCTAGCTCTAGCTTCTCAGCAGCGCTGATTCTTCCACAAACCAATAACCTGTCACAATAATGGAAAAGCATCAACGGAACCATTAAAGTTCCTAAAAGAACAGCAGCTAAAATCTCTGACGAAACCCTCGGAGATTATTAACATTTACGTCTCATCTGTCAAAGGGATTATTAGCTACAGGCTTGGGTTTCCTTTTAAACGCACCACAACGTGCCTTCTGAGCACTACGGCTAACACTTCATTGTCAATTAGCCTCGGCCAGCGTAATGATGTCAGGATTTCACCGTCATCATTTTTAATTGCCCCAATTATGTCGCTGCAGCAGCGTTGGGGTGTCCGGTTGCTGTGAAATCTGCAATTAGCTGTTACGCATAAGCAACCATGTAGAAGAGACGGAAAGGTGTGTACAGATACAGGAAATAGAGAAATGTGGGCTAAATCTATACACCTTGCTTTATTTCATCATGTCTTTGTCCTACTTCTATCTAACGTTAGCTAACAACGAACTGCTAACCATGCAATATTTCTGCTAGAAATACAATATTTCCACTGGAAGAAGTAAATATGTTCAGGGCTTTTACTTTGGTAATCCCTGATGACGTCCCCCCTGAGCCACCATCGTTCTGTCCACTTCCTGAACGCAGTTCCTAATCAGCACAAATGGCAGCGACGGGGTGAACACGGTGGGTGAATGAACGGGTCAGTGCGGCACCACCCAGGTGGGTGTTTTTCATCAGGGAGCGGAAACCCTGGATGGAGCAACCAGCAGGCCGACGTGTCAGGAGATACAAGATGTAGAGCAGGTGGAAGCGGGAGGACTCATTTAGATGCTAATTAGATTTGGTGATCGCGAGCTGTTCGACATCAGTGCGAGACGGCTCCTATGTAAATACAGCTGGAGGAAGGAGCTTCCAGAGTTCCTCAGAAGCTCAGTCTGGCTGCGTTCAGCTGGACGCAGACCGGCTTCGCTCAGTGCCGCCCAGATGAGGCGGAGCCAAAACAGAAGCGATCGCTGCACGCTCAGGGAGGAGTGCGTTCATGCGTGAGTGTCGGGCCTGGCGTGCTGCCCTCTACGCTGGCGCTGCTGTGGAGGAGAGGAGGATGCTACCAGCCAACAGCGTGGAAGGATTTATGGGTCTGGGCAGCACCGTCGTCTAGGACGTGTGACTGTAACAGTCTGGTATGATAAACTGGTGTTTACCATTAGCTCGGGCTTGTGTTTCAGTGCAGCGGACGCTCCTCTTCGTTCAGGAGTCAGAGGTGGTGTAAGCGGTGATGGCTGCTCGTCAAAAGACTCACTACAGCAAACATTCACTGCTTTTAATAGAACAAGAAAGAAAGAAGAAATGCACCAAAAACAAGCGCAAAGGTGTGGGTTCTCTCTGCGAACAGTCACCCCACTTCACAGGTTAGCCATCACAGTTAGCATTAGCACTGAACTGTCTGAACGCTAAACTGGGATGCGGATGTGGGAAACTGAAGCTATCTCCAGGTGGGCATATTTACCAAGAACAATCTTAACCTAGCTAGCTTTCTCCATCCATGAAACAGAATGAAAGTCGACAGGATTAAAGGCAACATATCAGCTGGAACTCTGACATCTTCAACAGGTTCTCCTGTTCTCTGGTCTGTGCGGTTCCCCTGGATACCATCCTTTGTGTTCTGTGTAAATGTTTGCTGGGGACTCCCCCGACAGAGACAATAATGATCTTAATGGGTCTGTCCTGGCTAAAGCAGAATTACATAATAGCGTAATCTCTGGTCTCGTGAGCGACGTCGCCGACCCCGGCAGTATTTAACCAACAAAGACAACTACAGCAGGGCCCAGACGAGAAATACCTTATCTGGCCGGCAGCGGGGGGGATTAGCGTGAAAAAACATGCCCGACATGACCAAAGGGGGAAGAGGCTTTCAGAATTCTGTATTTAGATCAAATAAAGTTTAAAAAAAATAAATTCAGGGGAAACAAGTAAGTGTGTGGAATATATGTGGAATAATAAACAGAACCATGTAAGCAGACAGTTAGCATAGATCTGCTAGCACTAACAGAAACTTCCCAAAGCCTGAAATAGACTGTAAATGTTGGTGGAACCGGGCTGGGCTGGCAGAGTCGGGCCACATCAATAAAAAGGTCCTGCCGAGTTTTCATTTACAGATTCTACAACGCAGTGATGAATACACACATCGCTAACAGCCGCCTGCAGCCCTCGCGCGCCTGTTGGTTTGATTCTCTCCATAATCTGACGATCGTAACCGCCTTCCCGGCCATATCTGAGATTAATTACTGCAATAAATCTGATCAGAGGAGCTGATTGGGTTCAGATGTTCTCTTTGATCTTCGCCATAAAGCCAAGCTCCTCCGACTAGCGTGTCTGAGCATCACCAGACCGTCGGATCCAGTCGACAGACAGCTAAACAGGCTGGGTGCCGTTGAAGTCAGTCTCAGGGCAACACTGGGGTGGATCAGCGCCGGTCTTAGTCCTGCCTCGCCACCTACTGCGTGGAAACCATCATGTTCTCCCTCAGGCTAACCGCTGGAACTTGCCCTCCCAGTCTGCCGCCAAACGCTGGGCTTCTGCCTGGGCGCCGTCTCCCGCTGCGATCAGCGACAGTAGAAAAGTCAAGTTCTCCGTCGTGTATCGTCTTAAGCAAAGCTGGAACCTTTCTATCCCGCTGTAGCAGGCTGGCTCAAAGAAAAGGTCAACAAATCAGGCAGAAACGTGTTCAGAAGAAGAGCGAACAAATAAAGACGTCACATTCCTGCATTAGTGTCATGTTTTTATCATTTACAAACTTGTCTTTTTGGGACCCTGCGGGAGGCTTTGGAAATGGTAACGCCGCGATTTTATACTCCAGGTTTCCTCCCGGCTTTGAAAAATTCATTGAAACTAGCTATCATAGCACCGGCTATCATAGCACCGGCGCTAACGCCAACGTTTGCTCCAGCTGCTCGGCGTTATTAATTCATGCGTAGAGCGTCTGCGGTGGACAGTTGCAGAACTGCGTTTGCAGCTGAATCAGCCAGGCGGCGCCGTCGAGGAATGTGAAACTCCAGGCCTGATGCGATTGGATAATCGGCTACGTTGGGGACGTTTAAATATTCCAAACAAGCGCCACTTCCACTCTCAGAGCTGCCGTCTTCATTTCTCGCTGCGAGTCGCCGCTCTAACATTTGCCATGACACTGGCGAGGTAATAGGAGCTGACTCCTGCCCCCCCTCATGCTCAAGCTCGGTGATGCCTGTAAAATAGCACTACGGTGTTTTGCGGGGCCTGGAGTGCCGAGTAAGGCTGCGAAAATCTGCTCTGAAGAAATTAGAGCTGTCAGGACGGATAAATTCAACCTGGATGTTACCACTCCTGGTTACGTTGCACTGATAATCTGAACTGAAAAAACGCTTTAACCGCTGCGTTAGAATCTGGGTCTGCGTTTAGAAATACTGAGAATGTTTTCTTAATTAAACGTTGTAGTACTTGTATCTTCCAACAGGGGGTGCTTTAGTCCCCTTCACTTTAACACTGGGTCAAATACATGATTTAAAGTAGTTATTTCTTGCTACCCAAAGTGTGGACAAAGCAGGTACAGAAAATGGATGGATGGATGGATGGATGTTATTTCTTCACCTGTAAATGATCAGTCTGATCTGTGCACGTGTCACAGCCGCCACGTTTGAGTCATTCCGTAATTCCAGTAAAATAATTGCGGCTCTTCCTGTGCGTGTCCTGCTAGATTAGCATATTCTAAAATTAGCATCTTCTCCCAGCCAAACATGTTCTTCCCAGTGTGGCATTTAAGGCCCCGGGATGACAGAAAATTCTTTCTAAAGTTCCGGTTCTGCAAACTCACACAAACACACTCGACACAATAGCTGTGCACGCTCACATGCACAGGTCCTGGCTAGACAATGACCCGCCTGCAGAGAGTGGCCTCACGGCGCTTTTAAAGTACGTCTGAGAGCAAAAGTGGAAAAGAATCTTTTCAGCCATTAAAGGAAACAGCCTGACATGTCAGCAGCAGAGGAAGAGGCCAGTTTGCCCCCGACAACAGATTACTCAGGTCGTCTGATTTCCAGAATCAGAGGCTTTCAGCGGCGCTAGCCGGGGAGGGCAAGCCTGTTTGCTGTTTCGCTTCTTCCTCGTGAGGACAAAACACGCCTGTTTGCCTGTATCCATGGACAATCCAGAGCGAGGAAACATCCAGATAAAGACGTAAAAATACCAGCAAAAGCCTCAATTGGCCGCTGCTACGACACCAAAAACACACAAATTCACAGTGGCGCCCTGTTAATTTTTGAACGCGCGGCTCCACTGACTTCCTGTTCCTGGCGGATCCCGTTGGGGAACGTCAGAATATTGGGGAATATTTCACCAACTTTGCTGTTCAATTCCGATTTATTTCCTGTTTCTTCACCCACACGAGGTGTTTTCATTTTCTACAGCTCGTCAAAGAAGGACTGAAATGATCAGATTAGCCTGCTAACAGGAAGATAAAAGGAACAGGTCTGTTCCTGATCAGCCGCCTCAAGACATGTTGGTGGCCTCATCTCTCTGAATGTTTTATTTACTCGGGATTTCTCCAATCAGATAATTTCATGAAACTCTGAAATTTTCAGGACGAGTTTTTGCTCTTTTGGACTGAGGCGCCCAGGATAATGGACCCAAACAAAGCCGAGGGGTCTGTGACGAATGGCTGACAGAACAAGGTGCGCTGCTCTCTGGAGAACAATGCGGAGCAGGAGCGTGCGTCAGCTTCATTTCCACCGCTACGTCGCTCTCTGCTAAAGTGTTGGTCTGAAAGGCAATCCCATTCATCAGCGGGACGTGCACGCCGTTTGAAATGAATGGGTGTTGTCACGGGGGTGTTCTCCCTCACGCAGACGCTGAGTCTGCAGACGGACTCGTGGAGGAAACTCTCCTGAAGTGGAGAAGCTCCTCATGCTCAGTCCTGCTGCTTGGCTCTTCTGTGGCGGTCCGGCTAGCTGTTAGCATTTGCAAACTGAATGCTATTATGCTATTTATCACATTTTTGCCTCCAAAATGCCTTTTTTCAAAACAGAATCAGAGAAAGTCCTAAAACCCCTCCTGTCAGAGGTCAGCGTGCAGTAAATTGCTGCCACTCTGAGCTCTGGCGTCTGCTCATATTGATTTTTTGAGTTATTTTTCTATTTGCCCATGAATGCTAATAGCATCCTGCACAGTACATCGCTTCCCCGAGCTTCCCTGGTGCACATCTTGAGAAGTGGCTGATCAAATATTCATGACCAAGGCTCCGAATTCCGAAGTCTGCGTGTCAGGGCCGTGTTGGCATTGTTAGGACGAACCGAGCAATAGCGAGGAGATAATCAGATTTAGAAAAAAAAAAAAAAAGATGGATGCAAGGGGGGCAGACGGCAGGTTAATGTCTGATACGTGAGTGAGACTCTTAAAGCACCTGCTCCTCCTGTTCCCTCTTCACACTTTAGCTTTGCCAGCTAATATTTACACACCCACATGCTCCGGCAAATGTTAACCACAGAGCGAGCTGTAATTACAGGCTAAGCATATGAGCGTGTAGCGAGCTATAGACCCAGGAGGACTTCTCTTCCTCCTCCTGCTCCTGTTTGAATCATCTTTCCGAGAATATTAAGCGACATATAAAAGACAGGTTCAGAGCCTGAAATCCGTTTGTCAGACCTTTTTCTCTGTTTTTCCACTCATCATCCTGCTTTTCCACACCCTGGAATCAGAGCTGCTGCTCCTGGACAGGATTTGGAGGCGCTATCTTTGACCCGGACATGTGCCAGATGCTAACGCCGCTCTACTAACAGCTGTGAGTCGAACCTGGCAGCTCTGGTAGGTGTTAGCTGCAGTCTTGTCACAGTGGCAACTCAGAATCTTGCCAACACGCGACCTTATCGCGGCGCTGATAATCTTCCCCTTCAGCGACAGATGTCTTGTTTAAAAAAAAAAAAAAAAAAAAGCAGAGATGGGATTAGAGTCTTCTCTCTGTATTCATCTTTTAGCTTTATTTAGAAGGAAAAACAGAATTTGGGACGACGGCTTTGGCTGGAAGCATAAAATACATGAAATGTGATCCCCACCGTCAGCACATTATCCAGGTTTAGCTGCACAGGCCTGTTGCTAACAGTGTGAGCTAACAGAAGCGCTGCTGTCATTTCTTATTCATGACCGTCTCCATGTAAGCACAAAGAAAAGATCAAGACGGTGAAAAACGCGCAGATGCACCAACCAAAGGAGTCTGCACTCCTGCTGATGTGTCGACATGCATCTGTTTATCCACATTTACGAGTAAATATTGACATTAGATGACAGACGACAACAAATTAAAATGGCTTCCTACAAATTCTGACTTGTGCAAAAAGCTCCTATTGATCCCAGATCAGCAGGAAAAACGATGAAGATGAACATCAAAGACAACCTCCGCGCGGGTTGTACCTACCGCCAGATAAATGTGTTGATTGATTGGTGCATGCTAGCGTTATTAGCCTTCAGGGACTCGTTCCTTACTAGCCTGGTGCTCGTGCCTGCGCTCACAGTTGCCACAACTTCAGCACCTTGCTCGTTTTTGGCTCTATGTTCTGCATTAGTTAACACAATTCCCAGTTCACCGGTTTCAGTAATCGCCGGCGTGACACTGGGGAGAGTGACCACGCCGCGCCACACGGGTGGGCCTCCACGCTAACATCTGTAAGAACTAGAAACCGTATCAGCGGTGAATCTATTTAAGGTAATGGCTTCCCCCGGCACCGTCCATCTGACAGAGCTAATTACGCTAACGTCTCGGCTGGGAGGTTCCGCTCTGCCTGAGGAACCTTGAACACAGGAAAACGGGCTTTTTTTTCCCGCCTGTTTTGCCCATTTTGTTTTCCCTTTCAAATCACTCTTCCATCCTTTAAACACTCTTAACTCCCACACGGAGGCATTCCTCATTAAAAAACTGGAAACGTTTCCTGTTTCTCCCCCCTTGGCTCCGCTTGGTCTGGGGGGGAAGCGTGATTGGCAGCTGAGACGCTTCCTGTCGTCGGCACCTGTCCCACGTGGCCGCGTTCACGGTGAGGGTTGTTTTGGTAGGAATGCGCACTCATGCACGGCGCAGGATTGACAGAAACAATTGTACACTGTTATGAGGGAGAAGCGCGCGCGCGCGCGCGCGCACACACACACACACACACACACACACACACACACACACAGGCTGTTTGATGCCTCATCTTAGAAAAACTGAACCTCCAATCACGGTACAGGACTAATATAACAGGCTAGATTCCCGTGGCTCCTCCCACCACAGTCCTGGTTCCAGCCCCCCAGCCTCTCTAACCGCTGCCCGCTCTGTTCTCGACTGTGCTGCCTGGATCATGCAGGCCTTAAAAACCCCTCGGGGATCTGCAGGTCAAAACATCGATGCCAGAAGAACCAGAGATAAACTGAAACCTGGTAACAGCTGCCACAGCAACAGCACGGACGGGTTTGGCTAAAGTGGTCGTGCTCAGGCTAGCATCAGCGCTGAAGGTACGGGAAGGAGAGGACTGGAGCCCCAGGCTGAGCGAGGACCAGCCTCTGCAACAGTTTGCTCTCCAGACTCAGGGCTCATGGTGTGCTCAAACACATCAGGCCAGCTTTTGCAGGGTCCACTTGCAGCTAACGAGCTGATGTCAGCGAGTCTGCACCGGCCCAGAGAACCGCTGAGGACACCAGGTCAAAGGGTCAAGAGGAGCCTGGGCTCCAGACCAAACATCACAGCTCCAGAGATGGTCAGCAGGTCATGGGTGGGTGGATGGGTGGGTGGATGAATGGATGTATGGGTGGATGGATGAATGAATGGGTGTATGAATGGATGGATGGGTGGATGGATGAATGGGTGGATGTATGGGTAGCTAGATGGATGAATGGGTGGCTGGCTGGCTGGATGGATCACCGGTTGGGGTGCTGCCTGACCTTTGTGCATCATTATCAGGAAATGACAGAACCGAGAGCCCAGCTGATCCCAGATCAGACAGTCAGTCAGTCAGTCAGTGGGTCGAGCAGCCTGGTCTCTACCGTCTGTGTTTAGCGACACAAACGCCCTGGTGCGTCTAACGGCCTGGCGTTCTGTGGGCGGAGGTGTGATGCTGAGAAGAGCAGCTTTTCCTCCCACTGCTTCCCGCCGAGCGGCCACACTGGCAGCCGGATGTCGTCGCTAATTGAATTAGCCGACTGGAGACAATGTAGGATTAGCGCTTGTGTTGAAAAGCCTGTCCAGCAGGCTGCCCGCGACAACATTCGGTGTTGGAACGACAAACGTGTAATAGTTGAAGGAAAATTTGAAATGACGGGGATGAGAAAGGCTTCGGTGAGTGGATCAGAGCCGAGGCGCCGTTTCCTCCTAATTAAAAAGGTCACTGGAGCTTTTCTACCTAAGCAGGTCCCGCAGGAGCCGCGTCTAATCAGGCCACATTTAAAAAGCCCATAACTCAACCGTAATGTCAGCAGAGGAAAAGGCCATACATATCCATGTCCCACGATGCCCGGCGGGACTAGCATGCTAGCTGTTTCACAAGATGAGGACATATTCCACAATTTCTGTCAGCAACTCCGACCTAATATCCACATTCCGGTAAAATCTGCTGTCCTGAACCCTGCCGGACTCCTCCAGAGTCTAGAAGTACTTCCTGCTGCGCTTGCAGTGGTATCAACCACAAGTTTAGCTCCATAGTTACGGCTAAGTTGCTACTTCGATGCCTTTGAAAAGCAGAAACCTACTGGTTCCTTCCGCAAACAGTCAAATGATCAATCCGGTTCACTCTTCACAGCCAGCGGGGCACAAAGCGCAGGTTTGCAGGGCATTTAGGGGCCCTGTGATGCCCCATGACCTGAAACGACCAGGGCTACGTCCACGTATCATCATTACAATTATTTTCATTTGAGTTTAAGAGTTGAGTTCAAATACCTTTGACTGATCTACTGAAGCGGTTTTACTCTGACAGATCTGGTTGTGGTAGGCTGGTTGTGGTAGGCTGGTTATCAGTCTTCCACACCTGGGGATCTGTCACTTTTTGCTGCTAATTAATCAGAGCAAATCCAGCCTGTACGCGAACCAGCTGCATCACTCCGAGACGGAGCGACAGCAGGGTCAGAACATCCACCATCTGGCTCCTTTCAGGCAGCACCGGATGGAGCTGGAGACGGATTTAAATGTGCGTGTGTCAGAAGATCCCCTGATGCTCATTCGGTCCGTCACACTAGCGAGACGGCTAATCCGACGTGTATTTACACAAATCGGTGACAGAAAACCGAAGCCTCCGACATCAGCTCAGGGCGGAGACTTCCTCCCGTTCCCAGGGCGACCTCAGGAGCGCGACGAGAGCTGTGACGATACAGAAGCCACCAGGGGGCAGTGAATAAGCTTCCCCTCAAATTAAAAGGCATTTACAGGAGTCCTGTTTGTCCTTCCTGAGGAACTCCGTCAGCTGACGTCACAGCTCGCAGGCCCGAGCCAATAATAAAGCAGCAACCGTCTACACATTTGCAAAACATTCCTTTATTATAAATAAATCTCCTTTTTTTTGTATAAAAATCGGCATGCTTCAACCATGGCGTTGGACAGGTTCACGAGCCCAGGCTACGACCCAGTTAGCCAAGACAGCAGGAGGAAACACAGGTATCTCATTAAGCGAGGGCGAGCCATTGGACGGACGGTGAGACAAGGATGAAAAAAATCGTCACGACCACAAAAATACTCACGAGTCGAGATTAACAACAAACATGTTAGATTTTCTCTTACATCTCTTTTTAAATATATTTTTCAATCTTTCCCACTGTTGCCCCTTTAAATATCACGTCTAGAGGGATTTTTTTTGCAGAATTTTTTCTTTTTTTAAAATGATTTTTAAACACTGACTCGTCCACCACCAGCATATCCTATGGTATGTCACTTTGTTTTTTTTTTAGCGATGTCTTTAGAACGTACTCATTTTTTCAGACGGGTTAGTTCGTAGCAGGACCGATGAGCTGTGAGCAGAGAAAAAGCAGGCACACATTGACTGGCTGTTTACGAGTCCCACCTCTCTGTGGTTGGATGCAGAACAATAAAAAATGTCTCATGCTTGGGTTCCGTTGGGCGGTTGGACCTTCGCCGGCCGGCTCTGAGAGGCGGATCCCTTTGAACGCTTGGGCCCGCCCCCCGACACTTGCCCCCCACCCCCGATCTGCGCGCTTCTCTTCCACGGTCCTTTCAAATGGCGTGATTGCTGTAGCTGACGTACGTCATCTTAGTTGACAAAGCTGCGGGAAATATGACGGGGAGGGGGAGGGCCAATGAGTGGGGGGGGAGAGGGATGGACAGATGAGAGGAGGAGAAGAAACAGAAGACAGGTTGTCACATAACAGCTTCACCTCTGCGGTCCACCTGAGATGGCGGGGCGTTTTTGACAAAGCCATTAGCGTCGCGTCCCCTCAAGCACTCCTGAGTAAATGTTAGCCTCTGGCGCTTTCACGCTTTTATATTTCTTCTTCTCTTTCACATCTCCTTCGAATAATGGGGAAAAAAAAGGTCCTTGATGGAAGGGAAGAACGTTGAACGTGCGCTGACTTGAAAAGCGCCCCAAAAAGTCTTTTTTTTTATTTCAAGTGCTCTCAATGAAAATGTCAGAAAAGTAAAGGCTGCTAATGAAGAACGCGCTAGCTTGGCAACACGTAGCGACTTTTCGATTGTTGCAGGAGGAAGATGACGAAGCAGTTTGAGTATCGACTTAATGAACGAACTGTGACCCGCCGTCTTAGCGATGCTAACAAAGTGCTGACAGGAGAACTTGGCCTGGCGGCTCTGGTCCACAGAACATCCCGACACTGTGGATCTACGTGTGTCAGGGAAGAGAAACCAGGTACAAACACCACTTACACACTCTGCCAATCAGGCACTTTCCCACCATTAGCTTCATCTGCATCCTGCTGACGTAGCGCGCCGCAGAAAAGAACAGCTGCTCTGTTGTGAGAAGTTTTTACCTTTTCAAGCCACCGCGTTTTAACAATTTAAGTGATTTTTCTTTGATATTTTTGAAGCATCTTAGATGTAGAAACCCATTTTTGATCTTCTTGTTATCGTTTCAAAACCATCGTCAGGCCTTTGCGTTCACCTGTTTTGGAGTCTGGATGTGTATTTTTATATGTGTAACTAGGAAAGCTGCTCTTTTATATGTGTAGTCATAGAAAGCTGGTGTCCTCTTACTCACTGTTGGTCTCCATGCTCTCACACAGCTCCGTCTTCACCTCGCCGTTGGGCCGATCTCCCCCCTTCTGGCTCAGCTTCCCCGACATGGTGGCGGCCGTCACGATTGCCTGCGAAATTCACAGAAATGTCACGTAACGACCCCGAACCGTCACAGACCCTAAAATCCCAACACGAACAACAACCTCCGCTGAAGAAATTCAATACCAGCGCATAGCTAGCAGGCTACTAGCTAGCTCTCACCAACCAGCAACCTTTAAAGTTCAAAATGGCCGCCACTCAGTCAAAGACACAGTCGGGGTTCTCACCTTGAAGCTGCGCTTGCGTTTGGGAACGTTCTGCTCTGGGTGGAAGAGGATGACGTAGACTTTGGGCATGTAGAGCATCCCCAGAGAGACGGAGGCGGACAGGCTGAGGGAGACGGTCAGCGTGGTGGTCTGGATGTACATCTGAGAGGACAGAAGACAGAGACAGACAGAGGGATGAGAGCTGGGTGGTCTGCCAGGAAGGTTCACCGCGAGGAGACGATCCACGGCTCGAACCGCCACGGGGAACACTGGTGTCACAGACGCCAGTGGACGCCCAGACGGGTCGTTCTACAATTTTTTTCTCCGTATCCCTTAAACACCTCTGAGTCTGGGTCGGCTCAAAGCGATACGCTAGCATGCTCCAGACCCCAGAGCCGGACCCTACTAAAACAGAGAAGAGACGAGCCGACACACACGTGCCCGGCGGTGCGAGTCGATCCCGCTGACAGTTGCCAAAGGGACGAGCCAGCGCTAGGCTAATGAACTGGAGACGGATTTCCTCTGGAAGACACCCAAATGGTCTTAATATATAAAAAATCAGAGCAGAGATGCTAGCTGATGTGGGCATGGCGTGCCCAGTCACAGCCTCATTTGGCATGTCTGGCTGTGGTTGTGGCGTGAAGTGAGTCAGGTTGGAGCTGTTAGCAACTGCCACAACACTCACATGCACACACGAGCTACGTTGGCTGTCTCTCAATTGCAACCGCCAAACTGCACTCCAGCTAGCCTAGACTGATCCATGATCAGTGGATGACTGAGTCAGGGAAGAAGAGTACAAGTAGGCAGGAAGGATGGCAGCAGTCGGCTTCCTCTTATCAGAAAGAGAGGCAAATATGCTCATATCGGCTTCCATTACACCTCACCTTTGGTCCAACGTCCTCCATTCGTGTGGTTATTTCACTCACACTGTCCCCCCACCTGCTGGCTGTGAGCGATAATGGCCCAGGTTTAGCCGCGATGGGAGGAGCACTCCCATCGCGGCTAAACTGTTACTGGGAGAGTGGATGATTAGCTCCGGCTGGCTGCATGCAGCCTTTCCCCTGAAGGTTTCTCAAACAGCTTCAAGTGGAGACTCCTTTCAAAAACATGTATGTATTTTTAATAACAGGGGGATTAAATATGGAATTGCATCTCTGGGGAGATGCTAGTGGTCCCAGGAGGATTTGGAGCTCGGCCACGGAACCAGGAGTGAAGTGGTCCCGTGCTAGCTTAGTCACAGATAACAGCCTGTGAAGCTAATTAGCTAAATTCGGGAGTGAGAGTCACACAAAGGAGGGCAACTAATTAGGCAAAGATCTAAAAGGTAATTAAACATACCTCATTTTGTGTTTACTTTTATCAGTATTTTAGAATATCAAGCTAATATGGAGCCTACCAGTGTGTCACTAAAGCTTAACTGGACTTTAATGGCTAAGATGCTCCAGCTCGCATCAAATGTTCTGCTGCTACTTGGACAAAAACACAGCGATAGCATGCTAGCAGTGTTGGCATGCTTTTCTTTATTATTTTTAAACCCTGACGACAAACTAATAGTAAAAATAAACAACCTTTCTTTCAGTTCAAGGTGGTCAATCGTGTCACCAGAACCAGCCTGGGGAAAAACCAGTCACGTACGTGGACACAGACAGGCGTCAACATCTCCTACAAACATTTCTCAGAGGTCTGAAGGCCTCCAGCCGTTGCTACATCTGCCACAGCCAGTTAGCGACAGTCTCGCTAACGCCGGGTCCGTGCGTGGTCTGGCCGCCCTTGTCCCTCTGCAGACGCGGCTCCGCACACACCCAGACAATTAAAACGCCTGGCGGAGTCAGGAGTCAACAGGCTGTCAACAGGCTGCCGCCTAGACTGAGGCCACAGAGGCGGACAAACACACCGCTGTGATTTTAATATTAAACAGGAAGTGTGTGCGGCTGAAAGCAAACCAATCACCACCTCTGTGAGGTGATTGGTTCCAGCTCAGACTGTGTAGAGTCCACTAATTCATGTAACTGACTGCAGAAATGGAAACCCGCTTCCTCAAAACCTGCGTCACCGCGTTAGCGTTAGCATGATAATGGTTAACAGAAAAACTCATGAGAACACAAAAATGCCGCATTGCACCGTGTTTCCGCCCTGGGCAACACTGATTCGTCACGAGGAAGGTGCAGGAACGAAAACCGGAGCGGTTTGGACCGACTGGATGTTTCAGGCCGACTGATTCGGAACGTGTGCGGGCCCTGATGCGCCAGCAGCCTTGGAGCGCAGAAGCACTTTTCTTCATGTGTGACTCTCCCGCGTCTCCGCCCGCACCCAGACGCCGTCTGCGAGCCTGCCCGCCCCATGGGCCCCCCGATCGCTCAACATCTCGCCGTTTGATGCCGGGATCTGACACTCGGTGTCTGTCTTTCTGTTTCAGTCAGACGACAAAATCCCAGCAGGACCTGAAAGACGCTTTTTCTTTTTTCATCCACAGCTTCACTATATTTACACAGAACAACATCTCCTGGGATCGGCGCTCGCTCGCTCGCTGTCAGGAAAGTTACACCCTGCTTCCAACCAGGGACGCTCTGAGACGTGCGGTGGCGAGGGGTCTTTTATTTTGAAAACCAGCTGGAGTAACTCTAGTTTGTCTGTCTGATCCCAACAAAAACACATTTTATTTGTATTTATACTGGAAGTTGAGTATCAGGCCAGTATTACCAAAATAAAAGCATGTGTCGGTGCAGTGGGCCAGATCGATGACACGTTCCAGTACTGTTGCTAGGTAACAAGCTACAGGCGTACCCGGTGATGCCTGCTGCAGGTCCTGGTGTGACTTCCCAGAGGTCAGCAGTCGCTCACAGGTCAAAGACACGTTTCTGTCTGCACAGCTAACAGTTAAGGCCGATGCTGAACTTTGAGGTTTTGAAGTTTTAGTTTTTCCAGCAGTGAAGTTTAAAAGGTGATAAAAGCCTGTGTGAATCCGTCCAAACACACGTGCTGTGAAATAAACACACACACACACACACACACACACACACACACACACACACACACACCATGGGTAGCATTCTGTAGCTAGCAGCCGGTTGGTTAATTGCTGATCAACTGGAGGTTGGAGATAATAGGATGACTGTTTATGAGGAAGAAGAAGAGGAGGAGGAAGAGGAGGGAGGGAGGGAGAGGGAGAGAGAGAGAGAGAGAGAGAGAGAGAGAGAAAGGAGCTGTTTGGAGCTTCTGTGTGGAATCATGACCTATTTCAAAACAATGCTTCCCTTGTTGGTGATGGCTTAGAACCCCTCTCTCCCTCTCTGCTCTCTCCCCCTCTTCTCTCTCCCTCTCCTCTTCTCTGCTTCTCCGCCTCCTCCTCCACTCTCCTCCTCCTCTCGCCCTCTCCTCCTCTGTTCCTCTCATTCTTATTCATCACCTGTCTGTCTGTGTGCTTCCACTCGTCACTGGAACGCTCTCTTTTCCTTCTCATCCTTCCTCTCCTCTCTTCTCCTCTCTGCAGGTTGTTTATCAGAGGAGGATACAGGCCACAAGAGGGACGCAAAGCTAGAACCCTTCAGACTTGGCTAATCGCTAACAGAGACAGCCTTCCAGAGCGCACTCGTCACGCACTCAACAAGAACAGCCATCCAGATCAATATGGCAGCCTTGCTAATGCTAACTAGCAGTGAGGGACTATTATTGCTGAGTGTTTGTACAGTGAAAACTTTACAAGCTAATCGTGATGCGAACGACGTCGTCATCCTCTCTCCAAATAATCACCAAATCGATGGCCCTCTCCTCGTTAAAGCCCCATCAGCGAGTCGCATCATTACCTGTTTGTTTCCCTCGCTCGTCCCCCTTCCTCTCTCCTGCGCTCTCTGCCAGCTGCCGTGCACTCCAGAAGTCATGCCAATTAGGAAGCACGTGCAGGCATGCAAACGTGCGCGGGTGGGCGCTGCAGCCGGCACGGAGACCGCAGACACAGGCGGACGTTCTGGTTCGCTGGCGCAGACGTGACAGGATCCGGTCAGTACGGCGCAACGCTCCTGCGGACACGTGCACGCTCACAGCGGATGTACAGAAATGACTCTGGCCCGAAGGCGCGGCGGCGATGGCAGCTGGCGAATATGCGGCGTTCTCCTAATACAGCCATAACTGCTGGAAGCGCTGAAGTAAAAAAGGTCAGCAAAGAAAGAAAAAGCCATTAAAGAATCCCTTCAAAACTTCTGCGTCAGTAAACGCAGCGGAACGTTCCGGCTCTGTCAGAGTCAAAAGAATGAGTAAAAGTGGGGGGGAAAACAGAATGAAAGATCCAGCGAGCGTGTGATTTCCCTGACGTGTGATTAGCCCGAATCGCTTTGATGTTGGCTTTTTACGCTGCGACGGAGGTGCCTTGGAAGGAAAATGAGCCGGAGAAGTGAAAATTGCCCGAGTGACACATTCGGAGACGGAGGCAACGTCCAAAAGTTGAGCAGAAAACGGCAGAGGGATGGAACGGAGACGGCCGTTTAGGCGGGCCTGTGTGCGCCTACAGACGTGCTAATAACCAACAAGGACGCTACGCTAACGCAAAAAGGCCTGTTGCACATTGGCCAGGAGTCAGAACGGCGTTGCTTTTCTTTTTAATCTACTAATTTCAATGCTTGTTATTGGCCGTTCAGGGTTAAAACCATGTGATTAACGCGTGATCACTTGTTTTTCTCCCACATCCACAGTCGAGCGCCTCCTGGCTCCCGCTCAGACACCAGCAGTCAGCCGCTTCAACCTTGTGAAAGTTACATCTCACATCACACGGCCGTCAATAATTGACTGAAGGTAGGAGGAATAAGCTCCAAAAGCCGGGACGGTGGATCCACTCAATCAGCCAGACAGAAAATCCTCTTGTACTCAGGAGATTCCACCGCCAAACCCATTAGTGCAGCCGCAGTTTAAACACGTCTCTCGACGGGAGAGACCGTTTTTGATGTTTAAGCACAATTACAGCCTTGTGAGCGCGTGCCCTGCTAGCATACTTTAGCCTGACAAAGAGAGTAAAGTGAGTAAACGCTACGCTGCTGCTAACCAATCAAAATAAACAGTTTTTCCACTTCCTGTGGTGCTAATTGTGCTAACTCCAACTGACGTGTGACTCATGCAATCACCACACTTACAGTGTTGGAATAGCGCGCCTTCAGCTAGCTCGTAATTCCCCCGCGGGGAAGGCCAGGCAGCAGCCCGGGTCACCTGTGCTGCGTGGAGCGCTAAATTAGCAAAATGTCATTAAACAGGAAAAGAAATCCACTTCTGTGCTTGTTTTTCTCCCACATCTCCAGCTGTGGCTCAAACGTTAGCTCCTGAAAACGACGGGCAAGGTTTTTGTCATCGCACCAGAGGAGGGCGCCATCTTTTATTGGGCCCTGCAACACGTGCAGAATTTATGAGGCAGTTCCAACAATACTGCGAAATGCTCCAAAGACAGCTTAGTCATGCTTGTGGAAAGCCCATAATCCGTTGCAACATCATTCGCTGTCACTGAATTGTTATCTTCTAAAAGGCATTTCACACAAACATGAACGCGACGCTAACCCGACGTCGTCGCTTGTGAAGGAAATGAAAAGTGTGGCGGGCCACTGGCAGGGTAATCCAGCAGCCAGATGATGAGGACGAAGCAGCGATATCCGAGCTAATCAGGGCGGATTCGTGCAAAGTTCGCTAAAAGACCATCAAACAGAGGCCAGGTCTTACCCTCTCTGCCGACTGTGACGTGCCGAAGAAGATGGGGATGAAGGCCAGCCAGATGATGCAGGTGGTGTACATGGTGAACCCGATGGGCTTGGCCTCATTGAAGGTCTCGGGCACGCCCCGGGTCTTGATGGCGTACACCGTGCACGTCACCATCAGCAGGATGGAGTAACCCAGGGAGCAGATGAGGGAGAGGTCCGAGATGTCGCACTTGAGGACCCCGCGGGCCGCTGTTGGGTCCTGGGTGCGTTGCTCGCCGTAGTCCACCACCGTGTGAGGGGGGTCCACCACGAACCACAGGAAGACCCCCAGCAGCTGCACGGAAATGAGGGAGAAGGTGATGACCAGCTGGGAGGCGGGCGAGATGAACCTGGAGGGACACAGACTGAAGTTAAAACCAGAACCAAAGAACAAATCCACCATCTGGATATCAGGAACGCCAGCTTGAGCGCTAACACGTTAGCCGCTAAGTGGAACCAGAGCAGGAGGTGAGGGTCAGTTCATGACGCTCATGAATAAGGGATGAAAAAGAACTGATGAATAATGATGGCAGGCAGACGTGGAGGTCAGGTCTGAGCGCGCTCAGCCTCGCTGAACACAGGGGGGCGACAGAGAGTCGCTGGTTTGTGCTCACCTGGGCGCCGTCACAGACTTCTTCCCCTGTTCGAAGATGCGGTGGATCCTGTTGGTCTTGGTTAGCAGCGCCGCGTAGCTGAAGCACATCCCCAGGCCCAGGAAGATCCTCCTGAAGGAGCACACGCCCACGTCCGGGGTGGCGATCATCAGAAACGTGATGGCGTAGCACAGGAAGATCCCCGTCAGCAGCACGTAGCTCATCTCCCGCCCGGACGCTCGCACGATGGGCGTGTCGTTGTAGCGCACGAAGGTGACGATGACGAAGGAGGTGGCGATGATGCCCAGCATGGAGATGAAGACGGGCACCACGGCCCAGGGCGAGTGCCACTCCAGCTTGATGATGGGGATCGGGACGCAGCCTGTGCGGTTGGTGTCGGGTCGCATCTCGTACGGACAGAGTTCACAGCTGAACTCGGAAGCCTGCAGGGAGACACATTAGCGCTAGCATGCGGAGCGAAGAGCCCACATGGAGGCCGGGGCTCATCTCTTTGTACCCCTGATATCATACAGTTGAATTAACTTCTAAACCTTAACGTATTGGAATAAAGGGGCTAAATCCGGACTCTCGCATTTATGCTATCAACAGATGGTTCATTTACCAACAAGCTCAGGCTGCGCTGCAGTCAGCTGACTTGGATAAGCGCCTCATTAATGAGGGAAAAGAGCTGAGTGAGGGAAGGAGCGGCGGCGAGCTCGCCCTTCGACCGCCGGGGTTGGTGTCAGGCTGCTCCGCTGGTTCTCATTGTGCTGAAACCCTAAATTCTACAATAAATGCGTTGCCGAGCTAATGGGCGTTACAGCAAATACAGAACATCTATCTGCAAAATGAGTATGGATCTGACTCCGACAAGCTTTTCCTGCCGTCGGAATGAATGAGGAAACTTAAACTTGCTAGTTTGCGGGTTTCTTTGTGGCGATCGATCATTAATACGACTGAAAAAATAGCTTTTAGCGCTTAGCTTTGAATGATTTAAACTGTTAGCTGCAGGAAATCCCCCTCAACAGGAAAGCACACCCCGCTGCTCTACCTGATAGTGGTAGCCCTCGCAGCGCTCGCAGTGCCAGCAGCACGGCACGCCTTTCACCACCTTCTTCCTTTCCCCCATGCGACACGGGATGCTGCAGACGGAGGGCGGCAGCGAGGGGTCGCCCGACTTCCAGCGCATGTTCTCCACCTACGAGAGGAAGGGGAGAGGATTCACAACGTGCAAAAAACACAGGAATTAGCATATGATCGTTATTACCGAGCAGTGCTGGGCTCCACGCTAACGGAGAACAGCAACCAGCCCATGATCAGATCTGGCACAAACAGACCATCTGTGTGTGTGTGTTGGTGGAGACACATGTTCTCCAATGCTGGTTCGTTTGTTTGTTTGCGCCTGGCTTGTGCTGACATGATGGTCGAGGTCTGAGCTTTGCCGACCAGAGTAAATGAGTAAATGTAGCCGTCCGCTAGCGTGTAGCAGGTCAAAGAACATTCATTAGCAAAGACAGAGGCTGATTTGAGTTGGTGCTGCACACTCATCTGTCAGGTGAAACACTGGAAGAGCTGCTGTTGTCAATGTTACGTATTCATGGCAACAGATTTAGCACTTTTGTTGACCAGCAAACAGATCTTATTCAGCAACCAGAAACTCTGTGATTTATTCTGTTTATTTATTCCCAATCAATCATGATCAAAAGCTGTGGATGTTTTGAAATAATCTGCTGACAGGATGGTTTTCATCCTGGACGATACCATTAGCATGCTAAAAGGCGTATTTTTCATCAGTTATGATGATTTTGCTTGAATGCTGACTCCAGCTCTCCTCCATCATACTGCTCTGTTGCCACTGGCAACAGAAACTGATGTGAGCATCAAATTGTTGATTTTTTTTTGGCTGCTAATCTCTAAATATATCTGTATTCTCACCACTAGAGGCTGCCAAATTCCACACAGCAAACCTTTGAAACCGAAAGTTGACCCTGTTGCATCTCTTCCTGCCCCCACAAGATGGCAGCACCTGCCTTTTTCGGTACCTTTTTACTGACTTTTAGATAATGTTTTTGTGTGAATCTAGCTTAGCGTGCCCCAGGAAACCACTGGTAGCTCGTGTGCGTCACCTGCACCTCCAAACCTCCACTGTTAAACAAATCGGATCCATATCCCAATTTGTCAGCTGTCAAAGTGCCCGGTGGCGTGGGTATTGACGACGGCTCGTCCTTTGTTCCGTCGCTCTCTCCTTCCCTTTCAGTCAGCAAAGCCGTCCATCAGCCAGAAAGCACTTTGTGTCTATTAGGCTTCTCATCTGTCATCGGCTCCTCTAATGAAGTCCTGGGTGGATTTATAACTGTGACATCAACGGCAAGTGTTGGAGAACCTGAGTCGGATCCCTCAGAGCTGCGCTGGATCCCAGTTTGTGGTCTCGCAAACTGGTTTCCTGTTCCTTACTTTTGTGGCTATTTGCCTGAGTTTAACTTCAGAAATCTAATTTTGAAACTTCTGAACCAAAACCAGCAGATTTCCAGTTCAAGGCTTCTTTTGTAAGACGCCGTTTTTGTGTCAGCACTGATGCAAAACTGTGGTGGGACTGAAGCTAACGGTTGGGATGACGCTGGAACACCCGGGAACATCACATCGATGCCTGGAGCCTCCTGAATGTGGGTCAGACACCAGGTCGGTCTGGTCTCACCTTCAGATGGAGCTGGTTGGTCCAGGAGCCGATGACCCTGTACTCAGCCGTGGATCTGTTGGTGATCTGGTACTGGAAGATGTCGTACCTCCCCGGAGCGTCTCCGTTCTCGTTGAAAACTACCGGAGTGCTGGCGCTTCCTGGCCACAGACCGCAGGGAGAAAAGGAGTTTAGAGTTTAGACCAAACAGGTGGTAAATCAGTAAAAAACACAAGTGTGCGTGTGTGTGTGTGTTTGATAGGACGACTCAGGAACCAACACTTCCAAACGACGCTGCTCACACATGCAAAACTACATTTGTCGCCACTAACATTGATTTCTCTTTCTACCTCTCTGTATCGCTTCCTCTTTTTGTTGTTTTCCGTGTAGCAAAACGATCAAATCAAGCTGCAGAACCTGGCGAAGAGGAAATCATATTACAGCTCACATCTGGTGGAAACGCTGCATTATGCAAATGGTATCTGTGTACGATAAGTCAGTGGAATGGTGCCGAGGAGAAAGAGCAGAGAGAAACGCCGAGAGACGACAGGAAGGGAGAGAGAAACGCTTTAGTGTTAAATATTAGAGGAGGAGGGAATTCTGACTTGCTGCAGCGAAAAGAAAATACCAACAGACGTTACAAGGGGAGGAATAAAAGTTGGATTAAAGACAGACAACAGAAAGAAGAGAGCAAATAAAATGTCAAAAAAAAGAATTACCCTGCAGAGGGAGAGAACAAACAGGCCGAAAGGAGCGCTAAAAACAGGTGTTCAGCCACCCGTTCATGAGCGGATTAAAGTGCGAGTTGGCTGTTTTGATGCAGCCACGACGGTGATGCTAGGCGCTAGCGCTGGCCCGCTGTGGGGCTCCTCGGGTGATTCAGGAACTTTTCTTCCTCTCTTTCGTGCCGCCTGTGCGGTGAGTTGTGCTCCTCCGTTTGCGATCAGGGTTTGACGTAAACAGCAGCAGCTAACGCAGGGCAAAGGCTCTGAATGCCGATATCATAGAAAATGTGCCGGTTTTACCGTTTCTGTCTTTTGTTAGCAATTTTCTGAAAACGGCGGCGCTTTAACAGGCTGCTGCAATTTCTTCGCCCACACATGAAAGGCTTGAGAGAGGGAGGAAACATCCATCCATGATGCAAGCACGTAGCCATAATCCTCTCATCAGTCCTGATTAGCGCTTTAACGCTGGCTGATAGCTGGCTTCTAATCAGAATAAAAGCACAAAATGGCGCCTTTTAAACGGTGGAAAACGTGTTTTGAACTTTGTTACTGGCTTTTAACATGACAATCCTGGAGATCTCTGAGGACTCCCTCTTCGACCAATTAGCAGACTGCGATGGGTTAGCTCCCACTAGAGGCTAATGTGAAGTATTGCATCCAGAGATTTTATTTTCATTCGACAAAGAATGAGAATATAGCAAGAAATGCTAATGATGGCAGACAAACGAAGCACGAGCTGCCACCTTGTTGTACTTGTTCTGAACCCCCAGGTGATCCAGTGGCGGCGTTCTGACACGAAGCCTGCAGAAGCGATGTCTCCCTGTCCGCCAGAGGCGCCGCCGCCTCCCTGAAGAGTCTGCTGCTTCCCCTTCAGGATCCGCCGTGATACCGCCAGAAACCCGACAACCTCCTCTTCGGATTCCCCACAGAAGTTTGCGGTTCGCAGCACTTTTTAATAGGATGTGAAAACATCAAATGGAAGTCTTCACCGAGGCAGTGCTGATTTGAATTTCGCTGAATTGGGCTCACAGACAGAGAAAAAAGAGGGCGGAAGCAAAGCCGAGTAGATGAAGAGCCGATAGAGCCGCACGTTCAAATATTCAATGTTTACTACAGCCGACTGTATTAAACCAAAGCAGCAGAGTGACAGAGGAAATATGGAGCAGAAAGACTTCACCGTCACTCAGAGACGAGGAAGAGGAGAATAAGGAGGGAAATAAGTGACGGAGGAAGACTGAGCTGAAAAAAAGCAAGAATAAGCAGGTCTGCGAGAAGCAAAGCTTGTCACCGTGACAGACAGCTACAGCTAAAGACCAGAGGGAAAAGCAGGCCCAACAAAGAAGAACAGGCGCCGTATCGCCGAGCATGAAAGCCGGGAAAACTCCAAATTCTCCACAGAACGAGTAGAACCAGCGAGAGAAAGAAGACAGGAGAGAATATCAATTAGCTGGGACTTTAACCCCCCCGGCGCTAGCGACGGAGGCTAAAACACGGAGACCAAAGATGGGAAGAGCCCTGGAACCAGAGCTCGGCAGTCAGATAAAAGGGAGGGACAAGGGATGGAGGGAGCGATACATAAATGAGCTCGAGTGGAAGAAGCATCAGAGCCGCTGGCCTCGCCTGCTTGGGTTAGAGACTCGAGGGTGCGCGATCTTCATCACCGAGATGAAATGTTCATGACAAGAGGAGGCGAAAACTGGAGCCATGAATAAAACAAGGGTGTGTGTGTGTGTGTGTGTGTGAGAGAGAGAGAGAGAGAGAGAGAGAGAGAGAGGGAGAATCCTGGAGCTGCTTTTTCGAACGTTGGCGGACAAAACAGAACTCCTGACGCCGTCTTTCTCTTCTACTCGCAGTTTTCTGAGCGGCTTTAGCAGAACTGTTCATCCTCCCATCCCTCCCGCGGTGGTTTTGGAATCCTCTCCTCTGCAAAAGCCTCTCTCGCTCTCTCTCTCTCCCTCCATCACAGAAAGTATCCCTCCTCGCCGCTCTTCCTCTGCACATTTTTGAAGCGCTCCCTCCCACCCCTGCGGTATCACTGGGCCTCGTCTGAGCAGAAGGAGGCAGACGAGGAGAAGCCGACAGATAACGGAACAGACAAAAGAAACAACGCGCTTTTGAAACCAGGATCCAGATCTTAATGCTCCTCTCTGGGCAGAGGAATGAAGCAGTCGGCCTAAACAGTGACAGCGAGACGCAGACGAGCGAGAAAGACACAAACTAGCTTATGCATATAGCACGCAGCGCTAATTACAGAACACTCATCTGCCCCATCTGTGTCACGATCTGCGCTCACCGCAGCCCAGAACGCGGAAAGGGGAGAAAGTGAGAAGTGGAACGCTGCCCTGATCAAGAGAGACAAAGCAGCCAGAACAGTGAGGAAGAGGAAGAATAAACAAAACAGGGAACAGGTGGGAGAACACCCATAAAACACCAACAGCATCGCCACCATTCATCACATACCCCTCCAGACCACTAGAGGGCAGTCTGCACCATATACATCACATTACTTTCACTCTGTAGTCATGAACACAAGACAAATTTGGGTGCCACATTCTCACAATAACACCCTAACCGCCTTTAGCTGTACGGATGCTCTAGCTAGCCTATGATTGCTGCTCCAAACAACTTCCGGTTTGGTGGGAGGGAACGAGAGGACGATGCTGGTGGCTGTGGAGGTTTAGTAAGCGTTTTTTAGAACACAACCAGTTTCTTCTCTTCTCTTCGACTTTCAAATGAAATGATTCTCAAAGGTCGCGCTGACCCAGCTGAGCTTTAACGTCTTAATTCCTCACACCGACTGTCACTCTTCCTCTATTTGCCTGTTCTCTTCCAGCTGGCTATGCTAACTCTCTGGTATCTGGTCATCCTGCCCTGGTAAACTTTGTGTCCCTGTCACACTTTATTTTAACCATCGACTATGATCCATTCTGGAAGATGCTAACTGCGTTTTTTTTTTTTAAATAAAACGCAACGATTGTCACTCCACGCCACGGCTCGGTGATTTAAGCATCCATCCTCCATTTTTTCCCTGTAGCGGGGTCACAAGGGGCTGGAAACACCTTGGACATGTCCAGAAACAACCCTTCACACAGGTCAGCTGAGGGTTGAAGGTCAACTTGAGCCCAGTCTGGTCCTAAAAGCTCTGGAACAGAGGAAAGGACTGATACAAAGTCCAAGTATGACCTCCAGGAGTTCACAGATCTTAGAGAACCGCTAATGTCTCCTCCAACGACAACCGCCTGGCGTTTCACAGCGTCAAGAAGTCATGCTAGAGCGCTTACAGCGCTTCATTATTATCTCTCCTGACAACAGCAAGTGCAATCCTCTCGTGGAGGGAGGGGCTGGATTAGACAAAGCAAACTTATTTTCCAGTGTTAGCAACAAAGCTAAAAACCCCTGGGACCCATTTATACAACGCTGAAGTGACAGACACAGAAGCTAACTGTTTTGAAATGGAGTCAGCCAGGAACCATCGGTTTGAAACATTGATGAGCTGCACGCTTCCAAATCTTGTTTCAGAAGAACAGTCGAAGCCATCCTGGCGACTTCCTGTTTTAATCAGCCCAACTCGGTAAATTCGGGGGTTGTACCAGCGTGATGAGGACATCCTGCTCGTACCATCGTTTCTCCTCAAGGAGGCTAGAAGTCATTCATCTGCTTGGAGGTCTTTGATCTGGAGATCACACATCCATCAGGACGCGATGTGTGATGAGACAAAACCTTGCTGATCCTCCTAGATCAATATATGTTGGTGGTTAAACAGTATTTAAGCTAGCTGGCATTTGAGCATGTTTATCACGCGTTTATCACATGTGTATTGCACGGTTGGCCTGGCAGACGCAGTCAGATACGAGCCGATCTCTCCAAGCCAAACACAGGAAATGAAAAGGCTGACGGAACAGCAGGTACCCGCCACGGCGGGCTTGAAAGGGGACGCTTGTTAATATGAGAATATTCAAATGAGCCGTCTGATGTTGTTTAGGAGGAAATGAGGGAATGTTTTCACCCGTGCTGAATTTGATGGGCAGCAGAGGAAAACACCAAAAAGGAAATGAAAACAGGATTAGAAATGTGGTGATTCGGCGTGTTGATACAAGAGCAAATTAGCCCGAATTCAACCAGGTGTTTTCGTCGGCTTATAAAGGTGAGGAGCAAAATGAGCCAAATTAGATGAAGAGCTGGCTCAGGATCACTAGAGTAGAAACCGAATCAGCCCCGTCAGGGTGGAGAAACACCGCTGGATTAGCGCACACGGCCTGAGCACATGAATCCTCTAATTTGTACCCTTAAACCTGAGGACAAACATTAGGGAACACACAGGAGGGTTAGGGAACACGTGAGGGTTAGGGAACACACCAGGAGGGTTAGCAAACACACCAGGAGGGTTAGGGAACACACCAGGAGGGTTAGGGAACACATGTGAGGATTAGGGAACACACCAGGAGGGTTAGCAAACACACCAGGAGGGTTAGGGAACACATGTGAGGGTTAGGGAACACACCAGAAGGGTTAGGGAACACACCAGGAGGTTTAGGGAACACACCAGGAGGTTTAGCAAACACACCAAGAGGGTTAGGGAACACACCAGGAGGTTTAGGGAACACATCAGGAGGTTTAGGGAACACATCAGGAGGTTTAGGGAACACATGTGAGGGTTAGCAAACACACCAGGAGGGTCAGGGAACACACCAGGAGGTTTAGGGAACACATGTGAGGGTTAGGGAACACACCAGGAGGGTTAGCAAACACACCAGGAGGGTTAGGGAACACACCAGGAGGGTTAGGGAACACATGTGAGGATTAGGGAACACACCAGGAGGGTTAGCAAACACACCAGGAGGGTTAGGGAACACATGTGAGGGTTAGGGAACACACCAGAAGGGTTAGGGAACACACCAGGAGGTTTAGGGAACACACCAGGAGGTTTAGCAAACACACCAGGAGGGTTAGGGAACACACCAGGAGGTTTAGGGAACACACCAGGAGGGTTAGGGAACACACCTGACTGGCTGAAGGCTCCTGACTTACCGTTGAAGTTAACTGCACGGATGTGGCTGAGCAGCTCTTTGCCGTCGATGCTAGCCATGCGCGGGCAGAGGCCTGGGTATCCGTAGCAGAGCTCCCGGTGCATGCGGTGCAGAGCGTGGGCCATGGCGTACACGGCGTCCATCACAAACTGGACCTTTCCCTCCTGCTCGTAGCTGGAGTCGCGCCCAACTTTTTCCAAACCTGCCGGAGGAAGTCAGAGAGGTTAGAGAAGAGAACGATAAAGGCAGAGCTGTAAAAGAGCAATCAAGGATCAGAGGAAAGATCAAAGGAAAAGGTAAAGAGATGAGAACAGAACCCAGAGCACTGGGTCAGGTCGGGACCAGGGCAGAGACGGAGAGCTCAAGCTCTGATAACCACATTTTCAAGTCTGAGGAGGAAGTAAAGAAAGTGTCCGTAAAGGACACACTGTCCTTTCAGAGTCAGATGGTCTTTTTTTTAAGACGGTGACGTGTCCATCCCCACTTTTTCTTCTGTCGACACAAACAGCCCCTTCATTACGACTGGGGCTTCTTTCCTCCGCTTGACTTCCTCCTCGTTGTGCATTTTCTTCTCTTCTCGGTTCCATCTGTCTGTCACATCCCTCCTAATTATTCCCTCTTGTTTTTCGCCCGTCCCCGAGCTTTATTTGTCCCTCTCTCCAGTCACCTTCAGGCATCAGAAACTGCATCAAACCCATCTGGGCTGAAGGAGTGAATCCTACGAAAAGCCATATGAAAATCTTGATGTATTAATGAGGTCCTGGAAGAGGAAAGCGGCTGCCAGCCCTCTTATCTCTGTACTTTTCTTCCTGAAGTTGACGGCGTGGACGGTTGAAACCAGGACATTTCTTCTTCTTGGAGGCCTGGAACCAAGCCCACCAACCGTCTCAAAAGAATCTATCTGGTTGGTTGGTTGGTTGGTAGAGAAACGTCTTCAACCGAACCACTGAGGCCGCTGCGAGGTGCAGAGGGTTAAACGTTGCCCCCCCAAGTTACCACGGTTACATCCTGACTGAGGGTGCTTAGCTGAGAGGAGAGCCCTACTGTGATGGGCCGAGGTGAACCCTAAGCTGAGGAGTTTAGCAAAGTGAAGCTAACGCAATCAACACCGCTAATAGTCTTATTGATCCGAGGGGACAATTTACTTCTCTTTTCAAAAGGAAAAGAAAAAAAGTCTCCTTTTTAATAAAAGTGGAAAAGCTTTGGGGAGAAGAACCAAATCCACTGGCAGAACTCTGATGTCTAGCTTCTCCGCTGCAGGAAACCCCTCCTGATTCTGTGGATTTAAGCACTTAATAAGCTAACCGGTCAATGTGCAGCCTGATAAGATCCCGGCGTCTTGTACGCCTGCTTCCATCCTGGTTTGGAAGTCAGCCCAGAGTGTTGTCTGCTCTACCGGCTGAGCCTCGCCCCCCCCCCCCCCCGCCCGCCCCCACCCCACACCCTCCCACAGGCTCTCACCAGCATCTGTCCTGAAATCCAGACCAGGTTCAAAGCTGCTGCTGCAAACATCAATACTTTAAACCTGCGGAGAGCAGGAAGATCCAGATAGTCAGACCCCCTGTTAGTGCAGCTGGCCCAGCTCAGAGCCAGTTAGCTTCAGCTGACCATGTAAGCTCTGGCCTTCAGGATGCCGTTTTCCAGATTCACAGATGCTTTTACGCCACTTCCACTTCCTGGTGTTAACTCAAGGATGCTCAATGAACGCAGGTGGAATCGCAGACGTCCACAGCTCAGCTGATGAGAATCATCGGCTGTGGACGCCTCTTTCTGTCTGAGACCAGCCCAGAAAGAAGCATCAGCACACCCTCGCTAATCAGCCAAAGGCCCCGGAGCCGTCTCCTTAATGCCCCACCATAATTATAAACCCAATTATGCCAACAGTCCATAAATACAGCTAAACAAGACATAAGCTCTTATTAGAGTCACGCCGGTGTGACTCAGCAAAGCCAAACCGACACAACGGTTAGCGTCACATGGATGCTAACGCTACAGGCTGCTAAATGCTTCTAGCTTTGGTCTTCAAACTTGTATTTTATTCTCTCAAAAATATAATAATCATCATCATCATCGTTATTATATGCATGGAAACACTTACTAATTACCTTTAACTGTGAATGCAGAGCAGCATTAGCAACAGGTTGCTACGCCTGTGCTGAAGAGGGTTATGCTGCTAATTACGGACAGAAACCTGACTCTTCCAGCTCGTTACTGGACCCGTTGCGTGGTGGCGTTCCCCACCCCCCCTTCTCCTGATTGCGTGGCACCCTTTTACTGCACGTGCGCACGTTCCGAGCGAAAAGTACAACAATGGTCTTGCACTCGGAGCCGCGGATCAGCAGATAATGAGAATTCCTCCCCGTCGTTCTTATGAAATGTGAAACGACGCAATGCATCATTAATCTGCGTATCGCAAGAAAATGCAATCTCTGCCCTGAGACGGCTAAATGAACGGCGCCGCTACCAGTGTTGCTAACTGAGAAAACAGTGCCGTCTCTGTTTCCCGGGATTGCATCAGGTGATGTAGCCGGAGCGTGTGCATGTGTGTGGAGAACCAAATACAACACGGTCAGCAGCCCCTAAAATGGCTAATGTGTTAAAAACTGCATTGTTACAGAGACGGAGGCCTGACATCAGTGTTGGCCAGTTAATCAGCACCCCGACACTCGCGTTCACATTAAACTCTGCTCTGTTTTCCAGCCGGTGGCCTCAGAATTAAATTCCGCCTTTTCTGCCCAGAGTTAATAACGCTGGAGACCATAGGCAGACGGGCCGGGCCGGCGCTGCCCAGAGAGGATTTGCATCCGAAGAAAAAGGCTGCAAAGGCGACCCAGGAAACCATGAAATGCTCCCATTTCTCTGGAGTGGGAAGTTATTCGATTACGCATAGGCAGAGATGGAGGGTCTGCCCCCTACAGGACAAACATGGTGGTGTCATCATAAGTGGAAGAACCACCCAGAAGAAGCTCAACAGAATCTGAGGCATGAGTCGATCCCTGCACGTCTTGCCGGCAGTTCGGCAACAACAAAAGCAGTTTTAAAAAACTGAAAAGTACTTAATTAACTCAAGAACTCAATTCCAGTCCATCACAGGACGCTACGCTAGCATGGAGAACAAACAAGGTCAAAAGAAAACATTCAAATCAAACACAATCACGCTAACGTCCAGTAATGATGATTTAAAGCCGCGTCTTCAGCCCAACTCCGTGATTACACGGAGTTAAAATAAACAACATCTCAGTGGACGGCGGGGGAACGTCTGAAAGATGTCTGCCGTCTCGGTGGAGCCGACGCTGTCTGACACCAACCCAAAACAATATGTTTGGGCGCTGATGTGGAGCTAATGCAAAGAGCTCCGAATGGCTAAGTGCCATGATGGATGCCTTCATGTACCGGCGTGTCAGCCAGGTTTTACACCGAAAAAGACTGATGGCGCGGCAGATAATAGACACAGTAATTATTCGGACAAGCGCCTTAATTAAACATCAGTTATATATTAAAGCTCATCCCTTTAACTCTCACGCCAAGATGTTTCTTCTCTCGCTTCTCCCCCCTCTCTAGCTAGCACGTAAGTGCTGCGGGACTTTATTTAGCTAAATTCAAATGAGGGGAATAATTAAGGGGAAATATACATCCCATCAACCTAAACTCAATTTAAACATTGCTGAATACATTTACATAAAGTGAGTTTAATTAGCTTTTCTCTCAATTATTAGACGTGTGGTGTCAGACAGGAGGGAGATGAAAGGATGGAGAACGCTGCCCACACATCGCCATGCACACAGTCATCCAGATTTCTGATTAATACACGCTAGCTAGCTGCATGTTTTTACTTAAATAGGTTGCCTGCTTTAGCTTTAGCCTGGAGGGAGGAAACTCCATCTGCACGCACACAGAGGTGAAATGTTCAAACCACACTTGTCTGGTTTTGAGCTAGCTTCAGGGCTAAACGTCCCAAACCAGCAATGAATAATCAATGGGAGAGGCCGGGAAACGAGCAGCAGACAGGTGAGAGCTCGAGTCCGGAGCGACCAGACGCCACACTCTGCTACAAACACAAGCGGCTCCTGTCGATTGCTCTTGTCAGAGTTAAATCTCTTTTGTTGTCCGGACACAAGCAAACGCACAGGTGCCCACATTGTGCACAGAAACATTTAGAAGTTCCCTTCCCTGGTCCCTTCCCTTCAGGTCAAAGGTCGCTTACGGCAACAGCCAACAAGAGTGGTGGGGAGTATAAAGCGTGTTTACCTCGTCTCCTCTGCTAGTTTTCCCCACATTCTTCCTCTTTGTTTGTCAAACACCAGCGCATGAGCGCGTCCAACCTCCCGCCAAAGCTCTTTGGCAGATATTTGCTAAGGACGCCGCCGCTCCCGCTTTTCTGAGGGCTCGCCTATCTGATTAGATCACCGTGAATTGCGCACCAAACACACTTAATTAACTGATAAATTAAGTGATTAGGTCCCACCCTTGGAAACCACACACCTGCCACCACCGGGTTGGCACAACGATGACGTGCACAGCGCCATCCAGGCGAGAACTAGTTGATCCGGAATCACATTGACAATAATAAAGCTAATAAATATCTCCAACAGGTAGAGCTAATGCGTTTTAGCATGGTGCTATCACACTAGTAAAGACTACTGCAACAGTTAGCCGTGGCTAATAAAAAAAAGGCTGAACAAAAGCACTTTTCCTGAATAATGAGACACCACCGACACATGTGAGTAATATATATATCACGTCCCAACATTATTATGACTATATATTACTGCTGCTAGTACAAAGAGCTAATATAAATTATTCATTAGTCATTATTCATATAATGCTGAATCACTGTCCTGGCACCACTTGGCTGAGCTCTCCAGCTCTCCCTCTCTAAATTTTATTTCCTTTTGTCAGCCTGCTGTTGCTTTAATGTCCTCTCTCCACCGTCCACACCAACAAATAAAACCTTTGCTTTCTCTGAGCCGCTGAGGGATGGTGCGTTTGGTGTCACCGGCCTCTCGTCGCTCTCAAATAAGCACACGCTAACATCGGGGGGAACGGAGTGTGATCAAATGATGATATATTCGCCTGAATAGTCCAATTTAATGATGATGAGAAGTAAAAAGAAATAAGTAAAGCGGTGAAAAATGTTTTTTCCAGTGAAGAAGATTTGGCACCACCTAGCGGACTCTGAAAAGACAAATTTCACCTTATAGTGAAAAATCGATGCTTCAGGTCACAAAAATAATATATTTCTGATTAGTAAAGCATAAAATAACAGTTGTGGCAGTAGATCCATTAACAACCATTAGAACTGGGCAGCTAAGATCACTACCGTTAGCATGTTAGCATTTTAAATACCCAAATCGACCTCTGAGGCATCCTGTCGTGGAGGCAGAAACTCTGTGTTAACCCTCTGAGGCCTCCTTTCTCTTCTTTATTTAGCCGAATTTCTTCGTTACGCCTCATGAATCCGGCGTAATGCTCAGCCTTTAACCCTCAGTTGGGATGTTTACATCATTACTTGGAGACAACCTGAGGTTTTAGGAGATGTTAGTTATGGAAATGTAACTTCAGAGGAAGGACAAAGATCAGGAGGCAGAGGCGTGTTCACTGTTGTTCCAGCTGTGCAAACAGAGGTGACAGTTTGGCCTTTCTGCTATTAACGACCTGATGGCTCTTTCAGCTTTTAGCTCAAAGAACCATGCTAGCAACAGCAATAGCTAGCACCCATGCTAGCAACAGCGAAGGGGCTCGTAGGGATTACTGTCTGAAACGCTGTCCAGCAGTGACGGTTAAACACACAAGGAACGGCTCCTTCAGGAAAGGAAAGCTTCTGGAAGTGATGCCATATCTGTCTGAAGATGCTCAGCAGGTCCCAGATCAGTGAGTTTGAAATAAATAAAAGTGGGTTTTAGCTATCAGTTGCTGCTCGTTAGTGAGCAACCAGGGAGGTTCAGGTGCAAGTGTGCGTCTCTCTGTCCTCCCGGCTCTCCATCTGCTTTTGACTCCATCCGTCATGTTTTTGGCCTTCAGGGAACAAAACCGTTTATCCAACCTGCGAGTGGAGGAACTTTTTCCGACCTTGTTATTCACAGTGAGCGAACATGTGTTTGCGGCCGCGCCTGCGCTAATTCAAGATCCAATTAAACTCCTAAAAATGTGGGGCGCATCTCGCACTTATGCAAATCCTTCCGCGCGCCGCCTGCTCCTCTGGAGCCCTCTGCATCTCCAAAAGCAGATTATATAAAGTTTAAAAAAGCTCTCCTGTTCAGAAAGCCTGGACCGGCATCAAACCATTGCTAAGCAGCATTGAGATAATTTCCCTGTTAATAACACTCGGTAATGTATTAATGTTTCATGTTAAATTGGGGCAATGGCAAATGTGCGTGGCCGAGGATAAGCTCCCGTATTTGCCCGTTAACGAAGCAGGAACTCACGGCGCAACCTTCATTAATGCAGCCGCGACGGGGAAGCTACAACCATGCGCTAATCTTCCCAATCAGGACAGGGTAGCGCGGAGAGCTTAAATTATTAGGAGGGGATTTTCTCCCAGAGTTTGCACACTCCCCGGCTTCCTTCACGGTGTCACCCTCACAACAACAACGCCTTTGTTCTCTTTGTTGGCCTAAAATATGGGCCACAACTCGGCGTCCACGTCTTTCTTGGTGCAACCTGATCGCAGTTTGCGCTTTTTCACATTATAATCAGGTGATCTGATCACCAGGCTGCTTCTGTAATCTTAATCTGAATAGAAATCTGGAACGTACACATGACTGTTTCTCTGTGTTTATTGAACTTTAAATCAAAGCGATCGTCGCCTCGGGAGCCTCTCGTATACTCGTCTCTGTTACGTCGGCTGCAAAAGCAGCGACTGTCAAATGCGCTCTGTGTCACTAGATTGGTCCCTTATGAGGAAATCACGTCTTGTATTAGCATCTTTACAAATATCTGCAGGATTAGCTCAGATCTCGCGGTAATTATCGCCACGGAAACACGTTGTGGAGGTCCGGGTCACAGATGTGGCCCCGACCGGAGCCTTTAGCATGAAATACAATAAAACCAATTAGCTCCGGCTGATGAGGAAGAGGAGGCAGAGCTGAGGAAGACGGATGTGGATGTAATTTAGAAAATGAGGAGTCGTCTTTTCCAAACATGGATGATTTGGGTTGACACTTTGAGAACAAGCGACGCTGCCACGTCACCATCACTTCCTGCCACCGACACGCCCACTTAGAATCCCAGAGCTCAACTGACGTAGCATGGTGCGCGTGCAGCCTTCCTCTGTGGACCACAGCAGCAGACACAGACCCATCAGGGTCTGTTCTAGCCAGAACATCAACCCAGCCTGGAGGGCCCGGCTCTGCTCTTCTTCCACACCTTGACTGTGTGGACCTCCTGTTGCAGCCATTGAGTCGATCACTCTCCTCTGATTGGTCCAGACAGGACACTGAGCGGACAATGGTGCCCCCGTCGTCCCTCCTGTCCTGCACTTGTCTGAAAACAGTAGTTTGGTGGCAGAAGGTTGTGATGATTTTAAAGTTCATTCAGGTTCACGAGCAGAGAGAACTGCTTTAAAGAGAGACGGTGAGTTCAGGGACCAGGGGATCTTTGGGCGTCACTTATCTTTTAATGCAGTCGTTTTTACAGGCGCAGAGGTTGATTTCCATAAAATATGCATTACCTTTTGTAGCTTGTGTCACCCTGATGTAACAATCAGGCTAAAAAAAAACAGCTAACAGGTGCAGGAGGAGAAGAAAGTGTGTGTTTGCTGGGAAAGTTGAAGAGCGACTGATGAAATGCTGATGTACTCATTAAACAAGGCAACGGCTGCCCTGAATTACAAAAAGACCATTCAGGATGTGGGATGTGACATTTGAAGATCTCATTTTCTGTCTGCGCCAGGTCGTCGCTGCCGCCGAAACGACGGCTCGGAGGCGACCCGATGACTCATTAAATGCAATTTTTAGTGCTTCAAATCTCATATGTCAACCTGTTGAGCGTGCGCACACGCACACACACACACTCGTGCTGAACTGTGAAGGAACAAATATGCATTTGTTAAACTCCTCTACATTCTCGTTCATGCAACTCTGACTCTTCTTTGCTCCATTAAGCTGGAAATTGAAACTTTGTTTATCCTTTAAAGAACTTTTTAATGGGCATTTTGGACAAGTAGCCACATCAGAAACATATTAAATAAAGATTTCTGGGGATTATTGTGATTTAACGTCATCCAGCAGCTAGCTAACGTAGCATATCACTAGCTAGTTATGCTAGCTAGCTTTGGATGTGATGCAGAAGTGATAAATGTCTGTCAGCCGTGCTGAGCTCTGCCTGCAGCTGAGGTCCATAAAACGCAAACGCCGCCGCCCATGTCTGTCTGCTCGCCTTCTATGTCTCTCGACCAAACTCGCTCTCTCTCATATTTACATATGTTGACATTTCCGATCCTTCGCTCTCTCTCGGGCCAACTACGTGCAGTAATCACCCCCATTTCCACATCGTTCCATCGGTTTATGTCACTGCGGCAACCTCGAGCCGTGGCCCGTTGTTTGGCTTCTGCGCCGATGATTGAGAGGTCGGGAAACCCCCCGCACTCAGAATTAATGGCCTCCGCCTTGACACACAAGCACACGGCAGCAACAGTCAACATCGGTCCCCACAAACATAATAAAACACAGAACCCGTGATTGGACAGGAAGAGGAGTTTCTGCATTGATGATGAAAAACAGGAAGTAGAAGCTAACAAAGCATCGTTGACCTCTTGGGCGGAGCCTCACCTGTGCACTTCTTCAGGTTGCCGGCTCGTTTGCCGTGCATCCCCAGCTTACAGTTGAAATTCTCCTCCCAGAACTCGGCGAACCAAACGTTTCTCCTGTTGTTGGACAGTGAGCGGCTGCGGAAATACCGATCGAACGCTGTGGATAGAGAAAAAAATACAGACGGTTAAACAGGCTGTTGGACAGGGGCCAAAACGAACGCTGTTGCATCGGTTTATGTCCCTCCCCAACACCACACAGCTGGATTCATTAATTGACCCTTGACCTCAGGAAAGGAGCATCAAAGGCAGCCTCAGTGGCTGTGCCTGACAGGAGCCGTCTCCGCTAATCTCCTCCGCTGCCAGGGAAACGATCCCGTGTTGCAAGTGCGAGCCTCACGCGGTGCGCAGGCTGCCGGGGAGAGAGTGGGCTGACTCCTGTGGAGCTCAACAGGCTGCCCCTGTCAACCGGCGTCTTGCGCCTCCCGCTGAGGCACAGAAACACCACCGCGAAGCCCTTGAAGACCTGGACTCTTACAGGAGCTCACCTGTATTAGACATGAGTCATTTCTCATTTAAAGCTCATTAATTAACTAATCAGCTTATGAAATTAAATGTTCAAAAAGAAAAAAAGGTGAGAGCAGGTGTGAAATACCTGCAATCTATATTTTCACCACTAGATGGCACATAATTCAATTCAATTTTATTTGTATAGCGCCTTTTATGTACATAACCGTCCATAATTGTGCTTTCGCTAAAAACGAGATTATCCTCAAGTAAACAGGGCTGTTAGCCTTGACACACTGGTTAGCATGAGAGTGTCGTCGCTGTAAAGTTTGACAAAGGAGGACTTTGGGGACCAGTTTTGGAGTGAAGAGAGTAGTGGTCGAACTGGGTCCACTGGAACTGTTTCCATCCAGGTGAGGAGGCCACAGCCTCAGACTGGTCGGCCCTCACTTTCTGCTTCCATCGTCTCATCTTCGTGTCCCTCCAGGAGTCAATTAGCTAACACTGAGCTCTGATGGAAAGCAAATGAGGATATCTACCGACTTAATAGCCCAAACTGGTAGCACGCCGGGATGGAGAGGCGGGATAGGCTGGGAGCGTACTCAGCTCCTCTGTTGTGAGCATCTATCGGTTTTCTGTAATTTGCTCTCTAAGAGCTGGAACACATGCGATCGAAAACAGTCTGACAGCAGCAGCAGCGGCTGAAGCTCCGTTCGCCTGTGTGCATCCTTACCCTCCACGGACGCCCGTTTGGGAAGGATGGTGATGGCGCCTTCGGCCACCCTCTCCTGGCCAATCACGGGGGAGATCTTGGAGCCCCAGCTGTCCGAACCCACCCACAGGAAGTGACCCGTCTGGTTGTTCCTCTTCGCCGCAGCGAGGACACGCCTGGGGGATGGAAAATTGGTTGTAAAATTCATTTTTACCAGGTACAAAAAAAACATAACCCCATTCCCACCGTTCCAAATGACACTAATTGAAACTGAATATTTATGAATGCTAATATAACCTTTAACACAAAGATTTTCAACTCATAATGAGTTATAGATATTTAATAAAGCACATTATATTAAAGGATATTAATGCCTTAAATGGATACGAGGGTCTATATAGAAAATATATTATTGTTTGACAGTAATTCAGGCTGCTTTTCATTTAGCATTAGCATTCAAACAAAGGATTACTGTAGAAAAGATTACGACTGGTCCGGGGTTGAACCTTATATCGTCCTCGTTGGCGAACATGATGACGGCCCTGGCGTTGGAGGTCTCCAGCAGGCGTCTGATGATCTTGTCGAACTCTCCAGCTCGGGGCTCCCTGGGGATCTTCAAGGACTGGGCGATGCACACCCCCCCTGCAGGACGCACGGACAGACAGAACGAGGCTATTAGGTGTCTTTTTGGGCCAATAATTTCCATTTTTCTTTAAATTTCTCCTTTGACAGGAACCAGGAGTGAAGCCGAATGCACACTGGTTTAACTGCTGATGGTGAACAGGTGGAATCAGTTACACTGATGAGGGGGTGTGGCTTAGGAGAGGCAGACCTTTCTGCTTCAAGTGGGTGTGACAGGAGGGGTGTGGCCTGAGCAGAGCAGGACAGGGGGCGGGGCTGACTGTGTCACTTCCTGAATGGAAGCGCTTCTGCTTCAGAGACGTCCGATAAATACACCCACAGTTAGCCCGACATCACAGCTTTTAGTTCCAATTGCCGTGTCACCGCTGACGCGTCGCTGAAAAGCCTCCAGCTCTGTTCCGCCCATATGGCACCTTCGGCGGCTCCAAATGGATCCTTTACAGATGACTACTTTTAAAGTGCGGCTTCGACGACACTGACATTTTTACGCTGTCTGCAAAGGCCAAATAACGACCTTTTAGTTCTGACTTCTGGCGCCACGTGACAGGAAATTCTGATAAAAGCACCAAACAAAGGATTCTGGATCGTTTCGCCGCCGCTGGCGGCACGAAGGCGCTCTTTCCTGCTCCTTTGACACATTTTATGCTGAATATTTAGCCGCCTGTGTGGCTAATGGGCTAACAACGTCAAACATTTGACTTGCGGAGCTCCGCAAACACACACATTCTATTCCAGGAGGCGTGTCTACGTTCAGTGATGTCATAAACTGCGTGTTCTGTATACGTGACCGAACCGACTGAGGGTTTCGACGCCCTTTAATTTTCATGAAATTTTAATGAATTCCCCTCTAGTGCCTGTTCCAGCCCATTTATTGAACATCTGCAGTGACTGTCGCTTGCAATACATCAGACGCTTTAATCACAGGCCACACGCGCGCACACGTGCGCACGTAGCAGCATGCAGTACTGTTAAAACAAATAGTCATTATCTCCAATTTGGAAAAGACTCAAAGATAATTGCCAGAGTGACAGCACGCTGGGCTTTTCTCTTGTTGTCTGATTGTCCGCTGCTGTTCTCAGGCTGGGCGGAGCCGAGCGACTGGCTCCGCCCACTCCCACATCCAGACGCCTGCAGCTCATTCAAGGCCAAACTAATCCACCTCCTCCCGGCAGACCGGTTCATTCCTCCTCCGGCGCCGGTTCGCTGTAGACCTACATGTGGTAGCTCCACCCTCTGGCTGGAGGGACTAGCCAAAAAGTCCTCATTTTGCTAGTAGAATGAGTATTTTGCCACTCAATATATGGTAAATAGAAGAGAACGGACACACACACACACACGCATACACAGAAGTTTGGAAGGGTTCTTCCAGGATAATCACCATCTTAAAATGAAATTTCACAAATTCATAGAGCAAGGAAGAAGGCAACAATGTCACTGCTTTAGCAGCCAGATCCTGCAGACACACCAACAAAACGAGCGTCTTCAGAGTGAACGTTAACAATGAGAGGGCTCGGGTGCTCGGCTGCTGCACACTTGGGACAGAGGGAAAGGGTTTTTTTTAATCATTGAGACAAAAACACAGGTTTTAAAGAGTAGAGTGGCTCTGAAGCAGCCGTGCAAAGGAGCCAAAAACAAGAAAACAAGGGAGCTGAGCTGTCTTTGGTTTCCAATCAAACTTGTCCAATCAGGCCCTGGCTGCGCTATTGATAATTCAGTTAAAGTAAAAACCATTTATCCCAACTCTCCATGGAAAGCCACGTTGGTAAATTAGCCTCCTGATTTTTGTATATAACCACTTAATCTTCTTATCGTCACGTCGACCTATCAAATCTAAATCTGAACGCGCAGAATTAGCCTCAGAATCCAGGAACGTTTACGTGAAACCAGCCATTAACTTCAAATGAGAGAAAGCCGTCTGTATCGGATCTAGCGCGCTCGTCAGGCTAATGAAATTAGCCGACCCTTCCGTGATGAGCTGCAGTGCACCGACGTCTCATTTACTCTGATAACCTGATTATTTCGGTATAGAGCTGCTTCCCAGCTCCTCTGTGGATTTAGGTTCAGGCGCATCTGTTTCTGCCTTCCTTCACGCCTCTCCGAGGACGCCCGCCGTGTATTTTTGAGCTTGGGTGCCTCTTCTTGCTAACATGTGTCGGTGTCAGAGAAGGTTGAGTGATTACACCTCCGTCGCCTGTTGGTAGACGTGTCCTTCTCCAAATTAGCCCCTCACACAGCCGGCACGTAATGGCGTTCTATATTGAGGTAAAAATTATTCACTGTCTGAGTATTATGTTTGCACGCTAATTAATATTAATTAACCAATCTGCCATGTCCCACATGCCCCAGCGAGAACATTAAATCTCTTAATCAATAGAGGCATCCCTTTTACTGGCTGGATCCGATTTCTTTCAATTTCAGCCCCTCGAAACCGTCCAATAGCAGCGCGTCTCAGAGGGGAAGCCGGGCTGGACTCCTGTATGATAAACTGCTCAATCATTTACCTCAAAATTGACCAAAACCATCTTCTTCAGGTGTTAAACAATCTTCACAGTTGAGCCGCATGATTTTTGCCAGCCAATCAGAGGCCGGAAGGTTCTCACACTATCGTCTCTGTCACAGCTGGATGCATCTTTAGCTGTTTCTAAACTGTGTTTGGGTCCCACAAGTGTTCGTTAGCATCGTCCCACACAGCTCACCCCACCAGAGGGGTCACCCCTGAACCCACTCGTGCATCACGTCATGTTTTTACAACCAAATGACGGCGTCAGTTAATGGAACAGTAACGTAGGTGAGCGATGAGGGCCAAGCTAGGTGCTTTGGTCCCAGTGGTCCTGATGTGCATGTGAGACTGTTAAATCAAACATAAGGCAGCGAACGCCTTATTTTAGAGATTCTTCCTCAGAGATAGTTTGTCTCTCGAAAGAATATGAGCAAAACAAACACTCGACATTTGCAGGAGCCCATTTGGATGTAACATTAGCAGCTTTTCACATTGCTGAATTGTTCCTTTCGGAGGATTCTCAAGCGCTCTCTCACGCTTCCTCTCCAAACCTCATTAGCACGACTTTAAAATTAAAAGTTACCCCACACCGCTCCTTCACGCTTTGTTCATGTCCGGGGGCGCCGCGGCATGGGCCTTTGAAGTCAGAGATTTGTGCGCGTCTGTGGGTGCTCCCGAGGTTCGAGGCGAGCGTGAATTTATGCTGCTTCGTGTATTACGTGCGCTCCACTGAGGGTGCAGGGCGTGGATGAAGTGGTGCGGTAAATATTGTGTTGTGCGTTTTCTGCCCGGAGTTTAAACTTGTCCCGAGGCTAACTAATGAATCATTGACGACACCCACGGAACCGCTGTCCCAGGAAATTTGCATCCTCCCATTAAAACGCGCCTTCAAGGATGCAGCCTGGAAATATGAGAAGACCCCAAAACCAGGCTAAAAAGGCAGCTTTGATATTGTTTATTATCTGCTGGTATTAATAAAACTACAGGGTGAAATAGCCAAAGACGATTTGAGCGGGAATGCAGCAGCACAGACAGGAAGTGACAAATCACTGTACAAGAGCCAACATGGTAATAATGTGTCACATGCGACATCTCAATCTAGCCTAGCATACAAAGTGAAGGCAAACAGTAATGAATGGCCCCAGTCGTTCATCTATGCTGCCCTGATATTACAGTCATGCCAGACATTGATTGCTGGGCCTCTTTTTCAGTCCGCCTGCACGTGCATCTGCATTATTTATTATTAGCTGCTAACGCTAACGCTGTATTTGTACGTGACACAGTGGAAATGACATAACCATGTATGCATATAGCGTCAATCCTGTGTGTGTGTGTGTGTGTGTGTGTGTGTGTGTGTGTGTGTGTTAGGCATTTAGTTGTGATGGTTAAGGTGAGGCGCTGGGGGAAGACATGATGTCATCAAAGTCCCCACAAACATAGAAATAGAAAACCACAAGGATTAAGATCAAACACCTCAAAAGGAACGTGACCCTGAGGATTCAGACGATGATTAATTAGTTTAAAAGTTACTTTCTGGTATTAATTCAACTTTTGACAGCACTACCTATCAGATTCTGATGGGAAAATTCTACGTTTTCCACAACAATAACAAAACGTCCCTCAGGATGTTGTAACGTGTACTACAGCCCTAGTGGCTGTTTGTGGAACTACGACAACACGTTGAGCAAGAGCAGAATCGACCCATCAGACTTTATTAATATTCTTTTTCTGACAACAAAGCGCATATTCTGTGTGTAAGCTCCCAGCAGCGTTGCCTTGGAAACTACACTCTGCTGAAGAACGGAACCAAACAATGACGGAGACTCCGCCTGATCCAGACTTGACTACAGACAGACAGCAGTCGCCTTTGCAACAAACCGTTGACCATCAGTCCCGGCAACAGTTGCCGAGTGCATCTGCACGTCCGTTCTGGGAGGCATCCAGATGAAGACGAGTCACTTAACGTCTCCATTGACTCACGCGACCTTGGGCCACCTGCCACGCATCGCCAATACTTCCAATCAATCTGATGAATTCTGCCAGAGACGAATGGAGGGAAGAGAGAAACGCAGAGAGGAATATTCGCAGAAAAGGATGGAGAGATGAGAGGATGAGGGATTTATGGCGACGGACCAGGGAGATAAGCAAGCTGTGATTGGATGTCAGGCCGCTGATAAAAAGCACAAGGTCAACGTTAAGCTCCTGGATCACAGCATGTCCATTTCTCTCTCTCTCTCGCTGTCTTTAAAGCCCTCTCCCTCTTCCTGCCATCCACTATTTTGCTAACGTGCCTCTCTTTCCCCGCAAGAAGACTTTTCTTTCATTTTCTGGCATTTATTTCTCTTTTTCTCACTCTCTTCCCTGCCCTCGCTATCTGACAGTAATCAGACATCCAATTACAGCAGCGCCCTCAGACCAGGGCAATGCTTGTGTGTGTGTGCGCGCGCACAGCGGCTCCCTCACACACACACACACACACACACACACACACACACACACACACACACGCGCGCGCGAGCGTCGAATTCCAGGTGATGCTCCTTACTCCCCTCGTCGCCTCGCCCTGCTCACATCTTACATTATCTTTGGATCAGAGACCAGACATGTGGGAACACATGCACAGACATCCCAACCTGCACGGATGCGTCTGCAGAGCCATCCCCACGCAAGAGAAAACCATTCAGGTAAAAGAAGAAACATAGTATAAGTGAATACCAGCTAATGTAGAGTCTCCAGTCCAGCCTCAGCTTGGCTCTGGACAGGAAGGAACCTGGAGAACCTTCCCTTCACCTTATCCTGGAGCAGCTTTCACTCATGTCAGCCCACACACACACACACACACACACACACACACACACACACGGTTGTTTACATCTTCCGTTAACGGCACCTGTTTGAGTGTTTATGGTCGATCGGTTATTTTCTGCAGTGTCGATGGCAAACAGGCCAGAAATCAGCAGAATAAAACAAAAAAAACAGTTCATCTGGGAGTTAAAACACCCCAGCCGCATCAACTAATGGATGAAAAGTTGTTGCTGTATCCTGCTTTACGCAGCCACAGTTTGCAGATGACGTCCTCCTTTTTATTGCTGTTGATCGAGCAGAGGAACGTGTGCGCGCATTTGGAATGACTTTCTCTCCATTGCCTCAGTGACATGTTTCATTAAGGCATCGTTTCTGAGTTAATGGTGGCGTCAGAGTGAATGTGAGGAGCGTCGGAGGTTGTAAATACAGCGTTTAAAAAGCAGCAGCGGGGGTTGGCCACGCCAGCCGTCTATTTGCCTCCAGTGAGTGATTAAGCTATTGTTAGAGTTCAGTCCCAATAATTTTTTTTTTTTTTTCCTTAAAGTAAATAATTGTCTTGGAAATTCGGAGGCTGCCATTAGGCCAAGAGCTGCAGGAATTATGGGGCTGCTACTTTAATGGTTTTCTCCTGGTAGCAGAAATCTAATATTTATCTGCTTTCTAAAGCCCTGCTTCCCCGGACCATTTCCCACTTAAACCCTGCATGAAATAACATTGTTGTTCCTGCCAGCACCTCCAAGCCTGCTCAGGAAGTCATACCTGGCTGCAATTAACGAATCCCCAACCTCGTCAGCGTTTCTGTCCACACTTCACACATCGCGCCGCTTGATGGAACAATTGTCTTATTGTTTGGCCAAGTGCTTCTGATGCATTACCGCTTCGGTCAAATCAGTCAGCGCCCTTGCAACGATCGATGCGTCTTGAATGTGAACTATACTTTAGCTATTGACAGTCCTGCTGGTCTGAAGCATCAATGGCCAGCCGCTCAAAGCCAAAAACGATCCGAAACAGTGAAAGGGGTGCGTCCAGGACTGCGAGCAGCACTCTATTATCATGATGGAGCGCGCTCTGGCTTCCATTCTTCTGGACTGGCATTTTCGACAAGCACAGAAAAACCATTTTCTTGTCTCAAAGCGGTGGATAATTTAGATGCTTGGCCTGAGCTTGGCGGCTGGTGAGCGGACAGAGAGGCACAGCGGCAGCAGGGCTGGGCCCAGGTCTGCCTCGGCCAAGGCAGCGGCCTCAGGAGGTCCCGCTGGGACGTTAGCGCCGCTGCCATTAGCATCTGCTCTGTTTTCCCCTCCAGCCAGCGGGGGGATGTGGCACATGCAGCAAGGGTGCACGGAGCCCAAATATAGAGGATGAGTGACAGATGCTCACCAAGGCCCGCTCCCCCAAACTGTCCACTTTGTTCACTCTCTCTCTTATTTATTGTTTCCCTTCATATCGTCCACTCTTCCCTCCATTTCAGATGAATTATTTAAGCTGCTTCTCTGCTTCTTCAGGCATCTAACGGTAAAACGAGTCTCCGTCCACCGTCTTCTTTGGTGTTAGCAGTCACGCTCACACGCTCTTCTGTACATTCACAGCTGTGCTCTCCCACCATTATCGCCATGCTAACCCACCTTCTGTCAGTCAGCGGCACAGTTGGCTGTTGGTCTGCTCGCACCCCCGTGGATCAGGTGAGTGACGGTAGCATGCTGCCTGGCTGATCGTTCTACACGTTCTCACTCCTAAAGTAAATGTTTTGATCGCTTTAACCAGCCGTCAGGACAGCCCAGCTGATCAATGAGGGTAATGGTCACATGCTGTTGCAGCAACAGTCCTGCTATTTCTACCCTGACTGACGTCAACAGACGGGGTTTTCTGCTCACCCTGTCCATGTCCATCCAACCCCCCGCCCAACAGAACTGTCCACGTCTTCTCATGGTTGGTTCAGGTGTGGTCCTATCCCGAGCGAGCTAGCAAAGCCGCAAGAAGATGACCTCCAGCCTCAAGAACTCTAAAACACAAACACTGCCAAGCAGCCAAGCATGGAAACTAAAGGAAAAGCCCAGAGGTGGTGGCCGAGCAGAGAAGGAGCTTCGATTAAACGCTAACGAGAAATTACTGATGGATCAATGAAGAGAAGAACGGAGAAGAGTCAATCCTCACTGGGTTCATCACCTTTTTGTAAACCAAACAATGTGGTCATGGAGCTACCAGCTGTAGGAAGGCCTCCAGCCATCCTTCATCAAAGCCTGCACCAGCCGGGAGGCCCCTCAGGGACACAAACTTTGCTGTAGCTGCAGGTTTCCAAGCAGCTGCACCTGAACAGGCAGAAGATCACCTCCTCTCTGGGCTGGAGACCTGGATATTCATCAGTTCCACTGGTGTACGTGGGACAGAAACAGGGCGTCGGAACACAAATAGGTGTAAGACCCGGAGAGCGAGTGTCAGGGACTTTCACAGACACGTTGATGCTGAACCAGCAGGGGGCGTCTGGGTTAACCCTGACGTACACAGGCAAACGAAGCTTCTCCGTGGAAATCCGGGTCTTAAAGAAACGGAGGCGTGTGTGGTCTCCCGTGGTCACCTTCACCACCTCTAACTGTCAACACGGGAAGGTTCCTCAGTCCTCAGTGAAAACCTTAATAGTGTTTCTCTTTCTCCGGGAAGAAAGGGAGCCGTGGGGGGTGGGGCTAGGAGGTTTTCCTCTCTGCCTCCATTAAGGAGCATCAAGAGTGATCCACTCTCTGCTCAGTGCTCTTTGACCCCGAAATGCAGAAGGTGCCAGACTGATCTGCTCCTCTGTGGCCCCCATGCGGCTTGTGGCCAATCAAGTGGCTACATAACAGCATTATATCAGGCCTCCCCTGTGTAGGGTGTCAGTATCCATCCATCGATTCCCTCCCTCCTCCGATCCCCCTCTCCTTATTTCTCTTTCTTGCTTCCATCCCCCAAGCGTTTGCTTTGGCTCGTGCCTGCGTCAACGCTTGGCTCATCTTTTTCTCCCTCCCTTCATCTTCCAAGTCTGACTCCCTCAGCTCCCATCCATCCATCCATCCATCCATCCATCCATCCATCCATCCATCCACCTCGGCCAGGGCGCCATAATGAAATCACAGGAAACCTTATTGTTGATTCCAGCTGCCGGAGGAGGACGAGGACACAGCTGGTCACGGGGAAACAACCAACACCTTTATTCTAGACGCTCTTCCTCTTTTCTCCTTCCTTTAAGTTACCAAACACGCCCTTCCTCTTCATCCCTCCATCCACCTGAGCTCGCTTCTTCACAGTAATTCCAGCGCCGCGCGCCCTTCTTCAGGTACGTTTTACAACCTCCCGACCCCAATTTAGTGTAGCTCCGTCGGCTCTGGGCAGCTCCTCACACCTCTGGCCTCCAGGGGCTTCTGCTCTACCTTCTAACACCGTCTACAGCCGTCTTTGCCTCCTGACGCCTGCACAGTAACAAAATTGTCCATTTGGCCTGAAACAAAGCCGACTCTTTTTCTTGCGACAGTGTTTTTTTTTTTTTTTTTCCTCAGTGCTTTCTGCATCAGACATTGAACTCCCAACCCTGAAGCTAACCCTAACTCTCAGTTACACCTGAATCGTTATAATAAAAGAGACCAAAATCAGAGATAACCTGAAGTTTGTGGAGCAGCAGGAACATATTCTCCGCCATCCTGTCATGAAATAACATCATTAAACCACAGTTCTGAAACAGTTTCCATGACCTAAAAAATGGGAAGAGGGTTAGGATTTTTTTTTAACTTAAACCAAACGAGAATGAGTAGAAAGAAACAATCCAGAGCAGGAAGTGATTCAGAGGAGGATGGCAGCACTTGTTTTCTCCCTCAGACGCACAATTACTAAGTGCTGATTTCCAAAACAAAAGGCCTGACGCACCAAACGTGTGCACGGCACGCAGAAGAGTGCCGAGATTAAATTAGCCACGTGCATCATGTAAATCCGAGCACGTCAAACTCCACAGGTGACATGTGACACGTGCGAGGCGCTGTCAACAAAGGCTAGCACCTGCACAAACCCGCGGCTCAGTTAGCATCCGCTAAGGCTCCATTACCGTCACTGAAATGTGTTTTCTTTCGATAATAACCTTCCATTAACTTTATATTAACAGCCAGGCGGGAGGATGACAGCTAGACATGGCTACATATCAGCCGCTTCTCTTCCAATTATGATGATGACAGAGGAACCTCAGGCAATCTCGCCGGACATCCGCGAGGGCCATTTGAAGAGCGGCGGAAGCAATCAGCCTCCCGTGCCGTGCCCGTGACAGCGCAGCGAGCAGTCCGCTCCAGCTGTGCTAAGAAAGATCCTTGAATTTTGGCGAGGAAAAATAGTTCCGGAGTCTCCCACAGATTCTGTCAGGCTTATCAAACACTAATGCCAGAAGGAGAAATATCCCTGAAAAAAGACGGAGCAGCTATCTTTAAGGAAAGAGCAGAGCTGGAAGTTCACAGTTTGCTGGCATTTTCCTCCATAACTAACAAGCTAACTGTCGTGCTAATTTTCTATTGCTACAAAGTCAAACAGTCCACAAAGTGGGCTAACGGGGATGTCCCCACGCTGACAGCAGCCAATAAAGTCGCTGAACTTTGTTGGCCAACACTCACGTTTATGCAAACAACTGGTTCACTCTGAGCTGAAAACAGGACAGAAAACAACTTGTTTTCTTGACTGGTCAACAGAGCATCACCAGGGAACGTCCCTCTTCCGGCAGCCAGTTTACTTGGATGCTAAATTAGCAACAACACGGAGATTATCTGTGAGAAAATGCTTTGCACGTGTTTGAGCAGCTCATTTCGTGACTGACAAGTCTGAAAATGATAAAATACCACTTCTGTGAGCAGATGCTGAGACTTTCTAAAGCAAGCGACGCTTAATCCCACAAACTGTGGCTAACGCTTTCTGCTTCCTGAGGATCCTCTGGAAACAACAGGAGGGGGTATCAGTGGAGCTAATTATGTTGGAACTTAAAGTTGAATATTTCCGCCCAAAGATGCTGTTCAAGAAGTGGCAGCACGCTTGAACAGCTGCTGACAGTCATCGATTGCAGCCGCAGCACCTGAGAAACGCAGCCAAAGAAGAGAAACGAGCCTCATTAGATGCAGCACAAATAAAGTCGCACAATCTCCATCGCCTGGATCAGGCCGCTCGCTCTGCTGCTGATACCCTCTGTCGTTACGGCAACAATCGGCACGACTGTGTACAGCACAACAGTGGACTGTATGCGCGAGGGCTGCTGGCGTTTCCATGGTAATGGCTGACGACGGGCTCGTGAGCGACCTTAACGTGGTCCGGAGTCAACAGCGCTTCGATGAGTTTTAATGGCGTTATGGAGACGGGGCACGAGCGTGGGCGCGCACGCCTGATCGCCCAGACGGGGACTCATGGGAAAGGGCATTGAATTCTTTCCTGCGTTCACATCATGCTCGGGTGCGTCTGCCTCGGCCTCTCGGAGCGGAACTCGCCGTCTTCGCGGCGACGCTTGCGTCAGCTCCACGTCGAGGACCCGGCGCTCCTTTCAGAAAAGGAAGCGAGGTTAATTAACCGTTTAAGCCTGTTTGCGGCCCGACTGCTGCTGCGGCTGTTTTCATTACGTGATCTCGTGTTCTTCCCTCTTTCACGGCCGGAGGACGCGCAGGAAAAGGCATATTAAGAGCATTTAGTTGGGTGTTTTCATCCCTTCGTCGGCTGGAATGTGGTTAACGCCACTGGGCCTGACTCAGAGCCGTCCTGCTGCCACAGACTGAGTCAGTGAGCCGATCAGAAAGTCATTCTGGGCGGTATCGGAGGTCTGGGTCAACAGTCTTCATCAGAGCTGCTGACAGTCGGGTGGATGCGGCTCCTGCAGCCAAAATAAAACCAGTTTATGTTTCCACTTCAGCTGCGTCGTCTGCACCAAAGCCCAGACGTGCGCTCTCTGAGAACGCCCCTCCTCATCCTCACGTAAAGAAAGGGGAGAAATCGTTCCTTCTCTTTCCCTTGAGTGTCCTCCAGGTGACTCTGAGGCCACAGTAAGCAGCTGGACGCAGCTTGGCCGGGGAATAAAGCGAAGGAAAAGGTGAACGAGTGGAAGAGAGGAGTGACAGGAGGGAGAGGAGAGAGACGGGGGCTTGTGAAAGACACAAGAGTCATTCATCTGAGGAGGGAGAGAGAGGCTAAGAAAGCAGGGAGGGCGTGAGGAAGAGGAGGAAATACACAAATAACGAGGGGGAGGAAAAGGAAACCAGTCGGAAGGAAAAGGGAAAGGAACAAAAGCGTGTGCACGTGATGACGCAGACAGAAGCCCACAGAAAAGTGAGAGAGGTGGGAGGTCAGGACCGGCGTGGAGACGCCATCCAAATGCCAGCTGTCAACTGTGTCTCTCCTCCTATCTCTCTCTCACTCACACACACACACACACACACACACGTACCCATCACCGTAAGGGCTTTCATTGACATGTAACATTTCCCAGCCGCTTACGCCAAGCATCGCAATAAATGCCTGAACCAGGGACAAAATGTCCTCACTTCCTCCTAACGTCCTCTACAGATGAATTCAGTGCTTTGGTCCACACTATGTACCCTTCTCAAGAATGCGCCCGCGCGCGCGCGCGCACACGCACACGCACACACACACACACACACACACACACACACACACACACACACACACACACACTGATCTGGTGGAATCTCTTCTCCGAGCCATTACGACCTGAGGGCCCGAGTGGCAGCAGTGTTTACGTGCGCTGAACGGCGTGCATGCTAAGCGGAGCTGCCGTGTTCCCTGTAAAGCAAAGCCTTGTCCACGTCCCTCCTGACACATAAACGCCAACATGCTGCCCTCAAGTTTCACAGTTCCAGGTCAGGCTTGAAGATCAGCGAGGATCCAAACGGGTCAGAGTTTCTGTTGTCGGTTGTGTGTGAAACATCAAATATGCATTTGGAGGTTTTTTTTTTGCCTAAACGAAACGTCTGTCTAGTTTTCCCCAGCACGCCACAGTGAAAAGTGGCAGGTAATTTATCACCTTCAACTGTTTGTCGCCTTTAATTTTGGTGTCTTGGGCCCGTTTTGCGGCGCGTGCTGAGTTCACTGGCAGGCTGGACAAAAAAAAAAAAAAAAAAACCCAGAAAAAAAGCACATTTACGGAGACTTTCAGACGTTTTCCCCAGCTTGACACACAGGTCCGACAGGTTGGTATTAATTTTGAGACCCGCCAGCCTGCGTCTCTGCTGCACCTTTAGAGGACAGGTAATTGAGCAGCTTTTAGCGTGTCCACGTGCGTGAGTGCGCTCAGGTCACTTCCTGTAATGAGGAAAAAGAAGAACCTTTCTTCCATTAGCTTCCCTGTCCTGTAATCCCATCTCATCACACTCTGAGACACTTTTAAAGTCGTGTAATTTGGCTCAAACAAACTCTGTATTTCCCAACAGGCTGCTGATAATTTTATCCCTCAGAAAAGAAACAATTAAATGGCGTCGTCGTTGATGGGATGCTGGATTTTAAGCACACGCGCGAGACGCAGCCCAGCGGACCACTGAACCCACTTACAGGCTAATCACTTGTTTCCTTCTTAAAGAGTGAGAGGGCAATGTACGACACACACGCACGCGCGCACACACACACACACACACAAACACAGGTTGGCCTTATCAGTGGTCCCCACAGGCTTCAGGCCTGTCTCATTGTTTCTTATCATAATAAGGTCGGTCTTAACTCCGCTGTGATTGACTGCACCTCTAGTAAAGGCTTCAGATCACACACACACACGCGCACACACACACACACCCACACACACAAACACAGATACAGGCCTCTGTCTTTCGCCAGCCGTCGCATGATCACCGTCAGTATTCTGGTCCGGCGCCCCCCTGTGGTCACATGTGTGCACTCACAGATTTGAATGTGGTCACGGTGGCACGTTTTTGTATTTCTCTAACTAATAAACCTCCCAGCTCTTTAAAGGGAAGGCGGATAAACGGAACTTGCGTTCCTTTGGAATCGAAGCTTGTACGTGCTGGGCGTAGATCTGCGGAGCTACACGCGGCTGATGGGCGTGATTAACAAAGATTAACGGCGGCTCGAGGCACTCTTCCTCCTCTTCTCCGATGCAGGTATTCTCTAATGCCGACACATGCATTCAGATGAGATCAGCCACTCTAACAGTGTGGTGCTTAAACAAAAAAAAAAAAAACAAAAAAAAGAAATCCTGATTCGGTGGGCGTACGCTGTTGCAGGAGATCGCGCTAACTGAGTGGAGTAGTTAGCTTAAAACATCATTTGACTTAATGAGATATAGTTATGAGGAAAACTGACGGCTTCTATTTGTCTCCATTAGTGTCTCCTGGTGCTACGACTACATTCTGTAAGCCTCATCACTTCTGCCGCTCTTCCTCCAGAGAGGAACAGAGGAGAACCCATCTCTGAATTCCATCTTTCTAAAGCTCAGTCACTTCTTCTTTGCCTGCGGAACCTCTCCTTCCTCCCTTTCCTCCGTTTTCTGCATCCACGTGTCGCCTCTGGAGGGACGAACAGGTGAGCCAAGAGACGAGCACAGTAAAAGGTGATGAGGCGGAGTCATGACAACTGTTAAAGCCAACCAGGAGGAAGGCTGATTACACACACACACACACACACACACACACACACACAATCCTGCCAAGTTATCCCCTCCACATAGTCAGCAGTGGTCCTTGGTTCATGAGGCGATGGACCAGGTTGTCTTGGTTGGATTATTCCATGTGCACGCACAGAGTAGGTATCTCTGTGAATGTCCTCACAGAGATAGCAGCAGAAGTGTGTGTGTGTGTGTGTGTGTTGGTTCTGGGAACGCTGGTTTCCTCCCACTGACTGGTGACCTCAGCAGGGTGTGTTCCTGGCTCTCTCCCTGCGTCCTCTGGGGATTAGGTGTTGGAATCCATCAAGGTTGGATGGATGGATGGGTGGATGGATGGATGTACCAGGTCACCGAACATTGAGGCAAACATTTGATTTTACTTCCAAATTCGGAGCCTCCCACGCAGCCATTTCCATAAAAGCCGCTCCGCTTGCGTCATCCACACAGCTCGCTAACAGGAGAGCCTTCCTCACCAGATCCCAGCTTGAAAGCAGCTGATTTCTATCATAATTAAACCTTAATTCCAGGATTTGTTGGGAGCTAATTCATCTGGAGGCCGGGGGGAGAGCCGGAGCAGGCAGCCGAAAAAGAAAAGTGGTGAGTCAGAGAAACAAAAGGTTATGTTTTGGAGGCTTCAGGGTGGTTCTGCTCTGAGAGGAAGCGCATGGAGCAACCCTTCCACTGCCCGAGTGTGTTTGGCTCCTCTGAGTCTGGACGCAGGGACACTGACAGGCCCCGGCAGGAACCGGACAGTCGCAGACGAACTGGGCCGCCAGACAGGGTCAGTGTCAACCACAAGAACCGCTGCCACGGCAACAAGCCCTGCTAATACACGCTAAATGTCTGGGTGGAAGCGAGATTGTGGATTCTCCTCTCCAGGGATCCTCTCATCTCTCCTCCCACTCTTCCAATTTCTGTTTCAATGCTCCCCATTGACATCAGAGTGGAACAATATTGGCCAAAGCAGCAAAAGCTTCGCTCTTCCAGCTTCTGTCCCTCCATTTGTCCCACGACTATCTTTACCCCCTTTCTTTTTCTGCATATTTCAATTTCAGCAAGTTTAACCGAGATCAGATAAAGTTTAAAAAAAGAAAAGAAGCAGCAGGAAGGACTCAGCTTTCAGCCTCCCAGCATCAGGTCCGTCTTTACCTCTTTAAACATGCTCCAATCTCTCAGGCTGCTTTTGTACCCTCTCTCTCTGTCTCTTCCACTTTTACAGATTTCAGTCTCGATGTGCATCCAGGCCGGTGAATCACATCCACAGCGAAGCAACAGCGTGCTAGGTGGAAGCGCCGAGTGTCCCGGGGAAGCCCTCCGAGGCAAACAGGAGGTGATTTGCATCTCCTGGACGCATCAACAAGTTTCTCTTTTGGTTTAGTTTTAATTTATCTTAACAGCCCAGAAGACTAAAAATATCATCACCTGATCCAAATCACACGCCATCAACTCCAGAATGTAGCCACAGCGTTTCTGCTAGCCTCTTTTAGCTCAGGCACCACACCCAGATTTTTTTTAGACAAAAATCGAGATACTTGCAGCCACAGCTAGCGTTAGCGGTGGCGTGTTTTTGCGTCCTGAATTCCCTTGGCACCCTGCCCAGGTTAGCAAATTTCCCCATCAGCATTGCTCTGCCGGTCGCTATTTTTCGGGGTAACACGTTGCCAATGACCAATATGCTGCGGAGCGATAGAGGCGCGTCTGCTCATTTAGCTGGCGAGCCGGATTTGAAGAATTAATGACGCCTCTGTCATGAGTCACCAACAGTCGGAAACTCCAGCACCTAAGATTGAAGCTGCTCTAATGTGGGTGAGGATGCTAATTTAATTTAACTTTGAAATGAATCAGGAGGGTGGCGATGGGCGGCTCCATCCTGAGGTATTTCCTGTTGGTGCACAGAGGCAGGCGAGGTTAATCAGAAGTGCAGCGATGCTAGCCCGTCAGCTAATGCTGCAGTAATTGTATTTAAGGGTGAAGACTAGCGTTCACACACAGGTGAAGCTGTTCTACATCCATGCTCTGGGCTGGGATCTGCACTTTCACCCCAAAGCCTCTGAATCACCTGGCCTCCTGCTGTCCAACCCATCGAAAACACCAAAAGAAGTGAACTAATGTCCAGACACTAGGTGTTCAGAGGCCATTTTGGGACGTTATTTCTATTAGTGTTGGGGAAAAAAGAAGAATGAAAAGCAAAAAGTAAAGGAATCAAAATTTTGTAATTAGAGTTGAGTTATTTTTCATCAACTATGGTTGGAAGAAGTAAAATCGTGGTCATGGTCCGGGTCTGTATGGATGGCAGCTGCTGCTAGCTAGGTCCGGGGGAAACACATGTTGACAAGAGAAGAGATTTGAATACACACGGGAGCGATTTCCATTGAGTGAAAAGCGGTCGGCTAACTATCGTTCACTCTCCTTCTTGGACAGGTCGGCTTCATTCATCAGCGCTCCTTTACTGCAGGCTAACATTCCGCCATTGATTCCATTTGTTCCGTTCTTCCGTGATAAATTGAAACAGGAGAGTAATGCCTCTTCCTGGTTTGTGTTTACGATGTCGGTGAGCTGAGAACTCACATTTTCCCTGAATCCAGCTGGTGACAGGAAAGGCAGGAATGATGCTAACAATTTGCCGTATTTATCCGTACTATCAATTTAAAGCTAGAGAGGCGTGGGCGGTCGTAGGAAAGGGATAAAGACGTCAACGCGAGTTGTGAAATATAACAACCTTCTGAGAGGAGAACCTTAAAGAATGTCTCTGCTCTTCACCCCTTTCCAGAGTCTGGTTAGCGCTAGCTTAGCTTCAGATTAACGATCTGACTCGTTCGGTCCCCGTCAGACCGAATCAGTCTGCCAAGTCCTCCCCCCTCTTTAGTAAAGTGTTGTGTTCGGCCACCTCTCCTGACTCCCCTCTTCCATCATCACTCTTTCACGCTCCCTCCATCGTTTTATAGCTCACTGAACCAGAGAAAACCTTTTTTGGGGTCCTTACACTGCTGTTTTTCCATCTCTGAGAGGTCCAGGGTGCCAATAAAGGACCGTGAAATGAGGCGTGAATCAGAGCCGTCTGAAGAGCAGAACCAGGTCCAGAATGGAGATGACAGGAAGTGTCCAAGTCATGCAGCGCTCAATCCTCAAAATGGCTGCAACCGTTAGCAGAGTTGCTTCCCTGCTGTTTGGGATCTTTTACAGCTTCAGCTAGGACACCTCAGCATCCGTCAGCCGCTCGCCCAGAGAAGGAAAACACTTGGTGGGAGGAGCCGGACGTCTCTGTTGGCCCATTCAGCTGGAGAGAGGACGGTCTGTCTCCTCTCAACCTGCCACGGTCCTCACTAGTCTGCTGCTTTCCCCCTCACAAACACACGCCAACATTTCTGTTGAAACCATTTACCAACGGCAACGACACAAACCAAAGCACTAGCGCTCCCGTCCAGCCCGGCGGCTGTTGTTGCTCTCTATGGTAATTGTGTAATCAAGTATTCAGGCCGAGCACTCTCAGGAGCGCCGCCCGACGTTCTGTTAAACAGCCCGTTCTGTTCGAACCGTTTCTGCCGCTGCGCACCTTTCCATCTTCCTGGCTGCAAAGGTTCCCTCTCCTCCACGTTACCTTTGGTGCCTCGCTCCGTTAGCATCCGTTAGCGTCGCTTCAAGAGAGTAACGGCGCTGCCAGGTGGCCTGAAAATCTGTTACAATCCAAGTAAAGAGCAGCGCCTTGCCTGCTAATGCTTTCTCACCTGCGTGCGTGTGCGCATGTGTGACATCTGCGCGTGCTTAAATAAAAAAGCAGCCTCGTTAATTTGCTGCCAGATTTGTCTCACAGGTTCACTCCTCCAACTCAGAAGTCTTCTAAATTGATCTCCAATGTACGTGCGTGCCTGCAGGAAATGACTGACAAATTCTAAAGGTAATATACAACCGTGCTTATTAAGAGCTGGAAGCCGAGGCCTTGAGATAACGACGTCCTCGCAGGAAGATTTGTGTTTTTAATCGTACTTTCTCTGCAGTGGAGGAGAGAATCTTTAAATCCCTTCTTCAGACCTCCGTCTGACTCCGTTTAAGCTCCTCTCTTGTAGTCGTGTCCGTCCACGGGCTACCAAACCTCCGACGACCACTGAAGCAGACATCGGCAGCTACGCCCGCCATTAAAACGTTAGCTGACATTTGAGTGACGCTGCTCAGGTCTCTGTCAGCACCTTCGATCGGTCCGGGAGCTTCGGCTCGACAACACATCAAACGATCTTTGCTGCCTCAGGTACCCAAGTGGAAGAAGGAGCCTGAAAACCAGCCTGAAGTAAAAGGAGACACAAGCTTCAGGTCCACACAGACGTTAATAAAGATACGCTAACAATAACGATGCTTCTCTTCTTCGCTGCATCATCGGCTACCGAAGGAATGTTCGTTTAGTCAAGATTTTACTCTAAAAACGGAGGAACAGAAGAGGATTTAACAGTGCAGAGGGTTACCATGGCGCCATGGAGTATAAACCGTTCCTTCCTCCAAGATATCTGTTTACGTCACGCTCTCAAGGAGATTCAGAAGAAGAAGAAAGCAGGAAAAAAGAATAACGCCTTTGCCATTTAACAGCAGTTTCCTGCTTCTCGCCATGACATAGACGTTTCACTCAAAAACTAAAAGCCCATTAAAGATATTAAAAAAAACACACAAAAGAGCCGCATGTAGAAACAATCACGGCTCCTGTTGGCGAGCCGTCGCCTTTGTAAAGAGGGGTCGGCGGGAGGTCGGCCGTGTTTGAAAGGCCAGGGCCGAGACTTGGTGGCGAGCGAGTGCTGATGGCCAATTAACAGTCGGGATCGCACTGGGAACACGTAAACGCTGCTGGCTAGCTGGGCTGCATGCTAACGTTCAAAATCAAGCAAAAAAACAAGACTTTGGGCTGATTTTGAGAAATCTGACCTGCATCAAGGAAGAAATGAACTTTTCAAAACAGAAATGAAAGCAGCCGATACAGAGAATACAGGACGAGCATCAGTGCTGAGAGGAAAGGCGGAAGGTTCTGTCTGCGCTCTGTTGCTTCTACAATTCTGCTTTATTTACTCTCATCTTTATTTATGTCTTCCTCCCTCTGTTTTGTTGCATTCTTCTTTTTAATTTACAAACTGGCGCGCTGACATGGCCGCCTAGAGCTACGTTCTCTGACTGCAGGAAAAAAATGAAAATCCATCAGTCCTGTAGTAGCTGCGCTTCGGCTTTCTGGAGAACGCATTCAATTACGCGTATCGACCCGCCACCGTATTTGTCAAACAAGCGTGCGGACGTTAACACCCTGCCGTATACTTCCAAACGTTAGCGCAGAATTCTGTGGAAAATCTACATCTACGGCCCTCAGCGTCCTTCCTCCATCCCTGGCCCTGAAGACTCCTCCGGCAGTTTCTGAGGGACGCTGTCCCCTGCTGAAGACGCACCCTCTGTCCTGGAGTTTGATTCATGTTTTCATCTGCACTCCCGGCTTCATCTACGGCCGTAGCAGCAACGCTCCCACGCTCCTTCCTTAAACACTCCAGATTTGATGGCGGCGTGTACGGATGCAGCGGCTCGCAGCTCTCGGACTGCGGTGTTACTTTTGGGGTTTTTTTTAACGTTTTTTACTGCTTTTTTTCGTGCTTCTCGGCACACGCTAAAAACCACTACAGTCGACAGACGTTACTGGACATTGGTTTACAATGCAGTTAACTGTCACGGACGAGTTTTGCCGCACGTGATATTCCTACGGAGATTGCGAGACCAGCGGGAGCCCCCTGGATTGTTATTGGTGCCGGCAGGAGACGGAGACGGAGGAGAGACAGGAAGCAGAAGCGGGGATGCCGCTCAGGCCTACTAGCAAGACTGAGAAGAGACCCCCACAGGCCTCCTCTCCCGAGTATGTTCCTCACCAAAGCTCCATCCCTGAACGACAAAATGGATGAGCTGGAACTACTTATGGAAGGAGATCGCTACGTTCGCGACTGCTGTGTCCTGGTAATATCCGAATCCTGGCTACACCCTCAGATCCCCGACGCGGCTATCCAGCTAACCAGACGTATTGTCCACCGCCGCGACCGGGACAAAGAGGGGGTGGTTTATGCATTTATGTGCACAATGGCTGGTCCAAAGATAGCGCAATCATTCACAAACACTGTTCACCGGACTTAGAGTCCCTCTCCGTTAAAAGCCGTCCATTCTACCTACCCAGAGAGCTAACAGCTATGCTAATCACAGCGGTTTACATACCACCAGATGCTAACATTAGCACAGCTCTCACAAACAAATACACAAACTACAGAAGATCTACCCTGACGGTGTACACATAATTACTGCCGACTTTAATCAGGCAAATAACCCTAAAATCTGTCCTGCCTAACTTTTACCAACATGTTAAGTGTCCAACCAGAGGGAGCAACATTTTAGATCATGCATACACAAACATCAAACATGCATACGGAGCCACACAGCGTCCACACCTTGGCCAGTCGGACCCCCTTTCTCTGCTCCTAACCCCCGCATACACACCTCTGAGAACTGAGCACAACCTCACTTGCCAAGCCCATCACCACCTGGCCCGAGGAGGCACTTTTCCAGCTACGGGACTGCTTTGCTCACACTGACTGGAGTATTTTTGAACACCAGGACCTGACAGAATTCACAGAGGCCGTGATGGAATACATCCCATTCTGCATAGGGACTGTCACCGTGGTGAAACGCATCCGGGTCTTTCCCAACCAAAAAGCCTGGATGACCAGTGAGGTCAGGCTACGCCAAAAGGCTGAAACACTGCCTTCAGGTCAGGCGACAAAGAACTGTACAGTGCTGCTAGTAAAGAGGTATCAGAAAGGCCAAGTTGGATTACAGGAGGAAAGTAGAGGACCACCTCTCCAACAATAGCCCTCGGCGGGTGTGGCAGGGTCTACAGCAGCTGACCGACCCCAGGGGACAGACCAGCACAGCTGCACACTCCAGTGCCGCCCTGGTGGAAGAGCTGAACACGTCCTTCTCACGCTTTGCAACTACACCAGTCACACCACCGCGACCTCAATCTGTTCCCAGCTCCCAACCACTGACTGTGCAGGCTCAGGATGTGGCACGGATGTCGAACCCCAGGAAACCCCTGGGCCCGATGTTCCTGGTAAGGTGCTAAGGGCCTGTGCTGACCAGCTCTCCGAGGTCTTCACAAAAATGTTCAACCTGTCTCTGTCACAGGCCTCCACCCCTGCCTGTCTGAAATCATCCACCATCATCCCCATACCCACAACAATCATCCACAGCCTGCCTCACTGGCTACCGCCCGGCTGCACTCACCCCTGTTGTCACCAAGTGCCTGGAACGACTGATCCTAGGCCACATTAAAGACTGCCTCCCTCCATCCTTCGACCCCCACCAGGTTGCCTATAAAGCGAACAGATCCACCCGAGGACGCCATATCCATCACCCTCCACACTGTGCTGAGCCACCTGGAACACAGACACCTATGCTAGGGTGCTCTTTGGAGACTACAGCTCAGCCTTTAATACAGTCATCCCCGACATCCTGCTCAGCAAACTGTCCCACATAGGACTCCACCCACTCATCTGGTCCTGGACTAAGGACTTTCTCACAAACGGACCACAGACAGTTAAACTTGGACCCCACCTCTCCTCCACCCGAACACTGAGCACAGGCTCCCCACAGGGGTGTGTGCTGAGTCCACTGCTCTACACCCTGCACCCTGCCGACTGCAGACCAGCCCACACCAGCAACACCATAGTGTTTGGGACGACATCACTGTGGTGGGGCTGATCTCGGGGGATGACGAGTCTACAGAGACGAAGTCCTGAAACAACCTCACCCTGAACACCACGAAGACCAAGGAGATCATCCTGGACTTCAGGAAGCACAGAGCAGACCCACCCCCACTCTACATCAACGGCGACGGCGTGGAGAGGGTCCACAGCTTCACCTTCCTGGGCACCACCATCTCGGCTGACCTCACTTGGACCCTCAACACCCAGACCGTCATCAAGAAGGCGCAGCAGCGCCTGTACTTCCTGAGAGGAAGAACAATGTGAGCCAGGAACTGCTGGTAACCGTCTACCGCTCAACCATGGAGAGCTTCCTGTCTTACTGCACCACAGCAGGCTTCTGATCCTGATCCTGATCCTGATTCTGATTTATGGTTCCCTCCTGCTGCTGCTGCCTTTTTTTTAATCAGCCTGAACACATCAAGGCTGCGCAACCCACGTTGTTACCTTTAATATCAGCAGCTCCACTATTTATGATTAGAAGGTGTTTAACTGAGGAAGGAAAGTCAGTCTAAATATGAAACAGTCACTGCTGGACCTCCACCCTCAAGGTTTCTACGTGGAGAATCAGAAGGTCCTGTCGGTTTAGTGGAAAGTCACATTATTGTGCCTTTATGAGAAGCATTTTTAATATCTGATGAGAGATTATTAAAGAAATTGAACAACGCCTCTAGAAAAGGAGAGTTAAATATGAGAGAAGCTTTCTGACAGACCTCCTCAGCGGTATTTCTCAGACATTGCTTATTTTATCGAAACAATCGGACTATTTTCTCTCAGGACGGCTAATCACGGAGGCGCAAGCAAACATCGAATGTGTCTCAGCCTCTCTTGACCTCCTCGGATGCAGGAAGCTTGCAGCAGCGAAGTTATGATGATGCGACGCCCTCCTGACCCCCCCACCCCCACCCCCCCGGGACAGACCGGCATTTTAATAAAAGTGCGGCGGCCTCACCTCTCTCACCTCTGAGAGAGGACAGCGGGTTCTCTGAGTCCTTGAGGTCGACAGGAGGAGCGAGGAGAGGCTGATTCAAAGAAAAACCAGCAAAATAATCCGTGCAGACACAAGCGTAGGGGGAGGGGGGGCTGTGTGATGTCATTTCCTGCTGGTGGGAACAGGCCCATTCACACCTGGACGCAGCAGCAGAGGAGGGTGGTGGTGAGGCGGTGTTCTCCTCGGGGGTCCTGGAAGGATCTGAGGACACGCAGCTTCCCCAAGACGCTCACATCTCGCCTGGCCCAGAGATCCGCTGTTGACGGCAGCAAGATCTGTGCCGCCGCCGATCAATAGAGCAAATGTAATCATTTTGTCAGTCAAGGACGAATCTAATTACCCCGACAATCAACTCTGAATACTTAGTTTGACTATAAAACAAAGAGAAAACGGTTCGGCGGTTCAATTTCCCTGCGATATTACCGCCACAAAGTCATTTCCCTTCGTGAAACGGAACAAACGGACCATTAACGCTCGCCAGAACAGCAGACTCCAACCCGCATGTTGTTATTAATGCACGTATTTGGAGTTCTTTCGGCTCCACCCACCACCGCTGCGCCCTCCGGGGAGTTGAGCAGGCGCTCGATTCAAACGCTGCTCAAGGGCTCGATGGCGCACGAGTCCAGAAAGACGGACGTGAGGGTGGCTGGAGACTCTGAGCTGGTTCGTGTGGAGGGAGTTCTGTTCAAACGCAGCAGCCTGTGGGTCACACGGGCCCTGCCTTTGGATTTAAGGTGCTACAAAAGCGTAATAATTACCATTTATATGAGCATAATACGTATATTACTACGTCTATGCCCCTCGTTGGGTTTTGGCTTCTGTTGGGAGGACCTGTCGCTGTTGTTGACGCTGTGTTCCCGCCTTTGAAAACCCCCAAGAAGAGAAACGCGGTCGACGTTTCTCATCCTTTCATCCGTTAACAAAGGCTGAAGAAGAGAAAGAAAGTAAAACTGCGCTACTGTTTGCTGTCTGGCCGCTGATTAAAAGGCCAAAGAACGGCCGGTGAGCCGCCTGGTCAGCGTGCGACGGCGGACGCCGCCCCTGCGTTTGCTCCCGCTCTGAACACGCCTGACTCTCACTCGTGTCTCCTCCTGCCAGGCTCGCACGCTCCTCGTCCTCCGGCTGCTCGCAGGTAAAACAAAACGCCCACAACCTCCGGCGGTGACGCGGCACATCGGCTCCATTTGTTTGCTCGGCCTGATTAATTAGGCTGCCGGAGCGGTGAGCGTGTTTTACTCCATTCTGGACTTCTGCAATAATAAGAAGTGAAAAATGGAAATGTGAGGTCCTTCAGGGCACAGACGCCAATGTTTCACCTTTACTGCTTGTGAAACGCGGGCGGCGGACTTCAGGTTCCCTCCAAAGAAAGAAAGATGGCAGGAAATCGCAGATCTACGCAGAGAAGATAAATCATCAGGAGCGGAACGCAGAGAGCCTTCACAGACGAACGGCTGCTGCTGCCGCTGCTGCTTGGTGCGTTTTTGTCAGTGTCACTTTGTTCTGGATGGATCCGTATTAGACTGATCTCAGTGAGCGTCTGGATCCAGGGATTACCTCTGCCAAACCGTCTCCAGCGCCGTCCCGTTTATGCTAACGTTGGAGCCTCCAGGAAGCTGACGGCTCCACGGAACCCACGCAGGAGAGCTTCTCCGTTCACGGCCAATAAAAAACCATGTTTACACCAGCAACAGCTCCTCGGGCAGTTCCACGCTGATGATGATCCCCTCTTTCCGTCCCAGGTCCAATCAGCGGCGGCCGGTTAACGAGCTGGAGGAAGGTTTGTTGAAGGGGCTCGATGTGGAACCAGCAGCCCTGCCTGGGCGGGGGTCAGAGCTGGCCCCTTTACTGGTAGCTGCACTCTGCATGCACACCCTGGGAAATCACACATGGCGGGGCGGCGTGGAACACCACGTGCACACGCGCTCACACTTGCGAGCGGAGCCATATGGTCAATCCCACCACAGGGAAGTCCGAGCAGCCTGGCCAGCACAGCTCTGGCAGGTTCTACGCTCTGTGTGTGTGTGTGTGTGTGTGTGGACCTCTCCTTTCCGCGAGGAGGCCGCCTTTGCCTTAACGCCTCAGCGAGCCCACGGCGGCGGAAGGGCTGCCTGCGTGTGTGTAGACAGGTGGAAGTGTGTGTATTTCCCTAAGCCTGTGTTCCTGTCTACAGGAAGAAACACGAGGCCGTCACGCCGTGGGGACTCATCACACGCAGATTCCGACACAGCACATCAACACACACACACACACACACACATCCAGCCACGGTTGAACCCACAGGTTTTAGCTTCTCTACCTTATCAGGATTCCCTGAGGATATTCTAAGAATCAAGGAATCGCAATTTGCTCGAGCTGATTTTCTAAAATGTCCCTGAAAAGATGTAAAATATGATTTATTACCACACAAAAGGGAGCAGACACCCAGAAGATCTGGGACGGCGTTTTGACCAGGGTGGAATCCTACTGACAGGCAGCAGCCAGCGTCGCCACGGGAACAGGTGTGCGCGCCACTTTTATTGCAACTGCCGCGCCCAAAGCAGACAACAGCAGTAACGAGGCAGCCACCAGGTCGTACACACCCTCAAACGTCCCTGAACATGTTCCTGACAGAACGTTTCTGGTTGAGCAACGTTTGATTGGGACGTGTCTGCGGGAGGAAACGGAGAGAGTTGTTTACAACCAGACGCCATCAGACATCCACCATCTGAGCACATCTCTGGCTCACTGGCGTTTCCAAACACCTTCACTAATACACACGCCGGATGAAGAAGAAACCTACGGCTCTTCGGGGATCCCCACCCCCCACTCCCACGGTCTTGCTGCAAGGCTGCTTCCAAGCAGAGTGCAGCAATCCCTGATTTAGTTGCTCATGGGCGGGGGTGCTTTGAACCCTACCATTGTGAGGCTCCTCACCTAGGGGCACTTTACCTTTACAGACCCGACCGGGGGCCAACTGCCCCCAAGACATGCCTAATAGAGTCTTTGAGGCTTCAGAATCCTCCATTTTATCTCCTAGAGAACATGCTACCTTGGGAACTGCCAGCAGTTTTTCACTCATAACAGAAAACTGAAAGGTCTCAGGATTCGACTGTGTGTGTGTGTGTGTGTGTGTGGGGGGGGTGTGAAAGGAGTGTGGACCGCCTGCAGGAGATGAGAGACTGGAAAAAAAAACCAAAAAGTGAGAATGTGCAGAGAGACAATGCCTCATATCCTCCCTCCTTCGCCGAAAGCTTCCTTCATCCCTCAATGCTGCAAGAACAGCCGGAAGCACGTGCACTGTGGGTCCGGCATCCACCACAGGCGTGCACCAAAACACACACACGCACACACGCACACACACACACACACACACACACACACACACGCAGTTTGTGTGAGGAGGAGAGAAAGACTGTTGGAGCATTGTTGTGTTCTCCACCTCATGAATTTAGAAGCAGCTTGCAGCCTCCAGGGGGAGCTGTTTTTTCTTCTTTTTTCTGTTTTTTTTTTTATATTTTTTTATTAATTTCCAATGGCTAGGAGTGCGTCTGCTCATTCTGCAGGGACCCAGAGCAACCATATACTGTACCTATACCTATAAAAACTCTCTGAGGCTAAAAGGAATATTGGTTTCAGCGCTAGCCTCGTCTAATCTGGGCCGACAACACTGTCAGCGAGCATTTGTGTGGGAAGTGAAATGAGGAAAAAAGAACTCTGGAAGCAGCGAGGAAAGACGAGCCGCTGGAGCGGAGCTCCGAGAGCAGGAACTTTACACTCCACAAATGCAAAGTCCTACATCTTTCTCTGTCTGTGGCTACCATAGCAACGCACAGCCCAAGCCCATAAAAAAAGCAAAGAGAGGCCAAAGTTTTTTTTTTTTTTAAAAGTCGCTGCAGCGAGCGAATAAATAACCAGCTCCATCACGGCGGGATGGAAATGATTCCTGGAGAAGCTCAAGGACCTGGATTTGTAAAGACTGCACATTTCACACCTCAAGGTATTGCTAATTTACTCACGCACAACACTGCTCAATAAAATATCGCCGCGATTCCCGGAGCACGGACGTACTTTAAAAGAAGAGCTCGGTTCTGGTGTAGCTAACGCTAACAGCTGTAAACGTTCGCATTAAAGCTGCTGTGGAGCCACAGGCCTCACGGGTTCCATAATGGCTGTAAATTTGGGCCTCCAAGCTCACCATAGCAACAAGGTAGCAGCTGATATTTAATGTAGAGAGTTTAGTTTCCTTCTTTAACATTTACGTCCTGCACCTTCCAAACGCCAATGCAGTAAAATGGATGACGACCGCTAGCGTCTAAATGGTCAGACGGGAGGAAAGTCGCTTCAGCAGGTTAATGCTGGTGCTCCGTTATGGAATAACGGAGCGTAACTGTCGTATCTGAGGAGGATTCTGCTGATGAGGAGGATTCAGGTGTTTTAATTCTGTCTTTAATTCTGTCTTTAATTCTTGTTTTAGAGGGCGACTTTAGCTCGCGGCTAACATTTTCACAGTCGGGGCAAGGCTGCAAATCACGTCCTTCGCCATCCATTGTGTGTGTTTTCCTTGAAAATAAATGTGGCTGCAGACATGTTGCAGCTTTCTTCACAGCCCGCAGAGGTGTTATAAAATTGGTTATTGCTGCGGAGATTCAGACGCAGAACAGCAGTTTTGTGTGCTTCATCTCGTTGTGTGCTGGTTAGCATCCACCGCAGCTCTGGTAATGTTCGGAGATTCCTACTGGAAATTCCCAGCGGAAGGGAAAGGGTTCTGCTGGGAATAGTTTATTAAACTGGAGGCTTTCATTAAATAATGATGAGCAGGCGCCGCTGCCTCCATTAGGAGCAGGAGTCAGGGAATTCCATCACGCTGGTGTGGAATGGTTGATGTTTCTGCACTGGTGGGTTCAGTTCCAGAGGGTGTGGAGATGAAATAACAGAGAAAAACAGGAGAGCTTGGGGTTATTCAGGCTCACCTCTCTCTCACCCATGGTTGGGATGCAGATTGGGGGCGAACTGGTTCCATCCCCAAGTGTGGTTTTACGACCAGAAAGGTTCGGGCCATAACGCCGAACGTGGCAGTGAAATATGTGTTTAATCTGTTCCCCCACGGCACCAAAGAGCTTTTCAGAAGAAATGTCTGTCTGGAAATGTGTCGGCGCAGTTGTAAAAACGAATAAAAGGATGTTTAATATTCCAAAGCAAACAACAACCGTGTGAAGACGGCTGGAAAAGAACCGAGACGACGACGTGCAAGCCATCTCGGGTCCTTTTACCGCCTTTATCTGGAATAAAACAGCCTGAAGAAGCTAACATCGCTTGATAATTTACGCTAACGTTAGCAACAGGAGGGCTCGATAACGTTACGGTTGGAGGCATTAGCGATAACGGGTAATTACAGCCTGCTCACCTTTTTTCAGATTTAAACCTTAAACATTCTTTTTTTTTCCTGATGTTTGCAGCACATGAAGTGAAAAAACACTGTGAAAAACAGCCACAGTGACGCCTTGCTGACTGGACGTTTCTGCAGCTTTAGAGGCTTTTTTTTTTTTGGCTGCCTGCGTTGCTCCGTCCTGGCATCGGCGGTGTCACGGCTTCAGCATGGAAGGCCTGCGGGGGCGTCTTCTCGGAGACGGCGGCGCCTCTCTGGTGTCAACGCGTTTGGATGTATTTTTAGGCGACATCACCAATTACAGATCAACACCTCCCTTCAGAAGCAGGGTGGGGGGGGCGGAGTCGAGCCTGTGACCTCATCAAAGCAAACGCTGCGTATTTATCACTTTTAAATGTATTTTTGAACTGGTCTCTTTGGAGAATTCACTGTGCTGAGCTTGAGAGGCTAATTCAAATTTCCATGAGTCTGATGTCAGAGATCAGTGCGGAAGTATTCAGGGGAGATTTGGACTGATGGCGGAAAAAACAAACAACAAACAAACAGGCGGGCGGCGTTCACCAAGACCGATGGAACAGGTACGCTAGAGCGCAAAAAGGACAGGAAGTGAAGACAGACGACCAGGAGGTAGTCTGCTCAAACTCCAGCCAGAACTGTTTCATCTTGGGGGGTGAGGGGGCACACGTTCTGACCCGCGCAGAATGAATCGCTCTGTCACAGCCGAACCGCAGGGACGCGGCGGAGGCGCCCGCTCTTCAGGCGCTAGCCGCCATTCGTCAGGCCGCCGCGGCGAACGCCAGCAAGGCGGTGTCAACGGTCATTCAGAGGGAAATGGGATCCGAGCGAGAGAATCCTGAGTCTGAGGTTTCCTGCTTGATTGGCAGCAGCCAGAAGAGAAATACGTCACCTCAAGTCTCCCGTGATGAATAACAGCGTTTGAATTCAGGGTCCTACGGCTTGTTTTTTTTTACCAGTCTGGGCCACAATATTGTGCATTTATCCTGTTCCAAGTTGGAACTTGAGGAAGAGAGGAATTTATGGAGGGAAAAGACTCCAATTGGTCTGAAAGAAACAGACTAAGACACAGATTGAGAGCATCGATGGTTCCTGCGGCATCGCGGCGTTCCCGGGATCTGACACGGATCGCTGTCAAAGCAACAGCGCAACTGGAGCAAAGTTGTAATTCTGCAGCTTCGGACTCTGCTAATCAGCCTGAGCCAGGTCCCCATCCATCAGCCAGGTGTGTGTGTTTGTGCTTGTACATGTCATGTCGTGAGGACCAGGCCACGTGTTTAACTTGCAAAATGAGGACATTGTTTCTGGTCCTCACAAAGGGCCGTTTCAGGGGTTTGAAGGTCAGAAGTGGGTTTCAGGGCTGGGGGAGGGGCTGGGGAGCCGTTATGTCCTCACAAGGATGACACAAAGTGCTTGTGTGTTAATGGTTGTCGTTCAAATGAAAACTTGTTACAACGGTTGCGTTTTGGAGAGGATACGATGGCACGGCGTCCCACACTTTCAATCTTTTTGTTCCATTAATATGACATTAAAATATAATAATTACATTTCATACATTTAGCCCTTTTTCCGGATCCTTAACCAAATTTAATAAGTTCTCCTCTGGCCCATTTCCCAGCTTATCACCAACTTTCTGCACAATCCCCAGTGTGAAATAATTACTAAGACTTAACAACGATACATCGTTATCATTCCTCTCCACACACACCCAAGTCTAAAACGTTGAAAACTGAGCTAAAACACTCTGATTAGCTGTTGCACGGCTAACGCTACTGTGTGTATTTCTGTTTATTTCTGTCACACCAAACTACACAGCAGCAGGGGTGGTTTTTGGGTCGGCGGGCCAGGCTCGAACTCTCCAAGCACCTTGAGCAACACAGCTAATGGTGGTTCCTGCCTCGTACATTAACCGCGAGCCCCCAAAGCCTTTCCACCAACATGAAAACAGAGGAAAAAAAACACCAAGAATGACAAAAAACATCTTAAGTTAGTGGAGCGGAACAGCACTCTGCACACACACAAACACAAACACACGCGATCATGCCAGGTAGACAGCAAGTGTGTTCAGAGTAAGCAAACAAATGATGGGACGTTGGTGAAACTGCAACGGAAACACACAAATAGCCGCCCGGCGTGGGCTGCACGTGCACTGGCACGTAAACAGTCTGTAAACACAGACGGCTGACTGTGCACGGAGGAGTGTGGTATTATGGCGGAATCAGGCTAGTTCTGAGCTTTAGTCCCTCCTGAATCTGTTAGAGAGGCTGAAGAAGACACAGAAGCTAGCCTAAAGATTAGCTTAAATCTAGTCAGCGCCATTAGCATTGTCCAGTGTCCATCGTCAGAGAACACGATATATATATATATATATATATATATATATATATATATATATATATATATATATATAAAAAACAAATTAAAAACTGCAAAGCTAAGCCTTGTCACACTGTATTTGCATTTAAGGTAAATGTTGGATTCAGGGTGATGTTAGCTTTGCTGTAAAGCCGTTTGTTGCTATGGTTAGCATGCTTAAGTTTGTCCTCTCAGGTCTGACACCTGGAGACTGAAGGATGTGTGTTAAATTAGCTAATGAGCTTCCAGAACTTGAATTACATTTGGCTACAGACTCCAGACTCATACACATAGTTCATGCTAGCGCTAGATATCAGAGGGCTGTTAGCATCTGATATCAAGCGGCGTGAGGTCTCCAGGGTAGATTTTATTATTATATTATTATACAGATCCTGTATAAAATGGGTGTAACAAATACACATTTCGTCAAGGACACGCAAGTCACAAAGCGGGACGAGCCCGTCTGCGAGCATCCGTGGCGCCGTGTCCTTCCACGGGGGAAACAAAGGCGCCGTTCTCACTGAGATGAAAACCAAGGCTGGTGTAATTAGTCACAAATGGACGGCTTGATGTGCGTGGAGATGAGTCTGAAGTCGCAAGGAGAGCGTCATCAAGGACAAGAGACAAACAGACAGCCAGAGGCGCCCAAGGGACAAATGTCACACAGCGTGACACAGTGTTTACCGGTATATGTGGGTGAGAGGTTTGATGCTAACAAAAGCTTAGAAACACTTGTACATTTCAGAGCGCATTGAGGTTTTAATTAAACCTATTACACATTTTTGCCATTACGTTAATAATGTGGTGTAATTACACTCATTTCCTGAATTATTACTCTTTAAAGCGATCACACATCTGATGATGAATATTGATCCTAATGCTTTTCAATGAAGGTGCGATTCCCTCCGCTGGATAAAACAATGTTAGCCTGAAGCAGATCGGGACCACGACCGCGTGGCGCCATTGTTCAGGGCACGAGCGGACCCAACCAGAGCTAAGATAAGCTAAAATGCTGAAGATTACTTCAGAGCCAAGTCATTAAATGGAGATAAAGTTTAATTATTTTTCCCTCTGTGGCTTTTTTCTGCCCCGATTCTTCCGTTCTTCATTAGTGGCTCTGAGCAGGGCCGGTGTCAGGAGGAGGAGGCGGTAGTGTGCCAGCACACGCCCTCCTCTCACACGTTGACACCTAAAGCCTCACACTGCCTCTGTCGTCGGGGCGTCTGAATAGGGATGTGATGGTTCTAATCCCGTCTGGAAGGACAGCGGAAGAAACAGCCGAGACTTGTCTCACAAGAATCCTCTGTCTTCGGGTCAGCGCGCTCGGAATGCGGTTCGATGTGAAATCCTGCAGCCTCCGGTGGGTGGGGTCTGTTAGCGTGTGTTGGGGTCAGCAGCAGGGTGGCGCTGAGGCTGCCCCCTAGTAGGAACGCATGAGGGAAGGTCGGGTGTGTAAAAGGATCCCTGAAAACTCCCAAGTTTACGCATCAACTTGGAAAAACTTCCCCAAGTCAGTCAGGAGCTAATCAGCCGATGCGTAACGTGATAAATGGACCGCCACGGTCACGCGTGACCTCTGAAACTGCTCCCTCACGAAGCGACCCGGAGTTGGTGTCTGTGCAATTATTCCCTCATTAACCTCTGATCGCTGCATCGGCTACACAGGCTTATTGTTTACAAAGGCAAAAAAAAAAAAATTTATTTATCTATTCCGTGAGCGCTCGCCAATCAGGCATAAACACGCTCTGAGATGTGCTACCAGTTCTGCTTGAGTGGAAATCTATAACCGGGGGTGTGAACACGTGACCTGCACAGGCTGTCACAGCAGGGATGTACGAGTGTTCTTAAATAGGCGAAGTCACACCAAATGATGCTAAAAGCTCACAGTCACGTTAGCGCTCGGGGGAAAAGCATCAGGATACAACAGTTTCATTCAGGAATGAAAAACAGCATCCAAAGATCTCAGATTTCTGCCTTTATCTCCGGAAAGTGACTCCTTTTTAAAAAAAACAAAAAAAAACAAAAAAAAAATAATTTGCTGACTGCTATCTGGACTTGCTATAAAAAAGTAGCATCCTGTGTTTCCTCTCCTGGGAGCGAAGCAGAGCAGCAGTGCTGGAGCTGCAGATATAAGTAGGGCAGAGAGTTGTCACCGCCTGGAAAGAGGAAACAAACACACCACCTTCCTGATGCGTCCAAGAGGAAAAGGCAGATGAGGCTAAATGCTGCTGCAGCTAGCACTAGCGCAGCATCAGCTGACTCTTGATTTCAGTCGTGATTTCTTTTCAATATATTGGGGGGAATTGTGTTTATTAATGTCACCTGCTTCTGGTTTAATTTACAACTACAGCAAATCTTTGTGAGGATTATTGGTGTCCTTTCACCCTAAACTACGTCCACAAACTCCACTAATCTAGCTTCATATGTGACTTCAACTCGTCAAGTCGGTGTAACATGTATGTCACACTGACACACAATGAATCTTTGATTTTCATTTAAACATATTATAAATCTGTCTAAATCCTTAAAGTTAAACCTTAAAGCCAAGTCTGAGGACCAGCCCAAATGTTCTCAATTCACTTGTCGAATACATACGGTCACACGCACACACACAGTTACTTTTGATCCAGCCTCGTATTCAACCTCATTTTCTCCAGTCCTTCATCTTCTTAATTTTGTTCACCTCTGCAGAGCCGCAGAGCAAACAAATGGCTACTGCCCCACACACACACACACACACACACGCGCACACACGCACACACACACACACGCACACGCACACGCACACACACACACACACACACACACACAGACCAAAGAAATGTGCTGTGTGCTGACAAACGTCACCGAGGACTGATTTTCCTGGTGGCTCACGCCGAACTGACACGGTGGTAAACATCTCCGTAGGCGAGCCGGACCACAGGCGGGCACCGAGATGGACAGATATGGACGGACGGACGGACGGATGGAGAGCAGAAGAGACACACACCTTTGTTATCTCCGTGTCCGCAGCAGAGAAAAACCCAGTGGAGGGAAAAGCAGAGCCAAGTATCAGAGGGGGATAAAAATAGGCTGATCTCAGATGATTCCTCACGTCGTCACGTCCATCAGCAACACTTGTCAACAGCCGACGTGACGCATTTTCCAAGACAAATATTTGAGGCGTAAACAGCGTAAGCGACAGTATTTTGATCTGTCAACATCGCTTGCAGGATTGCAGAGGTTGATCTGAGCAGGCGCTAACCCCGATGTGCTCGCAGGAGCAGGGGGACTCTGCTTTAAAGCCTGACATCAAAGCGGACGAGCGATCCGCCGTGCTGCGTTCTCCGGCGCTGCTGTGACACGTATTTATTCCGTTGTGATTCATCCTTTTCCTGACACTTTTTTTTTCGGCCTCTGAGTCGCTTCCACTCAACCTGCTTTGCTGCTTGCACAACAAACGCGTGTGATAGACGGACAGCAACAAGGCCAGAGTCTGCAGCGCCCTCTACTGACAGGCCCCACAATCTCCCACCTGGGACGTCACTGGTTAGCGCCGATGGAACGTATGCAGCAGATGATCTGCTTCTGGAGCAACGTGGGGAAGGTAATACTAATAAACGTGGGAGGAAGTGTAAATGTTTTCACACTGGGCACCGGTGGACAGTAAGTAGGTTAACGAGGCAGGGAAAAAGATGAAGGGAGCTAAGATGCACACTTGATGGCCATTATGTTGCTTTAACAACGATGCTAATGAGGAAGCTTTTAATTTCAACTGTTAAAGGGAGAATTATTGTTGTTTGGGTTCTGTTTACCGAAGAAACGCGACAAGAACTTGTCTTTTTACGTAACTGTTTGCTACCGACACACCACCCGCAATGGAGCAACAACGTTAGCTTCACTTTGAAAGAAGCAAAACTGCAAAAGAGCGTAGAGGGAAAGCCGTGAATAAACCGACTTCCTACCCGCTTCCCGGGAGATCTGGATGAAGGCCTCCACGCCGCTCTCGCCATAGTTCCCCTCCGAGGCCAGCGTGGACACGTAGTTCCAGCCCATGGCCGTGACGATGTCCATCATGGCCTGGGCCTGGTAGGAGTCGGGCGGCACCACGCGGGAGAAAAAGTCGTAGCGGCTGTTGTCGCTGAGCTCCGGAGCCGTGGAGGCGTAGCTGATCTGGGGGATCTGGGGATCAGAGGACAGAGGACAGAGGGAGGAGCGTCAGAACCACAGCCGCATCGAAAGGTCCCGGGGAGGTTCATTCCTACCAGAGTCAGAGGCGAAATGTGGAATAATTACACAATGAAATGTTGAGCAAAAGTAGTTTTTTAAACGGTGGAGTCACTGACGATGAGTGAAGGGCTCAGACAGACGACACAAAAGAGGCAGCAGGAGATCAGATGGAGGGACAAAGGCACGACGACATGGATGGAGAGGCTGACAGAGTGACAGGAACACGGCACACACACACACACACACACACACACACACACACACACGAGCGCGGGTGTTTGCAGTCAGAGGTAACAGAGCAGGTGGAAGGTGTTAGACGGCTGACAGGCTGATTGATTTTACCCTGACAGAGAAGTGGGGGGGCAGCAGGGACGGCCATTTGTCGTCATCCCCCCTCCCCACACACACACACACACACACACCAAACAGGCGTCACATTGGCATTCATTTGATGACACAAGTGCCAGTCTGAACCAAAACCTGAGGTGTGTCAGCTGTCTGCAATCAGCAAACATGCACACACACACACACACACACACACACACACACACACACAAATGCAGATCACAGCAGGAACCTGTGTGTGTGTGTGTGTGTGTGTGTGTGTGTGTGTGTATTTAGCATGTTTCCAGGGACCATCCCTCAGTTTCTCAAATCAGGTGAGCGTCACCTGAAGTCTCCGCCCCTCCACCCACGGCTTCAAGCATGTGACTGAGCATCAAAGATCCGTATCTTTGCTTTTACTTTGCCTTAATCGTTTGCCATGTTCTCCTCTTAACTCTGGGAGTTTACATTTGGAGGCTCGACTGCGGTTGTTGGTCATCTCCGGACAGTCGAGGACACATGTTTTATTCATCGGCGACAGAACAGAAAAGGCCCCGAAAGCCAGGGAAACAAATTCACGTCAGCAGGAAAACATCCATTTCAAAGAGGCGGCGCTCCAGTTTCTCCGTCTGTTACCGCAGCCTCGTGTGGCGTGGCGGTGAAAGCACCTGTGCCAGGCTGAGACGGCGTACCTGTCTCGCCGTGCGCTCCAACTCCGGCTTCGTAGGGAGCAGCCGCCGGCTGAGCTGTCGCGAGAGGCGGGAAATTAGAGGCTTGCTTCTATCATACCACTGGGGAAGAAGATTATACCTCCAATCCCCCTAATTCCATTTGCCCTAATGACCGTGTGTGAGTGGAAACAGGAAGTGTGTGCACAACAGATGGGAAGCGTGCAGGGTTGAGGCTTTCTGTTAGCGCCACGAACTACAGATGAATCCCAGGATTCCTGAATCTTCTTTATTCATTTTCTCCAGAGAACTCATCATAATCACCTAGGTGATCCATAAAGGTCACCACAAGCATGACGTTCCCTGTGCTGCCTTCGCCATCCTGGCTGGACGGTTTAGGATGGCGAAGGCCTCAACCGTCTGCTCTGACTTCCTCCCCAGGTAACACCGAACCTCATCCATCAGAGCTGCCCAGCAAATGCCCACTTCAGGTCACAAATCTTATTTTTCCCTCTTTGTAAACAGAACAGATGGCCCTTAGTCATAATGTAGCAGAGATTAAATCTTAATTAAGTCCTTTTTCAGCGTAAAAGCAATAATTATTGGAAATCCTCAGAGTGTTTGTTCTTTGTGTGAATTATCGATGCTCAACAGGAGCTGATATCTCATTTTTTGCTACATCAAATGGATCTCTTTGAGTTCAGCTTCTTTTGAAAGGAGCAAATCCAATCTGATGCACCTGTGGGGACACCGCTGGACCGTCCATCGCCTCAGATCTGCTGCCTTCTGGCGACCCACACAGTTCTCTCCATTTCTGCAGATAAAAAGTCCATTTCTGAGGCCCCAGTGATAGCGGCCGCCCTGGTCTTTCAAGTCAACTGTGTAATTGCGACAACACACACCGCCGTCCCGCAAACAGGCGCCGCCCCCCCACCACCAAGAAGCCCAATCAACAATAAGACACCTGCTTTAGCCCGAGGGTTAACCCCCTCCAGAAGCGCTGGTTTACCCAGCAGCATCTTCCAGTCCAGCACCTAAAAAAACAAGTTTACAGCTGACAAACGTCTGGGGACAAAGGAGCGTTGCGCACGTGAGTGTGCACAGTCTGAGCAAACAAAGCCGCTGCAGAAATGCACGTGCGTTCTGCTGGTAATGGAGCTGTCAGGGGCCAGAGTCTGAGCCTGGGTTGATAGATGGCCGCGGCCTGGAGGTAATTAACCCCGCTGCTTCACGCACGCACGCGCGTGCACGCCCACCAACACACGCTTCTCCACTGGTAAATGCGACGCGTGGTGCTCGGGATCAATGACGGGGCTCACATTAATTACACAGAATGTGCTCAGATGCAGAGAGTTTTAATTATGTCGGCGGTAAGGCTGACACTTGTTGCACGTTTGCGGCGCGTGCAGATGCATCAGGAGCTCGTTTCCAGAGAGAGCAGACGTATCTAAAGCGGACCGGGCTTCGCAGGCAGACTGGAGAGCCGCCATCCTTCTGCTGCATCTAATGAGGAGAGGTCTGGAGCTCTGGGACCTCGCAGAGGTAATTTAGCAGGAAGGAGACGGTTGGGGTCGAGAGCTGAGACGCTTCCTGCCCCGCACGACCCTTCGTTTATCTGCCTCTCCGTCTCTCTCCTGGAACACCGCCCAATAAAGTCATCTCCTTTTCTTCACATTCATTACTGTTAAAACTCAGAGAGGGCTGATTTTCTGCTTCCTATCACATCGTTTGATGCTTTAGGAAATCGTCATCGCAACTGATTTTATGAATTTGTTCTTTTTCTTACCCAGAAAAAAAAAAAAAAAAAAAAAAAAAAAAAAAGCGATGGAATCCATCAGAGTTGCCCTTTAAACCAACCCAGAAACATTAGGAACCGCAGAGATGAAGAAGTGAAGATGAAAAGTAGGAAAATAAAGAAGGGATTGTTTATCAGAGGAGTGATAATAGAGGAGAGAGTGATAAAAATAAAGGGCTGCAGATGAAGAGAACTGAGATGAGGAACAACAAACTGACACCAGAGACGGAGGAATACGGAACAAAGGAGGAAGATAAGAGATGAGAGATGAACCGAAGGACAAAGGAATGAAATAAATCAAGAGTTTGAAAGAAGACGTGTTAAGAAAAGAGATTAGGCAAGGTAAAAAAGAAAGAAAAGGAAGGCAGGAAATAGAGGAATTGGAATGAGGCTATTATGCAGAATGCAAATGAGCCGAGAGGAGTGACAAAGATGAGGCCGATACGGACAGGAAGAAAGCAAGAGGATGAAAAGAATCAGAGAGAACAAACCCAGATTAAAGAACAGAACCAGACAGGAGGACACGGGACTGTTTAAGGATGCAAAGCCAGGCAGCTTTGATGCCATCACAGCAACGTTTGTGTGAGTCTGTCAGCAAACCGTCCGAATATGTCGCAGCGCCGACAAAACCGCCGAGAAAAGACAGAGAGAATTCAATTAAGGTGGGCTGCTCCAGCTTTCCGCAGACGCTAAGGTTATCTGGGACTTCTAAGTATGTGTGAGGCTCCGAATGAATGGCCCAGAAAGCTATTCATGTGCCGGAGCTTTTCAGCTCACCACCGTTAGCGGTTAGCAGTTAGCAGTCTGGAGGCAGGTGAGGCCGGAGCAAACTTCCAGATCTGCTGCTGCTCTGTCTCAGCAGCTCCCTCAGCCCGTATCCAGCGTGCTAACACGTGACCCTAGCCAGATCAGCCAGGCTAGGGTCACAGTCCCAGAGCGCATCCAGAGCTGCGAGGGCGCAACCCTCCAATGTGTCCTCCGTTTGCCTGGGGGTCTCTGCCGGCCGTACATGCCCACGGCAGCCTTTGACGAAACGCCCAGACCGGCTGGGGCTCTGGTCTGCTCTCAGATGAGCTCCCCCACCTCTCTGAGGCCGAGGGAAACAGATTGTAGATTGACGGTAAGCACAAACAGGCTGAAACCAACAGTTTCCAGAAGAAACCCGAAGTTTACATACACTACATAAAAAGGCACATAACCTTTTTTTTCTCAATGTCTAAGATGTCTCATTTAGGATTACCAAATTTATTTTTATTTGCTAAATGCCAGAATAATAAAAGGGAGAATTTTTTAGACATTTTTAAATTACTTTCCTGAGAGTCAGAAGTTTACGTAAATTTCAGTCGTACTTGGTAGCGTTGCCTTTAAACTGATGACTTGGGTTTTGGATGTGCGTCAACAAGCTCACAATAGTTTGCAGGAAGTTGGGCCCATTCCTCCTGACAGAACCGGCGTAACCCAGCCAAGTTTGCAGGCCGCCTCGTTCGCCCGAGCCTTTTCAGCTCTGCCCACCGGACTGAGATCAGGTCTTTGCGACGGCCACTCCAAAACATCGACTTTGTTATCCCGAAGCCACCGCATCGGTACTCTGCCGTCCATTTGGAAAACCCTTTTTAGCCCAAGCTTTTACTTCCTGGCTGATGTCTCGAGACGTCGCTTCGGTATTTCCACGTGATCTGCTTTCCTCGCGATGCCGTCTATTTTGTGAAGCGCACCAGGCCCCCCTGCAGCAAAACAACCCCACAACATGATGCTGCCACCCCCACAGTTGTCATCTGGGACGGCGTCGTCAGGCTTGCGAGCTTCTCCCTTTGTAGTCCAAATGTAACGACGGTCATTACAGCCAAAAAGTTCAATTTTAGTTTCATCAGACCACAGGACAAGTCTCCAAAAATACGTACTTTGTCGCTGTGTGAATCTGCAAACTGTAACTGTCTTTTTTTATGTTTCTTTTGGAGTAACGGTTCTTCCTGGGAAAGTGTGCCCACGTCAGGGTATGTAAACGTCTGACTCTCAGGAAAGCAATAAAAAAATGTCACAAAAAAAATCTCCCTTTCATTATTCTGGCATTTAGCAAATAAAAATAATTTTGGTAATCCTAAATGACCAAAAACAGAGAAAGTTGAATCTGATTTAATCTTAGACATTGAGAAAAAAAAAGGTTATGTGCCTTTTTATATAGTGTATGTAAACCTTTAATCACGTCAGAAAAAAGCTAAAAGCTGAGAAACCTTTTCAGTGGTTTGTGGCAGCAGTCTGTCCTGTTACCAGACCTGGTGGACCTGGTGTCTGCCAGGGACGCGTGGACCAGCTCGCTTCAGAAGGGCCACAACCCACAGGCCAGAGGTGCCCTCATGAGTCAGCTGTTCAGGTGGGACGGGAGGAACTTGCTCAGGGTGCAGCGGAAGGTCCCACCCCAGGAGGAGCCTTGCTGAAGCAGGCCCACCAGAGCTACCGTTGCCATGGTTCCTCCACCAACATCTGTCTCTGAAGCACACACACACCCACACGTGTGCGCACACACACTGCCAACCCTTCAGGAAGCTGACAGGATGGAAGCAGCAAACATCGGCGTGTGGACTGATTTCAGAGTTGTGATTCAGGCCTCATCAGTCGGTGTGTTGTCTGTGACGCAAGGGTGGGACGCTTTAGCCATCCCACTTCAGCCGCTGCCAACGTTCCGAGCGGCTCAAACACGTTAAACCCTGTCACAGGTGTAACCGGCGAGGCGCGACACCACCGGAGCAACAGCTGCTGACAGAAGAAAAAGTTTCAAACACCTATTAGGTATAAGGTCCCATTGTTGCAGTTGGAAATGAGCCTCATACATCACACAATACGCCAGAAGAGCTGCAGAAAAACTCGTCTAAATGTATTTAATGAAAAACAACTTAGCAGCAAATTAGAGGCCCAAACACACACACACACGTTCACACAGCTTTAACCTGCCTTCCTTCTGTTGCAATAAAAACGTATCCTCCAGTGTGTGTGTGTGTGTGTGTGTGTGAGTCTTTTGATTTATTTCTCTGCGTGAGCTTGTTGACCCGGTGCAGGAGACTCATCATGGGCGCAGCAGGCGAAGCATTCCTCAGCGCTAATGGTTAGCATATTACATGCTGTATTAGCATCATGTGATTGCGGAGCGTTTTCGCTGAGGCCCGACAGCACCTGCGCTGATGAGCTAGACACTCAGGTCCATCAGCGATCTCTCATCTACTTCTAGAACCTAAAGTTGTAAATTGTTGACATTTATTCATTATGTTGAGTGTGATTTAAAATCCAATTTCAGGGATGAGGACGTCTCCTCTGGACAGAAAACAGACGGTCACGTATAAATGCTAAATGAAAATATACGTTCAAAAAAAGGGGACTTTTCACAGCTGGGTGGGTTATTAAAACAACAAGGTGTTATATTCAGCTTTTAGTGGAATCTATACCGTTCTGGCCTTGCAATCTAGCACCCAGCAGGAACGCCGGAGCTCTGGGTCTGATTTCTCTCTAATGATTGCACAGACCTGTGTTTTTGCTGATGAGCCGCTCCTTTAATTTTAATTAATGAGGACAGGGGAACTTTAACGATCCACTGCTGGCAGGGAGCGGAGTCTGGCTGGCCTGGCGCGTTCTGATGTGTGTTTAAAAATCAGTTAGGATCACAGACGAGGAGCACGAACACAAGCAGAAGACGGGTTTTTAGCATTGGCCAGAGCCTCTGACGTCCCCTGTCCCGTGTACGTGAAGTGACAACTGGCGACCAAATTTCAGTGCGAACGATTGTTGGTGTCAGTGTGTTTGTCCGGCCATTAGGGGGCGACGTGTCCAAGGTGTACGCTTGACGCAATCCTTTGTCTTTTCATCTGAGCAACAGGACTCCCAAACCAGTCCCGCAGCAGCTTCCCAGAGCTGTGCTGGTGCTAACCTCGGCTTTCTCTGCACGCACTAAAGATGGCGGCACGGCGATGTTTACGGCGCCGCTGCGTGAAGTGATTCTAATTCGGCAAAAACCAAACAGCTTGTTGTCACAGCGGTCCCTCCTGCTCTTCCGCGGAGCAGTAATAAAAAAATAAATAAATAAAAAAGCGCAAATGTGTTCTGACATTTCAACAATTGTTTCGGGGTTGAAACGACGGCGCAGCAGATGGCGAAGCATCAGAGTCTGTTTCTTGTGCTACCAAGCATCAATAAACGGCTGCAACGATGGGGGGGGTGGTTGTAGGGCCTTCCCCAGTCAAACAGAAAGCGAACAGATAGTCGGGGACGTTTATCAGATTGAATCAACCAGACGAGCAAACGTCTGTTGAGTTTGGTCACAAACGCAAGTTTGACTAAGTTGACGAAGTGAAAAGTGAAGTGGTGAATGATCTGCTCATGAACGAGGTCAGAGTTCAACAGATCCCAGCAGGCGGTGTGGAGGCCCGCTCACTGTCTGAGCAGCACCGTGCGCCAGGAGCTTCCTCCCATGCACGCAAACGTGCGCTGTAGCTTCACATGGAAGGGCTGTAAAAAAAAATTCTCTCTTGATCTTTTCTCCCTTTTCAGATGCAGCAAGTATCAAATAACAAATTCACTTTCCACCTGCCAAAGCTCACAGCGTGTTTGTTCGCGGCTTTCCGAGCCTCCACGAACGCACTGTCAGAGGCGACACCTGATGTTTCTTTAACCTCTCCACACTAAAACACCAGTTCGTTCATCAGTCTTGTTAATTACGCCGTTTAAATCACGAGTACACGAGCGGTTGGTGATTTCTATAATCAGTGCACGTACCCGTCCTAAAATATGAAGGAGATGTCTGCAGATCATGGAGAGAAGGTTCATCCTCGTCCATCATCAGGGGCTATTTAAGAAATGAGCCTTTACTGTACATGTTAATCAGATATTAACATCTGGTTTCATGCTTCATAACAGCAATCACACACTTACAAATGCTAGCAAATGTCTCTTAGATGGACTTGGAGGAGCCGGAATTGTTGCCAATCATTTGTGCTCTTTATTTATGGCTTTTTTTCCAGAAAAATATTTTTCTTTGAGAGTGCCACTCCTGAGTTCCACTTTCATTCTCCCTCCGAATGATCACATGGTTTCCTCCCACAGCTGAAGCTGCTGTGCACAAAAATATCGGCGAGAAAAAGACGCGGCTGGTAGCATCTTTTAAAGAGATTAAACCCTCATCGTCCTCATTAATATCCCAGTAAAAGAAACTCTTGACTTGTGTTTGAAAACTTGGAACCACTCTGACAGCCAGACGCGCGTGTGCCTCACGTGGTAACGGCTGCTGCCGAATCCTCACGCTCTCAGCAGCCTGCTTAACATGATGGGATGAGTGGGAGGGAAAGGGGGAGAATGAAGAGAGTGGGAGTGGGGAGAAGAGAGGGGAGGAAGAGATGATGTTTCTCTCATCTGTGGAAGCCGACTGGGGCAGCGGTGAAGACGTGGAGGGAGGATGGATGAGAGAAGCAGCAGGAGAGGTTAACGCGGAGTTCAAGCTGAAATATCTGCAACGTGGTGAGGAGGAATTAAGGGATCGATGGTGGGTGGAAAGGGAGGAAGAAACAGACCGATTAAGTTTAAGACTACAACTTCAGATCGATGGTCGGGGGAGAGAAAAGTTTGGGGGAAGAAGAAGAAGTCTCTCAACGCCAAATCTGCCAAAGACGCTGATGGCGAAGACTTTGCATTTCAGGAACACGGAGAAAAGAGAATATCCATCAGTCCCACCGGGCAGGAGGCAGAGAGACAGCCCGACAGGTCACATGGACTCAAGGAGCAAAGAAAGGAGCGGTGGCTGGGTCTCAGCCGCCACCCTGAGCTCAGCTCTCCAAAAGCCATCTGATGGAACAGACGTTTACAGCAGATGTGGAGACATTTAGGAACTTCACTTCAATCCACCCAAGCTCCATCAGAAAGCACATTCTGTTCAGTTACATCCAGCTGAGCAGTTTTCCACATATTTGGTGCTTTTCATGCTTCAAACTGCCAACTCTGATTCTGTTGAACTGGTTTTGAACCCTCCAAACGTCCCCTATTTCTATCTCCGCTGACATTTCAGTTCTGTTGACTTAGAAACTCATTTTCTCAACTTTGTCCTACTTCACTCCTCCACATCACTCCCTTCTTTTAATTTATTTGTTCTGTTTTTACTAACATTTACACATTTTCCTCTCCTCCCTTCGTTAAGCTTGGCCTGATTTCTCTGGTGCAAACTGACTGATTTTAATAATTAGCACATCAGCTCTGCTCAAGATGGGTCTGGTATCGACCCGACACCTTTGTTTATGATTTGTCCTGACTTTGGGGGGCAAATACATGCACACACACACACACACACACACACACACACACACAGCTGCATTATTCCAGAGGCACAAACTCACTTCCACTGCATAACACATAATGGGTTAAAAGGTCATCATCCGGCTTCGTACTAGCTAAGCTAGCGCTAGCACTCTTCTAACACAAACATGGCTTTTAAAAAACATCCAATTTGCTAAGTTTAGGGTTGCGGTTGTCGTTTTTTTGGTTTTTCTTGTTTTCATCGTCTCTGTGTTCGGGTTTGCCAGCTGTGTCTGAAAAAGCTCCGTAACGATGCGGCTCTGCCAGAGATGCCTCCTTCACACCGTTCGCTGGGGGATGTGTGTACGCGCTTCAGAAACAAGGCCTGCACGTGCCCAACAAGGCCACTGGATGACCTCGTTGGCGTTTTTCAGCGAGCGCATTCAGACCATGACCTTTCAGATGAAAGCAGACAGATATCCGGGGAAAACAGTCCTCTTACATGCTTAAAATGATGAATCCTTTCTGCTCCTAACCCTCCTGCAGGTTTCCAGGTTCAATCAACACCACTGGGAAGTGACAAATTCTCCTCTTCCTCTCCTTATTTGCACATCTATCCTGATGCCCCACAGTTGTCTTTGTCCTCTCTCCCCAAGGTCCCGATCTGTTCCACTGGAAAATCAAACCTCAAATAAACCTGCTCTGATCTATCGCCATTAACTCCATTTTTATGCACATCCTCCTCACCTGAGATCTTGTTCTAAATGTTTGCGCATCCGAATCGGCTTCATTTCTCCCCAGAACGGAGCGAAGGAAGTCGTGAGTGGTTCAGACTCAGCGGGATCGCTCTGATCCACTTTCATCACACCATCACCGAGTCCCATTGTCCCAGAGTTATTCTCATTCATTCTCACCTCCTCTCCTCCTCCCTGATGCTCTTCACACGTCTGTGGGCTCGATTCCACTCCACGTGTGCCACAGTGCTCCTGTCAGCCTCTGTAACTTACATGGAAAAACTTCAAGGAAGTCCTTGAAATCCTTAGGCTCCTCTTTGTTTTGGGAATTATCAGCCGCTCTTGTTTTGCTGCCGGTGGAATCTCACGTTTCCCCAGTTTGAGGAAGCTGGAGTCTGTGGAGCAGGGGGGGTTTGCATCTGGGTTTTTTCCCACACACTCTGGTCTACAAACATTCTGAGCCTGTCCGGAGCAACGGCTAGCCCTTTAACCAGCTATTACTTTGATTTCAGTGAAAACATTTCCAGTCCTGAAGCTGGTGAGCAGGATGGTGGGGTATAAATCACGATGTTCGGTGTGTCCGATTGTCGAGATTGATCACAGCTGATGGTTTATGTAACGATTTCATCAAGTTAAAGTCAGCTGCTCGTCCTGCCCAGGTCTGATGGTGGTCTGAGGCTCAGTGAGGCTTCACCTGCGCTCCTCACCTCCAAGGATAATCAAAAGCCAGAAGATAATTGCCAGCCTGACCCAGCGACTCAAAAATAACTTAATCAACGCCAGCGGCGGACTCATCAGAGGAAGTGCTGGCTGGCCACCAGACAGCGTCCCCGGGCCGTTTAACCGGCTGGTTTTCGGAGCCGGAGAGATGAGAGGATCATGAAGTAGCACAGAAGCCAAATCCCAAAGTTTGCTCTCTTTAATCTCTCTTTAACTGTGAGACCTGGCGCACCAGAACTTAGCATGAACTAAAACTCGGTCTGGAGCAAATCGTTACGCTTCATCAGCTTCAGCGCTTGTGCGCAGCTCGTTTGGGAAGTAGGCTACATTTGAATCTTTTTAATACAAGTAGAAAGCAGTTCAAGGATGTAATCGCTACACCAGGGCGGCGCAGAGCGTCAGCTGGGTTTGTTTCTCGCACTGAACGGCTGCGCACAGACGCTGCAATTTGCATATAGAGCAATCGGGAGCGTACGTCCTGTCTGTCATGCGAGCAGCCATTGGTCACACGTGTCCTCCTCCCGGCTAATTTAGTAGCCTTGCCTGTCTTTCAGCGTGACACCCCGGAAATGCACTGCAGGAGGGTGCGCGCGTGTGACCACGAACATCCTGGACGGCTCTTTTCTCCTCTGTCCAGTCGCAGTGTGAGGTCTCCAAAGCTTGCTTCTCGCACACACACACACACACACACACACACACACACACACACACACACACACACACACACACACACACACACACACGTGTATCTGCCATTCACGTGCGCTCCCAGTTGAGAGCGGGAGCCAGGTCACAGGGAGGTTAACAGCACTGAAGCATCGCTCGCTTTCATGCAGTCCCTGAACTCTGACACCAGCCCACATCTCCCGCCCGCCTGCGCTACTCCTTTCCCTTCATATCTGCAACGCACAAAAGACATATTTACACGCTGTTGTCGGCCTTGCGCAAACTCGGGGTGCGCGTTTCTTTTCATCCTGCCGTGCCACGCCCATCTGGTCCCCCCGGTTCTGCTCATGCAGCGCTGCCTTTTGGATCCTTTGATCAGTTTGTTTCATCTTCTAAGATCCTCGTCTCCACCGTCGTCTCTCATCTTTGATTTCTTGGCTCAGTTCTGGCAGAAGCAGGTTATCAGACCAACAACCAGAGGCCCTGGAGGTTAAAACACTGACAGTCAGATCAGACCTGACCTGAGACGGAGGAAATACGGGGAAAGAAGAGGAAGGTTTGGTAGAAACGTATCATTTCTTCCTTCACCGTTTCATTTCTTCTATCTGGGAATTAGAGTGAAGGAAGCGTCCTGGCTTCACACAGTGGTTCTACACACTTCCTCCTTCTGATGCTGAGAGCAAACACACACCCACGCAAGGAGGCCGTCACACTCGCACACACACGAGAAACAAAAAACAGGCATAACTTTTAAACACACACACACACACACACACACACGTGTGTGTGCACGTTTCCTTGGCTGAGAAATCAACTATTACAGTGTGTGTCGGTCATTACGCCTGATTCCCTTGGTGATGGATGTAACACTTTGTGGCGCTGCAAAATGTGCTTTGGAAATGTGTCTGGAATTGCTTTGTGGCCCTGCTGAATGCTTTGGGAATGAGATCATAACAGGCTGGGAGCTACTGTAATACTGTCTGGGAGCAAGTGGGGGGGGGCAACGATGTAAATGATTGATTGGTGTGTGTGTGTGTGAGAGAGAGAAACGTTAAGGTGCATTTTAAAGCGTGATTAAACGTGCTCACGTGTCAGAGAGAGAAGTTTGTTTTGCTGCGGCAGTATTTATGTGTTCATTATCGCTAACATCCGCCAGAGCTGCAGCCATAAAGGTCATCACTTGGATTAGCCCCTCAGCTGGAACGTATACATCAAAACGGGGGAAAACGACCATTTTTCTCACTTTTCTGCAGAAGGCTTACCGCTTTTTTTTTGGGGAGCTGTATCGATTTCACCATTAACAAAAAGGATTTGAGGGCTTACGATCAATAGCGGGAAAATCAGCATGCTAATCTGGAGTGTGGGGCCCTGGGTGTCCCTTTCAGTGGACGTCTTCGATACCCAGGCTAAAAACGTAAAGCGTTTTTGATACTTGGGTTTAAGGAAGGGCTGAGCGGTCCTGCAGCATCGGGTCAGGAAGCCAGATGCAGATGTGGCCCATTAGCGTTAAACTGCACATTCCAATAATACTGATGGTTCCTCGCTAGCTAGTAAATGTTGCCTGACTGCTTATGTATGCTCTGACGAGCACAGCTACACGGTGTGTGCAGAACTGGAACGAGGTAAAGCTGCAGGCATCCCTGACTGGATCCCTGTGGGGCTCCAGGCCATAAAGGATTGAATCAATTGATCTCAGCCTCATCGATCCACCACATGGACGCCAGCCATGTATAGATCAGGCAGGTGTAATCCTTTGCCCTGTAGCCCAGGCTCACTTAATTTGAAACTTGATCTATTTACCACGCTCGCACGCACGTACACGTGGTTAAAACTCCTGCAGCAGCTGGCGGACACGGAGCTTGGTGCTGGTCCTGGTATCCCCGGAGCCCCAGCGTCTGCACTCACTGCAAGAAAAATCAGACCCGAGCGCTGCCGCCTCTCACGCATATGCTATTATGTCATCGCGTGACACGTGCACGACTTTATGTCATCGTGGAGGACCCTTTTATGGATGGGTCGTGCACCTACACACTCTGCACAACGGAGAGCAATCCCGAAAACAGGATATCCCAATTTCATCTGGATATTTACGTCATATCTGCTTCACGTTCATTCACATACACACAGCACACGTGCGCCTGAACCTGTAAATCAGTGATCATTAAGGACCTCGTCCTCTTTGAACTAAACCAGGGAAGGAAAATGGTTTGAAAATTATTGGATTATCTTAATTAATGTTCCCAACAAGTGCTGCCCCCACCAGGTTTCATTGCCTCTGTTGTATAATCATGCACCTGTGAGGCGTGCACACAGACACACACACACACACACACGGAAGTTTACTTAAACATAAGGAACATTTAGTTTGACAGATTCCCTTTTTTTTTCCCTCTTGTCTCTCAGACTTGCTGAGGGGATGAAGAAACACAATGTGGACTCCAGAAGAACAGCTGTCACACTGATGGATGTCAGCTAACGGCTAGCGTCCAGAGGAACACTGAGGGAGTTTAAGGAAAGCACAAATAATTGATCATCGCTGACAGCACAAAGAGCTTACATGGTCTGCCTCGATATCCTAGTTTCACTGACACAAGTGCGGAGGGGATCCATAAAAGTGTAATTTTAACAGCTCACTGTGTCGTCAGGGTGGTTCATGACAACATTGTGTGGTCGGAACGGCAGATGGCGAGTGGGAGAGGGTTTCTGGGCGCAACAAAACACCTGTGCAGCTAGCACACACACACACACACACACACACACTAAAGCATCCACGGGTCACACGGACATGACATCTGGAAAGAGATGCTGCCAGAGAGATATGTGTGTGTGTGTTTCACTAAAGTGCTGTCAAGGGTTTATGCTTGCTCATGTGTGTTTTTAGAAAACGTGTCTAATATTTGTTCTTTACAGAATGTGCCTCTGACTAAACACAACATTCATTTATAAAACAAAGCACGAATGCTATTTCATTCCTTTGTTTCAGCCATAATTACAGCACACATTTGATTGGACACTTTCCTGCCTTTTAAAACCCCAAAATCAAAAAGGCTTCATATTCCAAGGTTAATGACCACGACAATTTTCATTACGATTCTCTTAATCCAGGATCAGCAGGGCCACCTTCACACGTCCTGATTTCATTTCAAACGCTGTAATTTTCATTAATTTTCAAAGCTTTTAGTCAAAAAAAAAAAAAAAAGTTTGTGACTGCGAGTCAGAGTTGTAAGAGAAATGCCTCCTGTATGAATGATTAATGTTCAGACTAACTCCTCCGATGAGATAAAGTACAGCTCACACATCATTATTCCCAGTGAGGCCTGTTAGCGTTATCAACGCGCTGTTCAGTTGTTGTAACGATTGACTCGCTGCATTGTGCTCCGGGATTAGTCATCCGTGGTATTGTGCTAGCCCAAACAGCTCGCGTTTTAGCCGCCCATTAAGTTTTATTAGCAAAGAAAGACATATTGTTGAGTTATTGTGCCTAAAAGCGTCAAACTCGATGAACCCCGGAGCAATGCCACAAACATGGAGTCTTTACCACGAAGAACAGAAGAATAAAAGTCGTCTGTTATGAATGTGATGATGCGTTTTGGACTGAACTCTCACCCGGGCGCCATTCATCTCTGGAAACGTGTGTATTGATTCCAGCGGGGTTGACATGTTGGGCTATACGTGCTGACATCTTCGAGGAGCTCGTCCGTGTGGAAACAGATGTGCTCTGCGCACAAAAGCTGCATTCATGCGAGGTGTTTCTATGATTTCCCGTAGCCTCGACGTGAGGTTCCTGCTGTGCACGTGTATCGAGGCGTTCGAGTGCATCGCTAGCATGTGTCTCTGCTTGCACGTGTGCACCCGTGGTCAACACACAGTCTGTAAAATGTGGCGTGCGACCACTTGTCAGACCAGCTTACGGGCCGCTGGAGCCAGGCAGGGAAACTTTCTGATGCCTCTCCAAGCGCACCTGCTCCCGCTCATGAATATTTACCAGAACCGAAGATGCTAATTATAATATTACGCTGACTCGGCAGAACTGCTGTTCAGCCCCACCTGCTCTCCGCGCCGTTCCGTCCAAACCCATTGCCTCATCAGCTTGAAATCAGGAAGTGTCCTCCTCCTGCTAACCATCAATATTGATGAACCAACCAACAGACCAGGGGATTATTTATTAGACTGGCGTGCAGGCCTTCATACGCTAGCACACTGATACAGTAGCTGGAGCCTCCATCTGGTAACCCAGTCTGGGAATTCACTCCCCATTCTAACTGTTCCTCAGTTCTGTTCAACTTTCTTCATACAGCGTCTGTTAGAATCAAGAAACCAGAGCTTGTTTCCTGAACAAGCAACAGTGGCAGGAAAGATTCGCTTTGAACAGGAAGAATCCCTGAGCGGGACCAGGCTCACATGGTGGGGGCCCTGCTGTTGATGGCTGGCCTAGCAAACTAGCTAAAGGCCTGTCTAGGACGTTCCTCTGATCTTTAGCTGACAAAGAAAAAGAACAATCTGACAACTTTGTTGGAGGAGCGAAGGGTGTTTGGTGGAAAGCTGTACGACGAAAAGCAGAGCGGATGCGTTAATGACCTGAACCAGTGTGGAAAAGAACACCATGTAGAGCAGATGGGGAGAGCGCCAAAGGGAGACTTGGAAACTTCTAACAAGGTTACTTCAAGGCCGCCAGAACGTTCTGCTCCTCCAGTCTTCCGTTGGCTGGGTCCTGGGTGTTGCACACGTGCTGGATGCTTTTGCACAGCTTGTTCTCCGCATCAGACAGGGCTCAGCAGCACGGCGGGATTATTTTTAGAAAATCCACAACAGGGCCTGATGTATTTTTTTTTCAGATTTCTCATCCCTAAAGTATTGAAGATTTTGTTGGAATAAAAGGGTCGGAAGCAGGGATGCATCTGAGGGACAGATGGTGAGAATGCACCAAAATGAGAGGAGGGAGATCAGACAGGAGAACAACACCCAAAGTTGTCCAATAATCGCTGGTCGGAAGCAAACGGAACAATGATGGAGTGAAAAATAGGCACAGCGACGGCAGCAAAGAGGCTGAACTGCGGCCGAAGGCGGCCAGAGTCCTCTCCAGAACGTCCAAACACCGCCTACATTTCATGATTTCTCAACAGTGGAACCCCCAGAGGTGTTCGTTCTTGCATTCAGGACTGAGGGGTTTATTTTTGGAGGCTGTTCTGAGCGAAGGAGGAGGAAGAGGAGGAGATGGCATTTTTGACAAATTAATTATCAGCCTCTCTAATTGAAGCGTCTGGTAAATACCTGCTGTTGTATATGGAAGCAGGAGGATGTTCACAACTGTCTGAGAAGTTCAGCAGACCCAGTCTGGTTTTAGATTGAAGAAGGGACTGATCATTTTGCTCCGTTTGCCTTGTGGGAGTCTTTATTAGCAGCCTGAGATCACATTTATGAGATCATTCCCATTATTTATGTCCATTTTCCTGAGAATATCTCTATTTTTGCTCACTGCTCTGTGTTGAGCACCACCCACTGGGTTTTTAAAGCATCTGATGGGTGGAAGATGTGTGAAAACAAGAAAATAAAAGCATAAACTTCCTATTGATTTTCGTCATATGTCATACGAGGGCTGTTTGCGGTGCTTTTATTTCTACGGCAGAGAGCAGGGGCGGGGAGCTAGACAGAGAGAGGAGGAGGAGGAGGAGAGGAGAGCTGAAGGGGAAAGACAGAGACAAAGAGATGGATGAAGTCACAGCGACAGGGGACTGAGTGACAAAGCTCTTTGCCTGCAGCCTTACAGCTGGCAGCCCCTCTCTCAGCCCGCTGCAGCTCCGTCTTCTTCTGAGAGAAGAACAGATAATGACAAGAGGACAAAGTACAAGATTCAGAGTACAAACACTTCAGGAGGGCTGACAGAGGATCAGCAGTCCTGAACGTACGCAGCAGGGCCGCATCTCTGATCCAACAGCTTGAGTGTTGTCTATCGTGCTTATTGCTGTCATGAAATGTTTGTTGTTGCACATTTTATTTTAATAAATAAAACTGAGTTATTTTAGTGGATAAAGGAAATAAGGTTGGAATCTTGATCACTTTTCCTGAAAATTCAAGCGTTTATAGCAGACTACACATCAACCCTGACCCCAACACTAGGGGCACTAACTTCCCTCCAGGTTGTCATGGATACATTAGCGGAACCTTGTACCAGGTACACTCACGTAATGAGTCGAGTCAAGTGAGAAGGTGCTGCTGGAAAAGGCCCGTAAATTTAAAGAAGGGCTCTTATTTTGCCGAGTATAACAATTAAATTGCAATTTTGCCAAGTTGAAGTAGGTTTTTTTGGCAGCAATCTATTTCTAAATGGACCAAGACTCTTGACACGTCATGTCAGCTGCAGATGATGCTCAAGAAGAGAACTGGTACATTTCTTATGGCAAACTTTTTATATAGCTCCTATTTTCTCAGTTTCAAGGGAGGACAAAGAGAAAGTGCTGCTTCAGCTGACACAGTGATTGATGTGACATGAAACAGTCTCTCACACACACACACACACACACACACACACACGTGTTTCTGAAGCACAGGCACACTTTCGATGTACTGGCACACATGGAACCGGGAATGTGCCTGAAGTGTGGAGACGATCAGAAGCTACTGCTGTGTCATCACAGCTGACTGTCAAACACCCAGGAAGGAAATCTGCATGGAGCAGGAAAAAGCAGGAAAAAGCAGGAAAACGGAGGAGAGGAAGCGTAGGGGAGGCGAGGGGAGAGCAGAGGAGACAAGAAGAGAGCAGAGGAGAGGAGAGGAAGAGGAGAGGAGAGGAGTGGAAGACAAGGAGAGGGAAGAAGAGAGGAGGACGAAAGAAGAGGAAAGGAGTGGAAGACAAGGAGAGGAGAGTAGAGAGAAGGATGAGTGGTCAGTGAAGCCAACTGGGTTGATGGTGCTGTGAATGAGTCTGGAGCTGAGATTCTGGGAGATGTAGAACCGGCCTAGTCTGGCTGCACTCACCCTGTGGTTAGCAAGCTCCGCCCATGTGTACTGCCTGGATCGTGGATGCTTAAGCCTCCATGCTTCTAACAGGTCCAAGTGTGTGATCACACCGTTAGGGCTCTGAGATGACTGTGGGGGGGCTCCTCACCTATCCTGTCCATAGTAAAGTCCAGAGTGCAGTTAAAATCCCCCCCAATCATCAGCTGATCCTGGTGATAGTTCATCAGCTCGTTTTTCATCAGGGTAGAAAATGTGGCTCTTTCTGGCCCTTGATTTGGGGCACAGACATTGACAAAACAAACCACTAAACTTTCTATTTCCGCCCTCACAATCAGCAACCGACCGTTCACCACTTGAGTAGAAGATAACAGTGTTGCCTTTGCAGATGGTCTGAACGTAACAGCCACCCCCCCACCATAAACCCCAATCTGCCTCATCTGCTGGGTTTGTATGTGTCTCCTGCAGAAAGAGCACGTCTAGTTTTTTCTGAGTGAAGACTTCAGAAATGAGAGCCCTCTTCTCTCTGTCCCTTCCACCGCTGATGTTTAGAGACCCTACGTTAAGGGTCTGCATAGAGAGGTGATGGAGGAGAAACAGGTAAGAAAACACGAGCAGAGGACGGTAAAGAGAGGAAAACACCCAGTGATACATGATCAGGTTGAATCTTTTGCTTTTCGAGAAGGTCTACTGTTTTTTCCACAGATTTGATGAACTTATCAGTGGGGCTAAAGTAATCACTGACTTTGACAGACCTTTTAAAAGTTACAGCAAGGAAATGGTTTACGTGGTCTAATGAATAGAGATCATTTATATTCCTGTTGCTTCCACACACAGATACAGGCCTCGGGCGACGCGGCGGCCGGCACCAGCCATCCCAGAGTCGGCGGTACGGGCGGCGGGTGAAACGCCCGCCTGCTCCTGCCTCTTATGCGGACACGTTTGTGTCCCACATCACCGCACTCAAAACATTTTAACAGTCCTGAGCTAGCGTAGACCATATAATAGCCATCGCCGTGCTTCACTCTGAAAGACACCGCCAGAGTCTGAGCCAGAGTCTGAGCAGGTGAGTCCAGAAACATCAACACCTCACAGACTGCACCTGCTTCAGTTTTGGATGCTTGCATCCCAAACTCACCGTCCTAAAACCACTGGCAAACTTGCCGAACCTGCGGAGCTCGTTCTCTAACGACTCGTTAGGCATGAAAGGCGGAACACCGGACACGGTGGTCCGCGTGGAAGGAACTGCCAGCGGGGATATCTGCACAAAGGCAGCCCTGATAAACACGCCGCTCTCTATCAGCTGATATACGTGGGCCTCGTCTTTCAAAAACACAACCACAGCTTTGTTCATACGTGATGCAAAAGATAGGTTGTCATGTCCTACCTGCTCACCGGCAGCCAGCGGAACCTTCACTGGAACTGTTATCCGGCGGCGCTATCAGCACTCCCTGCCGGCTGGATGGAGGTGGCGTCTCGGAGGACAAAAAACCCGAAAAACCACTGAACAAAAGTAGTGATCACTCAGCTGATACTCGAGAAGTAAAGAAGAAAGCTTACCTGATCACGTACATACGACAGATGGAAAAAACAGGGGGAAAACCACGAAAAACAGGAAAAGAAAGAAAAAACAGGAAAAGAAAGCCTTCAAACTCCGCGCCACTCACACGTCACCACCACTCACACGTCACCACCACTCACGCTCACACTCAACGGAAACGGAAATAGGAGAGGAGAGGAGGATGAGAAGAGGGAGTGGAGAGGAAGACAAGGAGAGGAGAAGAAAGGAAGAGGAGGGAAGGGGAGAGGAAGAGGAGAGGAGAGGAAGGGTGTGTGAGCAAGGAAAAGGTGTCTCAGAAAAAAATAACCACACAAAGCAAAAATAATGTCTCGTCCTGCTCAGCAGCATCGATAAAGGCTGATAATGTGCTTATTTTTACATAGAAGCTGAGCCGCACAAAGTCAGAGATGGAGAGACTGCGAGAGGAAGATAAATTAAAGAATCTGTACTGTGAGACTGCAGGCAAACGCCTCCGTGTGGGCAAGAAAATGGAGACGCGCGGCGGGTGGACGGGGCGAAAATCCCCCTCAGAATTTCAATGACGGAAGCTTCCACTGAAGGTCCCTCCTGACGAGGTGTCGCAGAAGTCCACCTCACACCGTCCGTCCTCCTTCGGACCCAGACTCAGGCCGCTCCTGCCCTCTTCCCGTGATGCACCCCGTCCTCTCCCGTGCCCTTCCCTGGAACCCTTCCTCAGCCTCTTTCCACCCTGTCAGGGGCCATTAGTTCAGACGGGCTCCTGATTTCCCCCAGCGGAGCCCCCCCCGCCACCTCCTCAGGCTCCAGGGAGGCCTGCAAATGAGACACACTCCAGGATACACGGCACGCGGCGGTGAGACACGCAGGTCCGTCTGTCGGGGATGCGAGAGGACCACGTTTGTTTCCAGGACTCGGGAATGAACAAACAAACCAAAACACAGAGGCTCCGGAAGTTCCAGGATCTTTTTTCCCTGATGGGGCCCATTAAAGGCTTCTATTATCTCCTCAACAAAGACTGAAAATGAGTGATTTTCCTTCTTTAGTTGTGGCCGTTCCCTCTGTTTGGAGCTTTATCTTTATCATTTCCATCCATTTTGGACATTCAGGCTCACGCTCGCCGGACGCCATCTTTGGTTTGGGGATTGTTTTCAGAGGCTGATCACACAACCAAGACGGACGTCCTCGCCCATGGCACCAACTGCTTGTTGCAGTATGGACAACAATCAGGTGAAGACCATCCCAGTGAGGGATCTGAGGGCTGCGGTCTGCAGTGAGCCCCTGATCATTATGGTGCAGAGAAGGTCCTGAAGGTCGTCCTGAAGGTCGTGCCTGGTCTGGCCTGAATCTCCAGCAGCACGATAACAAAGTGATCTATTGATCTCCAGAGGCCGGTGGGACACCATCGACCTCTGCTGGGAGACAGAGTGCCTCCGTGGGCAGCAGATCTGGCTATCTTAAACCTGCAACATACACCGACCTTATGCATTTGTTTTATCACTGTGAGCAGCTGATTAATGAGGTTTTCAAATTCACAATTAATGTTATAAAAATGGTTTATTCAGCACATTTGTGGTTGTCAGGCTGAAAACAACTTTTCCCTCCTCTGATTTTAAGTTTCTGGTGGGATTTTAGCTCCAAACTTGAAAAATAACTATCCATCCATCCATCCATCCATCCACCTTCTATACCTGCTTTATCCACACTTGGGTTGCAGAGAAAAATAACTACCAAAGTGGAAATTTATTCAAAATAACCAATGACAAACAGTTGTACGTCTGTCCCCAAAGGGTTAATGGTGCTTTAGAATCAAACACATATAAAAATGAAGCACTGAAGGAGGCTGACTTGAGATATGGGGAATTACCTCGTTAAGGCGGCTGAGACTGACCCCTAAGGATGAGGATGCTGGAGTTCAAGCGGTCCCGGGGCCTCTGATCAATAATGCTGTTGTCTGGACTAATTGAAGTTGACGCTAATAATTGGGGGGGGGCAATGATAGCATCCCCGCTGATGCTATTATTGATGAAAAGGCCAGCAGCAACATCACATATTCACTTTGGTGATGGCAAAAAGCAGCAGTTATTTTGTTTGACAAGGTCAGCGTGGGCCCGCCATCATCCCTCAGTGATCTACCTTGATGAGTCAGCTGCGACCAGGAGAGTTTGTTTCGGGTCTTTCGGTTTGAAAGGATTGTGATAAATCCGTAGCAGATACGGTATTCGTTAATAAAAAAAAACCTCTTTTTAGCGTGGATGCTGTTATTGAGTGTGTTATCGAGTGCTGAAGGGCTGCAGACACCGTCGGAGCGGTCAGAGGAATGCAGGCGAGTATTGTTACAGGGGAGCACGAGGGAGAAATCCCTCTGTGGAGAGTCTGGTTAGCCCGACCATACACCGCGCGCCTTTTGCATGCTTGTGTTGCTCTCCTTCATCATCCCAGTAGTTCTTCCGGTCAGCACATCATCCCTTTTTCCTCTCAGGTTCCACATCTCTTTCAGCTTCAATTCCTAGTGGTAATGCTACAATTGTATTACTCTAATGACTCATTCTGTGCCGCTGGGAGTTTCCTCGTGCAAAACACGGACTGTCACAGCCGTCGGTCTGCTCCAGCTCTTGCCCTCCCTTTCTGTCACAACTGCCCCACATTCCTGTTCCGCCGCACCTGCTTCACATCTGCAGTCGGCGAGGTTATTTATTCCTCAGACTCTGAGAGACTTGTTGCCAGATCGTGTGTGCTTGTTGTCGCCATTCCGGCTTTCCGAGTATTGCCTGATTGCCTGTTTTCTGGCCCTGCTTGTGTTCGACCTGTTTGTGCTGAGACGCCCCAGTAAACCCGACTGCCTGTTCCCGGTTCTGCCTGTGTGGAATTAAAAGTAGACGTCTGACTCACTATTGTGTTGCTCATGGATCCCCGCCACAAACCCTGACACGGACAAAATGAGGGACGTGAGGAAGGTTTAGTGCTCGCAGAAGTGACTGCAGCCCTCAAAGAGTCAGACCTATTCTGGTCTTACTCATCTGCAGGACATCAGCTTCACGCTTCCACAAAGATGACATCTACTGTATATCTTCAAGGGGCTACATGCGAAGCTAGGTGCGGGTGTGTAGTTCTGAGTGCGTACAGCATCACTGTGCCGGTGTGGCCGCGCAGAATTCTACACGCTAGCATCAAACTAAGGTGGGTGAGTGTCCTTTTCTACGGTATTGCTGATACATTTGCTCCAGTTACGAGACTTTCCTGCAGGTGTTGCCAATGCAGCGCTACCTTTCAGTTGCTACATTCGAACAAGCCAACACATTCCGCTACTTCCTAATACGCTGTCGTCTCCTTACATAAGACATTTAGTCCTCTTCACTAGCAGGATTACTCTCTCAAGCCTGTCGCCCCCGTTTTCATTCTTTTCTCTCCATTTTTTCCTTTTACTGATATCCGTTACCTCCTCTGTTGTGTTCAATATCTCCTAGAAGCATCTCCACCTCTGCAAGCTCGTCTGTCCTCCATCATATGTCTTTCTGAGAGCAGTCAGGGATTCCCATTGCCACGGCAAGGAAAAAAACATTTTTGTCATATTGCCATGTCAGAGAAATTTAGGATCCCTCACTCTGTGTGTGTGTGTGTGTGTGTGTGTGTGCTTCAAGGGTACTTTCATCATCAAGTTCCATTTCCTGTGCAAACACTTCTGCCAGAAGGCTTACAGACAAGTGTGTGAGTGTGTGTGTGTGTGTGTGTGTGCGTGCCACATGTGACAGGTACTGAGAGGCACTGGCTCTTACTTTGTGTTTTATTTCTATCGGTGTCCGGCTTCTGGAACTGAAGCACACACTTAAGATGGTCTTCATGTTGGATGCTCCAATTTTAAATGGAAATGAAGTACATCTCCTCTCTTTCGCTCTCTCTGACACACACACACACACACACACACACACTGATTAATGTCTTATCAGGATACTGATGTCAAAACCAATGAGAAGAGTGTTTGAGGTTCCACAATCATGAGCTCAGACTACTTTAATCTGGGTTTACTTGATGCTCCAATGACTGCTTTGACTGGTGGAGATTTTTGTGAGCAACTAGCTTTCTATGCAAATAAAAATAATAGAAAGAAGCTGAGCTACTGTTAGCAGCGGCTCTGCATGCAGGGCCGTTGGTTTGCAGTAAATGAACCAGAATCAGAAAGGGGTTTATTGCCATTGTCAGTGAACAGAATTCACAGACTAGGAACGTGCTTCGGCGCAAGGTGCAACATAAAACACAGAATCTACTGCAGCAACTTTGATAATACTTGACACCAACAATAAACCAAAAACCCAAGTTTCCTTTTCGTCAGCGATACTCATTATTGTCGAACTCGTACACTTTTGCTGTGATTGAAAGAACCCTAACTGCAGCAGAACAACGCTTTTAAGACTTTAATACCGAGTGCATATTGTCACAAGCTAATAGGCCCTGCAAAGGCAAACCAACGCTGTTCACACACGACCGGAATTGCCCCTTTGAGGAACATTTCCGAAGAAAAGAAGCAATAAGAATAAGCAACAATGCTCCGGCAATGAAAATATGCACATTTTCATTTGGGCAAAATCACCAGAAGAGAGCAAGAGGAAAGAAATTCTTTAACGAGTCCACAGAGAGATCAGGAGCTTCCTCTCCTGCACTGAGTTGTGCTCTTGCCAGTTTTTGGTCTATAAGCAAGCAACAAAGCTTCCTAATGGCTTATTTGATAACACCAAAACACATCAAGTGTAACAGAAAACTAATACAGTAAAGCTCTTCATGACGACGGCAACGGAGAGGGAGCTACAGAAAGCATGGTGGCACTTCAGACGCGGTAAACAATTGGCAGAGAGTGTGTGTGTGTGTGTGTGTGCACACAAGCACATCTAATTGCTCACTGGGTAATGAAAAAAAGAGAAACCTGGACCGGAGATGAGCTACTGACAGGGAGGAGAGCTGGGAGACTGGTTCTGAAGAGCTGGTAGGACTTCTGAAATGATGTGTGTGTGTGTGTGTGTGTGTGTGTGTGTGTGTGTGTGTGTGTGTGTGTGTGCGTGTGTGTGTGTGCGTGCGTGCGCGCACATCCAAACACCATTATCTAAATATTTTATGAAGAAAACACAAAAAAATGGAAAAAGTGAGATGCATGAAGCCTTAAAACGTTAAAAAAAAAAAAAAAAAAAAAAAAAAAAAAAAAAAAAAAAAGTCTTTCTGGACGTCCGCTTCCAGTGGCAGAGGAGGGGACCTGACACAACCAAAGCTAGCACGCCAATGACGGTGGCTGCAGAGGAAAACATGTCCTATTTCTTGGATTTATTCTAGGTTATTTTACTATTCATTATATTTTGATATGTGGCGATAGAGCTTAAATAATCACCTCCTTCATTAGCATCCCTCTCATCTCTGCCATGTTAACCTGCATTCACATTCAAACATGCAGTTAGGAGACAGGAGCCTGCATGCATGCATTTGAATTTAAATAACAGCATCAAATATTGATTTTATTTATTTATTTTTTTTTTTCTTTTTCCTCAAACGCTCAGTCCCGGAGCATTGGACATAAAATGTTGTCTCAAACTGATGCACAAAGAGAGCTGCAGAGCGACTGATGGATTTAACAGCTGGAGGGCGGCCGCAGGAAACGTGGGCGGCGGCAACTTTTCCCGACGCGATGTTTGTTTATGACTAACAAAACTTTTTAAACGGCGTCTCGGCATGAGTGGGATTAAACCGACGACTCATTTAGCCCCCTCCTCCTCGCCGCAGCGCCTTTGTTTGCGGGGAGACGATGTTCAAAAATCGGAATTCAGAAGCAGGCAGCTGGAGCTCGAGCTGAACAGTCGGCGTTGGAACGGCGGCGGGGGTCTCTTCCGTGGGTGTGCGACGGTGTTGGAAAACTGACATTTATATTTGATGACGCGATGAAAGATGGATATGTGTGTGTTACTTTCCAGCTTCAAAAACTGAAAAGTAAAAAAAAAAAAAAAAAAAAAAAAAAACCACCGCTCTTCACCTTTATTTAACCTGACAGCTTGGGTGTGAAAGGTGGAAACTAAACCCGAGTTGCCAAGGGGGGAGATCAAACACTTCTCGTCTCATCCGTGTCTGCCGATGAAATAGCCGCGGAGCGAGCTTGGAAATACCGACCCGCCTGTTTGGAAAGACGGCGGGATGAAATCGTCTCAGTTTCGTATTTCTGCTGAGTCATTTCAAGGATCTCAACCGTAAAATAAAACGGTAAAAGGAAGCCACGCTAACGCTACGTTCACGAACAGGCTGTAGGGTACGCACCGGCGCTCAGACCTCAAAGGTGGTTTATTCTGCTCTCACTTTTGTTTGTACCATCAAACTGACGCGGGTGAGGCAGGAACTTTGAAGCAACCCCCCCGCTGCTCGCTGTGATCCCACACACTTCCCCCGCCGGCCTCCAAACGTCTCCCGCTCTCATGTTTGTCCTTGAGTTGTTTCAAAACGCCGTCTGCGCCGCTAAATCGGCCCTCGCCTACTTTCAAATCCGATGTTTCAAATTTGCTGATCCCACACTTTCCACATTATAAGGATGAAAATATTAACCTTTGATGATGGCTGACTTTCCCAATAAAGTTCTGTTGCACATGACATGTGAGGCTGGTGTTGATTTCTGAAAGCTGGGGCCTCAAAACATGTATGTCAAGGTATTTTGCATTATTTCAAAGTCATAGTTTATATTTCAGCTAGCTTACATCGAGATAAACCACAAATGTGTTGATATTGATTGATGAGCTTTTACGCTGAAAAGATAAACATTTATCTCTCATGAGCTTATCCTGATAAAGGATCCATTAATCCTGGATGTTATTATGCCGCCTACATGCACGCCCTTGTATTTACATAAATATCCTCGTTATCGGTGAACAACGTTAGGGTCAGACATCATCATTGCTCCACCCAGGTGTTCATGCAGGGACCTCTATGCTAGCACAGATCCATGACGGCTAGCATCTTAAATCGGCCCTTCCTTGTGTCTTACTTCCTCACTTCCACACACCGATCTGCCCATCGATTCCAGCGCTGTAAGGAGACAAGGATCATGTGTCTGGACCCTCCCGCACACGGGGAAAGAAAGGAGCAGAGAAAGTATTCAAAGCCACTGAGGCAAGTCATGTGTGTGTCTGTGTGCATGTAATTGAGAAAATAATCAAACTCTGCTGGGGCCAAAGGATGGGTTACAGCTCAGGACCACATCCTGCATGCTAAACCCGTGGACCCAGGGGACAGACACATGCATGGACAACCCCCTGCACATCAAAGCAGAGGCCCTGGAGTGGCTGAGATAACCAATAACATGGATAATCTGGGCAATAATGGAACCATTAGGCTCTATGATGAGGGGTGAGGGGGTCCAGTTGTACATGTTAAGATCACGGAAAGTGAGATGTGGTCAGAATTCCAGACACACACACACACACGCAGCTGCCCCCCCGAGTCTCCATCTCCCATAGAGTGACAGAGAAATCACCCACTTCCCTCATCCCCATCAGTAGAACTCAACACACACACACAAACATGCTGATCTACCAATTCCTAAAAGCTCTGAGACAGATAAAAGAGTATCTGTGGGTCTGTGTGTGTGTGTGTGTGTCCTGCTATCAATGTTGTCTCTGTGTCGCCAAACAGGAGGAAGGAAGTTCCCTCCAGCAGCCTTTTAAATTGTGTCTTTAGGTCTGGAAAATCCAATGTGTCTACTTTCACTATTGAGCACCGATGCTAACAAGCTCTTTAAGAGACACCAAACGGGGAGAAATATGCAGATGTGTCCTGAGCAAATGGAGCAAAACTCTCAGTGGAAGACATCTTGAAACAGAACAAAGACCTAGTTCTTGACGGCTCCCGCGAGGGCTGAGCTAAACCTTTAGGGATAAAATAATCAGGATCACCTCCATTAACTAAAGTTATGATATATTATTGCTGCTCTGTCTCAGGATCTCATTTCAGTCTTTAGAGAAAGACATCTCTTTTTTCTGCAGGAAGTCTGTTTCAACTGCAATATGACATTAATGCCACCCTTAATCACTCAAACAGTGACCACTGGAAGAGCCCTGGGCCTTCTAGGAGCAGCTGATTAAGATGATGATATATTATTACAGCCAACATTTCAACATATGGTCCTCAGAGGGGAGCAGCTGCTGCAGACTGGTGACGAAAAATACACACGATGGATGGATGAATAGATGGATGAATGGATGGACGGACAGACGGACGGAAAATCTCCACCCTTTACAAGAGGTCAAATTTCCAACAAACAGCAAATAGTATATCCTTCACGTTAGACAGTCTTTATTTAAGGCTGATACTGGATACACACACACACACAAACTCATCTGCCTCCCTCTCAATACCCATAACCCCACAAACCAGTCTCCCCACGGCACGTAGCACCATCTCCCTGCCACCACTGGCTATAGATTTCCAAGCACCTCCCATCTCAAGTGACCAGACAATCAATAAACTACGTTCAATTAGCTGAGCCCGGCTGACTGCTACCTCCAGACAGACGTGTGTGTGTGTACGTGTGTGTGTGTGTGTGTGTGTGTGTGAGTGTGTATCTGGATGTACAACAGAGTGACAGTGATGGGGAAGGTGCCTGTTACATGATAGCTGCTCTCAGCGGGTGAATTCCAAAGCTAACTGACTGCTGAGGATTGAACCACTGTGGATGTGAGGCGATGTTCTTCCTCTTCTGTTCGCTAATGTGTAAATACTAAACTCTTAATGGAGAAACTGGAGGATAAATAATTCATTTGGGGGTGAAGGGTCCTTTTAAGCAGCTCTGCAGTGGAGCCAGTCCTCTAGTGTTAAGGCGTGACGACTCTTCTAGAGGAATTCCTGATAAAAAGCCTTCAATATTCTCATGCTCAAGGACATTTCAGACTATTTTCCAAAGTTTGTCTCGATAATTGCACAACGTTTGAATTGGTTTGTGTTACAAAGTGGAGAGGAAATGCAAAAAAGCAGCGCAATCAAAATACGGACTGTAAATCCTGTTGTGGGGCAGAAGCTCTGACCTTTTGACGGCCACTAATCACGCTAATGCCAAGACTGCGAACTCTTGGTAATGAACAGCTAAAAGACAGACGGCACTACTGGGCATCTTTAATGCAGCGCCGCCGCTGCACATCCTCCCATTATTAAGTACGGATGAGGAATGGAGGGAGGAGGAGAATCCAAAAATGATGTGCAGATGATTTATAAACAACCCGGCACAATCAAGAAGCGATAATTACCCTGGGGTCATTCCTTCATTCAGTGAGGAATGGAGGTCGCCGAATCTTGGCAGGGATGTTTTATTCATCATTATCACATTAAAGCTAACAACAGACCAGCTGTTCAGTGCTATTGCACATCGGAGCAATGCGTACAATTGGGCAGAGAGAGAAAGCTAAGCTAAATGACAACTGCTACTACCTCCTGATGTTGGTGTTTCTGTGGGGAAAAGAGGAGATTTTTCCATTACTAAGGAGAGAGAAAATACAAAAGGATGGCGTGTATCGAGCTGGGTCACGTATTGTAACATTAGCCTTCGCAAGAACGTTCTGTGCCAGCTCAGACGTCGCTATCTGGATTTTTCACGTCCTCCCATTGACCTGTCCATGGCCTTTCCCTGCCAGTGGCCTGGTGTCTGTCCTAACGATCGCCAGCTCCACCAGCTGGACGCTACACTGATGTTAAACATTCGGTTAGTGCAAAGAAAGACATAACCCAGCAAATGGCCCAGGTCAACGTAGCAGACAGACCAGTGGTTTCGCGATGGATACTTGACTGGGAGAATCCCAGTAAGGCCAGGTGGCCGATGGCCAAGGTAGCGCTTACCTCGGTCGTTACAACAATAGTTCTGAGTCACCTCCAGCTAGACCGCTAACCTCCAAAACTCCCATCAGGTGTGAAAATGGAGGAATGATGGAGTCCAGACTGAGCAAAGGCATAAAAAGCCATCTTACGTCCAGGCGGTAATTGTGGTTCCGACAGTTGACATATCCTCCTTTCAAAACACACTTGGATTTACCATCCATCTGTACTCCTCCTCCTAACACGCTCATTCACATGTTCATATTGAAGACGCTCTAGTTAATCTGCTCTCCTGATCTCCTCAGAGGAAAACCCTGCGGAAATCCGGGTTTCCCAGTAAATCAAATAAATGTGCGTTCGGATCGGATAAATTGGTACGGTCAGGCTAATTAAAGGGAAGTGGCGGCGTTATGAAGACATTCAAAGATAGAAGGCTTTATTAATAACTTCAAATAGGCCGAGCTCTCTTTCAGAATAGAATGGAGGACATGTCGGGGGAAGTGGCACTTACAGAACACAAAATGAAAGACCAGGGGAGGTACGGAAGGAATAGAGGACGGATTAGTGATAAGGTAAAGGATGAAAACTGGACGGCGGGGGTTGAGTTACTGATGGTCTGAGCTGCAGGCATGACAGACACAGAGTGGCCGCGTCAAATTAAGGAAATAAAAAAACGGCAATAGAAGCTGAAGCGATCCTCCAGAAAACCAGCACAATCTAACGGAGATACATTCTCACATAATTGAAGCAAGAATAAAGATAAACCTGTGGAGGGCCACACATGCATGTGTGAAGGGTTGCAAGTGGGCCACGGGCCGCATGTTTGATACTGCTGTCTCCAACTATAGGGCAAAACAAACCCCCCCAAAAAAGACTTCTATGAGTTCAGCTCAAAATGATCAGCAGTTTATTTGATAGAATGAAATGCTGCACTGTTAAAGTCCTGTTCATATTTTCTGCTTTGTTAACAGCTCAGGAGGTAGATAAGCAGTCAGTGTTGTGGGAGGTTGCATAAGAGCCTCAATTAAACTACAACACTGCAACTTGTGGAAGCGCAAACTAATGCTGGAGATGGTGAACCATCTGATGCATCAACAGCTATTCAGGTTTTCTGCTAAAATGGGAAACTGTTTCCTTCGTTATTGTGGCCAACGCTCACAGTCTGAGAAAGAAAGCCAGCTTCTGGCAGAGCTGAGGCAGAAGGGAACACTGATATCCAAACCATTGTAGGTCACATTGTTACATCTGTAATCAAATAAACAGCCAAATAAGCCGTCGTGGAATTTTCCAGGGTTAATTCTATCGGTGTCTGACATTGAGAGAGGCATGAAAAAGGAGACATGAGGCAATTAATGCCGACAAGCTCCACATGAGATGGTGAAAGGTGATAGAAACGAGCGTGATCAGCACACTCGCAGACATAAAACAAGCCATATCCACTCAATAAGAGCCAAATCCTTTTCAATATTCCAAGAGATAAACCTCAAGACTTGTGTGTGTGTGTGTGTGTGTGTGTGCGAGCGAGCGAGCGTGTGCGTGTGTGTGTCAGTGATTAATCCAGTGTTAGTAGTAAGAGGTGGTGATGCCCTCAGGCTGTACTTTCCTATGATGAGATCTTGACAGTGAAGGGTTATTCCTCTGCATCCCTCTCTCAGCCCCCACCAACTCCATCCTGGCGTCTATTCTTCTGCTCTTCTTTACCTTTAATTGCCCTCTCTTTTATAGTTCTCTCTCTTTCTCCACTTCTTGTTGATCACATTGCTGCTCTTCACGTCCCCATTATCCTTAAACTCACCTCATCCGAATCAATCACGGCCCGTCGCCCTCTGCTCTTACAGCCGCTCGGCCGTCTCAAATCCTCTTCCTCTATCAATCTGTCTTCAAGTCTTCCTCCTACTCCCTCCTTCTTATTTGCCGGCTCTCCGTCTCGGCAGGTGATTAGTAGCGCTGAGGTCAGACCACGTGAACAGACCCGGCCGTGGGTGGGCAAACAGGCACGCGTGGGGAACGCCATTCATAACAGACAACGAGGCAATTATCTGTCGTCTAACCCTGGTGGAGAGGCGAGGCTGCGCCCTGCTCAGCAGTCCATCACTGGACACGCACAACCTGGGCCTGAGTCTCCACACCTCCAGGGCTGCATGGAACGTGCCCAGTATCGATGCTAACCGCTGTGCTAGCCGACTGTGCTTTCCAGGACCAGAGATCAAAGTAACCCAGTCGAGCTGAACGGGTACAATAGTGCTGTACTACGGCGGGTTCCGCAGCCCCGGCAGGCAAAAGATATATAAATCCATTCCTTCTCTGGAGGTGACATTTAAAAAGGTCACGTTTAAGGTGTTAATGAATTCATGCAGCCTGGGAGCGACGCACATGCTGGGCAGAGTTCAAAGCACAAGTGCGCTCGAGCGGGACAGGCTCGTTTTTGGTCGTTCCTGTGACCACCGGTTCAAGTGGAGCGTGGGATTGCATGAGTAGGATCAAATTATGGGATACACTGATCAATATCAGTGTTTCTTTTTTTCCTTTTTTAGCGCCTTTTATTCGATTTTCACGCCCGACGAGCAAACATCTGCCACTGCCATGTGCAGACTTTGATTATCTCACTTTAATTCAAGGTTCTATTGCAAACCTGGGTCCAGGAGAGAACACCTCCCCGTTCCACACAATTCAGAATTACGTTGTGTCCTCGGGCAGGTTTAGCAGCGCAGCAGCACACACTACCATCAGGGGTCGTGAGGTGGCTGAAAGCTGACGATCTATAAATAAGATAACGCTGAGTCGGAATTGAAGGTTGCAGTTAGCATTTTATGCTGCCAGAGGTTCAGGAAGGTTCTGGAAGGTTCTGGAAGGTTTGGGAAGGTTAGGGGAGGTTTGGGGAGGTTCAGAAAGGTTTGGGGAGGCTCAGGAAGGTTTGGGGAGGCTCAGGAAGGTTCAGGAAGGTTCGAGAAGGTTTGGGGAGGTTTGGGAAGGTTCAGGGAGGTTTGGGAAGGTTCAGGAAGGCTTGGCGAGGTTCAGGAAGGTTTGGTGAGGTTAGGGGAGGTTCGGGGAGGTTTGGGAAGGTTCTGGAAGGTTAGGGGAGGTTCAGGAAGGTTTGGGGAGGCTCAGGAAGGTTCAGGAAGGTTCGAGGAGGTTTGGGAAGGTTCAGGAAGGCTTGGCGAGGTTCAGGAAGGTTCGGCGAGGTTAGGGGAGGTTTGGGAAGGTTAGGGGACGTTTGGGGAGATTCGAGAAGGTTCAGAGAGATTTGGAAAAGTTTGGGAAGGTTCGGGAAGGTTCAGGGTGGTTCAGGGAGGTTCAGGGAGGTTTGGGAAGGTTTGGGAAGGTTTGGGAAGGATCATAATCACAATTATTATCTGTCTCTTTTGTCACATGGCAGCAGATGTTCAGAGAAGTAAATGTATGGATGCATTTCTGCCCCACAGACACGAATGCGTCAAAAACCGAGAAAGTCGACCGCAGCCTCCGTGAGCATTGACGAGGCACGTACGCACTGGAGACACTAGCCGTGTACAGTAGCGTCCTCTCAGAATGTAAAGCAAACTTTTTAATTCAGAAACACACGCAGACACGCCACTCGAGGGAGGGGGGGGGGCAAGAAGTGAAGGATATATGAGGAAAAGTAAAAAAGTTATTTTTGTTTGTATTTCCAAAATGAATTTCTGGGCTTATCTTTCCTGCAGCGACGCTGACATTCGTGACCAAACAGCCTCGAAAAATATTGAAACGGTAACAAGAGGAGGACAAACAGCCGACGTGATCTGTTGCAGTGTGTGTGTGTGTGTATGTGTGTGTGGTGGGGGGGATTTAAGGTGAGTCAGAAAATAGGTTAAAAACAGAGAAGTGAGAGGGGTTGGAAAACAAAGCCTGCGAGACGAACAGCAAGCACTGAAACGGGTGAAATGGTGCTGAGGATTTTTGCGTGTTTTTCTCTGGATGCTTATCTGATTAACGCCTCATTCTGATGACAAAACAGCCACAAACCTTTATTTCCAGAGAACCTTTGATATTCTCCCTTTAAAAAAAAAAAGGCTTAAAGGATTAAGTATTTGTCTAAATAATTATCAATTAATATTAAACAAATGTCTGTTTCCAGCTTCATTAATATTTATAGATCCACAGATTATGGATCAAAATCCAGCATTACTTTACTCACAAAAGCCCTTTAAACATCAAAAAAAGCCTTAAAAAGAGATTTCAGTCTCTTTCCTTGGTGTCAATTTTCTCTGCCTCCTCCGTCTAGGTATAAAGGATCAAATTTACCTCAGATGGATTCAGAGGTGAAAGTTTATCCAGCAATCTGCTCACTGATGTGAAGAGTCTGCGGCTACGCTAACACTGGCGAGGCGGTGAGAGCTGACGGAACACGGGCGACAGGCATGTGCTGGACATTCTAACAGAGAAAATGGCAATATTGTAGGCTCCTGTTGTATTCTGTTAGAGTGTGTGTGTGTGTGTGTGTGTGTGTGTGTGCGTGCGCCAATCTCCCTGCCTCTGTCTGTGCTCTGGCCTCGCTGGTGCCAGTCAGGCATGACAGGAGGAGAGAATTAAAACCCGCAGGCATCGACACACTCCTTCTCACATACTGATAGGGTGTGTGTGTGTTCTTATCTGTGTGTGTGTGAGGGGTCTGTGAGGGGTTTGTCTGGAAAGAGTGACCTTCTCTCTCCACCGATGTCACAGATGGCTGGTTTTGGTAGCCGCCCTTTGGCGTTAAGGAGGCCTAAAGGCAAAGTATAGTGGTGTCTAAGACTTTAAATTTAAGTGTGTGTGTGTGTGTGTGTGTGTGTGTGTGTGTCTGTGTTCTTCTACTTGCTAAAGATTGAGTACCAAAATACTCATTCTTCTAGCAAAGAGCAATGGGGACATTATTGGGAAGTGAGGGCATTTTGGCTGGTCCTGTGTGTGTGTGTGTGTGTGTGTGTGTGTGTGTGTGTGCGTATCTACAATAAACTCTATTGTGAGTTACTTTTCCCTTTTAGATGCTGAAATGTCAACAGTTAAACTTGGGGTTTTCTTCCTTGATTTCTTGTATGAATAAAACATCTGACCTTTAGCGTTGCTGCCAGCGCTTGTCTGGAGAACTCCTGTTCGCTTTAGCTTGTTGCTAAATGGTGGCTACAATGGTGGCTATTTGACAACAATATGAAGAAAAATTGCAAGAAGGCGCTGAGACTGAACCCCAGCTTGAGAACAAACATGCTAGGTTTTTATCTAGCATTGCTAGGTTTTTAGCATCAGCGCAGGAAGTTGTTCAGATTCATGATTTGACAGAATAAACAGGAAACATCAACTTTGTCGTCTTGGCCTCGTGAAGCGAGACGCACCGGACGTCTAATAAAGGCCATTCTGACATCGGAGGGCATGAATTTAATTCAACGCCAAGGTCAGCCACATGGGCCCAGGTTTCAGGGAAAGTGAGTTTTTATTTAGCAGATGAAGATGCTGCAAAAGAGCTAAAAACGGGAGGAACATAAGTCAAAAGTAAGGAAGAAAACAGCATGTTTTGGGAATAACTGTAGCTGTCAACACTTCCATCCATCCATCCATCCATCCATCCATCCATCCATCGTCTGCCTATCAATAGTCGGCAGGCAGCGGAGCGTTCCAAAAAAGCTGGAGGCCTGGAACCACTGTTATCGGAGACTGTTGCAGTCTGAGCCAATTAATGGCCAACCTCAAGTGAGGGATGAAGTTGTGACAAGAGAAAGAAATAAATAATAAAAGCCACTTTCATCTATTTCATCGAAATATAATCTTGTAATATAACCCCAATTTGGATCCGTGGCGTTTACGAGGCAATTAGCAAGAGCTCGAAGTGAAGCCGGAGACTTATTGTCCACGTCATTCTCCTGCGTGCACGTTGATAAAAGACACGTCTTGGTTTTAAATGAAGCCTCTCTGCCGTCCTGCGGCGGCTTGAAATTCAGCTGGAGTCGTGCACGAGCTCCTCCACATGCATAAGCGCTCACTCCCTCTCTGTGGCGCCTCCGCAGGCCCAATTAAACAGCTATAATTACTGTCAGACAAGAACGAGATGACGGGATAGAAATCATCATCATCCGATTTTCCTTGATACTCAGGTTCCACAACATGACGGAGAGCGTGGAGGGAGAGGAGGAGGAGAAAAAAAGAAGTTGGGAGGCAGCAGCTAATATTCATTGGGTGTTTATGTTGCTGTGTTAATTTAGTGAACCTGGAAATTTAATATTAACAGATTGTGCACACGTAATCACACATCTGGCTGAAAAAAAAGATAAATAATTCTTCCTAACCTTTCATTTTTGCAAATGAAAGCAGGAATGCACCATGCTGGGATCTCATATGTCTCAAAACCAGCTCACTCTGCCCTCAAATCACACCAGGTGTCAAGCTAATGCGCACCGCCACGGCATCTCTGATGATATGAAAGTTTAGTGTTGGCGCCGCGGCAACGTCAGGGATGTCAGCCAGCAAACCAGACCAGTCACTCTGAATGTTTTAGAATTTCAGACAACGTGGCACGCTGGCTAAATGGCTAAAGTGACAGCCCGGGAATGGAAAGGTCAAAGGTTACGCAGAGCTCCACCAGTGGCGTGCGTCAGCGGCTGTTCAGTCCAGTTAAACTGTCCTTAAAGGAGACGTTGACATTCTGGCTCGTGTCAACTATAAAGAATCCATTCCTGTAGGGGGTAGGATTTCATGGTGATATTTCTAGCTGTGCTAGTGCTCACACTCACGCAACTAGTGTGAGACAGTAAAGTTCAGCGTAGATTAGCATGGAGGCTAAGTGGCTACTTAGCAGCCCAACACAGTTTTATGGCCCTTGCTAGAAAGTGTAGTAAAGTAGTAGTGCTAGCTTAGGCTAATGATAGCATTCCAATATGCGCATGTATGCTAGGCGAGAGCAGTCAGAATTTCTGCATTTTAGCTGAATATTCCTGAGGATCCCGATCTAATTTAGATCTATAATAACACGATCTAACGAGTATATTCTTCATTTTCAAAATGAACTCGCTCTCACAGGAGCCGCAGCAGGCCGGACAGGGTTTAAATCTATTTAGACAACATGTCTGCAGCGATTCCTCGTTATTAACGGTTACGGACACCCGTGTTTGTTGAAAGAAGAAAACCTTTAAATTATTCAGACCTACAGGAAAGTCAAACATCGGAAAACAACTCAGAGACGCTTTAAAACTGGTGCAAACTTCCAGCGGGAAGAAAAGTGGCAGGTTTGTGGATAGGAAGTGCAGAAACAGTCAAGCTCCTGTCAATACACCAAGAACTCAGTCACACACACTAACTCACACACACACACACTTTGTTTTCTCCGGCTGCCAAAAATCTCCTACGACAGCAGATCCCTGACAAGAGCTCAACTTGACGCATATTTCTCGCTTTTACTCACTTGTCTTTCCCTTGTTGACCTCCACATTCAGAACAGTGTGTCAACACACACACACACACACACACGTACACAAAAAATGTGCGCAGCTTTTCCAAATTTCCCAGTGCTCGATGCCAGCTGTGTGTATTGGGCAAACAGGAGAGAGAGAAACACACCTTGTCTGCTAACGATCACACACACACACACACACACACACCTTCATATTTCCACCTTTGTGGGGACTTTCATAGACACATTAGCTTGAAGCCAAGTCTTAACCCTCTAAACAGTTCTTTGAAGTTTGAAGAAATGGCCCCAGTTTGTTAGTAGAACTTTGCAGACGTGTGTAATAAAGAAACACACACAATAGTGGAGCGTGTGGGCCCCTGCTGTAACTCTGATTCACCGAAACGACGACGCAGACGGTGACAGAGCGCAACAGAGATCAGTGATGCATCCATCGGATCGATGAAAAGCAAGAGAAACTGGAGCTGACGCCTGCTTTCACTGACGTCTGCGCTCAGCTCGGTCCCTCTTTGATTATTGATCGGAGGATCCCACGTCAGTATCGGTAGATGAAATGGTCCCAGGGGTTCATCTGCAGCTTCTGTCCTTACATGTCTGTTGATGGATGGAGGGAGACGGAACCCGGGGCGCTGATACTCCTCAGGTCTTCATTTACCAAAAATCTAATTCTGGACTAAGTTCACTACAAATTCCTGTTAGAGTGCACAATCCCAGTGACGATGCAGCGCAGATAACAGCTGGTTAAACTGGTCCAGGTTGAGATAATGAGTGCGATCCATCTTTAGGATGTTGTCTTCACAACATTCATCATGCTGCATGTAAAGGAGTTCTCCTCTCACCTTGTTTGACACTATCTTTACTCTGACTTAGCAGCTCGTGACGCTGTCATCCGTCTTTATCTTCTTTATCTTGTCTCCGGCAGTGTTCAACATCATTTTGCGGCACCGCTGATAAAACTGGATGACACTCGGTTCTGGAAACCCTGAAGGAAAACGGGACTTGTGATTTCAATGCGAGTGGAACGTCGCACCCAGCGATGATCCTTAATTAACCATCAGTGAAGCAGCAGATGTGTCTGGAGTGCACGTCTACTCCGCTCCAGCGTGCGCTTGCGCTCCAAACTCCTCATTCGGGTCTCAGACCTTGGCGGGGGTCCAGGTCCTCTTGGATCGAGCTCAGTGGAGGAAGCCAAAGACTTGTCTCGTCTTACCAGTTAAACCCCCAGCGGGGCGCCGAGGCTAACGCACTCGCCTACATTTGTGCGATGTGAATCTGCTTCCTCAAGTCTCCCTCCGCCACCTCGCCAGGAGGGGGGCGATGACTCACGGGCTGAGGTTGGCGTAGAGACGCCGATGATAACGCACACATTTAGAAACACGTCCAGAAGACTGTTGTCAAGTCAAACTGAAGTTTAAACCAGTGCCAATGAAAGAACTACAAAAACTGCAAAAGAACTACAAAGAGACAGAAGGAGGAAGCTTCGCAGTCACAAGACGGCGGCTGTCTCATCAGAGGAGCAGATCATCACAATCAGCTACACAAACAGACACACACCCCTGCTCGTCTGGACCCCCTGCGGTGAGCACCTGCAGAGCAGGAGCTATTTCCTTTTAAAGCCTTTGGAAATCTAAGTTTTGGGTGTTTCTTTGATTAAAGGCTCTTTCACCTAATGGCTCATAGTAAAAGCCGATGCCTCCATCCCTTCCAAGGGGGGAAATTGTACAGCAAATATTCCGAAACTCGACCATTGTGGAAATTTCTAATGAGGCTAATGTAAACTTAAACTTACAAAAAATACAAAACTGCAAATGTATCAGCCACTGCAAATCAAAGTGTTGTTAAACATTCCTCAAGTTCTTAATCCTTAAAGAACTTTTAATTAAAGTCAGTAAGACAAAGAAACAAGAACAAGAGACCCAGAGGAAGAGTGAGCGAGATCTTTAAAACCTACAACACCTCTGAGCGTCTACTTCTTTATTTCTAACAGTCAATGACGTCGCGATCTGTATTTTCAACTTCAGAGTGGAAGATTCCGAAGTGCGTAGCGGAATCCCCCAGCAGGGAGTCCCCACAGGGGGGTCTACGGACCACTGCAGAATTGAATTCTATTCTGGAGAACATAGAGAGGAGGGAGCTATCTGGTGTGGCCTAAACCCTCTGAGATGACTCAGTGAGCACCAGGTTCCCTCAGCAGGTCGACTGTGGTTCCAAACGCAGCCAAAAGGGTGAAAGGTCTCAGCAGCAGGTGTGACGTCGGATCCATTCACCCGTGCAAATATAAAAGTCACATAATTATGATAAAAGACTCCAGCCCTTGAATTTGCGCTGCTCTCCGATCAAACAGTCCAATAAGTGTAACGTGACTGGAGGACGAAAGCACCTTGTGGTTGCTGTGCCTTCGCTTTCACACGGACAGGAAAGAGATCCGAACTAAATGCCATCCTAATTATCACTGCTGTCCTTCTGAAATATCAAAAATGTGCACAAATACCACCGCCTGCAGCTCTCCCTGGCCGCCATCACCCCTCAGCACCCAAACTGAGTCAGCAGCACGTCAGGTGTGTGTGTGTCTGTAAGTGTGTGTGTGTTCTTCCTGCTTTTTAAAGGTTAATTTCACAATCTTAATACAATTCTAAAAGCTGCACTTATTAAAACCCTTAAAGTGAGTTTCCTTTGAAAACAAAGGTATCTTTTATGGCGTTGGTTATTAAAAACACTCCTCCGCGCCCTCGCTCTGCCCCTGTCCTCCTCTGGAGCGCTCCCTCCCTTCTCATGGACTTCCTGTCCATCACCATCATCAGTCCTGTTGCTTCTGGCCTCTGATTGGTTGAGACAGCCCCGTGTGGTTGCCACTGGATACTTTCTTATCGTAACAGAAATACTATCAATCACTTTGAACGATGTTTTTTATTTTGGTGCCAAAATAAAAAAGAATTAATTCATAATGAATTTAAAGATATAAAAAGGTCAAATTTTAAGCTTTAATGTAGCAATGAAACAAAAGAAATGTTTTGTCCCTCAGACTTTCTTTGGATAATCAACACCAACAAGGGGTGTGTTTTCAGTGGATTTGTGCATATTCCAAGTGTGTTTAATATCAGATGTGTGCAGCTGTTTGTTCTCTTTATACCTCCTTCCACAGCCAGACAATCAACAAAGGATCACTTTGATGGAGTGAAGCGAGACAGACCGATGAAAGTGTCAAAAGAAGGAGAGAATGAAGGGAGAGTTGAGTGCTGGAGAGGAGTATTAAAGCGAGAGATGGTGATAGATGGCGGGGGAAGACATGATGAAACAGGGAGACAGAGACGGAGAAGAAGCAGCCCTGGAGAGAAAGGGGAGATGATGAGGAGATGTGAGGTGTGGAGGTGAAGCTGAATCCAGGGTGGAGAGCGGCGGAATGATAGCGGGAGGTGCGAGGTCATTGTCTCCTCCAGCAGATCTGTGATTACACCAAAATAAACATTTCTATCTTCCTGACTCTGCTCGGATTTTATTTTGTCTTCCCTGATCCTCAAACATCCTCCCTCCTCCTTTATTGTAGCTTTTCATTCTCCTCCGCCCATTCCCTCGCTCATTTCCAATGCATAATTCAAGCCTCGATTCCAGAGCGGCGGGCGTGGCCATTAAAAAAACATGAGGGCTGCGGCGCCGGGGCCGTTTAGTGCCACCTCAGAACAGGAGCGCCATCGGCTAGGGTGGCGAGGATGAGGAGAGAGCTACATAAAAGAGGGCGGAGCCAGGCAGGAGAGGAAGAGGGTGGAAGGGGAATTACATTTTCATCCTCATTCATTCTGGTGAACTTGCAGGTCACCTCTGTGCTCACCTGTGAATAGAAAACAGGCGCCGGCTGATTCATCCGCCTGATCTATTACAGGAAGCCGGTTGGATTAGCATGTGCAGCAAACTTTCCACCAAAAGAGAGGAAGCAAAACAGCTTCAGCCCTATTGTGGCTTCCTTTAAACTAAGAAAATAACACCTGTACGCTTGTTGGAAACAACAACGTGGCTGCTAACGCTACATTACCGTCAGCGAATTAGCCGACATCTTTACACCGTTGTCAAAAGGGGAGTTTCAAATAACAGTTCCCAGTTTCTCTGTGACTGTGTCCTCAGATGGAAAACCAGTAGGTGGAATTGAAAAACATGGCTGCCTTTTATATGGAAATAACCTCTCAAGCAAACAGCAGCAACTGGTCTCCTCCCCCCTTTTCAATATCCATTTGTGACCCATACCGAGCCATAAAGTCCCTGCTGTATATAAAAGTTAAGCATCGTCATAACAGCGAGGCTTCAATTGAAGCGTTCAATTACTTTTAACAAATTCGGCACCATCAGTCTGGTACAACTTTCCGTCTGTCCGAGATGCTAGCTGTCCACATCTTCCATCTTTCCTGCTGCTGCGTCCCAATTAGATCTGAAGACAGCGCTCTTATTTCCATTAACTGCTGGATTTAAAAAGTTCAACAGTAAACTGACGGAATGTGAAATATGTTGCACTTAACGTAATATGTGGCGGGATAATGAAACGCATTAAAAATGCAAAGGTTGGAGTATTATCTGATGCAGGAAGTGAATGTCCTGAAAGCAGATTATTCCTGACAGGCAGCAGATGTGGATTAAGGACCAAAAAAAAGTTAAATACCTTCTTGTTTTTATGCTTGACCTGCAGAATTGACATGATAATTGGCGAACTAAACTAAGACGGCTCCTCTTTCTCCATCTAATTTGACAGGACACCCCCGACATGGGGAAAATGTAGATAAGATCCTATTTCCTGTTTCTATCCTCTTTCAATCGATAAATCAATTGTGAATAATTGCTTAAAAAAAGAAAAAAAAAATGTGTGTGTGTGTTTGTTTTAGCACCTATGTGAGTTTACCGACTCTGGGGGACGAGACCAACACACATAATTTACATGCAATTTTTAAATCCATTAGAAGTTTTCCTGTTAATTACAGTTACATTTAAGGCAATTAAGGATTGGGAACAATTCAGTGTGTCCAAATATATAGAAAAGAAACGGAGGCCGACGTCGAAGGCCCCACAAGGATAGATAAACAGCCGTGGGCGACAACAGTTAGACAAAAAGGATACCAGATCTACCGTGTCATGTAGATCTCAGGAGGAGGACATCTATTTTAAACGTGCGCGGACATGCACAGGTTTCCTCATATATATACTGATTCTCGGCTTGCTGCTAATGTTCTTTCCGTGTCTCCTCCATCCTTTCATAAATAATGGCTAACACTGTATTAACACAGTCAGAAGAGGGGAGAAGCCTGAGTAGAGGAGGAGAACGGAGGCCCGCCAGGAGCACGCGTGCACGCAGGCAGACAGAAATGCCAAACTCTTAACCTCGTCTCTTCTTGCTCCTGTCTTCTCTCATCTCTGGTGGCATCGCCCCAGATGTAAAAACATCTCCTGCGACCTGTCGTCTTCCCTCGAGTCCTCCGCTGCTCTTTCACCAAATTCTGTCCTCTGATGGATATCGCGTCAGCGCCATCAATCCTCTTATCTGTCACCTTTATCATCTGGATTTTTTTTAGAATGCCCCTGAACGTTTTACTGGTCTAATCCAGTCAGGGAAGAAAGAACGAGGTGATGACACTACAATGGATGGATGGATGGATGATATGAAAAGTTCACGCAAAGAGGGTTTTCCTGTTTTCTGAGCTTGTTTAAACGCCAGTATTTAATGATATAATATGAAATGCTCTAAGACAGGCCTGGGCATTGTACAGCCCCCGGGCCACATACAGCCCTTTGATGGACTCTGACCGGCCCGAAATTACAAAATAAACCTATTTTCTCATTTTACCACATGCATGAACTAAAACTGCATTGCTTTTATTTTGAAGTTGCTTTTATTCACGTGCATAATGACGCGATACATATAGAAACTGGTGCGTATGATTGGATCGTTGTGGCGAGATTAGTTTAGCCCTCAAAAATGTCGACTCATGCTTAAAAAAAAGGTAGATGCTGAATGCAGGCTTTTCAACAAAATTGGACTGCTAAGTATTTGTTTACTAAAGTGGGAGGTAAAGCTGTGTGTTTAGTTTGTGGGGATCGCCGAATTTAAGGACTACAGTTTAAATCGGCATTACGAGACGAAACACGCGGAGAAATACAAAAAACTGACTGATGCTGAAAGTGCGAGAACATCGGAAGCTTTGCTAGCTAAGCTGCAAAAGCAGCCAGGTTTTTGATTTGTTTTTTTGTTTATTTGTTTTTAGCTTCACAAATCCAGGAATGCAGCAAACATGACCAACTTTGTGATATCCCACAAAATCCTAAAAACAGTAAGCCATTCTCCACCAAAACTAGGATGCTTTCTTTAGAAGCCGTTTTCTCAAAATCACAGTTCAGTGATGTTCAGTTCAGTTATTTCAATCTGATGTGTCTGGCTTAATGTTTGGAGCACAAAGACAGTGTTGTGATGTCTCTAGAATGCTAAGAACTTATTTTCAACAATATTTGAAACTCAAAATATGTTTTGGAGGAATGTGACTGAAAATGTTCAGTAATATAAGTCACAAATAGTTAAAAAACGGTTTCACAGAAGTAAATACATTTTTTGTCGGGCAGCCTCACTTTTTCATTGCTGAAATCTAACATATAGCCTACTCTTACCAGCTTGTCAATGCTATTTCCCGCTTTTTATAAAAAAAAATACAATTAATATTGTGCAGAATTGAGTTCAGCCTTTTGGCCCAGCCCTCCACAATATTTTCTGTTTCTCATGTGGCCCCATGGAAGAAATAATTGCCCACCCTGCTCTAAGAGATGCACATCAGGTAACCGGATGCGTTTGGACCCAAGCTAACATGTTGCCGTTTCCTTCTCATGGTCATTTTCACACTGCCGGTGAATTTCCCAGCTGCGGGGACAACCGTCGTTCATGGCAACACTGTGGCTTTGTTTTCAGGAAAGGCTGGAATAATTAGAAACAGGCTGTGATCAGGGCGTGCTGGTCTTTACAGGTGAGGCCCGCAAAGAGGCAATATGCTAAAATATGACGCTTCCTCAGAAACGGATCTGTTCTGTATTATTTAGCGCAATTAAGCGACCAAAGTCAGATCGCTGCTTGTGTCTCTCCATCAAAGACGTGTATTATCAGCACTGTGAACCAAAAATATGATAAACAGCATTCCTCATGTCAGAGTCAAGCGCCTGACTTCCTAATTTACAGCCGCCTGTTGAGGTATTTGCTGGCGACAGGCTCGCAGCTTTGTGTTCCAGGAGTCGGCTTCCTCTGCCCCAATCTCATTTTCTCTCCTTGTCAAGTTCATTCATCTCAGAGAGGAGAATCCATTAGCCCCGACGAGCTTCCAAAAGAAAGCGGTGAAATTGTGCGTGCTGGAAACGTTTCATCAGGGAGCCAAAGTTACAACGTAAATCAGTGTTGTAATGACGACTCGGGTTTGCGCGAGTGCCCGAACTCTGCAGAGAAGTTGCTGCAGCGGCGGCGGGATGATTAAACATGCAGCGAATCCCCGAAGCAAACGCTATAAACTCCAAACTGATGGGTTATCTCCACGTGTCAGCGACCCTGTGGTTGGAAACGGGAGGACTTCCTAACAGCCGACAAGCTGCGTTATGAAAGCGACAAACGTGGGTCTGAAAAATGACTGCAGTTTTCAGCTCACGTGGAATCTTCATCTGCAGCTCCAGACCTTCAGAGCCCACAGGTGGTTCCCTCGGTAAAGCTACTCATCTGAACTCTGGTCCTCCCGAAAACATGGTCACTGGTTCATTTGCAAGTGAACTCTGGTGCAGTTTGTTTACAGTGCTCCCTGTTCCTCACCCGATCAAACGCCGACTACCCAGGTGCGGAAGCAAACTTCCGCGCCCAACTCTTCAGTGGTCTTCATGTAGCTCGGCTGTGCCCTCAGAACTGTTAATCCTGAACTCCTGCTGACTTGCCCCGTCCATCAGGGCTCCAGAGGGGAGCGAGGCTCTCCGTCTTTTACAGCTCTTTGCTTTCCGGCCCCTCTTTGGCTGCGGCGTTGTTTAATGGCTTCACGTCTCTCCGATCAGATCCTCTGTTCTTATGATGAAAGAAAGAGGGCAGATGGACTCTCCTCTGACTGGAACACACCATCTCTCACACACACAGTCACCAGAAAGCAAACGCTAATAAATCTCAACGTTAACACGGCCAACAGTTCTATGAGTCTAATTACTTCTTGTTTGCCAGCGTAGAACTTGATTAAAGTTTAAATGACTTTTCCGGACTATCTGATCAAATGAGGCACATCTACTGTAGACAGATGTGACCTGAGAGAGATCAGAACCCTCGCCCAGCTCACTAGCAACCATTAGCTTTACGTTTCTGTAGCAATTTTCTTTATATTTCTCCGGTTTTCAGTTTTGGCTATTTTTAAAACCCTGTTCTACTTCCCGCCGGCACATTTTCCATGCAAATTAACGTGCGTTAAAACCTCCAACTTTCTCACTTTCCAGTTCAAAGATGTGAAACTCGGCCGCCAACAAATCCAATTTAGCCGATTTTCGCAAGTTCCCTCTATCCCATATGAGGGAATCATCTCCAGGCAACGCTCGCCATATGAAAGCGATCCATAATTTCAAAAGGACAATTAAGCCTCCATTCAACATTTTGCTCATTAGGCCTGCCTTCGTTAACGGACGAAGGGGCTGGACAAAGTGACCTCAACGTCTCCCTGCCGCTGTGCTGCTGGCAAACGGCTTGCACCCACACACGTTCGCGCGAGAAAAATCAGCCTTCAACTAACACAAAAAGCAGAGAAGCGCTCTGCAGTCGTGCACTAATGAGTCCTCCTGCCTGCTGCTCCGCGTGGCTTCATTATGGCGCCCTCTTAATGCAGAACTGCCTCCATAAAAGAAATCAACACCGCATTATCACGCTCTAGAGAAAATGGCACAATCTTGTGCTTACTTTATCCTTTTGTGCTTTTCCTCTAGTGGTTTCTTGACTTTAGTTATCGTTATAGAGGTGTAAAAGTATTTGGTGTCAGTTCCACAACAAACTTCAACACAACAAGACAAGTCGTGTTACCAACTACAAAAACATATTCCTTTGACTATAATCGCTACATTTACTGCTCGTCTCATTTACGGGCCATCCAGTCTCATTCACTGGTCCACATTGCTCGCAGTAAGTCGGACAGAATTTCTAGACGCAGCCGTGGTGTTGAGGGGGTCCAGTTTGGTGACCTCAGGGTCAAGCTCTGATCTTTGCAGATGATGTGGTCCTGTTGGCTTAATCAGGCCGTGACCTCCAATTCTCGCTGGATCGGTTCGCAGCCGAGTGTGAAGCAGCACCTCCAAATCCGAGGCCATGGTTCTCAGCCGGAAAAAGGTGGAGTGCCTTCTCCTCAGGTCGGGGAGGAGATCCTGCCCCAAGTGGAGGAGTTCAAGTACCTCGGGGTCTTGTTCACGAGTGAGGGAAGAATGGAGCGGGAGGTCGACAGGCGGATTAGTGAAGCGTCTGCACCGGTCCGTTGTGGTGAAGAGAGAGCTGAGCCGAAAGGCAAAGCTCTCAATTTACTGGTCGATCATCGTCCCTACCCTCACCTATGGTCATGAGCTTTGGGTAGTGACCGAAAGAACAAGATTGCTGGTACAAGCGGCCGAAATGAGTTTCCTCCGTAAGGTGGCTGGGCTCTCCCTTAGAGACAAGGTGAGAAGCTCTGTCATCCAAGAGGAGCTCGGAGTAGAGCCGCTGCTCCTCCGCGTTGAGAAGAGCCAGATGAGGTGGCTCGGGCACCTAGTTAGGATATCTCTTGGACGCCTTCCTGGTGAGATGTTCTGTGCACGTTTCTCCGTTGGAGGCCCCAGGGAAGACCCAGGACACGCTGGAGAAACTGTGTGTCTCAGCTGGCCTGGGAACGCCTCGAGATCCCCCTGGAGGAGCTGGACGAAGCTTTCCTGCTTAGGCTGCTGCCCCCGTGACCCGACCCAGAATAAGCGGCGGAAGATGGACGGATGGATCTCATTTATCAATATTTAATTTGTCAATTAAAGTAAAAAAAATATGGATATTGTACTTGTGCTGCCCCCTTGTGGAACGATCACTGCTGCGCACTGCTGTCATCTGATTGAGTTGCCAATGACCTTAGCACCAGAAACAGGCTCCACAAACAGCTCAACAATCAGCAGCTATGAGTTGAGGTCAACTAAACTGGCGAGATGCTAATTTTTTTAATACAAACATCTGTTGTGTTAGCTTCATTCTAACAGACCTAGCATTACTGCAACTTCCATTGACACAAGCTGGTTTGTTAAAATCTTGCAGCCCTGGATTTTAAAATGTAGGTTATTTTCACTGTATGTTACATCTTGGTCCTTGTTTTTTTTTTTTCTATCATTAAATCTCTTCCCTGCGCTCGTCCCGTCCTTTCTTCACACTCCTAACCCTCTCCGTCGCCCGCCTTTATTTAATCAGTCTGCCGGATTAGGACGAGACGAGAGACCCAAACTCCCCGACCCTGCAAAGAATGGTGAATCTGTTAAGGATTGCGTCTGAATTGAATTACCGTGTCTCTTGTTAATTGCCTTCTAATGCAGCCGTTGTCATCCTCGTGCAGCTGAATGGCAAATTGATCTGTAATTCAGCGCGCGTCGCCTGAAAAAAGCGATTGTTCGAGTTGTTTAAGAAACCCGAGCAAGAGTCTGAGCTCACGTTTGTTCATTTCATTAACACTGTTCACTTTTCTTTGTTTGGAGATATGTAGCACATACGACACATGACACCTCAACCCACGCGGCCACGGCACGAGCGCTCCTCCGGAACGCAATCGTGTCCGCGGTCATACAGCAGCAGATGAATGTGGCAGGAATGTCGCGCGGCGCTGCCGTTAATTCCCCGGGAGAGGCTGCGGCTGAATTATGGAAGCGATTGCGAGGCTCGTCTGCGGCTATTCTTCTTCGTGCACGGGTGGAAGTGTGTGCGTATGTAGACGTGCTTTATGGAGATGAGGAACAGAGCGGCGCCCACGTTCTCATTCTGAAGTATGTGGTCATGTGAGAGTTGTGTACCTGACCTTTAAAACTTGATCACAAAAAAAACCAAAAAAGATACAAATAAGGTTTCCTCTTCAAAGGAAAGCCTTTCTGTGTGTGTGTGTGTGTACCTAATAGCAGTGTTTCCTAAATTCCCTGCAGGCAAACTCATTCGATTTGCTCTCACCTCTCCGCCACCTATCAACTCATGAATTGAATTTCATCGTCGGCGTACGGCGTGCATGTGTCACGGAGAGGAAGGCGCTTTTTAACTTCATTATAGGATGAAGGAGAAATTTCCTGTAACACAGCAGGCACAGATGTGGGATCTGTTAGCGATAGCATCAATGTGATGTTTCTTTTTCCAATTTATTTTTTAGCATTATTAGCCAGAAACTCTCCACCGGGACAGAAGAGCCGAGAGCCAAAAGTATACCAACAATCCATAACACCACTGTAATTACCAGCAATGTGCAAACACGATCAATAATGAGGGATTTACTCTCCGAGGACGAGCGGCCTCAGAGGGGAGCAGAGCTCACAGATAGCGGATTAGCACCAGGCCACAGCTACACGTCCTTTCTGTGTTTAAAGTTGTGGTTTCTGGAACTGCAGAGCAGCGCCTCTCGGCTCGTCAATAGGGTTCTCGTTAATTCGGTCCCCCACGGATGCAAGAAGCAAGGTAGTCTGAAAACAAAGCACCGCATGAAGAGTCATGAGGAATATGTCCAACTGCTGTCCGTCATGACCGCTCCTTTTTGCTGGCTTGTTGACAGTTTTAAGAAATTTACCGGTTTTGGACCCCAACCCCCAACCCCTGTCCAGGGTGAGTCCTTTTAGCGATATATATAATGTGGAAGAAAATTGGACACGGCGGCATCTATGTGGTCGCCTCGCTGGGATTAGCCAAACTTGCATCACTTTTCCCTGTTTTTGTGTCATCCTCTCCTTCCGTCCTGCATCATCCCACAAAGCAAAAGAAGTTTAAGATAATCGTCAGAGGAGGAACCAGACACATAAGTAACACCGGCGACTTTTGTTCCACTTCTCTGTGATAGTAGGCGCACTTCCCCTCGGCAGAGGACTGCACTGAAAAACACACACACACACACACACACACACACACACACTCAGGCGCGAAACACACATGAAGCGGTGGTTTTCTTGAGGATTTGCATCGGCGTTTTCCTCCCAATCTGTCATTTGGATCTCTTTTGTCTGCTTCCAGATTAAAACGACGTTCTCTGAGCTGTGTTTACTTCCTCTGCTGCTCGTGTTGAGTGGGTGAATAGCTGTGACTGGCACTGTCAGATTACCTCATTTGAAAAGACATATGTTTATTGCCGTGACTGTTTGTGTGTGTGTGTGTGTGTGTGTGTGTGTGTGTGTGTGTGTGTGTGTGTCCTCTATACTATTTTCAGACTGTAAGGCACGCTGCATTATTGATGTTAAACCATGCAGAGAAAAGCTACAGCCTTGTTTCATGTGATACCTGTGCCACGGGCTGAGATGATTGTACACACACACACACACACACACACACACACACACATAAACACACACATCTTTTTGACATCTTTCACTTGCAAAGGACCAGATAAAATTCTTCACTTTGCTTAATATGGAGCTTTTACCACGTTTGTATTTGTACCTTTGTGAGGACTCTGACAAGACCAGCGGAAATACCCTCACCCTCCAAACTGTCCTCACTTTGCTAGTAAAACGAGTATTCTGGTCCTCACTGCGTAACTTGTACATGAACACATATATCCATACACAGACAATCCTGACCCACTTACCCCCACTCTAATATATCAATACACAAGATTCATCCAAGCGACAACATACAATACACATATGTGTAAACAGACACACAATGTGCTAAATCGCATTAGGCAAATGAGAACGCAGCACCGCCAAGCCAGAAACGCACTCTCTTCCTGTTACAGATCCTGGCATAAATCATCTATAGTTGCTGTTTAATGTGCAAATCCTCCATTTCAATGCACAAGCTGGCTGTTAACAAGTTTGTTTAAATGCACTTAAATCTGTATGCACACACAACCGCAGGGATCCTCACACACGCAACAAAGAAAGCAGGAGGACGTGCAGAGACAGTGTGGCCGTGAGCACTCGCACGAAAAAAAGAGTGGGATGGATGCTGATTTAAACATGGTGGCTGTAATAATCACACAGCTAATACTGTAATGCTAAAAACGCAGCGGCGCACCTTCCATCGCTAACACTGGAGCGTCTGCAGGAAGGCATGAGCACGACGCTCAATTAGGCTGGAAATCACATGAACTGATGTCCTGTCGCACACACACGCACATATGCGCGCATGCACGGCAAACCTAGAGACTGTTGACAGATTTCAGCAGTAATTGATACTCTTGTTTGGCAGCCATTTTTATTTGGCGCCACCATGAGCCAGAGATGATCTGAGCATGGCGGCCCAGGCGAACCGACACAGACGCAGGCGCCGCGTGACACATTCCCTCTGCCAGAGCAATCTGACCATGAGATGGACAGGCAAAACTTTTGGGACTCTGCAGGCGTGGACACAAGCTACAATACCAAAAAAAAAAAAAAAAAAAAAAGAAAAAAGAAAACCTCAACGTGGCACAAAACGGTGAGTACGTTTTAATTACGGCTGGACCTCAGGATACAGACGCAGCCATCGTGCACTGATGTTATCAGCTGGAGTAACAACTGTAGCTCCCACCCACGTGGTTGCTAATCCCATCATGAGCATAGCGTAGCGTCAGCAGAACTAAATTCAACACGAAACCCACGTCAGTGCCATTGTTATTGAACAAAAATGACAGGCGCATTTGCAACAGCTTACCACCAGAGGGCGACATAGCTGAACGAGTGAGGCGTGTGACAGCAGGAAGAGGTTCAGAAGTTCAGACTTACCTTAAAAAGTCGCAGGATGTTGGCCACCATGATAGACACGGAGCTGGCCGCGGCTCCGATCACGCCAACGATTTTATCCGGCTTGGTGAAGATGGGCGGGTCCCCGTTAGCACAGCGGACGTCGGAGCCGTCCCTCTCGATCAGTGCCTGCACGAACGTCAGGGACTGCTCCAGAGCGTACGTGTCCCTGGAACAGGTATCCAAGATCCGGGCCCCCAGTGTGATGTTGGGCAGCAGCTCGGGGTCCTTGTTGATCAGGTCGATGGCGAACATCATGGCCTCCAGACGGTGGATGCCCTTCTCCTTCTTCAGCTCGCCGCAAGGCGTTCCGCGGTCGCCCCTTGAGTGCACTGGAAATAATCCGCCCAGGATGATGTCGCCATCCAGACGGATGGAGTGAGCGTACTCTGGTGCTGCCTGGGGGTCAGTGGGGATTCTTTGAGGTGAGGTGAAGGGAAGGAGCCAAGTGTAGGAAGTGGCCACAAACATGAAAACGGCGGACTGTGTGGAAAACCTCAGGTTCCGCTGTGGCTCCATGGTGGACGGAATCTTAACGAAGCACTTCCGGAACACTTAGTATTCCCAAACTGAGGAGTAATCTGCCGTAGCCGCAAAAGTCTTCCTACTGGTCAAAAAAGGGTGGGGTACAGGGTCCCGGGGGTGGAGCTAGCCGAGCCCCACAGGCGAATCATATTCCAGGAGAGGCGGCGTGAACGGACCCGTGGTCGTACCTCTGGAGATGGGATCCTGTAATCCACAAGTCACATCTTCTGCAGAGCCTGTTGGGGAGAGACAGAGAGAGGACGTCTGAGCGGTGTGACATGAATATCGAGGTGCTGCAGGGGTGCGTGCGTGTGTGTGTGTGTGTGTGTGTGTGTGTGTGGGGTCCACCTGGTGAGTAACTTGCTCCAGGCGAATGTGCAGAAGAGCATAACAAAAAAACCAGCCACAAAAACACACACATCACACAATTACATGGGAAGAGTCCATCCAGGAGCTCTTAACTGACATTTTATCATGGAAAACAAAAGATCTCATAGAATATAATCCTCTCTCTCTCTCTCTCACACACACACACCAATGAGTGGAACAGCTGCTGAAATGACAGCAGAGAACCTTGGCAGGCTCCTCGGGCTGTTCGCACAGAGGTGCAGACTACCTGCTGCTGCAGTAGAGGAGGAAGAGGCAGCAAGCGGCGAGGATGAGGAGGGAGACAGGCAAAAAAGAGGAAGGCAAAAGGGGGAGAGAAAGAGGGAAGAGGCAGCATGGGGGGAATACAGAGAAGGGGGCCCCTGAGCATGAGCGCTGTATCGCCCAAGCACCTGCTGGTTCCGCCGCAGCTAAATGAACACATTACTTCCACACACACACACACACACACACACACAGGAAGACCTCATATCAAATGCTGCATCCTGAGCTGCAAATTGTTGTCAGACTTACCTCAAAGCTAAACAAAGACAACTCTTGGGTTAGCGGCCGCTTCACCAAGTGGCGAGCGTGACTCCTCCATACGTTTGGTGCCAACATTCGCCATTTCTTGTTTTGATTGTTTCATTCAGAACCAAAGCCACACAGACTGGGCACAGTCAAGCCCGTTCTGCTCTCTGCTGGTCAGCACACCTGGAATCAATCAGCTCACCTCTGGCCTGATTCTGGCTTCAGCAATGACAGGAAATGAAAACATCCTGGCTGGGCAGAATGCTCACCTGACCCAACCAAACATGGCTCCTACAATGTTAATGAGCTTTTTGCCAGCTCGTAGCGATTAGCTCTTTGGTTTCCAGGTCAATCTTCCAATAAAGATTTTATTATAGATGTCCTGCTTACCTTAATAAGAACAATTTTCTATTGAGGTGGCCTTTTCTTTCATGATTTCCTGTATTAATTAGGACTAGATAAGAATTAATATAATGTGAGGCGACTGTGATATTTTAGGTCATTTCATTTTCTTTCTTTACATTTTATCCGTGACGAGGCTGATGCTCGGCCACCAAGGCTAGGGCGCAGTTAGCCTAGCCTCGGGGGAAAAAGATCACCCGGAACAAAGTCTTCATATGGCCAGAATTCATCAAATAATTAAGCTCGTTTCAGTGCCTCAGGCTCCCCTCAATAACTATCTTTGCAGTTTCACACTCGCCGACAATGAGTGCAGACATGAGTGGGGCCGAAACAGGTAAGGTTAGGCTAGCAGTTATGGTATCAACATTTATTAGCAGCAATAACGTCTCCACAGGTGCCGTGGTGATTTATTATTGAGATCAGGCTACTTCACAGCAGGGTGCTAAGCGTACGTGGGCATGTAGCTACACTACATGCTAAATCGTGTATAAATAAGTGAAAAGTCCCAACATCGCCTCTGAGGGCACAAATTCTTCCATTTCTAACCTGAAGGCGTGGATCGTATTAATTCCTGACCTGGATGAATTCAAAACTGAAATAGCAACATGCTAAAACACATAGGTTTCATGCTGCAAGTGGACTTTTATGCATCGTTCTAAGCTGATCTGTGGATCCCTCTTGTATGCGCTTGACTCAGGTTCCATCAGCAGCAGAGTCGCATAGCCGTGGTCACGTTAAATATCTGGCAGTCTCACTCACACCAACTTCTGACGCCACATATTTAGCAGCTCTTCCGCTGCGCGCTCGTCTTTCCTCTTCCTGTGAGCTGCTCTCTTGATGAATGAATCCATTTATAATTTGATTCTGTCCCAATTAATTCTTCGGTTTCTCTCCACTCAAAATGGAATTAGGTCAGAGCCGCTCACACACAGACCAGCTCGGTGCGATTCAAGCCCCCTGTTCTGGAGCACGTAGCTTAGCCAGCGTGCTACTCTCTGAAATACTGATTATTCAACACTTTTGGTTCCAGTCTCCACTTGGCTCCGACACAGAGAGAGTCCAACTCTCCGGCTGTTATTAAAAACACTGATTAAACAATTATTACTGGCGTCTAATTACAGACCAACAACAACTGGCAGAGTTCAGGTCTCCTCAAACACGACATGAAGGACGTCTTTAATTAAGAGAATGGAAGAAGAAGGAAGTCACGATTCACTGAGGACGTGAGTGCAGATGTACGGAGAGAGACAGAAGTTAGATGGCGGTCACAAGGGAGGTTCCAGTGACCAAGCTGAGACTTCGGGTTCTTAGAAGGCGCCGTGACTTTAAGTGATCAATTCTCAAGGCTCAGAAGTGCCGACGGAAACTTGCTGACGTTTCAGACTTTTTTTTTTTTTTTTTACCCGTAAATCTCCTGATTTTCCTCACAAATCTTGAGTTTAATCACAGATTTTGGCTGCTTTTATACGAAATGTGGACTCACGTTGAGTTTTTCCAAATTCCGAATTGTTCCTCACAACGCAGAAATAAATTGCCAAAAATTGTAACGTGTCCCAAATTCTATTGTCAAATTAGTTTCCTGCATGCTTCCCCTGACCCGCAGTGGCGTTCAGGTAAATTTGCATTGGTTTGCCGTTTATGCTAATTAGACCTGAAGAATTTTAGTCTTCGGTGTTAAACCTTCCAAAAATAACCGTGTCTTCCCAGTGGAGACCTTAAAGGGGCAACAGACGTATTAAAATCACTGTTGTGCTCCGATTCAAGGAAGGTCTAACCCCCCCGACAGGGCCGTCCCTCTCCTTCAGAACTCGGACCGTGGAGGAGGCCGCTCCTCCATCCACCCTCCACCTCTCGGGATCCTCTGTGGCGGCAGCTCTCCCCCCTGCTCTCGCCTTCTGCAGCCCTCCTCGGGGACTCGTGATGCTCCTTTCAGAAAGTGGTACCTCTCCTGCCTCCCCTCCCCCCTCCTCCCCAACTAGGTGTGTTTTAGACTCTCCTGTTGCAACACCTCCTTGGTCTCCTCTCATCCTCTTCCCGACGGCAGATTCAGTGATCCACTCAGTGATCACTTTCTCACTCTCATCACTTTTTTTTTTTTTTTTATTTGCATGTTTCCATGCGTGTAAAGAAGCAGCTCAGGGAACGTCACAGAGCTGTGGCGTGATGGAATCGTGGAACAAGTGAGCCCACAGGTTGAAGAAATAAAGCCCGAGCCAGATCAAAGTCTATGGGTGTATGCTCACACATGCTCCAGGCTCCAGCACTGATGGAAGTCTCAACGCAGCATAATTAAGAGAGTGTCAACCTACAAAATCACAGATTAATCCATGTTTATGGACCGATATTAAGTCACTCAGATGAGACATTCACGCACGTTATAAGCCCTGCTGCTGAAAATGGAAGTGAGGGAAGCATGAGTGAATATCAGCGGAGGAATGAAGGAGAGCAAAGTGAGACAAACCCCAAACGTGGACAGAGAGGCAGCGTTCAGGCGGAATCACAATATTTGAGGTACCTCAGGAAATTCAGCGGATGCGACGCGGTGCGTTCAGGGCGAAGACGCGCCGTCCCTCCAGCCTTCTGCGCGGACTCCGCGGCGTCCCTGTCCGCCTCGGGCAACTTCCTTGCGGAGCTCAGCAGTTTTATTTCAACCTCCTCCTCTAAGAACAAAAAATAACTCCCTCCAAAAATATTGTAATTTCCCGCAAAAAAAAAAAAAAGAAGCAAAGCTGAAAAAGGATTCGGGGTCCGCGGAGCCGCGAAGAAGTGGCTTTAGTGGAGAAACCGCAATTAGCAGGTGACGATGTGGCGGCAGACTGCAAATGAAGTCGATCCCCGAGAAGGAGCGAGGGGGGGCGGGGGCGGTGGGCGCGGGGACGCAGTGGAGGAATTCACGCGCGGGATCTGTCGGTCGCGGTCAGTGATGCTGCTGAAAAACCCACCTGATTCCTCTGCGCGCCGCTTTACGCGGTTGCGCGCACTTCGACCGTTTTTATTTATTTTTTCAAAAAGAGGTGAAGTTCGCGCGCGCCTACCCCTCCGCGCACGCGCATCCCCGCATCCGCCCCTCCGGTCGTCGGTGCTGAAAGGGACCGCGCGCTACTGAAGTGAAGCAGCTGACACCCACGCGCCATAGACGCGACCTCCATCTCACCAAAACGCGCGCACACGCACTGTCAATGTGAATGGACACCCCCTCCTCCTCCTCCTTCTCTCCGCCTAATTGCGTGACACCCAGCAGAGTCCACCCATTTAGTCAGGTTTATTACCGATCAAACGGATCGATTGTTGCCACAATAACGGTCTTTGGTTATTTTAGCGCATTAATAAGTCATCAAAAAGCGCGCTCGCGCGGGCGCTGCGCCGCACTCTTAATTGCCTCAACTTCGATCTTTTTACTGCGCTCATTGATCCCGCAGCGGTGAACGAAATCAAGCGCAAATGAGAGAAATGAAGCGCGTCCTTTCCACGCATGGAGGCAGGAACCGGGCGATGCGGACGGACCCGGGAGTTTCTGTAACCTGAGACGGAGGTAGACGATCGCGACCCGGTCAAACGTTTGTGGCGGTGCAGGCGGTGGGACGTGGTACAATGCTACCATCTAGTGGATAGATACTGCAACTGTGGCAGGGCAATGGCGCATCTTTATTTGAACGTCAATAAGTTGGATAAAAGTAGTATTTTATGCAAGAATGAACAGTTATCTGATCCGAAGCCAAGATGCTTTGATCATAAAGCAGCATACTATGTTATGTAACCATGCAGTACTGCCTACATATTCAATGCTAGGTGCTGGTTCTAGATATTTTTAAGTTCAACAACCTCCATAAAGAAAGACAGGTCGCTCGTATTCCTGCTCCTCTTACATGAACACGCGCAAGGTTGTTTTGGGTGTAACAATACAGTATGTGGGGAAAGGAGCTGCTTGTTATGGATGTGACAATTTATAATTTAATATTGCATTTAAAAGTATGATACATTATATATTGCCTACTTTTTTCGATGCTCCCTGCTGTTGAAAGCAGTATTTTAGCAGCTCCCACATCTACAATGGTCTCAAGGATCCAGACCAGACTGGACAAACTTGATCAACATCGTTTAAATAAAGTCGTCACGCCAAACTTTCCCCCGAGGTTTCAAGTCCATTTTTATTGAAGTAGTGTCAACATTCGTGTCACAACTGAAACAGCTCCAACTCTTAGCTTCTCTAGCAGGTGAGAGTTTAACATTACAGGAGATAACGAAAACAAAGACAAACAAAGGTGAGAAAAGTCTCTTGAGGTTCCACTACTGTTCACGCAAAACATAAATGCTTAAAGAACCGAGATGCAAAAACGGAACGAAACTGTGGACTAACACAAAGTTGCCTCAATATGTAACCGCAATGATCCAACATATTAGATAAAAATCAATAACTACTCTGACCGTTAGAACTATAATTTATACCATCCAAACAGGATGAATCTATATGTGCACACTTTCAAGATCTCGTGGCGGTTGTTATAAAAATAAAGTTTGGTCTTTCTGCTTTAACTACTTTTGTTCCATTTCATGGCTTTCTGTTTAAATCTTAACTCACGTATTTAGATGTAGTCTCTGCAGCTCATGCTCCAGTGTTTTCAAGACTACCCGTCCATGCCCAGCCATAAAAGTTAAGAAATGGAGATCATCGAAAATCAAGAACTGGTTACAGGGTTTGTCTGAATGAAGTCCATTCTGTGTTGAATGTTGTCTACTTTTTGGTGCCCACGGCTCCACATTTTGGCCCAACATGAGTCAAGATTTAGCGGCGCAAACACAAAGATTCGCAGAGCAGCTGGATCCTTTAAACCTTTACGCCTCCTGTTTAACCACATTAACTTCTAGCTGACTGACGCTGCAGTGCAGCACAGGAGGGCTGCGTCATACTGCCCTCTGGCGTCACACCCAGGAACTCCCCCTTAATTTCATAAACCGTTTTACTCTTCATTTAATTCTACAAATCAGTTGATTTTTTTGTGTTTAGTTAACACAAAGAAAATAAATACAGCTAAATGATTGCCATCTATAATATTTTTTGGTGAAGTTAATGACATTTAAAGGATATTTTTACCTGAAACCCGATCAATTACTGGGTGTACGGTCAGAGTAAAGGACACAAATATTTCTCACTCACAGGCCAAAGATAAAAATAAAACTCTGTCCAACACACAAAAGGTTTTAAAAATAAGTAAACACAATCTTTTCAAATAAAGTTCCAAGTTGTTTTGTCCTTTACTTTAACCACACATGTAAATTAATATTTGAGGCGAACCCAGAGAAAAACTGGCTGGAGTTCTTCTACATTTACACTGGAAAAGGTGAGCAGAGTACAGCAGGACAGGGGAGTGCTCGGACAGTGCAGTGTCAGGGAGAAGACAGTGGAAGAGTGGAATGAAAACAGTGCAGCTGTTCTAGGTTTGTTGGATCCTCATCGGAGTGAAATCAAATTAAAATCCACTCATGCTTTATTCCAGTTGGTTCTCCATGGAAGCAACAATCCGGTTGTGCTGCACACTCAAACTCACACGTCTTCATCCTTTCCCTCAAGGAGAAGTGCAGGCATTCCAAATGAGCTGCAGTATTTACATACTGATGTAAGGAAACACAGACGTGATGGATCTGTCCTCAGCATACAGATACACAAGCTAGCTGGCTCAAACCGGACAAGACTTGTCAGATTCCAACAATATATTTGGTTGTAAAGCAAAAGCTGGACTTCCTCTGTGCCCGTGTGCTCCTCCTGTTTCCTTTCTCATCATCGCTGGTGTGTGACAGCCTCACGCTGAGAGCCCAGAGAAGAGGAGGAGAACAGAGAGAGGGAAACAAGGAAGATAAAGTGTGACAACTAGACTGAGAAAGTTTACTAAGGAGCAGAGAGACACTGTGAATGAGAGGAACGGGAGAGGAAACAGGTGGTAAACAGGCTGCTTTATAGTCTCTGCTGCAGGGAATGATACCACACACACACACACACACGCAGACATCTATAAATCTGATCACAGACAGCAGAAGAAAACAAGCACCCAATGATCACGTGTGTGTGTGTGTGTGTGTGTGTGTGTGTGTGTGTGTGTCTTGTACCCTTACACGCTTTCACCAGGCCAGAGACTTGGAGCGGGTGCTGACTCCTTTGCGTCTGTTGGCCGCTGCGGTTGGCGCGTTGCGATGGCTGCGCTTGTGAGACTCCAGATAGAGCTGCGGGCACAAACACAGCTCCACTAAGAACAGACTCCTATCAGCTGTGAGCACACATGGCGTCTTCCAGCAGCTGCTCACGTACCTTTTTGGCAAAGGCGCGGCCGCACTGGTCGCAGGCGTGCAGCGAGAAGTTCTTGGTCACCCTGACCTCAGTGGACGACGTCCCGCCGCCGTCTGACTGAGCGTCGTTTCGCCGCGTGTGTGGCGTTTGAGCGCCGGGCGAGGCGGCGCGGGAGCAGTTGCGCTGGTGCTTTTCGCTGCGGCGGGTCAGCGGCGGGCTGACAGGGCGGTGCAGCTGCGTCTGCTGCCTCTCCTGCTTACGGGTGACGGGGGTGGACGCTGGGACCGTGGGCGATGACGTGTCCTGCTGCCTGCGAGTGGCAGTCGAGGGGACCTGTGAGGACGAAGAGCAGGCTGCGGAGGTGGACGGCGTCACCGCGGAACCCTCCTGCTTGCGAGTGATGGGAGGGGAGGGGGAAGAGGAGGAGGAGGAAGAGGACGACGAAGACGCCTGGCGTCCGTTCACTTCCTCTTTGGCGTTCCCAGCCGTCCTCTTGCTGCTGTTGGCGCTGCTGAGGACAACCTCCGCCAGCCTCTTCACCGCCCTGCTCTCCAGCTTGGGCATGATCTTGGCCAGGTAAGCCGAGGACTTCTTGTGGACGACCGTGACGTGGCGCAGGACGTCGCGTTTGCGGCGCGACTCGTAGCGACAGAGAGGGCAGCGGTAGAACTTGATGAAGATGTCGTTGCCGTCTGTGTGCAGCTCGATGTGTTTGGTCAGATTCTGCCGCGAGCTGAACTGGCGCTTGCAAAGTTTGCAGTAGAGCTGCTTGAAGTCGAAACCCACCGACAGTTTGGTCATTTTTGAGGACGCTCCTGAGCTGAGCGCGCTGCTGCCGCGGGAGGACGGTGGCGGGAGAGATGGCACCGCCTTCGGGGCCGACGGAGCCTCTTCGTCCTTCACCTTGGGTGCGCTTTGCGTCACGGCAACCCCTTTAGCCGTCCCAGCGCTGTCACTAGGAGACGGAGCAGGACTGCTGTCAATGTCCTCGTCCTCATCTGACGTTTCTACCACTTCCTGCTTTACTCGGACGCTGTTGGCAGCAGATTCGCCGCCGCCGCCGCCGGTGCTGCTGTTCTGAGCTGCTGGCGTGGACGAGCTTGTTGTTGCAGGGGACCTGTTGCTCTTCAGGCTGTATACTTTGTGAACAATGCGCATGTGTCTCTTCAACATGAGCTGAAAAACACAAACAGAGAGATCAACTTATGAATACATGGCTCCCTGACGAGGATGCAGCTAAAAGTATTTCCTATACTAGCTAGTTAGCTAATACGTCACTATTTGGAAACCGTTGAATTAAATTGTATTGAAAACACAAAATCTTATTTTAGACTCATGCAATAGCTGACTCACTGCATGGAATCGCCAAGGAGATACCTGGGAGCTGTAGTTCCTCTTGCAGAGCGTGCAGCGACATGAGGCAGGGCTCGCCTGCGGAGCTGCAGACACCTGACCCTGACCTTTGGCCTGGTTTTGGCTGGAATGGGTTTTGGAATTCACTGGGGTGGTCTTGGCGTTGGGGCCGCGCATCGGCGAGGCACTGCTGTTGTTGTTCTTCCTGGGGGGCGTGGCCTCCGGGGAAAAGGGCGGGCCAGGCTGCGAGGCGATGCTGGGCGTGATGGTGTCCCTCCGTAGGCCGCGGTGCACCTCGTCAAAGTGGCGGCGCACGTTGGCTTTAGTGGCGAAGGTTTTGAGGCACACTGGGCAGGATTTTCCGGTTGGTGTGCTGAGCGTCCTTGGTCGACCTCCGGGAACAGTAACACCATTTATTACTTCCACAGCATGCAGAGCCAGTCTGAAGGACAACTGTTCTGAGCTCAGTGCAGTGGTACCTTTCACCATTGACAGCAGGCTTGTGGGGACGGTGCGTGTCTCTGTGAACTTGCGGAGCTCCTCCAGTTTGGTCTGGTGCATTTTGCGGCAGTGGCGTCGGATGCTGCGCCTCGAGTTGAAGTCCTGACCACACAAGCAGCAGGAGATGGTCACGTCTTCAACCTGAATCGAAAGACGGCAAAGAAAAGTGTGAAGTGAGCTGGGGGTTTTGTTGAACATGCTTGTAAAGTCTGCAGTCGCCCACCCCGCTGGTGGAGCCCTCGTCTTCGTGCTGCGTCTGCTCTGCTTTGGACTCCTCCTCAGCGTCCCACCTCCTTGCTCCTCGATGCTGTCCAGGGCTGCCGTGGCTCTCTGCTCCGGCCTGCTGATTTGGCTGATTGTCTTCTGGAGCCTCAATGGTTTCTCCTTCACACGTTACTGGACTCTCTCTGGCACTAACAAAACAGGAAGCCTGCCTTGAACTACTTCAAATTTCAAGAAATTCAAGGAACTCCTTGACTTTCTCCTGGAAAGGTTTGGAGGCGGAGAGAGGATTGTCTGGGCTGACCCTGACCCGGGTAGGCAGAGGAACCTGTAATGTGTGTAGGGTATTTCCTACCTGGGTGTGCGTGATGGATATCTGGCCAGCTCCTCCTCTGTGGTGACGTACTGGAAAACAGCCTTGGTGCTGGTTTGAATAGGCTCCAGCCGGACGACGTAATCTGGTTTGTCAGACCTGGGATATATGGCGTCCAGTAAATCCTTCATGGCTACACTCTGCCTGTCATCACCCGCTGAACCTGGTCAGAGCCAAAAGCACCTGAATACATTCTCAGCACAACAGCTGGGTTGAATGCAGCATCTGCAGGAGCAGGAATATCTCACACCCAATGTTGAGCATTAGAAAGAAACAAATGCCGTTCATTCAGTAACAACACATTAGTTTCCTGTGAAAAACAGACACCAATTAAGTCATTTATCAAACTAACTACCAAATACACTTTGGACCAATGTTAATGGACTCTTTAGTGAGAAGCATTTATCTACCGATGCAGGGAACAGCTTCATTACGGGCGTAAAAATCAAACACAAGTCGTTAATATTATTATTATTATTTTAACAGCGGCTGTCATTAAAAGTGAAAGTATTGACTTTAGAAGAGGAGTGATGAGATTTAGGAGCAGCATGAGAAAACACTTCAATTAGAAATGATGATAAAACCCCACACGCTTCCAGAACTACGGACATTTCTTTAGTGATGTGAGATGTGAGAGGAGCTCAAAGGAGGCCCCAGCATGTTGGAGCTGCAGCAGGATAGCTGAGTCTGTGATGGCTCCACACTGAGCTCAACACACAACTCTGTCTGATCCTCTGCACTGCTGGAAAACTTCACTTCTCTGCTTCCCGTAATCAATGCTTCAGTGCACAGGCGGCTGTGTTACCTTCAGCTGGGTGTGTCATCTCTACAAGGCTGCATCTGCACGTCCTCAGCGTGCACACCAGCTCTCACTCCAGTAGTTTGCTGGGTATTGATTTTAACAACTTGCTGAGAGACGTTTCTTTGTATATTTTTTAGGACTTGGACATAAGTTTTAGTTTGCAGTTGTTTTGATATGACTCAGCATGCTAAAGTGTTGTGTTGCTAACCGTCGTATTCAGGCAGCCGGGTCAGGCAGTAGTACTCCTTGTGTGTGATGAGGTTGGGCAGGCCTCTGAACAGACTCCTGCACAGCTTACATTCAAAGATGGTGTCCACCTCCCTCAGCAGCATGTGTTTGAGCTGAGCAGTTCCTGCAAATCAAAGGAAATCACAATTAGCATCAGGGCCGCTATTTATCAAGAGGGCCAGGGCTATAAGCATGTCAGCCTCACAAGATGCTAACACACCCCTGATCTCATGGCTCAGAGGCTCAGCGCAGCACCATTTAAAACCTGAGCGCTCCAGGTCACCATTAATGTTCATACAAAATGTAAAACTCCACTAACAATGAGCCCAGTTTCCAGGTGATTAATGATATTCGATGCGTGAAAACTTTCACCTGCGTAAACATCAGACTGTCGTCATTTTTTTCCAGCGCTGTGGCCAAGAAATGACATTTATAAAAATAAGGTCTGATGCACACTATCCTTAGCTAGTGCAAAACCAGACAGAGCTCCTAAAGATACATTAACAAGAGCATAACTAAGACCTGAGCAACAATATCCTACCATCTCAAACGTGCATTGATTGGTCTGACAGATAAAGAACCTTGAACTTTGCTCAAAAGGTGACCAGATTATCACTCAGATGTGATTCTGAAAGGTCCTCAGTCCTTATTCAAACGCCCGTCTGTACATTAGCATCAGGCAACCAAAGCAAACTGACTGCTTTCTCAGGCAAAAACCACTCTGAAATGTTTCTAAAGCTGATCATTTCTGAGACTGACGCCTCGTTTTCATTAATTCCTTTAGTCACGGACTAAGACAATGATGCGTTTGAGGTGTTTTGAGAGGAATAAATACAAAATATAGCATCTCTGTTAAACATAAACAGCCAACCACTGGCTGAGATGTGGACCGCTGATGTTTTTTTCTGTATTTGATTTGTCAATAAGTTGCTGTGAGGTCAGAGAAAGTAAGCAGAAGCAAGAAAATCGAAGGTTTCGCGGATGTTGATTCTTCCTTTGACTTGGTCCAAGAGAAGGCTGTGTTGTGCTCTGCTGGATGTAATGCTAACACAAACATGCTGGTGCAGTGCAGCATCGCTGGAAGCCATCAGTCCAATCTGACCCGTTTGGACCTGGACGTGTTCTGCAGGGGCTCTGCTATAATACCATCACTCACAACAGCAGCGGCGGGGTCCAATAATGACGTACAGGACCGTGACCCCCACTGGTGAGCAGCGTGGTCGACCGTATCAGCCCCCGAGAGCTTTTGCTGCAGCATTTGAATTATTCCTGCTGCCACAACAAGTGTGGGGGGAGACATAACCGCTAACTGGGAATAATAGTGGAGAGCTGGGGATAACATTCCTCATTAAAAATGATTTGAGCACTGCTCTCCTCATTCACCCAGTTCTAGTTTAATGAACCACAGCGTGCTGGTGTGTTAAAGCAGGCTGGCTTCTGGACTAGAGAAACAAACCTGAGCGGAAGCACTCGATGATCTGCTGGATCCCAGATTTGGAGGTCTGCAGAGGCTGCTGAAGCAGAGGAGGGTCTCCAGGTTCCACACAGGCACCTGGAGAAGCCAGATCATAATAATCCAGATTGTGTGACTGAATTTCCCTTAATTTAAGAATTTAGAGTCACCCCATGATGTGATACTTCACCCTGGGTATCAAACAGTGAAAATGTTTCACCTGTGTAAAGTATTGTACACCATGTCATTTATGTCTGAGTAGATGATGACGTCTACAGTGGGGGTGGGGTGAGAGAGACAGTCTGAAAATTGCAGGTGAAAATAGCAAAGAAGGCATCAAAGAGGCTGTACTGTATGTTAACGACTGACAGAATGAGTTCTGCTGCTGTCCATCCCCCACCTCTCTCAGCCCAGTTGCTAATCCCAGCACAGCAGGTCAGTGACCCACTGACCCCGCCCACAATGGTGTCAAAGATCAACCAACCCAGCAGAAGCTTTGCTAAACAGCTTCTGGGAGTGGCAAAAGTCCAACGCCAAAGTTACTCAGACCAACAGAATTTATTCCTGGATGACAGGAAGATCCTCATTATCAGTCGGAAAAACCAGCATTCAACAGGGAGCAGAGTGAAACGCGTCTTCCCACCTGTGTTAAGAAGGTAACTGGGAGTACTGGTCAGCTCTTCGGTCTGGCAGCTCTGGTCTTTGGTCCTAGCGTGAGCCTCAGGCAGCAGTGGAGGAATGGGCTTCCACAGAAGCTTGGACTGGGACTGGGACTGGGACAGGGAGGCAGGAACACCCTTCTCCTGGAACTTTGTCAGAGATTCCTCCTGGTCCAGACTGGACGGAGAAGCTGGAGCCGAGGTCTGGAGAGCGGCTTGGGGAGGAGGCTGCTCTGCTTTTCGAGAGGTCTCCTCCTGGGATGGACGCTGGGAGTCTGACTGGATCTGATCCTCCTCCATCTCTGTCTGACCAGCACTCTGCAAAGTCAGAAATCAGTGAAGAGACGAGATACAGAAATGCTGCTAATATAATGAAAACTACAATTAAAGAGAAAGGACAGGGCAGCATTAACTCTGGGACACTTTAGAGATATAGAGTGCAGTCCTGGTGTTGGAGTCGGTCCCTGTCACTCTGAAGATAGTTCAACTAGAAAACACCAGAACAGTGCAGCGCAGGGACGGAGGCAGCAGAAGAGCTGCGTTGAAGCTGGTTTGATAAAGGACAGCAAAAGGAAGCATCACTTCTGCTGTAGAAATCAGAGAAGAGTGAGAGATCACACTGCAGGTGAGATAGAGTACTGGATAAAGATGGAGAGCGTGTGCGCTCAGCGCAGTTGTCAAGTCTCTTAAGCATCTGCAGATACTGTCAGGAGGAAATTAACCTTGTCAAACAGCCACCCTTCATCAGATAAGTGGCTGATGGTGAGCACACCCATCTGTGTTTCTCCCCAGACCCTCTCACACTCCTCCATCTCGCCTCTTCTCCCATCATCAATTTATCCTCATTTCCTCATGCTGATTGTTTCTATCTTTTCATGTACCTGCTGCCCTTGAGAAGGAAAAATGACTCCCAGCGTCAGGTAGATTATAGCGCGTCACCCAGGACACGTGCATCACTTCTATACTTACAAACAAAAATGAAGACAAATGGGACACGCTGTTGGTGTACGTTCGGACTGTGGGGGGAAAAAAAAAAAAAAAAGAGTGGGGAGTGAGATGTCCAAAGATTGTTTGTATTTCCAGTACCTGTGTGCGGTGACAGTGCGAGCTCTTCCTCCCAGCTGACTTCTGGGCCTTCACCATGCTGCCAGGACCAGCTCGTGGCACCACGCCTCTGCTACCAGCGCACACCTGTAACAACACTCCACGTGAGTCGAGGAAAAGCTTTAAACAGGTGCAGATGCATCACATTTGATGCATTGTGTGTTTACGGACTTGTTGCGTGATTTATGCAATAAATGAGTGATTTGTGCAATAAATAAGTTATAAATAATATAACTAGAGCAATTTTAATGCAAGAAATCCCTCTTATGCGTCTTACCTACTCACCATTCACGTTTCAATTGCTTACAGATCCTCTTCTGGAAAACTCGTCCCATCATTCAAACCAAAACATACACTTAACAACACACTCTGTTCTGCACACTTACTGCCAAGGCATGTATAATTCATTAGAAAAGTAAACAGTGTGCTTAGAAACAACTGGATACACGAGAGATGAATATTTTAAGGTAGCAGGAATGGTTTCATTCAACACTAATTCCACTGCCTGTTATACTGCTAGCAGGACAATTAACTGGCATTAAATGCACCATTAGTCTTCATAAAGCACAGCGTCTCAGGTAAACAGATACCGTGAGACTGACTTATGTTAATGGCTGCCCTCTGTGTGCTGCTGGGGGCAGTTACTGTTGTTGTACATATGCTGTGCGTACAGCAAACATATTTGTTTTCATATGGTGGGAATGATTGTGAATCTGCCTCTGAAAGGCGAGCTGAGAGCTGAGTTCAAGCAGACTTGCGTTTTGTTTACCATATTAATTAGGATGCGTCAAGTGTCAGTTTTATATGCATGACTTATAAATAAAAAACTGAAAAGACTTGGGGTTTCATGTATAAATTAAACAACAGGCACGTTTTCAAGGTTTACAACTGACTCTCTTTAAGACATGATGAGATTTTTATGAAAGGAAGATGTTTTATGGAAGGAGAAACGTTATTCATCACTACCCCCTAGTGGTGACTTGTATTTAAAGTTTTTGAACATGTTTAAGGATGGGATAATGGAATCTTGCTCAAAATTTAATATACATTAAATCAGCTAAAGCTTTAAAGTTACACTTTGCTATCTGACCATACTGCCAGACTGAAATAAGAAGTTTCTGCATTGTGTGTGTATTTTCACAGGACAGCGCCCCTCCTGCAGATAAATGTCACTTTAAAGGAAGATTAAATTTCTGCCTTTGCTTCTCCCATAGTGACATTTGTATTATTTATTTTATTTCAGGATTTTCTGTATCTTGTAGCTCTCACTCCAACATCAGACTGATCTGCCTGATCTCTGATGACAGATCTGAACACATCAAATCAACTTTGATCACACTTTCACTATTTCTACACAGGTTACCTTTAAAACAGAGAAGGAGACAAATGAACAACAACATTCTGTGTGGGTAATAGGTGCTCAAATCATAGGAAACAAGCATTTCTTCTTCAATGAGCAGGTTTTCTTCTCACTGAGTCCGTGTTCCACCCAAGTCAATTTTGATAGTGTTCTGCTTCACTACCAGCAGAGGGAGACAAAGGGCAATAATTAAAAAGCAGCCAATTCCAGTTGGAAAGTTTGAAGGCTGTTTAGTCTGACAAGAGAAAAGGGAATAGAAGCTCAAGAATAAATCAAAACTATATTTAAAGACAAATACTATGCTTGTCTTCTGCCTTCTGATACAAGCAGACAAGTCAAACCAAACAGATCGTGATCGTTTCAATTCTAACCCTTAGCCAACATAATTATTTGCCAGAACAACATCAACACGAAACTGTTGCGATCCTGAAAAGACAAAGGTCGTACTGCTCTTATGGCCCTGTAATGAGAATTCAAATGCTCAGCAAAGTAACAGCTGTGTAAATGGTGTTATCACACAACTATTGTCCTCAAAGGTGCAACTATGATGAGGTTTCACACTGAATTTAAACCATACAGAAAAATCTCTTTGCTCCATGACAGAACTAAATGTGAATTTTAGACTACCCCTGCAGCTGTAGATGTAAACAACCTAGAGGAGGTGAGCAAAGCAGCACCAGTCTAAAACAAACGCGGGGAAGAGTTTAACATGACATCGATGCTATAATCACAGATTTCAGGAGAAAACACGATTAATGCTTTTTCTACCAGTTCAGGATCTGTTTGTGTCAGACGGATATCAAGGTTGGTCAGTAATTATTATTTAAAAAAAACTGGGACCAAACACCCGGCATCAATCTACAACTTTATTTCTCTCAAATCACACCATCCATCGCCTACAGTACACAAGGTGCACCAGCAGGTGTGAGACTGAGTGAAATGGAGTCACTATTGTGCGTTAGCTTGTTAGCTGTGCAGCCCCTTTTGACTTGTTGAGGTTGTTCCTCTGTGTTCCCACATGCTTGCTGGCATACGCCGGAGGATAGAGAACGAATCAGATCAGGGATACGCTGAGGTGAGGGTGGAATTATTGTAAACCTCTCTGCTCAGTCCTCAGTCCTTGTTGCCAGTCAACAACCAAAGAAAGAATCACTCAGCAGTTTTAGGGTTAACATCAGAAGGCCGTTAGGATGATAAAAGTTGAACCACTTCTGCACCACAAAACACACACGAAGATAACGAATCTGGAAGAGCTGACACTTAACTAAAAACAATGATTTTTTTTTAAGCTAACAGACAAAAGTACCTTGACTGCAGCACGGACAGAGAGCGGTGTTCTACAGAACTCTGGCAGCACCGACGGGCACCTAAGATCTACCACTGACTTGCTCAGCACACTAATAAAAAGCTTTTATTAAGAGCGGGTTTCAAAATACAAAACAATTCATGTGCGTGCTGATAATATACTCCTGCATGAACAGGGGACTCTACAATTTCCATGGTAACAGACAGACATGAGAGTGAAGATGTGAGTCCGGTACCAAGTCGAGTAATGAAAGCAAAGGTGCCCACTCTTGACACTGACAGAAGGGAAACAGCCTTTAGTGATATTCTTACTCTACGGGTACAAAAAGGGTACAAACAGCGCTTCTCTGTCTACGAGCACCTTCATATTCATCTGCTTAAAGGTTTGTGTCTCCAGAGCTGGCGGATATGGACTTGTGGCTGTCTTTATCTCTGTTCTCTCTGTGGAAGCAGTCTGACTGGACCTCCAGGGCCTTGAACTAAAACACATATCGCTGAGAGCTGGCAGACATGCTCATCCAACCACCAGACCACATTACAGCCCAGAATCAATGTCGTGGTTTGGGGTTAGGCCGATTTGAAACTTTGTTTTTAATCCAAATGAGACATCCCTAAATCTGCCACTAGGTGTCAGGCACATCTCAGCGACTCCAGGGTGCAACATCATTAAAAACCACAGAAAAGATGTGTAATGAATGTAAAAGCCACACATGACCATCATTAAGTGGTGTCGTGGGACGGCTGGGAGACTCCTGGAGGAGTAAGGGTAAGCTGAGGGGTGTCACCAGAGTTCCAGCAGATTTCACATCCATTTCTAAACCAGCAGTGATGCTCAGATTACCAGTTAGACCAGTCAAAACACCAAAAGACTCACAATAATGCCTTTTAAATCAGTTAGCTAAACTTGTCTTCCAGCCTAAAACGCATTTCTGAACGGCAGAATTAACAACAGGAGCCTCTATACGACTGAGGCAACCACTGATGCAGCACCATGGCTCTCAGGTTTAACCCACTGATACCACCTGTCTCCTCCCCTCCCTGACTGGCTAGCGTCTTTGAATGTGTGCGCTGGTTTGATGACGGGGGCTCAGTGCCTGAACACTGCATCATTACAGGGAGTGAATCAGGCGGTGATATCACCGTGGCGCTGTAGTCAACAGCCAGTCTGCAGACAGGTGCCACCACAACAAACCAAAGGAACTCTATAAGGGGATGCGGCCGAGGGGTCCGAGCTTCTGCTCTGATGAGGAGAGACAATCACACACACACACACACACACAATGGTTTAATATAAAAGAGGAAAATACAAATGCTTTATGACTCCGCTTATGCCCCAGTTACCCATTCACACTCCTGCTCAAGGTTAGTCAGCCTCATTGTGTCAGTTTGTGCTCTTACTTTACCATTCTGCTTTATTTGGGGCTAAACAGAACCTAAACGAACACTGTCGACATAATAAGCCAGAAATGCAATCACAAAACTGCAGTTTTGGAAAGTTTTGGGTTAAAAAATATAAAAATCTCCATGCTTTACTGTGATATAGTTCCATTATTGGATTTCAAAGTAGATGTAATCCTCACATTAGTAACTTTCTGCCTCGTAAACAACTTCTCTGCTCGGGAGGATGGAGCCATGTGCAGCGTCTCAAAGCGCAGCGGCAACAAATGGACGGTTCCTGGGTGGGAAAACTGCTTCTCTCCGTACCAGAAACGTGGGGCGCGCTGTGGATGTCATTAAACAAACGCGAGTTCCAGAATCACGATCCAGTTCGGAGTTGGCTGGAGCACGCAGGAGCCGCTCGACAATGGCCACATGCACCGAGCACCATGAGGGAGGCAGCGGGCGGATGCACTTCTCCCCGGCTGGCCTGCCCCGAGGAAGCTTCCACCAGCGTGTGCACGCATCCACTTACGCATCCCGGGCAGCGGGGAGGAAGCCTGATCATCCAGAACTGAACGCGCCATCTTCCGCGTTGAAAAGGAAACGCGGGCCGGTTCAATGGTGGAGAGCGGAGGCGCACGTCGACCGCGGCCGCCCGAGTCCGCGTCTATTGGTTCCCCTCTCAGCTGGGGCAGCGTCAGCACGGTCTCCATTTGCCACTCCATCGCCCCCCATGGGCGTGCGAGGCCGCGGGCTGTGACGCAAATGGCACTGGGTGATTTGCGAATGACATATCTTCCTCAATCGGCGTCGTCGCCACGGGACCTGCTCCGATTCAGCAGATATCTCTATCTAAATATCAATCCGATGGCGAGCGACGGGGAAATAACCGCGGACGAGCGGTCCGCTCTACGGGGATGCGGTTGCATAACTCAGTAAACTTGATCAAATGTAAACTGTAGTCTTCAGAAATGATCATTTGTCGCCGCTTGGCGGATTATCGCGGTGGCCTGTGCCGCGAACGCCAAACATTTACTTTTGGGCACAAGAGGAACCAACCAGAGCGTCCGAGCGGGGAGCGGAGTGGCCTCGCTATGGTGGATGTGTGGTGGCCAGAGCGAGGACGCATGCACGTAGCTGGCGGAAAAAACACAGAGCAGCCGGAACGGGACTTGGGACCGCATTCAAACACTATAAAGGACTCGCGTGAATACTATTGTGCTCTTTTACCCAAGAGTCCCCCAACTATTTACAAAAGGTTGGCCGGCACACACACAAAAAAATATCGCGGCGAAATGGTGGCGGCGGTTACAGCAGCTGCCACTCTGCTCTGCGCAAAGCGGCGACACGGTCATTGCGCAGCGCCGGACTTCCCCAGTTCTCCACAAACTGCGCGATTCCTCCCGAACACTTATTTTTCATCCAATTCAGCCTCTCCTCATCTGGCGTGCCGCGAACCAGAGCGCAGGACAGTCGCCATTCTCATGGCACGATTTCATCGCCCCCATTATCATCGAAAATCTCCTTTTACACGCTTATAATGTCAGCCTAAAAAAAGAACGCCACTATGTTCAGCCACAAAGGGGGAGCTCTACCTCATCACAGAATGAGCCAAGTTAAAAAATGCACCTTTCCAGCCGTTAAAGAGAGGCCCCTGGTAACGATTGCAGCATGGCAGCGGAGTGCGGCGTAAAGACGAGCTAACACGAATAAAATACACACAAAGACACGGTTCAATAGCCCCGCAAACACGCCTATAACCACCCTAGTAACAGCACCAGACCACCATCGATCATCTGGGTGGACGCGGAGCCCGCTACGGTGGCATTGTCGTGAAAAAAAAACGCTGCGTTTCGCAGCTCTGTGCCACCTATTCCAAGAAGCTGCTTGGCGCACAGGACCGGTGACCCTTCCATCTTTGCGCGTCCTCCCACGGAGCGAAATCGCGACATAGCTCCGCTTTTAACCGCCTACCACCGAGCCCAGCACACCGCGGTGGCGGATTTCCTCGTCGAGGAGGCAAACGCGGCGTTTGGAGGCTGCTACAACTCTCTGAAAGTACTCCTCTCCCCGCCGCGGCCAAGCAGAAACAAGAGGGCGATGACGCCATTTTCTGCAAAAACAACCACGCTCGGGAAGCCAAAGCGAAAGAGGTTTAACCCGCTCCGCAGCCATCCAGCCCCGCTTAAACGCATTAAAACTGATACTTACCCTGAAACGGCGGTGTCGGCGGTGTGATAGTGTGCTCGACGGGGTAAAAATGCGCAGTCGTGGCGACTTCGCGTCCGGAGATTGTTGAATTTCGCCTCCCGGCGTCCCTGGCTCACTCTGAACAAGTTCCTCTGCGAGCCGCTGCTCTTTGTGCACCCAGAGGAGCCTGGGAACACTAAACCCGGTCCCTGCGCAAAGGTGCACCCTCTGCGTCTGATTTGAGCCGGGAACCGCGGCGTCTCGGCGCGACGTCGCCAAAAAGGAAACGATTTGGCGTCTTTTAACGGAGAAAAGTTGCGGGATTGCGCAGTTTCGAACCGAGGGCCACGGTGGAAGCTCCGATTTATGCTCCAAAACGCGCAACGTTTTGAGTGCACGCCGAGCTCTCCACGACGCAAAAGCGGACGGGACACAGGCTATTAAAGCAGATTAATTCTGTTTTATAACGGAAATGTGACAAAAAGACTTCCTCATGCGCCAGCCGTACATTTTAGCGGCGCAGATTTAACTTGGATACAGAAAATTGTGCCCAAAACGTCGATTTATAAAAATGTGTAACGGTTCACAGAGGAAGAATTCATCTTATAACATTTTAAAAAGCACAAACTACGGCCTGAGTTTAATATATTTTTTTTAAATTAACAACCCCCGAAGAAGTTTATATCACTTTTCAACAGCCAGTACATATAATACATTATAAGTCTCCATCACTCCTTGCGCTGTTTAAATATGTAACAGCCAGTGGAGTTTCATTGAAGTGGATTTCTTTTTTGGCATCTAAATAAACTGTGTCTGACAATTAAAGTCTTTTTGAATAAGTAAACTAATTAATTACATAAAAACAAACCGCAGCTAAGTCATTTAGCAGTAACATTAGCTTCAACATTAGCTGTTAACTAAACTTGTTTTACCTACACAACCTTGTTTCAATTATTCACAAATAAGCGTTAAATCACCCATTAAAAATGTAACTTTATGTAATATTCTCATGAAAAGTTTATATTAGCAAATAAATTATCCGCAGTGCTATGAAAAGCTAACGAGCCTGTACAAAAGCTTTTAGCAGGAGCTAACATTGTGGCTCATTAGTTTTAACAGCAATCATTAAATTACAATAACTTGGTTTAACTTAATTAAGAACTACATCTTCCTTAAGTTCTTACCTGTTTTCAGGCTGTTGAACATGGGTTATATCATCTTTAGTCATGTGAAGGATTAATAATTGAAAAATATGAAACACCTGTGACAGAAAGCCAGTTAATCTACTGTGAACTTAATGTATTTACAATATTTTGTACTTAATAACATTAACTTGTTGCACAATTGCTGCACGTATCAAAGTTTTTAACAGTGAAAGTATTGAAACAATGTATTGGTGGAACTAACAGAAGAAAAGATGATTTTTATTTGCTAAAGAGTTACCTTCTGTTATTGGTTTGATGTTTACTTTTTACAAATTTTTGTCATATCTTAACTTTTTTTTATTTTTTACAAAACTGTGGTATACTTAATGAAATCCTGTCTTTTAGAACTGGTAACATGATTGATGAACAATATTTAACACACCTAAGAGACGAGACTGCTGAGCAAACTTGGAAATAACTAAAATATACATAAAAAATAAACATGGTTTGCCATTATTAAACTGTGATATAGTCAATTCTGAGCCACTTCTTAATTTCAACTATTAGTTTCTTACATAAGCACCTGATTACTGATGCTGACAGGAATTCAACTTTAGCCTCTATGAATGTGGAATAAATATCATATCCAGTCAATTTATTGTTTAATTGCATATTCAGGTCCTTAGCATAGCATAAAAGGCATTTTTAATTCCCCAGTCTTGTTGCCTGGTGGGCAATACACCTAAACAGTACTTCTGACGGCAGGGTGCTAAGAGTTTGCTAAGAGAATTTTCCTTCCACATATGTCTGTTCCATGTGCACATAAATAAAAATGCTCTCCATATTGTGATGGCATCACGCACAAAAAAAGATTGCAAACTGGGTAAAAACAGTGGTCAGTGGGGGCACTTTGAGGAGTCCTTAAAGAGTTCTGATAATCCCTGCCAGCTCTTTTCTGCAGGGTCACAACAGCACTCAACAAAAGGTGCCCACTGCTATCGCCTGCGCACAATTAACCAAAGCAGCAGCATTATTCTATTATCATAAGAATGCTGTTTGCGGAGTGTGTGTCAGGCTGATGGGGTGGGGGCTCCTTTGCATTCATGGACGGCGCACAGCGAAGCGGGGCTTTTATCTTCTCAGTTACACGCAGGCTGCTTTCATCACAACATTGAGAAACTTTTGTTAAAATAAAATAATTCATTTAGGTCATCAGATTTGATGGTCTCGAGACAACAGCTGGGCCTTGTTTGCAGGTCATGGTGTGCAACGTCACTTAAATGTTGCAGCGTTTTCCATATTTGGACCAATCAGGATTGAGGAAACTGAGAACTAAGACTGAAGAGGAGACGTTCTTCAATTTGAGGTTATCAGCATCGTTTGTTCTCGTTTCATTTCCTCACGAGTGCCTCTTTTCCCGCCCGTTTCGGGGTCAAGCGCCAAATGGCAGCAGAGGGCAGTGATCATGGAAAAGGCTGCAGCAATGCATGTTTCTGCTCTTCCTGTGAAGTGACGCTTCTTATTGACCTCCGCTGTCATCCTTCTTCATAAGGAAATCGCCAAACGAGTGAAAAATGGCTTCTAAAAGGACATCGCGGTCAATTTCCCCATTACATCAATCACAGGAGCCCCGTCTCTTGTAGGTGACATGATATTTGCCTGAAGACGATACGCTGGGTCCACTTCTGTTGAATGTTTTGGGTCAAACACGAAAGTTACACCAGCCGGAATTGTGAGGGTGTACGGGCAAGTGGGACTCAGACATCATGATAGATTTGCCTGCATTGGTCTCCCAAAGCCTGGTTCTACAAGATGAAGGAAAAAAGTCGAGGGCAGGAGTTCCCAAAACCAGGACGCAGATCTCTCCTCAGGTGGGCCATGAGGTCCAGATCAGACCCCTGACCTGAGGAGCTTAAACACTGTTGGAGAGAAGGGCAGTTAAACAAACACATGATGAAAACAAGGCATTTTTGGCAAGGTCAGAGGTCATTGTGTTGGACCTGCAGAGCAGAAGGGTGGAATTGTAACAGTCTGTTAAAGATTGATTTTTCTATACTTTAAGTGGCTGCCTGATATTACAGTATACACCTAAAATCACAACAGTTTCAACTCACAAAACCGCCCCCTGGTGGTCAATTCTGATGTCAGAAAATGATGAAACGCTAATTTTTCATCTTCAACCTGATGGTCAGGATCATGTGGCCCATAAAGTTGTGCAGTCTGTTTCCTTTCACACCTTAAACACAAACAACCGCAACAGGTACGTTTACCCACAGTTCAGTGCTTCCTTCTGGTTCAAAAGCTCCAAACAGCAGTTTATAGATGACACACGTCCACTTTCAATCATTTAATAAAAACTTGAATATAAGACCTTATTTTACAGTAAAGTATTCACTGATTTTGGTGTGAAATCCAACTCCTGTCAGACTAAATGAACTCCAAACCTAAAAAGGCATTTTCCAGACATTCCACACAGTTTGGATCAGGTAGAGACAACAGTGCGCTCGGCTGAGGGGCCCAACAAATACACTCTTCATCTTCTTATTGAACTGTAGTTGCCAGAAACACATTTATAAATATATAGGTTTTCTTTGAAATATCTCAAATATTATAAATAGAAGTTAATTAAAGGTCTGGGTATCAGGGCAAAGTGCAAAAAAAGGAAAGGGTAAGTTTAAAAAAAGTTAATATCGCAAACATCCATGAGATTCTGTTATACTTTTAGCTGCAACAGACGATAAATGTTGTACTTCTCTTATGACAAACAGGAAGTCAGGGTGGCATTTCCTAACAAAACAAAACAAAAAACACCTCATAAAGATCGTCGTTTCGATGTGAACATGAAAAAGGAAATAAGTTTTTGCGTCATGATTATATTCAGCATTAACCAGAAAAAAAAATGCGTGTAAAAATAAAAGCTTATAACGTATCTGTTGTTGACCGGATTAACTGACGAGCCAAGCATCTGTTGTAAAATAAAAACTATCCGATGGGTGAAAAAAGTCTCTTTCTGGGAAGCACTTGGAAAAGCATGACAGAAACAACTGATTATGTACAATTCACTCCTCTTTAGTGCTCAGGTGCTTCAAAATACGCAAGCAAGCCCTAAACGCTGTTAAATGCTGTTAGCGCCGCAGCGGCTGCTAAGTACCACCTTGGAACGCCAGCTCGCCATCGTCAGGTAAATCAAAATGCCCTCGCTTGCATTTTAACACCTAAAAAAATTGTCAGCTCAAGTGAAATTTGCCATTTTGGAACTGAACTGCTCAGAAAGCACAAGATTCCTCTTTAAGCTATTAGCCTGACTCTGTTATCATCTGCTAGCCAAATCTGTTTTCCAATGGAATGTTCCAATCAGGCCTTTTTTTTTTTTTTTTAATTTTTTTTAGATCGGGACCAGACAAAGACGTTGCCCAGCTGTACATTAAGTGAAGGCATTCTGATTTTACACACACACGCCTGAAGCCGGTCGGCTGTGGAAGCTAAAACAAGTTCACAAATGTCAGTTTACAAACAAGCTGAACCACAGGAGAGCAGGAATGTGGGAGCCTTCCCATGAAAACACTAACCGGGGGGGTCTGGTTTCACCAAAGTCAAATTCATTAGCATGAGAAGTACTGTTAGAAAAACAGTAATAATGCGCCTGAGTCGTCATCATCAAGTCCGACGAGACGCGAGGACAGAAAAGCCTCCAGTCATGTGATGTAAACTGATGATGTCGCTCCACATTCCCACGCGCACGCCAACAGTCTGCGTGTTCTCGGTATGCGACGTGCGCACATTCAGCAGAAAACCGATTTCATGGGTTTATTAATACGCAGATGTGGCAGAAACCATAAAATAAGCTTTTCCTTTTGAACTCTCGTGGAGGAGTGACCCCAGGCTGATAGGGTCAAAGGTGAAGGCAATACCACATTTTGAGCCATTAGCATCCGTTTGATGCTCATGGAAAAAAAAAAAACAAAAAAAAAAGACTTTGCGAAACCAGCCCGGGCTTTAGGAGACAAAAAATAGTCCGTCATCCGAGCTCGGGGGAAATTATTAATAAATACAAAATAACAACATATGTACAATTTCAATCATAATACTTTCAACTTTTTTTCCTAAATGCATTATTTTTATTTCTCCAAAAACATCTGTCGCTCAAACCTTGATGGTCAGTTAGAAAATTATTTCCAAATGATAAATTATTGTATAAAACAGTTCCAACAGCGTAGTAATAATTCCTCTTTGACGCAATTCCTCATTGAGTTGTGGTTCTAGCAACACCGAAATAACAAAGGATGCTCTTCGAATACGTTTCTTCCAAAGTGGAAACAATACATCGTTGATAACAGACTTTTTTATCTTCCCTTGTGTGAGCGGATCTGTTGGAGGATGCTCTGGAGTCAGTGAAGCTGGGGGAAGCGAAGGCACTAAGTGCACTTTGAACCTGGTCGTGCTGGAAAGAAAAGGTGGGGGAGGGATGTGGAGATACTGACTGAATAAAAAAGGTTAACAAAGATAAGACACTGGATAAAAACCAACCAAGTACAGTTGCCGTCCTTTCTCCATCATGTGGGATGTGGTAGAAAAGAGAGGTTGGGTCCTACTACGGTCGTGTCAGTAGGTCCAATCACCATCTACTCCCCAAAAATGAACTCTTCTTCCTTCTCAGCTGACCAAACACAGCAAAAACCACGAAAGCAGTCAGACGTTCGACCCGAATTGTCTCCCCGACAAGCTGTACGGCGCTGGCGGGGTTTTGAGACCACAACCACGCGCTGAAAAAAAAGCTCCAGATAGAATAAAGATATATGCTCCAGGGTTCCGAGGTCAAGTCGCCGGGCAGCGAGGCGCAACTGCGTCGCCATGAAGCCTTCTGAACGATGTGGTTGGAGCCAAAGCGGCCACGTCGGGGGTCAAATATGATCGTGTCCCAGCATTTCAGTCAGTGGTGTAACTTGGCCTGTAGGGAGAGAAGTAAAGAAATGTCTTCATATTCCAAAAGAAGCTAATTCCAATTTTAAAAAGGAATTTCGGCCGTTACCTGTCTCTGGGACTCCGGCCCTGAGGCCAGTATGCCACTGCTGTCCCGTCCATTCCCAAAGAGACTCTCCAAGCCATCTGTCCTGCTCAGTTTGCTGGCCTTCCCCTTGAACGAGGGCGGACTCCTCCTCTTCCTCCACTCTTTCCCTCCCTCATAAGTGGGTGGTGCCGGTGGCTGATGAGGAGCGGGGAAGGCGTCCCTGCGGAGCAGACAAGGTTGACAGGTTATCCTAAAACAACGACCACTGCTTTCAATCTAAAACACTTGGAAAAAAAACACACAGCTCTCACCTGGACTGTGAATTGTGGCTGTGAGACCCCTCCGCTTTGGACATCAAGCCCTCTCTGCTGCTCCATGGCCCACCCCCACTGAGTCCCCTCTTCCTGTCAGGCATCGTCCCCGTCGCCGCCCCTCCCGATCCCTGTGGCGTCGGGTGATAGCTGCTGCTGTTCCTTTTGTGATTGTCCGTGCTTGGAAACAAGTAGGAAGGAGAAAAAGCAGAGGAGCAGGAGTTGTTTTTCCTTTTCTTAGACCCCGCTATCGTGTCCGCCGCGTCCTTTGGAGGACGGCTGGCTCTGTGCGCGCCTGTGCGGGATTTGCCCAGCACGGAGACGGAGGGCGCGGGCTGAGCGGCGTCTCGGATGCTGAACACTCCGGCTGCGGACGCGGACTGAGGAAATGTGGCAGTGTAAAAGAGGGAGTTGGAGGGGGAGGAGACGGGAGTTGTGACAGAGGCGAGGGAGGGCGGAGGTTGTGAAGTGATGGGGGAGGTACCAGAGGAGGAGAGGGAGAGGAGGTTCTCAGAAGCCAAAGGCACCTTCCTGAAACAGGGAGATGAAAAAATGGATATAGATTCAGTGCATTTAAGGTTTTATACTGGACAGTTTTAATTTACATGAGCTTTATTCCACCCAGTATCTTATTTTAGAAAGTCATCTGCATCAATATCTATCAGATTTTTCCCTCTGTGCATTTTCTCAGCTTTAATTAAAAGCCTTTTTGATTGCATTTGCATATTAAGCTACACCATAAATGTCCATCAACCCCTTTCATTTGATTAGTTGGGTCTTCCTGGTTAAAAATTATTACAGTGATGCTGCACAGAGTTTGGTTTTTAGCTTGGTTGGAGGGAGGTGGGGCTTGTGCACTGTCCACAGTTGGCCACTAGAGGGCAACAAAAACACTCAAGCGTCCCCACTGGGGAACTCTCATCACTGAGCGTTGTGTGAAGGTGGATTAACATTAACGGCTGCTTGTGCACGCCTCCTTACCTCCACATCTGTGCATTGAGGTGTTTCTCCACCATGTTCTGGAGCGCCAGCCTCATCCTGTCCCATCGTCTGTCAAATACATAGTAGCCCCGACCCATGAGCCTGCTGCTGAACACACAACACTGAAATGAGGATGAGAAAAGAGAGAAAGATGATTTCATATATTTCAGTAACTGACACATTTTTTGGGTAATCACTTGTGAATTAGTACTGAAATGTAAATAAACCACTTTTTTAAGGACCATTCAGAGCTACTTTTCAGTTTGATGACAAACAGCTCTTTAAAGTTGAATGGGATTGTAAAAAAAAAAAAAAAAAAAAAAATCATATTTTGTTATAATACTGACCCCTAAAGGCTGAGGGTGATGATTTGAGCAGTGAAAGGAAGGTCTGTCACCGTCCTCTGCAGTTTCAACGTCTCCATCGTCGCTGGAAAGTCTCCCTGTGCCGTCTCCTGCTGCAGTCGCCCAGCTGTGAGTGGAGGGCTCTGGATGAGTGGATGGGCCAGGAACCGGTGCTGGAGGCACAGAGCTGAAGGTGGAGTTGGTGGGGCCTGGAACCCTGGAACAGACACAAGAAACAAAAGGAGATGGAGTACAGAAAAAAATAACAAAGCCAAAAATCTGGACTGATAAACATTATTTAAGTTCCCTTTTTAAATAAAGAATCATCAAAATGAAAGAGGAACTTCATTTCTTTTAAGTGACACTGTTACAACCGCAGGATTGTCATGGTTTTAATACTCTTCTCTTCAGAACGCTTGTTACAGCGACCCCTTGTGATGAAAACAAAAAACACCCCGTTTTCCACAATTCAGCTTAAGAGGAAAAAAAAAAAAAAAAAACTCTAGTGGAGTTAAACTACATTTAAAGAGTAAATGTATCTTGTGTTTAAAAGTCACTTTTGTCAGACTGTAAGCAAATTTTGCAGTATACATAATTAAACCTGTGGACTGCCAGTATCTGACCTGGGTATGTGCGCATTTGCCAGCCGAAGCTTCAGAGAGGACAGCAGTCGTCCGTTTGGGCAGTGAGGCTTGCTGGGACTTGCGGTCTCGTGCGATGCAACCCGCTGACTACCTCCCTCTTTCTCTGGCCCTGTCCCATTTCTCTCTTTCTCCTTGTCTTTCGCACCCTCCTTTGGCCGCCCTTTGTGTTCGGCCAGGAGGACGTCAAAGTGTTTCTTTCGGCCGGGAACAGCCCGGCGGTGCGTTAAGGAGTGAGTCTGCGGGACGCAGGAGAGATTATTGAAGCAGACAGAATCACAATTCAGGAGAGTGAAACAGCAATTCACCATCCTACAGCAAACATCAGACTAGACACGAATAAATGATGTTAATACGTGGAAAGTTTACTGCTGTGGAAGGAAACCTGGCATTCGTTATTTTACACATTCATAGAAGATCTTTACCCAAATAATCAAGACAGCTAGGCAGCTGACAGCTAAGCAGCTATAAAAAAGGCCATGAGGATAATCTACAAAAAGCTTTGAGATGAAATAAAAGTGATTATAATACACAAAAAGACTAATCAACACGGAGCTCTGAGAAACATATGCAGCAACAGGACTACTTAAGAACATGTTCAATTTTTGTGTCAAAGCTCTAATTTAGATTAAGATGGATTTTTATAATCAACTTCCGGGAAACGGGACCCTTGTTCCTCTGTTTTGATCGCAATTGCGCTTCTCTCACCATTTATTTCCCCCGACAACTAAAACCATCAGCGACCTGGCTTCAAGTTTAATTACTTTACAACCAGCTTGAAGCGATGAGCGTTGCTTGCTCGGAGTAATTAGATGGGTGTAAAATAGTTGGACCACTGAAAGAAGATGTGGCGTCATCAAACATCTATAATTACCTCATCAGGCCTGATAACGCCTCGGCGCTGTTACCGAGCATTAACTGAGAAAATTGCAGAGACGGGAGGGGAGGGGCACTGGTCGTCACAGTAACAACCGCGCTGCTAATGCAGCCCTTCTATGTTATTACCCTCACAAACAAACAGCGCCGTGAAGGAGGGGGTCAGGAAGTGCCACCGTCTCGTCCTACCTTGCAGGTGAGGGAGCGAGTGCAGGGACGTTTGGTTTCGGGGTCCTGGACTCCGCAGTGCTTGTTGGGATCGAACACCCTCCCTGTAAAACAAGAGACAGACTCAGCACACTCGACACAGCCGATTCTCCCTTTCCTTCCGGGATCTAGCCAGGGTGGAGGCTCTCCAGGAACACAACAAGCCTCGTTTGTCTCTTTTCCACAGCCGTTGGGCTTTGACGGCCGACACACACTTGGTTCAGTTCGTCTTTCAGCCGCGGTCTTCCTCACTCCATCATGGTGACATTATTAGCAATACCTCCAACTGCACAGAGATAAACTGTGCGGATCCCACAAGCTGTGACAAATCACTGTTGACAGGCTCACCGGCAGTCTGACGAGAGTCAACTGCGAGTGGCGGTCCAGGAAAAACCCCCTAAGGAGTAGAATCTGGGGAGGGAACTGCAGCCAGTCTGCTGCCGGGGCTCTGTTTAGTGTAAAGATGTTGCCTCTGTGATCCTCAGATGGTTTAGCATTCAGGCCAAAGCCTGGAAAAGTATTACACCAAACTATAGATGAAATTTAACTCTGACAATGAGTGCAAAGTCACGGTTCCTCCTCTCTGAGTCCATACAGAGTAGCAAAGGGAGAGGAATGAGACCAAAATACCACTGAAGGGGAGAGTTTTAACTATTATCCAGAGGAAATAGTAGCTAATGTTATTAAAGACGTGTAGCAGTAAAGCTGCAATCGGAACAATGTTTTTTCCACCAGTTGATTCATTTACTTGCTCAAACATTCTTGTAATATTTTACTTAAATGTACACACACAAAAATGCACTTTCAGATAAACTTGCAAGAGAAATTTGGTCGCTACAGTTGTTGACGTAGAAAAGAAACTATAGGAGGAAAAAAAAAAAACACCAGAAAAAAAGATTCGTGAAGGGAAAAAAAATAATGAGGCCGGAGGAGGAGTGTGTGAAAGAGAAGTGAAGAGGTTGAGGCAGGAGGTAGAGAGTGAGAGGATGAAGAGACACAGACGTGTGGGAGGGGGAAATCACTCAGAAAGAAACAGCTTTTTCTGGCAGCGGGAGCTTGTGAATAAGAGGGTGTAAATCGACGGCTCGGAGACGGTGAGAGGATGTCAGGGGGAGTGGAAGAGGAGGAGAAGCTGGGTCAGGACGGGCGACATCGACTACGAGGGAACCGCTCAGCGCGCTCACAACACCATGGTGGGGGAGGGGACGATCCCCACACTGACCTGAGAGCCGTTTCTGGGACCTGGAGGAGCTCTTGGTTCCGTTCTGGTGCCTCTTCTCCAGCGGTGCCGACAGCACCTGCAGAGCGCCGGTTCGGTGAGACGGCGAGGGCGACTGCGAGCCTTTCCTGTCTTGGGGGGAAGGAGAAGGCGTAGACGGCGGCTTCCTATCCAACGGAGACCGTGCCGGGCTGGGCCGCCCATTCAGAGAGGACGGGGAGGTGGTGGAACGTGGCGCAGGCGCCTCCGTGCTGCCGCGGCCGTTCAGCAGCTTCTCGCCGGAACGCTGGGATGGCGACGGGGCAAAGGATGGAGGTTTGAGGGAGGAAGGCGAGGAGTTGCTGAGGCGCACGTGTGAGGGGGAGTCGGACTGATTCAGGCAGGGCATCTTTTCCAGGCTCACGACAGGGAGAGACACGCTAAAGAGGAAACAAGGACTCAAACAGGGAAACGAGGAAACGCTGATGAAGAGCCTGCACCAACCATGTCTTGCTCCGTGCTCCCTTTGGCGGGTAGACGGCGAGCGGCGCCTTGCTGAAGCGAGAGTGAGGGTAGTCTTTGGGCACCCTGAATGCCAGCGTGTCCCCAGGACCTGGAGCCACAGTGGGGGCTAGCGCAGGCGTTTTAGGCTTCACATGGACGAGGGGGCTCCGGGAAGGGACAGGGGAGACGTGACGCTTCTCTGAAAACGAAAATAAACAAGAGCAAACATCAACCCGTTGCCTACGAGTACTGTTTAAATCTTTATTAGTGTCAACGCAGCACCATTTTCACCCCAGGGGAGACAAATCTGAGTCTTTTTAAATGGCGTTGAGTTCTGATCCAAATCAATTTTATCTATAAACTCAGTAACAGGAAGCAGAGACACATGAGGAGCAGGAGGATAGAAGCAAAGGACGGCGGCTTCCACTTACGGTTTTTGCTATGCATGTCTCTGCGGGAGGAGGGTGGGGAGGGAGCGGGGGAGGAGGGGGGTTTGTGGTCCAGGACAGTGGATCGCGCTCTGACTGTCTCACAGGGAAACTACACCCCAGCTACCTGAGGGAAAACAGAGGGATCAACATGTCAGAAAAGCCCCAGCAAACACACACGGGTGGAAAGGAAACCAAGAAAACCTCGAAAAATTTTAGCTCCAAACCCAGATCTGGGCCTAGCCGGTCTCATCTGCGAGAGGCAGCTAGGCTCAGCAGGTGCTCAAATGGAAAAACCGATGTTGTCAATTCGGAGACGAGAGCTTGCGGTTGGAGAAATTTGCAGCCTAAGGACAATAAAACTCAAACTGAAAGGAGCAGAGAGCCAAAGTTCATGTGGATGATATGTTAACAAATGCTAGAAAATGGCACTGGAAGGACAAATATGCACCCTCACGAGTGGAAAGTGTGTAAGGAGTGTCTGTGCAATGTGCAAATACACTGTATAACAGGTGTGTGTGTGTGTGTGTGTGTGTGTGTGTGTTCTGCAGCAGCGGTGACATTAATGTAAAATCCAGTCCCGTAATTTAAAAGCATGCCTCCCACCATTTAGCTGCAAGGATGGAAAACCGAGCCATAACAAGCACCTTGCACGTGTGTTTGTGCACCGCAGGTGTGTAAACAGGCCAGTAGGAAGTGAAGGCAGCTGCGTTCAGATGTGCGGGATCAAAGGGCACGGCCACTGGCCGACTAAACCCGCCGCTTTACCGCGAGCGATCATCTGCCGCAAGGGCATCTTCGCTAGCCGTCCTCCTCCGTCTGCCCGTCGTTATGGAGATGCGGAGAGGCCGGCTGGTCGCTGATTGGCTGCCAACTCGTCTGGTGGGCGGAGCTAGCACGTGATGGAGCTTTGTTTGCATCCAGAGGAACGGGGTTGCTTCTCGGTTCACTACTTCCTGCTCTCAGACGGCCGGAAAGCTCAGCATGACACGTCGCAGGTAAACGCCTCGCGGATGATTTATGACAAGAGTAAGGCCCCCACAAGTATGTGTTTATTTAAATAGGCTGGAGTGTGAAATAGTGAAAACAAGTAAATTTTAGGAAAAGCAGTAGCTCAGTGAAACCGTCGCTGACGCGCAACAGCAGCAGCAGCAGCTGGGATTTTAGTTTGACAATTAAGCTGAAGCTTCATCGGCAACAGCATCAGATTAAAGACAGACAGCGCTTCTGTGGTTAACAGCAAGTCTTTCCAACGACAGACGGCAGTCATGTGACACGAGCAAACAGCTCCAAACACTTGATCAAACCACAAGGAAGGCGGATGGTTCCTTTTCCGCCTGCCTAGGAGGCCCATTAAAGTACCATGACATGGAAATTGTGTAGGTACAGCAGCAGCACGCTCAAACATCTGCAGCGCAAACCACACGTGTCCCTCCACAGCACTGGTGCCGTCAGTTTCTCTGAGATCTTTACATCTCTGTCTGCCTTTAAAATCATTTCTTTGCAGGTTTTTATTCTGCGAGCTCATGCTGCGAGGGCTTTTTCCACGCCGTATTGTAGCTGCTGCTAACAACACGTGCTTTCTTTTGAGGAGACTTAAATACACAAATCCACTAAATGGAACGAGTCTCGCATGTAAAATGTAAATTAACCTTTACGAACACAAGCCACGGCGTGTATGAAACAGCTATCCGGCTTAAGTTGGAGCCTCTTGGTTCCACTCGCCGAAGCTTGAGCAGCAAACTAGGCATGTAAATCTCTGAGCCGCTGATCCCCCAGGCAGCCAATCAGCTCCCGCCTGTGTGCGAGTGTATGCATTCATGCATTTGTGCGTACGTAAACCTGATTCGGTGTGCAGGTCAAGCATTAACGCGCTCCCGGAGAGACGAGGCCGCTGCCATGAATAAAAAGGACCCTCGTGCGGCAATGGCGGTATTTAAAGCGGGAACCCCCTACGGCGGCGAGAAACTGGCGGCGCTCGGATGTTTTTGGTGACGCGGCGGGAATGCTCAACAATGGGAGGAAATGCATAAAACATCACGAGGCGAGGTTGTGACTCCGCAGAGGTCGGGAAATGGCGGGGGGAGAGCACAATACTTCCGATTTGACTCCAACATCAATAAACCATTATAAAAGTCTGACTTTGCGCTACCCGAAGGTAAACCTCTCTCCAGGAGCTCCCCGGAGACGCCCACAGTTGCCCACGTGCGTTTCGGATCAGTTGCTGCCGAATTAGCGCGTGACAGCGAGCGGGAGAGCTGCCAAAGACAGCGGCGGGGGGGGGGGACGGGCGGGGGAGGAGCGCCGCGGCGGGGACACAACGCCGGTGCTCGTCAGGACTCTGAAAGAGCGTGCATCACATCACAACACCGCTGACCTCTTTCTACGCAGGAACACTCCCCAGCGCTGGGGAAGGAGAGGATGTGTGCGTTCATCAGGGGCCCGTTCACGTGCCCCTAACAGTCGAGGTGGCGGCCTGCAGCCAAATGCATGTGCACGCAGCGGAGCCGCACACTCCAGAGCCGTGAATCAACCATCTGGCTGCGGTGGCCAAATCAAAACGCAGGAAATTCTAATTATTCTCCATTTGGTGAAATTGGGAAATAATCTGTGCTCGATCTTTCAGATGGTCGACGATTGTGTAAATAATTTAGCGCGTTTCAGCCTCTGCTGCTGCTGCTGCCGCCGGAGTGGAGGCCACGGTGCACGGAGGCCATGTTTAAACAGCCCCGAGGGGATGAGCTGATATTCTTCCATTAATCCGACAGGTCCTCTGCCGAGCGTGTTTGCTCGGCGTGGCTGGGATATCCCAGAATGCAGCAGGGCGCCGAGCCTTACCGTAGTGTGCCAGGATGCCTTGAGGAGTAACCACCTGATTGCAGACGTGGCAGACGACAAGACAGAAATCCTCCAGCGCAGGGAAGTGGCGGCGGTGGAGCATGTCTGGAAAAAAAGCACAAGCAGACTGGAGTCAACGCGGCTCCGCAAGGCCTCAGGGGCCGAAACGCTCGCTGTGCACGACTGGCCGTCTCATCCCAAATGTGAAGTTGGTTCAACAATCGACCCTCCAACTGTGTCAACAGGCTGTGTGTGTACACTGAAACCAATAAAATACAGCACTAACTTGTAGAAAACATCCATATTAGTGAGTCTGAATCTCATTAATGGCCAAAAAAAATCATCCAAAAGAATCTAAAATAGGATGCTTCCCTACACCGTCACCTTGGGAAAGATTATTTCTCACCTATGACCCCTCAATTCTGAGACTGCTCGTGGATTTCGCCCAATCGTTTTCCGGTCTTTTTCGCCGAGCAGGGACAGTTTGCGCTCGCTGGCAAAGACTTTACATATCACCGCTGTGAGAGGCGGGGCCAGTTGAAGATAACCAAAACACACGCGCTGGAAAATGAAAGGTTCGTCTGGGATGTGAGCGGTGACAGAGGAAGGTGGGCGACATGGCGTCACGTTAAACCGCCTCTGGTCGCGCTCAATGACGAGTCATGCACCAGACCTGGCGGACGTTCGAACGGCCTTGCACAGCTGGAGAGAGCACATTAGCAAGCTGCCTCCTGGCAGAGTTCATATCAGCCTTCAGAATGCAAAAAAAACTGAGTAAATATGTTCCCAATAACAGCTCACATCTTTACATGCATCATCACAATTATTTAGCTTAATGCACTTTTTTTTCCTCTCAGGACCTTTTCATGCAGGCTGCAATTCCATAATATTGCCATATTAGCTTGGTTTTAAGGTTGTTAGTCATTATTCAGTTACTAGTGTAGAAATATCACAAAAGCTGTAAGTTCCTGCAAATCATTCGTTCTGGAACACAATCAGATCATATTTCTGCTTAAATCTTGACTTGATTTCAGCTCTCCCGACTTTTATTCACACTCAAACACAGCACTTACTCAGGAAAGTTGAATTATATTTACGTTTTTTTCATTTAAAGCATTTAATTTCATGCTTTGAACACACCATGCTACGAGTAGGCACGCTAATTATTGCAAACCTGGACTCAAAGGTGCGGGCGCTTCGGTGTCGAGCGAGAAAACATTGCATTTGCGTAGCAACGCATTTAGAAGCGGAGCATTAATGATGTGTTTCCCTGTTTGCTTTTGAGCCTCGCGGATGTCTGTGTGCACGTGTGTATCGCTCTCAGCGGGCCTCTGGTGTCGTGTTGCCAGCAGATATGCCATTCTGGAAACACCGCTCTAGTCTGGCTCAGAGAGGAACACGAGGCAAGTGTGTGTGTGCGTGTGTGTGGGAGGGTGAAGAGGACAAAGAGGAGGAGCGTGTTCAGCAGCATTGAGACCAAGGAGAGTTTCCCCGGCTGTGCTTGCACGTCAGACGTGCGTGGGGCTTGACGCGCGTGACGCTCCGACTTTCAGGGATGACTCAAGTGTTACTGTGCAGCTCGTCTTCCTGTGGGCTATTAATACGCAGTGATTCAAAAAGGAACCCCTCTGGCCTGGCCTCGGTGGGGTCTGGGGGGAGGTCGGAGGTACCCGCTCGCTACCAGCCGCCCCACAAACCTCCTTACACAAGCGGAGGGAAGATTTTAGCATTTAAATTGTCATTTCAGTACTGGCTGATATAAATATAAACAAAGGTGTAAAGCCACATTCATACTATTCAAGGTGCAGGTGTGTGTGTGTGTGTGTGTGGTGTGTGTGTTAGGGCCAAAGTCAGTTGCCTGAGTGCTGTGATACCATTTTGAGCCCCGGTGAGCTGCAGCACGTTGCTTCTTCGTGCACATGACATATAAACAAGGCAGGACTTCCTGCTCAGACACCAAAGTAGTAAGATATAGATGCAATTATTATGCTGATCTGCAAAACCCCAACCTTCACCTTGCCATTTCATTCCCAGTTACTGCTGGACAACAAGATTGATCATAAATATTCTAAATAAAAACATGCTAGACTTCAGGAACTGATGATAGCTGCAAATGCATGCAAAGTTCTTCTAGGCTCAACACAGAGGCTAACACCCGAAAATATGCACATATAAATTAAAATATTGATTGAACACTACTTACATTTCCAACTATCTCAATATACAGCAATCTTTCGAGAAATACACTCGAGATTTCCCCTTTTCGAGCCACTATATCAGCCAATCTGATGATTTTGCATTGGAACAGTGCATAGCTAATCTGAATGTTCAACCTATAGGATGTTTTATCAGTTCGTCTATAGAGTAATGCGTGCATTCAGCATCAGTGATGCCCAATAAAGGTGCTTTCGGAGAAGGGTTTAAAAATAGATTAACCCTGGCATCGTCAAAGCGGCAGACAACCACAACAAAGCATCACCGGACCCGGAGCAGCGTTAAGTCTTTAACTTCCTCACCGTGTTTGCTGAGCTTCACGGCTTCACCGAGGCAGTAACACTCTTCGCCGCTGTTATCCAATGATGTCTCTGCGTCTAGAAAAACACAACCGAGACGGGGATTAAAACGGGACCCGCAGCAGCCTTCACGACAAAGTTTGGGGCCACGCGTGGAGCCATGCTGCTCTGACGGCTGGCTAGCGGGTTAGCATTAGCCTGCTAGCTCCCAAGCTCTTTCACGAAAGCGAGCGAAGCTGTCAAAGCTAACAAACTTACAGCTGGACAGTTCGAGGTACCATTACCGCAGGTGCTGTCAACTCTGCACTGGAACGATCGGCGTCCCTGTGGCACGCACGGCTGTTAAAATATATTTGTCGTAGTAATTTTATTTTTTTTGACAGATACTTTTGCTGCGCTTTGACAGAAACAGACGCTGCATGGTGGAGAGGGCTTACTGAACTCAATCACAGACAGTTGGACCACGCACTTCCCCACAGTTTCCCCGCGGAAACAACGCCACCACCGACGGCCGAACTTACTGTCTACAAGGCGTAATTTAGCTGCACTGACGAAGGAAGACCAGGGCTCACAGAGGAACGTATCCAGACTTGGTATTTGGCGATCCACTGTCGCCATTGCTCTTCCGTCTTGTTGCTTTGCTGAGAGTCGTCCCCCCCCCCTCCTCTCCTTCGCACGCAGCACACTAAAAACGAAAGAACGAGACATGCTAACGTCATCATCGGCGACGCTCGCGTTGCGCTCGGCTTTTTCCGGAGGATTGCGAGATTGCGCTTTAGACATCGAGTTTATTCAAAAGTTCATGTGTACTGCCAGCACAGCCTTAGTATTAATTATGCTACATAACTTATATTTCATATTTAGAAACGTAACAAAGTATTAATTTGAAATTAAATCATATCGCATCTATTTCTAAGACAAAAGTGCTATATACTACATACATCCGCTCCTAATTATCGTTAATTAATAACTATTGCTAGTTATACCCCTAAAATTTTGTAAGATTATAGCAGAGGACCCGGTGACATTTTCATCCTTTCCTCCATTACCATAACATTAATTATTCTAGCCTTTTTGTGTAAACGTCTTTTTGTCATTATATTTTTTTTTTTATTTCCCTTTAGCACTGTGTTAGATCATGTAAATCCCCGTATACATGATCTACTTGGCGACTAAAGAGAGTCTGATTCTGATGTTATTTCCCCTGACTTTTCAGTTGTCATGGTTTCCCTATGTGTTTTCCATCTGTTTTCCTCGGGCAAATGTGACCACAGAGACCTCTTCTGGCAACAAGCAACAACTGCAGATTGTATTTTGAAACGACTTTATGAAAATCAAAAGTAATGTTTTAAATGTGAAGGTCAAATAAACTTCCTTATACTCACATAAATTCGTGAATTTTGTCTTGTAGGCAGAGCCAAGAGATCCTACAAAATTGCCTGTCAGATAAGAAATAAACACTTTACAGCAAAATACTGCTCATCTTTTTTTTATTGCAAAACACAAAACAGTGGTACATTTGATCCGTGCACATCAAAGGATAAACTTCTTGAATAAAGTTTGCTAGGTTTAATGCAGAGAAATGACTGACGAGCCACAGAAATTTAAATGATTAGAGGCACATGCAATGGCAAACCATAATAAACACTTACAGTTGAGTATTAAACACACATCAGAGATGGAATGTCCTCGTAATATATTAGTGAAAAACAAAAACTGTTTGGAACACTTAGAAAAGCCTTTGGACACAAGTCACACAACCTAAAATACCTGAAATGCTGGCTGCACTCAAAGATTCTCCTGAATGGATTAAGAAGACGACTCACCATAAATTGACAGCAGCAGATAGCGCATCATGTGCAACAAAGTTGGAATGCATGTTACATTCTTGATACGTGGATTATTTTTTACAGTCTGTGGCTGCAAAGATTCAAGTTAAGGCGACTTATGGCTGATTATGTGTTGTAATTCACCATATCCACCACTAGATGGCACATGGGCGAACTAAAAGCCAGTAAAGAAGAGAGAGCCCCCCCACGTGCTTTAGATCCAAATAAAATGTCAAAATATAGAGAATAAATAATTTCTAAAGTCAGCATATTGTACTTTTGCCACATAGATAAAATCAAGATACCTTAATGCTTCAACAAACATTCTAAACAAGTTGTTTTATTACCCCAAATGTGAATTTGAAAAAAATATTTGTGGGTTGGAAGGTTGTTGGGATCTCAGAGGGAATCATTTTGGAAAATAACTTTGCTCTTCTTGGTCCAAGTACCCCATGATAGTGCTGTTCTTTTATCCAGATCACCGTTTCTTCTGTGTATAACTGTGTCCTGCACATGCGATCGCTCCTAACAATGCGTGTGTTCCGTCTGTACCTTCTTTATGCGGATTTCTGCATCTGGCACAATGTTTGGTGGCTGGTTTAGATGGGCGCCGGGACCGGCTGTCTTCCAGGTCCGGGCTGGGAGGAGAATTTCTGGGAGTGCCAGCGGGTCTCCTTGTACACAAACCAGGCATTTCCAGCCCAAACGAACATGTTGAGGAAGCCGAACACCTGGAGGGGCAACACAATTATCAAGGAAATAAGAAAAGACACCAGAATTCAGGCTTGGAGACAGAGACAAAAACATTGTCTGAGCATTGTTGCTCACAGTCTCATGACAGTTAGACTGCTGAAGGTTTATAGCAGCAAACTTTTCACCATTTATTCTATTACCAAGTTCAAAACAGCAGAAATTCAGCTGTTAGTAAAAACTGTCTCAAAAATCCCAGTTTGCCCAGTCTGTGTCCCTCTTCTCACCACAGAGATGTTGAGGGTTCGCAGGTTGGCGAACTCCGTGACCTCACAGGTGACGTTGCTCCCTCCGCACAGAGCGAGCGTGGATGAGATGCCCTCGGTGCCCGTGGCGTCCTTCACGTTCTGCAGGCCCTTGGCCCAGGCGGAGGAACACACCAGCCAGAGGAAGACCAGGCTCGCTGTGATCAGGAAGTCCTGGAAACCAGTTTGAGTTCAGCAGAAGCTACAAAAGCTGCAGACTAAAACACTTCAGCACTGTCGATACTCACAAAAATAGGTCCGAAGTCCGAGTCCTTGTAGACGTGCATGTAGCCCAAATAAACCAGCAGAGCCAGCATGCTGTAGAGGAAGCAGACGGTGGCAACGCCCACAAAGAACTCAGCCGAGGAGGCGGAGTCTCCCACCAGGTGTGTTGCTGAGACAGAACGGTTACAAATGGTGGCGTTTCCTGCAATGAGCGGGACGTCGGCTAACCTGGAGAGCAAACGAGGCAATTTAATACCATAAAATATAAAAAAAACACACAAAACTGTTGAGGTTTTTACCTGAACGGGTAGTGAAAGTTGGCGTCGAGGGTTTCGTTCCTGCCGTTGCCGCAGAGCACGGTCACGATGTTCTTCCCGCTGAATCCGCCACAGCTTCCGAAGGCAAATATAGCCGTGAGCTAAGGCAGGAAGGGAAGATGGGAAAAGGGGTGAGAAACAAAGGATTTCTTTTAGAAAAGCGCTGCAGTAATACCACTCAGCCCTTAAATTCTTCCAGGCAGGAAGCATCTGACTCAGCATGGAGGCCATGTGACTCTAATGCTCTCCTCCAAACCAACACACAGGGAATTCTTTTCGCCAGGCAGGCCCATGCCCAGCGTCACACTCTAGCAGCAACAGACCAATCAATAATTTGCAAATCTCCCAATTATATTGCCATTTAACGTCATTTAATAGTCACACCCCCTGCTGGTAGGATGTGGAATAATCTGCTTCTCTGTTTTAGATGACAGTTGGAAAGTCATCAAAAGGTTGCAAAATTATCCTTTTTATGAACGTGAGTCACTAGCTATGAGTTAATGTTGCTACTAACAAATAGCAAAGTGGGTTTACTGCTAATATATTCAATTCAATTCAATTCAATTCGATTTATATAGGTGCTTTACAGAGGCAGAAACCCAGAGCCTGAACCCCCAGGTAAGCGCAGTGGCAAGGAAAAACTCCCTTTTAACAGGAAGAAACCTTGAGCAGGACCAGGCTTACAAGGAGGAATTATCCTGCTGAAAGTCGGCTGGGTAAAGGAGAAAAAGAAGAGGCACACAGGACAGAGAGAATACAGAGAGAGAGAGGGAGAACAGATACAATCACAGAAATACAAACATATCAGACATAATATATATAACACACATATACATAATACAGCATAGCAGGTTGTTATAAAAAGAGGAACGGTATAGGCAGGTTTTAATAAAAAAGGGAACAGGGAATATAAGAACATTAAAACTGATTCATTCAGACCAGGTTCACCAAAGAAGACGTCGAATATAACAGCCTTCAATCCGACCTCTTGACTTCTACTTCAGCCTCGTCACACATACTCATGTTGCTAAAATGTGCTGACGGTAGGCTTCAGCCACAAGACTCGCTCGCGCTTACGCAGCTCTGTGCATCTACAAAAACCTCCAGGCCTCTTTCCAGATGTTTCTCCAGATGTCCCTCGCTGCCACTTCCTGCCCTTCATGCTACCTACCGCAAGAAGACGTCTCCTGGGCAGGAATGCTAGTGACGTGTCTGCACATCTTCTAAAACAGAGTTAAATGTGTTAGGAAAGCAAATGAATGTCCCAGTTTATAAAAAAAAAAAAAAAAAAAAGGCCCTGGTCCTGCCACGGTTCGGGTTTGTCTCAAGCTTCCTTCCTGTTTATATCTGTGTGGGTGATAGCATCAGTGGAGGGCTGAGTTAAGCACTTTTTAAAACCTGTAGTAGCTGCATGTTGGAGATTAATGATGGATTTTGACTCATTTTATTGATTACTGACATCTAGCTTTCTCTCCAATTCCATAATCCCACAGTTCCAGCACTTTCATTTGCACTTTCTTCATGTATGCTAATGTGAAGGGGATACATTTAAAGTGAAGCATTTAAGCGTTTACCTGTTATTTAGGTATATTGTCATGATATATCATGGGGGAGATGGTGATAAAGATAGACAGACACACACACAGCCTTGTCCCTAGTCAGATGACTAGCTGTTTTTGCTGCTCTCTCTCTCTCTGTATAAACAGAACAGCTACAGAACCATCACTGCCCCACACTGGATTCCTCTGACCCAGTTATGTGGAGCAGAGCTGCTTACCGAACTCCTCTTGTTTGTGCCAAGAGACAAAATCTGCACCACAAAAACATTCTGAACCGCGACTAAAGTAAATTATTGGTGAGGGGTGAATTAATCAATAACCCCTGATGTGGGACATGGCCAGAATCATCCGAAAGATACCGGATATACCCCAGCTTAGTGTTCTCAAAAACCCCTGTTTGCTGATGCAGAAAGAAAAATGTGGCGCAAATATTTTTAGTTTGCATCTTTTAAAGCTTCGGTTTTTCAGGGATAAACACTGGAAAAACTCACATTTGTTGATTAGTAACCAGATTGTCATTTGCGTGATCCTTTAAAGTGTAAAATGAAACTGTTGATATGTTTTAAAAGGTCATTAAAACAATTAAAGCAGTGTTATTTGGTCTTCATTTACATCATTTTGACCACTCTGACCGACAGCATACTTCGGGGGCCTTTTTTTTTTTTACCTCCACGAGGTGAAAGTAAGTGAAAATGAAAAAAAAAAAAAGAAAAAAGAAAAAAAGAAAAAGAAAATCCAGGGATCGAGGCTCGCTCCCTGCCGCCAGGTTTAGCAGAACATGAAAAACACATTGCGCTTACCCACTCCACGAGTTTGACGAAACCAAGAGGTTCCTTCAGCGGCGTAAAATTCAGCCGAAATCCGGTCATCATGATTGCCTTTAGGAGGCAAAAACCCTCAACCCGCTGAGACTGGCGTGGAGAGCGGTCCAACGGGGAGGAAAAAAATGGGAGTAGTTTGTCAGAATGACGTGGTTTCACTGAGAAAAAAAAAGAGAGAGAGAGAAATGTTTAAACTTAGTTCAACAGACTGTCCTGAAAGCAGCGTCATCTATTCTGAATCCTTCAGTCTGGTCACTTAAAATAAACATTCACGCCTTAAATTGCTTAAAAAAAACCACGGGTGAACAGTGACACTTGGGAAAAAAAAATCAACATGTTGCTGCTCAGTTTGGCGATGCGCAAAATATTCGCGCAGACAACGCGCGGAACAGAGCGTGAAATGTGCCAAATTACGCGCTGATCTCGGTCATGTGGTTTGGTTCGCGGTCATTAATGCATTAAAACACACACCCCTGCTCTAAAAGCCGTCTGTGAAGAGAACCTGCACGATTACCGACAAAGCGGCAGCGGCTCCACTGCGTCTCATTGTAACCAGGCTGGCTGGTTTTTCGGTTGGAAATGCTGCTCTGGGTAATTCCACGGGTCATGTGACTCTTAAACGAAATCGTGAATCCAGGAATAATGAAATTCACAAGAGTTTCAAATCTGAACCTGCAAGCCTAAATACCTTTCCTGCGTCTATACTGACTTTGATCACATTTATACGGACAGAAGGCATTTTAGAGGACTTCACAGGGTCAGGATTAGTCAAATACCCCCACAGACCCCCCCAACAAATTTCCATGACTTCTTGGAACTTTGTAGCAATTAACTACTACATAAACTGACTGGTGTTCCTAAATCTGACAACAGATTTTATCAAGAAAACAGGTCATACTGTTCACAAAGATGCTGAAAATATGTAAAAAATAGAAAAACATATCAACAATTTCAAATTGACAGGGTGAAATCTTTAATTATTGTGTTTTATGTTACGCTGGATCAAATATCGGCTGTGTTGGGAGAAGATTCCAGGACAATCGGTATATACGTACAAGTAAAACAACAACAACAATTAAAAAAAAAAAAGTATTCACAACTTTCATTCGTTACACGTGATGCAGTTGCACACACACACACACACACAGAGTAAAAGCTCATCAGTCACAAAACAACAGTCACTTTGTGGATCAAACTGCGTTTGGTACAAAAAAGAGAAAAAAATAAAATTTTTTCATTATCTCAAGTGTTCATCCCCTGATCCTGCCCTCGCAGCTTTCAGTCAAGATAAATTGTATGTACAAATGAGAAGGCAGTACAGCCGTTGTCGCCTGTAAATAAAAGATATCTACTCTGTGACGTTTCTGGCTTTTTTGAACTCCTTTGTAATACAAAATAACATCTCTCTGAGGCAAGACAGTATCAAAATAACTAAACCAAGTTTTACTAAAATGCACCCCTGAATTGGTGGTGGAAAAAAATGGACTTGGATTCGACAGCAGTTGGAGGCGTAAAAAGGAAAAAAAAAAAAAAAAAAACAAAGAAAAATAGAGGATTTGAGCAGGTTTGTCAAAAGTGGGAGAAGAAGCACTGATGTTTAGATGGCTAATGAAAACTAGCACCAGTGCTACAGAAAGTGGGCTTAAAAGTACAATTGATAATTTCCGGACAGGTTCTATGTGGGGATTTATTACTAAACACAAAATGCCCAAACTGTGTAATGGAGAACTGCGGGAGATGGGGGAAAAAAAACAAAAAACAGATTTCTAACTTTAATAATATCTGACTCTGTGCTCCGTGTTCTTTCAAAATAAAAGCCTGGTTAATCACTTTCCTCTATTCTTTTTCGATCAACAGGTGTGTTTGCATAAGGTATAATACACAGAACTAGGAAGAAAACTACACACTTACACAGAGATCCGAGCAATCGCACATCAGAACCTTTAACACACAGACACTGAATAACTCTCACTCAATCCAGAAAATACCTGCTTACACCAGCACAGACCACTTTTAAGAGCATTCACCTGAACAAAGACCCCGTCTGGTGTATATTTTTGGCAATTATCGCCATGAAACCTGTATGATCTGATGGAGCATTTAGGGATTAGAAGAGAAGCTGAGGGGATAACTGGTGATTTTCTGGATCGGCCTTTCCTCAGGTGAATGCTCTGTGGGTAACATAATAAGCAGATGATCATTTACAGCATATATTTTCAAGGATGCACCAATAACAAATCGAGGAGGGGTTTTACGTTATGTTTTAGCAGTAAGTATTTTAAGTTATGACGTCAAGCAGGAAAAGTTGGAAAAAAGAAGATTTGATCTCAGTTAATTATTGTTATTGGTGCATCGTTTTATATATAGATATACACGCTGCCATAGTCGTCATCCTTCACATAAAAGACAAAGCTAAGTACATTTAAACACGGTTTATTCTAAACAGTTCTGTACACACTACGAGGGGTAACATCACTGTTGTTGGCGGCGTCCGCCCCGCGTGCTGCTGACGGCAACTGGGGGGAAAAAAAAACAAACGGATATTTGTGGTTTTGGCATGAAAAAAAAAACAGCAGCCAATCACATTCTTACGTTGCTAAGTCGTCAGTGCAACATGCCAAAACTGATTTTAGGGGCAGTGGCACACGGGAGCGAACCCACGGCACATCGTCATCGTGACAGCGTTTGGAATCCGAGGGCCACTTCCTAAGACTTTTAAGGGAGTTCTTTTTTGTTTATTTTATTGGGAAGGAAGGGAATCTATTCGCAGTGCACGCTACCTCCGTCTCCTGAAGCAGTGTCGTTGGAGGCCAAATGGTGAGCAGTTAAGGGAACGGGGGAATGGGTAGTGTTGGGGATCCAGTCGGTGGGGGCTGGCGAGCGCTGCGTTCACAGCTCCTGAAGCTCGCTTTCTTTCAGCTTGGCATTGTCTCTGACTTCGTCAAACGTGTACGTCTTCACAATCTTCCCGTTCTGAAACACGGTGTGCAGCAGGTCCTGGAGGTGAGCAGAGACAGGAATGAGGCCAGACGCTCACGCCGGCGCCTTTCTGTGGACTGAACCTTAAACTCACCGCGCCGTACTCCTCCAGGTCGCCCTTGCCCTCCTCCAGTGTGACAAAGTCTCCGCTCTGTGTCCGGTGCAGGGACAGGCGGCCTTTCTTGGACCTCTTGTTGGGGTCTGCCACTGGGTCCTTGAACACATTCACCTTTTTTCCAGGACCCAAACAGAAACAATACATGAAACAGAATCAGCTGCAGATGCTATAAAAGTATCTGAAGTAAACATTAAGCTAACCCCGAGTCCATTTGTGACCACGTAGCTACATTTGAAGGAGCAGTTTAACAGATCTCTTGTTAATTTCTGCAGCAAAGCCCCTCCAGAACCAAAGGCGATGTTCTCAATGGACCACTTGTGTTCCTTCATACCCTCCACGATCTAAGGACAAACACAGCACATAAACATGTACTGAGCGTTCAAACTGATGCAGCCAGCGATAAATAGAGCAAATCTATACCTCCTGCAGTGTGTTGATGTCAACTCCATCCCCTTGTATGACTCTGATGTAAGGAGGTAGAACCTTATAACCTTTTGAGTTTTCCACTGGTATAAACTTCTTACCCAGTATTTCCAAAACCTGACAGAACAGAGAAAAGTTAGTGCTCCCACTCGTTTTAGGAATCAGTCTGCGATAAGTCCTCGATGCGCACCTTCAAAACAGTATCGAGGGGGTTCCCGGAATCTGGTCGAACCACCAGAGGGGCGTCAGCACTGCGCGTCTCTATCAGGCTCCGCAAGTCTTCGCCCCAGATCTTCTCACAGGCGTTGTAGATGTCGTAGCTGTCGCTGACCACCGACACGGGCACGCTGGGGAACTGCTTGACGATGTGCTCGAAGGCGTCTTTCTCATGGTCCTTTCCCCACGCTGTGATAGTGCTGCAGGAAAAAAAAAAACAAAACTGCTCAGTGAGAAAGAAAGATGGACATAAATGTACTAAAGGACTCACGAGTGAAGTGAAAGTGAAAAGAATAAAAGAAAGCAAAAGTTGCAGGTCAGTAATGAAACGATGCAAACAATGTCCACAAGGGGGCAGCATACACTAGGTTATAATCAAGGATCGTAGAACGTTTCAGTATTACCATACATTATACATTACATAACAACGGGATAAAGAGATAAGAGATACTAAAATGCTCAATCTACGGTCTGGTATTCAGGCCATATTTTCAGTCACATTCATAAGAAACAAACAGTGACACACCCTTCGTTTATAATTTCTGGTGTCAAACCGGAAGGGGAAATGGATATTATATAACCATTGCTATGGCGCCAGCCGACAATGCACCGGCACAGGGATCAGCGGTGCGTTGGAGCAGCAGTAATATGACAGAAAGTGTGTCAGGCTACAGGATAAGTGCATCATGATGGAAACGGTTTAAACAGCCATAAAACTGCGGCAACTGAGTTTCTTTACCTGTGCTCAGCAGCCGGCAGCGAGAAGCCTGGCACAGGATCTTTGGTGCCGTAGAATTTCTTAATGACTCCGATTCCGGCGACTGTGTCTGTCCCCTTGAAGTTGACCAAATGGGCAGACGCCCCGATACCCGCCGTCTGCAAAAACAAGATGTGCAAAAAGACTGAGCAGTCAGTACGTCAGTTACCGACCTGCTTAGATTTCCTGCGCTAAGAGCAGGATGCATTCTACAGTACCTCTTGTGAGGAGACCCCCCTGTAGCCAAAATCATGCAGCTTGTATTCCAGGCCCTCCAGGCTCCCAGAGGTCTCCAGGAGGTACTGAGCAAGGATCTTCTTCTGCTCTCTGGAGTTTGTGGCTACAGTGATGGGGTACCAGATCTGTACCAGAATGGTCTGATGGAGGAAGAACAGCTCAGTTCAGGCTCAGCCTGGAGTTCCACAAGGTTTTGTACTGGCATTTCTACCGTTCACCATCCATTTAATTCTGTTAGGTAATAAACAAATTCTTGACCAGCGAATTAGTGCTCCAAACAGCTTTCCCTGTTTGATTGGGTCTAAACCTCAGAGCTAACAGGCTGAGAGAGGACTCAGAACGATGGGGGCTGCTTATTCACACAAGGAAAACACACAGGGAAAAATACATTCCTCAATACCTCGTGTCAACTCTGGATCACTGATTCACATTCACTCAATATGAAAACAAGAGGCTTATCTGCCCTCCACACTACCTGGGAAATCTTTTGAAAGTGCCCTATCAGAGTAAATATATAGTGTGTGTGCGCAAAAATAAAAGTGAAAATGTATAAATGTTTAGCACAACCCAGTTAAGAGGGTTCAAGGTATTAAGATGGTCAGGGAACAAGAGCCTGTAGTTCCTGATGGTGTGCAGTTTTCAACCATTATCCCTGAACAGTCGGTCACATGTCTGCTGAGACTAATCACAATCTAAAGCCTCATGTGACCCTCCACCCAAAGTTAGGCGTTTACTTTAAGATCTGGAACTACATTTTAAAACTATTAAATGTGCATTTTTGCATGATTCAATAATGTCTAAATGATGACTGACTGGATCATTAGCATGTAAACTTTATGTACATGATAATGCTTCTAATTATGCTGCAGTGTAGTCCAAACAGAGGACACGTGCGGTGGCAGCTTAATTTTCCCACAATCTCTGAGAACAAAATGGAGGGAGAACACCTAGAAATGGCAAAAACCAAAAATAAAGCCTGCGATCAGTAATAAGGGAGACATTATTGGGGATAAAGCCCAACCCTGAGGACACGAAGGTGACCCCCAGAGCTAAATTTACTAAGTTTTACAGGACAGATTGTGAATATTGTTGCTTTTAGGTGCCTTATTTAGCATTAGCAACTGTATGTTGAGGAAGTCTTAGAGCTTTATGTTTTGAGTATTAAGGAAAAAATGCTTTTGCAAAACATGCTGAGATGCTATTCAAGGTAGAGGCTGGATACTTTGGACACGAGATGAAGAGGAGCACGAGTCAAAGAGGACAGCCCGAGAGGGAGATAAGAGTACAAATGTGACTGCATGGTTCATTAACTCAGATTTGCAGAGTCACTGCAGGTGGTGCATTCATGCAGCATGAAGTTGATGAGGTCTTGAGAAAAACACAGAGTGCATCCACACAGTGTCAGAGGCAGCGTGCAAAAAGCTGGATTTGACAACAACCGTTCTTGTTTAAGATCAGATTAGATATTAACACTTCATTATAAACAAGAAAAAACAAAAACACACCCACAAATATTAGAAACAAAACTGTGACCATGAACATAATTTACGTCTTTGGCTAATCTGCTTTCGCTTGCGTTTCCTGACTCGCCGCTGAGCCTTTGGGAGAAGGCTGGGACGCCAACTAAACAAACTTACCTCCACCCAGTTGGTGAGCCAATAGCATTCGGGATCTGTGCTCTCCACTGTGAACAAAACATTGCCCCGAGGAATGACGCTCCCCTCTGGCACCGCCTTGATTTCAATGGGCAGGTGCCCGTTGTATTTCTGTAAACAAAGTGACACGGTGGTCTAAACTTAGATGACTTCAAGAGATCAGGATCGCATGCAGGGGTTTCTAGGAGGACATCTTTAAATATGCGTCAAGTCCTCTTCTTCCTCTGATATAAGCTGCTTTGAAAGCCTCTTTGGCTGTTTTCCATAACCTCTTACCTCTAGAATGTACGTCCAGCCCTTCTCATTGAAAACATCATCCTGAAAGTGCTCTCTGTACACGTCCTTAGCCTCCTGGATCTTCTCTGGGGTCACTACCTTTCCTGGAGAAGACGAACAAGGATGCGGAGGCGAAATGAGGTACAGACAACGACATCAGACCGGTGTGCATTAATAATAAAGCAAGCAGTGAAATGATATTCTCCACCACACAATTAAATCAAGAAGCATCCTGTGGAGTCTGAAAAGCATCTTTGTCTGCAGAAAAAAAACAACAGGCTGTGTTTTAGACTGTTGAATAGCAAAGCAGGACATGAACATAGATGCATAAATACATGATTTGAAGTGCTCAGAAAGGACCAGATGTGAGCAAACTGGCTGGCCTGGATGTAGGAACATAACAACATGTGTTCCAGTAAGAAAAGTTCTGCAGGGGATGTGTCTGGAAAGGCTCTCTTGGTTGACCACAAAAAAAAAAAAAACCCAAAATTTAATTGCTTGTAGACTGTTGTGCAATTTAAACATGCAAAGTAACGCTGTTAATTAGTAAGCTGACGGGGACCAGATGGTTGCTACCTTTGGACAGGCCAGAGCTCTTTCCCCTCTAATCTTTTTGCTAAACCAATGAGCTGACAATGTTGATGTTGTGAAAGTTTTGGAATTAGCGGAACTTTTTTTCCCTTCAGGACACAAAAAATTAACCCCCTTTTTATTATTTTCTAAATAAAACATGCTGAATCATTGTTTCCTTTTTAACTTGTCTGCCTGAAACACTCACTTAAACTGGCAGATGATTAAACATGACTCCGAAGCTCTAAGCGCTCATTTTTGCTTCAGTAAGTTGGAGGATCAAGAATGTCTGAGCATCTCTAATAGCCGGCTTAGCCGCTGAGCTCCGAGGGACGCTCGCTGCAGACAGCTGCTGGTAAAAAAGCAGCTGTGCTTTTGTCTTCTCCCTCTGTTCTCTGTGACCAATCCTCTCCCCTGCACCTCTGCTCCTGAGACCGTGAAATCTTCTTAAAAGACAGGAAGAAGACAGTTTCTTTAAACTGGCTTCATCCCTTTCAACGGAACCGCAGTGCGTTTATTCTACCGAGTAAATTAAGACAATGGGTGTATTATATTTGTCTCCTTTCAGTTTTCTAATCCTAAAATCTCTCTCGCAGCGGAGGAGGACGAGCACGTTCACAGACATGAACTAAAAATGAGTCTGAAATTGCGTTACTACGTAATGCAAATGCTGGAAAGTACCCTCGGATCAAAAACATATGCATTTACACAAACATACGACGTCAAGAACCTCTTCGGGCTGCAAAGTCCAATCAGAAGCTCCGACTGGATCACAGGTGGACGCAGCATCACCGTCAACTGGAGCGACTCAGTTTGAGCAGAGACGTACCTTTAAGGTATTTGTGCAGGATGTACTGAAGGCCGTAGAAGACGGTTTTGTCGTACTTGACTTTCCGGCTCTTGCTGGGGTCCGTCCTCTTCTCCCTGCACTCAAAGTAGGAGTAGACTTTACTCGTGTTGGGGGGGTACTGCTTGTAATGGGTCACCTGCAGACAGAGAGCCGGGCAGATGTCAATTTGTGGGATAGTGTTGCATTTCCTAACAGTCGGATAAAATCTATCAATGTTTCCTTGGAAATCACCTTGTTTGTGTGAAAAACACCATTGACAGAAACAAGATCAAACTCGGTTACTGGTCACTTTCAGTTATTTCACTCACAATTACGGGTTTTAACTGACGATAAAAGACTTGCTGAGGAAGGTCGCTGACACAAGCAGGTAAAAGTACACACACGCAAACGATAATCTATGAGTCACTTTCGTGAGAATTCTGATAGAAAAGAAAGTTGTAAATTAGTCAAAGATACAGGGATCGTGACAGACATGATTGTAGTGGGAAACACATCGTCTCGGGGGCATCAGGTCTGGAGAACATGCTATTAAAATTATGTAGACGTGGGGGTCAAATTGGTTCTGTTCTGACAGTGAGGAGGAGGAGGAGGAGAGGTGGAGAGACAAATGTCAAAGAACTACTCGGTTTCTTTGACCTCCCTCTGTCCTTTCGATGACTTAAAATAGAGCCAAGGCTCACGACACGGCACGAGGGCTGACCACGTGAGTGTGGATGCCCATGTATACACATCAACGGTTCGGTCTAAGAGGAATTAAAGCAGGCCTCCTGATTCTTCTTTTTTGTTTTGTTTTTTTTTTATAGAGACCCCATTTTGCCATTCATTCCATTATTCCATTAGATGCTGATGGAATTCAGGTGAAATTTCTGGGGATTCACAATGAAACAGCAGAAAACAAAATACCCCAAGAGGTACATGGCTGATTAAACCTACTTTAACGTCAAGTGTTCTTTTTAAAGAGATTAAATTCCTATTTTTAAGCCCATTAGGAGGTAAATGTATTCAGAGAGAGCCTTCTGAAAATCCTGAGTCGACTGAAACAAGAACCAATTTGGTTACGTCAAGGTCATATTATGTATACATTAAACAGATATTCAACAAACTTCAGTTTTGTTTACCAAAATGCTGATGGTAAAATAATTTAATCCCATTTCCATTCTAATCATTTAAGATTATTCGAGTATGAATAAAAATAAAGATTTGAGGCAGTTTAATGTCATCTTTGACCTCCCGACAGCTAGAGGGCGACATTGCATTTCAACGGCTGCTGTTTTAACCTTTCACTTCAATGTCACAACACTGATGTGATCACACATGTATATGTATGTGCTGCTGCCTACAGGTCTAAACCATGTGCTGAGTCATGATCTCTATGACGACAGTGATCATTGACCAATAATCTGCCACAAGGTGACCTAAATGTTTGTGATTTTTAACACAAAGCTATCTCAAAGGCAGCCTTTTCAGGCCCCGAGAACCAGCTTCGCCTCCCATACTGTCAAAACAGCGATCAACTTTTACCAACCTATTCTCTAGTTATCAGGATTATTACATTATTGCCCCACATGAATTCAGATATCGCTATCCTCCATGTTGAACAATGTACGTCCAAATCCTGAGTCAACAAAGATGTTGTGACATTTGATATGAGACTGCTCAGAAATGAATGGAGGCCCAGCTGACCATTTATTCATCTTTGTGTGGGTGAACTGGCAGCACAAAAAGAGACAACAGTTACAAAAGTAATTTTAAACAGGTGCAGCGCCTCTAACAAAGACACTTTGAGCATGTTTTTGAAAAGTGTTGTCCGAAACCTCTTTTTTAACAACCTGTGCTGCTTCTCTTGGGTCAGGTCGAAGCCAACAGAAAACCCATTTAGCTCGGTTTTCCCTTAGTCACACCCAGCATCTAGTAGTTCTCAGAGCTACTTCCTCTGTGAAAAAGTGAGAAGTGGATTAAAGGCCTTTTGAGAAACTCCACAAGAACTTTTGTTGAGTAACACAAAGGGAGGAATAAGTGGATTGTTCTTTCCCCCATGTATAATAAGAAAGATTAACGCAAATCAACATAATACAAAGTGCAAAAAAGACTACCAATTAAGTATCAATGGCTTTGGAGACTACACAGGATGTTGATGCAACCCTTCCATGCTAAATTTAACTATCGTAATGTTAGTCTTCTTTCAATTGGTGATGTCTGACTGTGGTCTTTATATGGACAGGTTATCTGAAAATCAACAACAAAAAGATAATTCCTTCCATAAACACGCAGTATCATTTGGATTTCACTTGTTGGTTCATGCCTGCAGCAACTGGACGACCTCATCCCGAATACTAAAAGTTTTAACGCAATCTCACGCATCTGTCCCATCATCATCACCACAACGGCTGTCTCATGACTGATGGATCTGGAAACTGGCCTGGTGGTCGTCCCTGTCGCTACGTGCAACAATGCACGCCTTGCGTTTACAGGTTACATTGAGAAATTAAAGAAAAAAAAAAAACCCTACGGGGATATTAAATCAGTCATTACTGGGTAAACCAGGCAGTAATATCAATAACAATATCGCCCCGAGCGTCCGTGTTGTGCGAGGACAGGAGTTAAGTTCAGATGACACGGATCAGAAGGTGAACACCCCCTTTAGTCTCTAACTTTCAGTTTTGAATTCCCGTAACTATCAACGCATGGTACGCTGACGCTGGAGTTAACCAGAGGTCTACCACGCTGGACCATAGTCTTAAGAGACTTTGTTCGTGTGGAGCATCACCGTGAAATTCGCGCACAGCGAGTCGCTAGCTTGTGGCTAATAGTAGCTTCTTTATTATCAATCCCCCCTCTGTTTCCCTTCTGCGCTCAATGTGGGCTAGCGGCTAGCTTATTCAGCTAGCAAACCAATGCGACTAGCAAAGTCCAGAGAACACCGGCTCTTCTATAAAAACGTCAGAGGTGGAAGTTAGCGCCTGCAAGGATGCTCGCTTGTTAAATTTGGTACTCCGTCTCTGCTTTTTCAGCCCTCTCTTCCTCTTCCTCCTACCCATTCGGCCTGCTGAAACCGGTGTCAGACCAGTGCAATGAGATGGCCTTGAAACCGGTGATTGAACCACCTTCATTAATTTCCATCTACCAGCCACTACTGTCGGCCTAAGCTAGTTCCCCCGGAGATAGCATTTGTACTCTACCTTGTAAGAATCGGTCGCTAGCAGTATGTTGAAATCAGCGTCTCTGTGCTCCATCTTCCCCCCTCGGTTGTGAGTCAGTCACAGCTGTCAGTGTTGTGTTGCGCGCCGTGCTGCCGGAGACTCCAGCCTGATAGTGTGGCTCCACCGGGGGAAGGACGAACGTAGAGAATGAGGCGGGGAAGGGGCGGGTTAATGACGCCACAAAATATTCGGTAAATTTCGACGATTTCCGTCTTGACCAGACGATCCTATTCAATAAGACTGTCTATAGTTAGTATGATGATCTACACCAACCAAGACGCATATTATTTTTATTTTTTTTTAAGATTAGAACGAGGTTCCGTGAGTTTAACTATCACATTTTCTTGAAAGAAATTTTGGAGATTGTGAAAGAAGATGTAGTAAGGAAAAATTACTGTCCTAAAATTTGCAAGTTGCTGTCAACAACTGGATCTGTTTTTAATTAAATTAATACTTTATAATTACATTGTTGTGTCACTATTACGGAATGTAAGTTTATGAATATTTTTCAAATTAATATTATTGTGATTCTGTATTTCCAAGTGTGAACTTTTTTTCTTTTAACATTTATTTGCAATATGGAAACGTCCTTTCCATAATGCCATGATACTTACCTTAGAACAAATCTAAATGTAACTCAATGAAGCAAACAACAGGGAGCTGTGTTCTTCTTTATAGGCATAATTAAACATGGGAGAGGAAAAAAAACTGGTGAAAAGTGACGCTGAGGTGTCTGAATGTCCTCACGCCATCACCGGGGAAGTGAGACATTCCAGTCCGCTGGAGTGACGGTTTGCTCGGCCTATTATAGCGAGTCATTCGGTGATTCCATAAGTTGGGAGGAGCCAACTGAGAGAGAAACTTGTTGTTTTTGCACGTCAATAGTCGATTCTGGATTTAAAGAAGGAAGTTAAAAAGTCAGTGCGCTGCTATCATTCAAGTACCCAAACGCAACACGCGTAAACTTTCGGTCACATGATGCCTTCACGGACAGCGACTGGCAGGTGCTGCTTCTCTCCGGCGGAACTTAACAACCCAGAGCTTTACTAAAGTAAAAGAGGGAGAAGACTGGATCCCCATGTTTAAGTTAAAGCTCAGGTTTGACCTGCACAGGGACGTGGTATCTGACATCCTCAGGAAGGAAGCATCGGTCTGCAGGGTGAAAGGTGAGGCGTTCAGGTGACGACCGTCAGCAGATTTATCCTGCATTCTAGCATGCGCCCTACAGTTTTATGATTTCTACAGAACCTTGCTGGATTATAAACGCTGTATACATTTATAAAGGTGTATAGTACTCGGTAAATAGACAAAATAATCGCTGTTATCTGTGCTTTTACAGTTTACAATCACGCATTCTAAATCCCAGTATGTGTATCTACGACCAGTAGGTGGCGCTTTGAGCTTTCTGATAAATGAAAAGCTTTAACGAGGACATTTTAAAACTACAGCAGCAAAAATCCATTAATGTATAAACATACACCCAAATTATATAATCGATGAGTAATTATAGATTTTTATGGACAATTTTAGTACCAGATGTTCTTTCGAACATCTGTGGCGTTGTATTTAATAATACATGTATATATTTTTTTTGTTTGTTTTTTTCTTGTCTTTTTTATTCAAAATTGGGATACATATCGGGTTGTGTGTAATACAAACAGAAAAAAAAACTACTTTGATATTAAACATGCTACGTCTGCAGAGTACTGTGGAAAGGTGGATGCTTGCATCGTCAACATTGAGAAAGATGGAAGCATTCTTTTCTCTTGGGAGGTAAGATTGTGATGATTTCAGGACTTGTGTTACTCGTGTTCAGTGTGTTCCCTCCAATCTTCAACTATTCAGGTCTTTTTTAGCGTAGCTGTGTTGGTACCACATCTTTTTTTCTGTCACTCTTCGACATAAAAGATGCAGGATGTATGTGTTTGTATTTTGGTGTTTTGTCCGAAACACTTAAATTGATGATGCTTTCATACATCGTGATAGGGATGCCATTAAATAACCCAATATATATCCCCTCATCTATAATTCTGCTTTCATATTTGATTTACTTTTTGGAAATGTCTGTGTACTTCCTGGAATTCCAATTGACGTTCTGTCTGGTGAAGCCTCTCAGTGCCGCATACATTTTTAATGATGGTGGTGCCACAGTCTGTGGGTTTGGGAGGTTATAGACAGCCTGAAAGGGAGCATCATCTATATTCGGTGAATTTTCTTCCTTTTTATGTCTGCCTGGATCTGCTCAGGTAAAAGAGTGAACCTGAGAAGCTTCTAAATCCCCATGTGACAAAATAATAACAGGTAGATTGCTGTGAAATGGATAAATGGTGAGGTCCCACAGGGTTAAAAGGTCAAGTGCAGTGCTCAGGTAAGTGTTGACGAGGCTTTGAAGGCATTATTAATGGAATTTATTCTGATAGGGGGCAGCAGGGACCACCAGGATTGGGAAATATGACCCCAACACTAAGAAGAACAAGGTAAGGCGTGTGTCCGGTGTCTCCTTCCCTTCAGGGCTGCAGAGTGTGTGTGTGCTGGTGTGTGTTTTCAGTTCCGTGGTGTCTCTCCACCAGCTCCTGTACACGTTTGACAAGCAGGTGTGTGTGAGTAGCTGCTCCCTCAACAAGGAGGAGACTCTGTTGGGTGAGTTTGAGCCCGACCCTGCCGATGTTTCACCGTAAATACGTGAAATATTCCATCTTTTCTTCTTTTCTCAGCCATCAGCTTGACACAAAACACCAGAGCAGAGGAGCGCCTCAACCCAAGTAACGGCCGCGCTTGTGCTCTCCCTTTAGGAAGCATTTCAGTCTCCTCTGACTCGTTTCTCTTCCTGCCGTAGTATCCAAGTGTCTGACCCTGCTGATCGAGATCCATCCCATCAACAACACTAAAGTCCTCAAGGCGGTGGACTGCAGGGTGAAAGTGCAGGTAGATCCTGCTGTACTAGTTACTTTAAGAGTTACTTTTCTACAAAACACAGAACCCCTCCAAATTACAATGAAGAATCTGGGAGAAAAGAAGTCAGATACTGAATGAATGGCCCTAAACTTCTCCTGTAGGACACCCACTGCTAAATATTCATCTAATGATCATGTTTCTAGTTCCTTCATTCAGAAACTGACAGGAGATCAGTGCTTGAGAGTCACCTGCTGCTGCTGACGGAGGACGGATGTGAGTTCAGCCCCTTTACTTCTTAAGATGACCACAAACCAGATAGTTTTGGTTGATGAGCAACATTTCTGAAGCGCTCTGTGGGCGGTTGCAGACGCTGACCTCTACCACGTTCTGCTGACGAGACAAGAAGGTTACAGAGTGGTGAGTTGGGCCGCTCTCGGCAGAGCTGCCTGCTAAGATTTGCATCTCGAACTCACTGACCGTGTCTCCGTGAACCAGGTGATGTCCAACCCCGAGCACCTGTCCAGGACGGTGGAGAGGGTGGTGGAGGACTTCTGCTGGATCCAGTGGGACGGACGCACGCAGAGGCTCTACTACCTGACCTGTGCCGCTCCGCACACGCAGGCAAGTACCTGGCACGGTGGGTTAGACTCAAGATCGGACAGAGCGTGTGACCACAAACGTCTCATGCAGGACAAGTTCCTGCTGCGATGCGTTCAGTTTCACCTCCACCATCACTGGGAAACTGCGGTGAGTCAATTCTCTGTCTCTGAGTTTGATTTTTATTTTTGTCGTTACCTGATAAAAACGCATATTTTTATGACCTGCAGTTGGAACTTCCATTAGAGATGCCTGCTAATCCGTTCCGGACTGTCAAGTAAGACGGAGAATGAATTTAGAAATACAGCTGTGTCAGCAGGTCTCTAAACGCCTCACTGATGTCAGCTGCCACGCACTGGCGACCGCTTAGGTAGCCTCACAGCTAACCGGGATTGTCGCTTTTGTGTGCACGGAACAGGTTCATCAATCTGGGCTTCGACCGCTTTCACGCGGACAAACCCGGGTGCGAGCCGGTCAGGATGGAAGTGTTCACGAGCAGAATAGGTAACACCCGAACAAGCTGCCACACTCAGACATACATGCCCTCAGTCCTGATCCGGGACTAATTCTCCATATCTGTGTTCTTTTGCATCCTTTTTTGGGGAAACAGAAAGTAAGTCCGCTCCTCAAAACCTGTATTTACTCACAAATGAGGGTTGAAAATGAAAAAGAATCGAGCGCAGAAAATCAAGTCTGATTCATTGGTCGATATCTGGGGTCTAATGTGGGGTCGGTGCGTTTACGTGCACGTACGATCCGCAGGCACCCGGCGCTGACTTGCCTTTTTTCTGTCCTCTCTCAGGAAGCATGTGTGTGTGCTACAGCCAGCTGCTGCGAGACAAACCGGAACTGGCGTACACGGTGGTCCTTGTTCACAAAGGTACGCAGGGTCGCGTCGGCGGATGAATCCCTCTGTTTTCAGCCCCTTTACTCCCTGCTTCTTCCTTTAGACTGCAGTAAGACATTCAGAGTGAGTTTGGGCCAGTCCCAGCTGACAGCCACGCAGCTCCACCCAGTCTTCATCCCCACAGGTCGCACACACACACACACACACACACACTCACACACACCTTAACACAGCTACAGTGTCTCTGATCAGTGACGCTGATGCTTCCATATGCAGGTTACTACATCCTGGTGTACCTGCAGGGACACTTCCTTCATTGTGTCAACACCAGGCAGCAGGAGATGCTCTGCTACTCTCTCTTTCTCTCAGGTAAGCCCTTTCTTTGGGAGGAAAACACACTTTTGGAATCTTGATAAGTTGAGCTAAAGTTCTCCCTAACTGACTCGACAAACCTCTAGGCGCCGACGCGGACTTGGACCTGCGCTGTCACCCCGCCGACATCGTGGTGCTGCACGCGGAGGACGAGTCTGTCTGCGGCGTGCTGGACCTGACCAGTGGGAGGATCCAGGTCGCTGAGGTCGACCCAGAGTTCCTGCTGCAGATCCTGCAGTCAGATGCTCCCTCCAGGTGAGTGTGTTTTAAATGATCAGATTCACCCATCCGTGCACATACATCATAATAATGTCATTTCTTGTGTGCCCCCCCCACCCCCCCGGCCAAGGTGTCCCGGCGGTTATAGTGACTCTCAGCGCCTGGCTGCCCTCCACTGCCTGCAGGTCTACCTGGGAAACGACCCCAAGCTGGAGTTAAAGGTGCAGGAATGCTGTGTGTTGATTTTGTTGTCATCTGCAGTTCCCTCATTGATCCAACAGGTGTCAGGCTTGAGCTGAAAGGTAGAAAGAAAGAGAGAATGCCAAGTAGGTGGAACTCAAACAACGACTGAAAGAACGACACTTAATTTCTCCTTTTGAGCTCAGTGCTGAAAATGAGTCTGTTAGAACTTAAATTAAGACGTCTCATCTGCACTGGAGGATTGTAAATTTTTTCTTTCGCGGTTAAATGAGTCACCGGCTTCATTAGTGCAGCTAGCAGCAGGAAATTGAACACCACATATAATTTCTGTGTTCTTAATGGGGTCTGCTGCAAAAAAAGGTGGCTACAATAAAGGTGACTGCCTGTTAATACTGTATTTTTTTTTAACTTTGCTCACAGCTGTTTCAATTATACAAGAGCACGGCCCGAATGAGCTCTAATTTTGCCTCATTTTCTTCTTGATATAAATGTTCAGCAGTGTCTGTTTCTTTGGACACCATCTGGCCTCAAATTGACTTTGGCAAACAGCAGGAAAAAGTTCTCCCTGTTGCTCTGGTAGCGAAAAATTTGTTTTTTTTTACGTCTTGGGAATGTGAATGTCAGACATCAAAGCAAAGCCGTCCAGATCGAATGCACCATAAGCTAACCGAGATTAGAATAGCATTAAATTTCTTATTTAAACATCAAGACAGTGTTAATTGTAAACTTCATAATCAGGCTAATGGATCATTTAAAGATTAAATAAAAGATATTTAAGATGAAAAAGCCAAAGCCAATAAGATGAAATCTCATCAATGAAACCTTAAGAAAAAGCGGGACGTTTTATGGCGGCCATGTGGCCTTCCATATCACCGTGACACTGTGTCCTTTGTGTCTCCCCCTGATCTCCAGATCATCGAGTGGCTGTGCGACAGCGTGAACACCTTCAGCTCCTTTGATCAGATCCAGGAGTTTATTCTAGGTCAGTTCCAGCTCAGAAACGGGGGCACACGGTTCCCCCATATACCCTCACTTCTTCCTCTTCTTCAGCTGGATGCTTCCTTGCTGCTCTGTCTTATCTCCTTTGAAAAACTTGGTTACTTTTGCTAACTTGGAAACTTCCTGACAGCAGACAGACAACATATTTTCATAGGTCACAGCAGTCTGTGTCATACCGATTGATTGTAGAGCCTCTTTTCTCATAAAATAGGTAATATTCATGTCAATATTTAGATCTCTTGGCACTTCTGTGATGATCCCAGTGTTCATTTATCAGAGCAGAACTTGTTTCGCATCTCGCCAGGGAGTTTGATATTCTTTCCAGTGGGTTTGTTTACGTCCAGTGAGCCCAGTCAGGGTTCCGCTCAGGATCCCAGCAGGGGGTCGGCCATTATCGACGTTCGCAAGTTCACCACCTGGAAACCAGAGGCTGTTCCAGGCAACAATCCAGGCACTTGTCTGAGGAACAGGAAGAGCGACAGTGTGACTTCAAAACAAATGTGAAGTGGCGTTTACGCCTGAATTCTTCAGCCCGAAAGATTTTAGTCTTGAATTGATTTTTCACTTTTAACCTAAAGTGACAGTAAACACAAGCTTATGTGCATGTCTTTTTAAGTATTAACAAGAAGATAGCAGTTTTAATCAGGTTTTGATTAAATAAAAGCTTTAATTTCTCTCTCTCACACACACACACACAGCTTCTTTGTACAGAATTAGCTATGAGAAGTCTCTTGGCCTGGATAAAGTCCTCCCTTACTCGTCTGTCTTCAACAAGAAGGTAACACACACGCACACACACGCACACCTCTCAAGGCCTTTAGGCTCCTCCCATTGTCTTCCGTTACCTGCACACCTCAACCCCCTAACCTAGTCCACTAAAGTTGTTGGACTGAAACACACAGGTCATGTTTTTTGTGATTTAGGAGGTTCCGTCGTGCCTGCTGGAGATCCCTGGTGTGCTGTGTATCACCGAGTTACACCTTGAACCCCAGTTCAAAGGAAAGGTAACGCGTTTGTCTCCTCATGTCAAAGCAACATAAAGACGTTTCGCTGACCTGATTCATGTGAAACTCATATCATGAGGAGCTATTTATACTTCGTTTGCAGTGAAGATGCATTTATCCTCATTAAACGCTGTCCTTGCTGTGTGTGTGTGTGTGTGTGTGTGTGTGTGTGTGCAGGCCAGAAATCTCCAGGGATTCTGGTCAGAGCTTCAGTGGAACACAGAGAGGACAAAATACCTGAACGCTGTTCCCAACCCCAGATTCAGAACGGCGCACATTCAGACTGATAAACCAGTGAGTCCCTCTCAGTTACTGGTTTACCCATCAGCCCAGTTACTGGAGACTGGAGGTAAAACCAGAAACACCTTTTTGATCAATTCACTGTTAGGAATGATGTGTTCTGCTGCAAATAGGTAAAAACTTGAATCTTTTACAGCGCACGAGTGTTCTTTCAAACCGTTTCTGCCCTCCCATGATGCTTTGTGTTTCAGAGGTCAGAGAGGAGACCGTCCAACCTCGCGAACCAGCTGGAGGACAACACAAGGAAGTACGTCTGCATCGCTTTCAGTTGTACTTGTGGGCAGTTTTTAAGGGCGTTTTGGCATTTTTTTAATAAGCCAAACCCACTGCGAGATGGTTTCTGTGGACTGACGTAGCTCCTTCTGCATTTTTGTCAGTAATTTGACGCCCAGAATAGGTTGTAAAATCTCAAATGACAGCGGAGAGCAAATATTCAGTCCAATACATTAAAGAAAATGCTTCCGTGCTTTAAAAACTGTACAATTTCCTTTGGACAAATTACATTATTCAGTCTGTCCTGAGTGGAATCCAGAGCTGTTAGGAGGCTCCATAATTACACCTCTGCTTATTCTTCACAAGGCGCGATGAATATAAATGTGCACCAGGACGGTGGAGTGCAGACACTTCGTTTGCAGAGTCTTTGAGAATTAAAGATGAAAAAAGCATCTGTCTTTTGAGAGTTCTCACCTCGCTAAATGCCTCCTCTCACTTCCACTTTTGGTTTGAACTTCCTGTAGCCCTCCCAGAACTCCAAAAATGGACACATTTTTAAAGTAAAATGGTGATAATTGCTGTAAATGATGATTAAAATCATCATTATGGATCACTAATGACAACCAAATCCTCCCTGTTTGTGCACGTTGGCCCAACGTGCACACGCTTTCGTGGCTGTGTAGATGTTTTTGCTGTTAACTTCAACGGTGGAACATAAGACGGAATGAAAAATAAGAGTCTTATTATAATGCTGGCTCAAAGGACACAGCTTTTCTTCTCTTATTTTGCAGAGTTCTATCAATGGTGGGCACCTGGTGTCTGGGTAAGACAGCCACCCACACACACACACACACACACACACACACACACACACACACACAAACAACTTCAAATCTGTACTTAGATAAATGGAGGCAAACAGCACAGACTGCAAATTTGAAATATAAAAGTCCTTTGTTGTGCGTCTGGCTTGGAGAATTCCTTCTAATAGAGGGTGAGAAGAAAGAAAAGGCCAAAAAAAGAGTGGAAAAAGGTTAAAGAATGCGGCTGTTATGTAATGCCAGGAGGTCGGTACTTTCTTCCCCTCTCTACGTCTGCTTCTGTGCGTCTGCTTATCGTCGACCCCGACAAGGGACCTAGCCTTACGTCAGAGTTACCTCACACGAGGTGATCTCATGGGCCCAACATCTCCACGCTTGCTCCTCACCGGCGCATCTTTCAGTGCGGTTGACGCGGACCAAAACACACACGCGATAACGATCGCGCCAGGAGCCCAGCTAGTAATAACAATAGGTCACGTTACATCACACATCGCAGAGGTAGATCTGGGAAAATCCTGACATTTACAGAAGGAAACGGACTGTGTTTGTGTTAAAGATGCCAAACGTACTTTAGCAACCTGCTGATCTGATGTTTGGTGAAAAAGAACTTTTAAGCTCATATCAGTGTTCTAGACATCTTCTGGATGACAGATGTGATCCATTGTGGTGATGTCAGGTCTTTTCCTCTCTTCAAGTCTTCATGTTTACTCTATTTTCTGTCACTGACAGAGATAAGAACATTCACGACTCCCTAAAATATTAAAAATCAAACCAGAAGAGGACGATGAACTGGCAGGTAGACACCGAATTGGCAAATTTGTCAGTCAACTTTGCCCCGTTTACGTCTGTGACACACTGTAGCGTCAAGAAAAACAGCTTCTCGCATGAATAAGTCTTTAAACGATGGTGTGTGATCGCGTCAGTCTCGGCGTGTGTGTGTCCCTGCATGCAGATGCACACTAATTCATCTTCACTAACTGAGCCGGAGCCCGGTCCAAACATTAAACAAACCTGTGGCATGCATACACAATCACACAGCAGGAATGTACCATCAGGACGCCCTGACTTTTTGGATGTTTTTGAAGAGCGAATGCACCAAAAAAAAAAATCCATTAATGCCTGAAATTCCCTACTCTTCTTTATTAAAACCTGAATAAACAGCGCAGAGTTGTGGTCCTGCAGTCGCGAGGCTGGAAGAATAGTGCTTTCTACCTGTTCCCTCTCAATGGGACATAGCTCCAAAGGTTTCATCAAACGTTCTTTTCATGATTGTTCTCATTGTTGCCTCCACCAGATAAGAAGCTGGTGCCACTTTTTCAGGAGGAGGACCGTCAACAGAGGGCGCTCATAGGCCTGGTGAGACCTGAAACACATGCACACACCAACAAATGCCTTTGGGCTAAAGTTAGTGTTGCGTACTCTAGATTAAACGGTGAGGTAATTAGCTTAAGCGGTAGTTATTCATTCGGTCCTGTCAAAACGTGCAGATGTTACGCAAAGAGCCCAACAAAGAGTCAGTTGGTGGAGGTGGACATAAAAGCGCTTGAGGCTGAATGACAAAACATTTCTTGACATACAGCACAGTAAAGAGCAAAAATAAAACGCTGATGCTAGTCATCTTTTAAGATTAAAGCCCAAAATACGCTTCGGATGAGTCAACACTTTTAGAAAAAAGAGCATCTTGAGGTCTCAGCGCTGCAGTTTGTTTTTTTTTTTAATTTTTTTTTTCTCGTTTGATGGACAGTTTCATATTCCCCAGTTTTCCCTGTGCTCAGCATCGTTTTTTTTTCCAAGCGTAGATAGCTTCTGTTGGGGTTTAGGATAGATGCTAGCAGTCTCTTGGCTATTCTTGGAACGATCGCCCACGTCTCCTTGTTCCCTGCAGCTCTTCTTCTGTCACTCCTTCTTTTTAATCTTATATCCTTCTCCATTACGCTGTGTTCATCGCTCCCTCCTCGTAACGGCCCTCCAATCGCCTAAAATCTGTTTTTGGTCCTTACGTTAGCCTTTCCCGCCGCTCTCGCTCACACCACAGGACTCCCCGCTCCTCTCGCATCTCTCCCCTGAGCTCGAATCAATTTTAGGAGATCGGAGGTGAACTTGATTTGAACCCGCCACATGCGCGCTAAAGTATGTTTCAAACACAGAGCAGCAGAGTGTGGCAGCTCCACACACACACACACACACACACACACACACACACACAGATACACATACACACTGTAGTATGACTGCTAGGATCGTCAATAATGTGTCCTTACTTGCTCCTTTTTGTGTTATAGACAGTTGACAAGCTTCGTGAACATCTCAACAGACATCTCCCTCGAATAGGAAAGAAGAAGGTTGACTTGCTGGTTGTCAACTATGTGGCTAAGCTGGTGGGTAATCTGTGTGACCTCGTGCACTTAATCATCTAAATGGCGCCCTGGTTCAGTCCGCTTCAAAATCTGGTCTGTAAACAAGCAAGAGTAATGCGATAGACAGGACTTAATGTCTCCGGCACTGGTGATATTATTTGGCTCTCAGGGTCATTCCCCCAGTCGTGGTTTACTAGAAATGTAACTGTGTTTAAAAGCACCTCATTATGACTAAGGCTTAGAAAACTGTTGTTTCTCTCTTTAGCTATTTCAAACATTACCCTATGAACTCTCCTTATGCTGCCAGAAGCCAAATGATTGTTTTCCTTTCTTATTATGGGCCTCTGTGAATTTTTCCCACTTCAAAAGGATCTGCATGTCTACCCTCAGTGGATTCAGTGGCCTTTAGAGGTTCTTTCAGTCCTTATTTATCAGTAATCCAGGTTGGTAAATCCCCTCACGGCTCAGAGCCCGCTGGAAATATACGGAGTAGAACAGCAAACTTGCAGTTGCAGTTAAATTTAGGCTCGGGCCAAAGGTACGGCTGGAACTGGATGGATGTGTTAGGAATCCCCCTGCTCACAGCCGGATGGGTCGGCGGTTCACAGAAAGATGAGGAGCAACCTTCAGGAATGTTTCCTTAAAGAGCAGCGGAGCATCTATCACGTTGCTGATTCACGTTCCAAAACTCTGGGTGGCACTTCCACCAAGAAGAATGATTTCCCTTCGGAGCCACAATCGCACATTTCAGCTCCATAGGACATTAATATTACAGTTACTGGTTTACACGTCCTTGTTGCCATGGGCAACCAGAATAAATACTGGTCGGTAGGGGAGTATGAATTCCTAAAAGCAGAATCGGGGTTTGATTTATTCAAATGTTATATGCGGCGAATTGAAATGAGCTCAAATATTTGTAAGAAGAATTTTCTCAACCCAAGGTTATTAAAACTTCGTGGAGCCGCAGAGAGCAAATTCAGCCTTTTTGTGGAGGCTCATTAAGGCAAAGAGTGATTCCAGATTTTAGTCAAAGTCAGACTTACTTTGGTGCACAAAAGTACCAGAGCCGTGTTTTTTATTCTTTCATATTCGGATATTCAGAGGTCTGCAGATCTTAAATGAAACAGAAAACAATTAAACTTGAATTGTTTATTTAGTTTTAACATGCTGCCGCATGAAATATGAGATGAATGAGTGGGATCAAAAGGGGGGAGTTTTCTCTAGGGCCGCTGTTCAATCAGTTATCTGGGGTTTTGACAAAACAGCGCATTTCCACCAAAATTGCCAGGGAAAAAATTTTCCACCGACCCCAAACTTGAGAAAAACTAGGACCTTTTCCTGGAAACGTTGGCGAGAACAGGGCTTGTTTATCCGTTACGTAAGTGAAGTTAATTGAAATTCCCACCCAGAGGTCACTGAGGACACTGCCCCCCGTTGGTTGCACAGGATGTGAATGCCTGGGGGTGGGGGAGAAGGGGGCACATCTTCTTCCTGTTATTCTGCAGGTGATGAGTGGAAGATGTGCTAGTTCCAGCACGCAGCAGGCAGGGTGAGTCAGGTGCACCGCAGCCGTCCCGGATGCTGACGATGGAGCTGGGGGGGGGGGCGGGTCGGTGTGCGCGTGCGGTTATAACGTGCAGTCACACGCCATTTAACATCCCGAGTTACTCGTGTTTGATGGAAACTAAAGAAATGGGAAGTGCGGGAAGCTAATCAGAAAAAGTGCATACGTTGCATTTCTTTGGAACTTTCCAGGACTGACACACTGTGTTTCAGAGAAGGTTACATTTAAGTGTGTGTGTGTGTGTGTGTGTGTGTGTGTGTGTGTGTTTAGCTTGAGCTCATCAGACACATGCTGGAGTCCGTGTGGGTGAAGTTCAAGCTCGGCCCCTGTGTTTTGTGCTTGTGAGTAGACCTCTTCCCGTTTCCGTCTCAGCCGACGCGCTGACAGAATGTGTGTGTTCGTCTTCACGCATGTGTGATCCCTCATCACTCCCCACCGTGTGGATAATTGTAGATAACACCTCTTCACGTGGCAAAGCTCTGTTTTTTTTTTTTTTTTTTAAATACGTGTTACAGCTCACAGCGGGCCAGTCCGGCCGAGTGGGCCGTGCTTCACTTCATGTTTCGCATCTTGGAAGCCATGAGGGACCTCTGTCTGCCTCTCCCACCTGGTACCACTCACACACACACATCCATAGATATAATACATTCTCCAGCCCCTCACAACTAAATGCCTGACCCTTAGATCATCCAAATTGTCCTCACTTCCCCAAAATGTCCTCACTTTGCTAGTAGGATGCAGATTTTGATACTCAACAAGAACACACACACACACACACTCTGGTTTTCAGTGCTCTAGCCCATCCAAGCCGGGAAGCACATTGTTCAGTGGTAGCGGAGTGCACACGTGGGTAACAGCCGAATGCATTTTCAAGCATTTGCATTCATTTTTCAGGCTGCACGGCATCAGCATCACACTCCCGCGATTTCAGTCCATTATGAGTAAAGTCTTGTGCCGTTTGTGGAATATTAACCACACCGGATGAAACATCTCTATGGGTGTTAATGTGAAAATAGCTGCCAGAAGTTGTATCTATATTTTCATATTTATGATAGGAACACAACTCTATTAGCATGCTGGTGTGCTGAAGGTCGCGGTGAATGTAGCTTAAAATACAAGCATGGCTGTTTAATCTGCCTGTTTTTCTTCGATGTCTGCGTCTCCTCTCCAGGCTATCACACGCTGTTAGCCATGCTCGGCGTGCGTTGCCTCCCACATCACACCTTCCTACAGTACATTGACCACGGCGTCCTGCAGCTGACTGAAACATTTGTGTCTCGACTGATGACAGGTACACACACACACACAAACACACACACTCACAGGCCAGTAATGTAATTGAACCTCATGTGCTCGCATGCTAAATGTTGGAATCCCAATGAGACGGTATAAATAAGAACAATACTTCTCTCCAAGTGTGTATAAAGAAATCAGACTCAGCATTTCTAAAGACTCCAATGTCTTATTTTCTTTCCCTCTGTGCCTAAATGATCTCTCCGTTGTTTTTGTTTCCTAATATTTGTTTTCTAGATTTGGACAACAGCGCCACCAATGAGCGGCTCAAATTCAGCATCCTGAAGAGACTCCCTCCGGTGCGTCTGAGCGACATCTACATGGTTTTGTTTGGTTTGTTTGTCCATAACAAACAAAGATAGAAATGCAAAGATACGTCTAAATGTGCGTGTAAGTGTGCACGGCAACACACAAGGGCATCTGTTGTGTAACCTCCACGTGACGTGTTCCTGTGTGTGTACAGTATATTCCATTCGTTGCTGCCGCTGTGTGTGGTACGTGTGTTAAGTGCGTGTGAGCTGAGGAATGTCGAGTGTTTAGTGTTTCTGTTCTGTTTCCCAGCCAGCAAACTTTTTGTTGGCTTAGTTTGGCAGCCAGGAGTGATTTAGCAAGTATACACACACACACACACGCGTACTTCTATCTTTACTAGACATAATGTATTACTCAGCCCCTTCCCCTAACTCTATCCATCCCTAACCCCTGAACCTAACTCTAACCTAAACTCAATTCTAAATCAGTCTTAATCTTCACACTGCTTTGAAGTTGTGAGGACCAGTTAAAATGTCCCCACTTTGCCAGTAAATTAAGTATTTTGGTACTCGGTTTGTTAGAGCGTCTGCTGAAAGGAGCCACTAGCAGATAACACAGAGTCCTTCAGCAACAGAAAGGTGACAACCCTATTGTCACCAGCAGGCAGATGAACCAAAGTAAAAAAAAACAAAAAAAAAAAACTCTCAAGCAAATTGCAATACTAAAATGCACAAAGCACAAGGAATTTCAGGCACGATCACCCGGGCTGCCAGTCACACTGGCCTTAAATACCCCCAGCAAACGAGGGACAGGTGTGCTCAGAGAGTGGAGGGAAAATTCAACAAAGACAGGAAGTAGGGGGCGGAGTCAGAGCACATGACCACAAACAAAGGTGGTGTGCTGAGTTACTAACACAGTGTGTACCAGACGCAAGTACACACACAAAATGGACTGTTTCAACTAAATGAAAATTCTGTTATGTTTAACGTTTAACAGATTACGAGCGCTATGATCCGATGTGGCAAGCTTCATTTGACACCCAGAGCAGCCGTGATCCATCTTTGTTGCCTCGTCTTGGTTTCACAACACCAAATGCGTTGCAGGAATGTTCAGACAGGAAAAAGACAATTCAGAAAATTAGTAACAGAAAAAGGTTGGGTATAGCAAAGGAAAACGGGCTTAACTCCTGATTTCTTAGTCACTCTTACAGACTCAAATCTGAGGTTTAATAATAGTTTTTCTCTTACTTTCTTGCCTCAGCTTATCGTTTCACTTCTGTATAACGCAATCCTTCAAGCGATTCTGCCGCATCAGCTCAGCACCGAGCTCCAATGTCCGTTACTCCCACGGTGTCGAGTTTATTATATTATCTGTTACCACAGCGATGGTCGTGCAACTGGAGGAAAAAAGACGATTCCTCAAAGATTGAAGGTCCAATTGGAGAGTTGAAAGGGACAGATGTTGAGATGAGTAATATCAGCTACAAGCTAATATAAACATCTCTCTTTCTGTGTGTGTGTGTGTGTGTGTGTGTGTGTGTGTATGTAGCCTATGGAGAAGGAGATCTACCGTACGTGGGACCATCCCATCAGTTCTGCTTCAATTTCCCGGAGTTACGTCAGAGCCATGCTGGAAAAACACAACAAAAAGAGGGTAATATGCAGAATTCCGCAGTGACGTAATCCTCCTGAAGCGACTGCAGAGATAAAAAAAAAAAAAAAAGTCTGTTTACATGCTGATGTTTCAAAACACAAATCAAAACACAACAGAATAGACCAAATATTCACATTCTCCTGTTTTTGTTAGCTAATGCTAGCCGACAGCGATCGGTCCGATCGTGTGTCTCCTCTAAAAGCTCAAACAGCAGCCAATTTCAATGAAACACGCGAGTTAAGGCTGGAAGAGTATAAAAATAATTGAATGATGAATAACTGAGAGCTTCTTTCCGGCTTCTTCAGGGATTCGCGCTGACCGGCAGAGACGATTCAAGCTTCAGATCCGAGTTCCTGCCTCTCACCTACCTGGCAAAGCTGCTGTCTGACATAGAAGAACAAGGTAGTGTGTGCACCTGTGTGTGTTTGTGCGCCCCCTGCAGCCCTGATCAGCTGTATTTACGGTTTCCTTCCAGCTCTGAACCCTTTCGAGGAGCACGGAAATGTGGACGTGGAGTTTGTGGAGGAGACGGCGCTCAAGCAGACGCTCATCCTGCTGGGTTTGGAGGAGGAGTGAAGGGACCCAGCAGGGCGGAGGACAGATGGATGGAGCTTTGGGGGACAAGTGATGGATGGAAACACGGGAGATGCAAACATGGGGGACAAAGGGACGAGCATAACGATGTGCCCCCGAAGGGGAAAGGAGGAGGCAGATTTGATTAAAAGGAAAAAGGCTGGTAAAATGGAAGAAAAACTTGATCTAGACCGCCAGCAGTGTCTTAGTTAACACAACAGAGGCCGAAATTAGAAGACAATGGGACAGGTGGTTTAATTGAATTCAGGGGAACTGGATTTTCATATTTTAGAATCAATAACCGCAGGCAGCAGGTTGGAAGAACGCCGCTCTTTGTCTCCACCAGCGCTGCATACCGAGCAGATCAAACTTGTTTATGCGCCTCTGCTTCCTGGAGCGCTGCCGCATGCCCCCCAAGGCAATTACACACGGACAAAAAACATTTAATAGGACACAAGGGTTTAATAGGACAGAAGATTTAACGCTACATCCTCATTGCAGAGTAGCAGACTGACTTCTGATTAGCAAAACTGGTTTTCCCGTTAGGAGAGAATAGTTCTTTTTCTGTAGAATCTTTGGATGGATTTTTGAACAGACCAGAATTTGGGGAAAAAAACAGGGTGGAGGTTTGGACAGGCATTTTAATGCTTGCAATCTGTATTCTGGCCACAAGATGTGAAAATATCGGACAAATGTCTTCCAAAGATGACTAAACGTTGAATCCGTGACAAAAAGAGCTTTCTTGCTAAATTTCACCCAAAGCGTCAGTGCTACATTTAGCGTATTACTAATGTTAGCTATGGACAGCACGCTATTTGATCCACAGCACCTTGCCAAATCAGCTTTTGTGATCAAACAAGAGGGAAGAAGGTTGATAGTAAGGGAATGACTCACACACACGCATACACACACGCACACATGCTCTCAATCAATGATTGAGGTTGTCCCTTACTGTAAATGGAGAAGTTACTGCAAGTGTGGGTGAAATGATTTATATCTCCAATTTAAGAACATTCCTCTGGGGAAAAAAGGGATTCTTCATTACTGACATGTATGTTTACGCGGTCACTATTTTTGTGAGATGATTATCTACTTTTTTTGACCCCGGTAACCCTGAAAAGGTTATTGCAGGTCACCCTCAGCTAAGGCTGCGCCAGGCTGATTTCCCCTGATCTCTGACAAAAAAAAAAAAAAAAACAAGGGCTATATTGGGAAATGATCTCGGATCTCCAACAGTCTAATGAATGTTGAAGTCTTCATCACCTGACTGCAGTCAGGAAACATTTAGCTCTTGAGTCAGCCGCCGCGCACGCTGAGTCACATTTTGGGAAAGGTACGCCCCGTTTGATGCTCAGACGCTCGTTCAATACCTACAGCTCAGGGAGGGTATTGACCCGCTTCTCTTGTAGGGAATCCCTCAGAAGTTCATCCCCAGCTTTTCTGTTATGCAGGCAGCGTTACGCAGCTGGCTACTTAGCACAAACAGCTAAAGCCCGCATGAAAGCTCTCATCTTCAGGTCACAGTACGTGATCTCAACGTGGCTCGCAAATTAGCTTATACAAAATAGGTTTTCTGCTTGACTTAATTCTTTCTGTTAACCACATCCTTTAAAACCTGTGGCTCCAAAGTTTCTTTAAACCGGCTCTGTTTCTCTCCTTTTTGCCCTCTTAATCTTCAACTATACAAGACTTCCAGAAGGTCTGAAGGTCAACATGGCCTGTTGGAAGTTGGAACTAGCTGGTTTTGGCGGCCATGTTTGTTGTTGTCAAACAGGATGAGGATTCACAGACTAAAGCTGTTTTGCATTTTCTCCTTTTGAGTTCAATTCAAAACGATGGCTGAAGCACAGGTGTAACTGGGGAGCAGACGGCCACCGAAACCAGTTGAACGCGGTTCAAAGAGTTCAAGACATGCTAACAGCAGAACTAATTTCTCCTCCAGTTAAGATTCGCTGATAACATAAAGTTCCAGGAAGCTTCAAAGGCCTGGATTCGCTCCATTTTACCCCAGTTTTTCTCCCTCCGCCGGCCTTTTCAGGTCATCGTTCTGAAGTCTCTTGTCGTTTCTAATGCTCTTTCATTAGATGATCCTGCCTGCTGTATTTACACTTATCTTTTCAGGCAAACTTGGCCTGCCTTTGAGCTTAAAATCCAATGAAATTTATTCATCAGCAAGTGCGATTACGGGAGGGCAGCTATGAAGGATACGTCCCCGAAAAATGAATTTATGTTATCGAACACAAAAGGTGAAAGTGTGACAATGTTGTTTAGTGCAGAAACAAGCCCTAAACCTGTCCTTTTTTACAGTTGGAAATGTTGTTAGACACTTTATCTCTCACAACACCTGTTTTGAGTCATCTACAGTATTTAGTGTGACTGCAAAAAGCATAAACAAGCTTTTACCAGTAATTTAAAAAAAAGGGGGCAAAATTACAACCAGATGCAGCCCACAAAGAAACATGACCAAGAAAGCACCAACAAAAACAAGAGGACATTTTAAAGCTTTTCAACACTCTTTTTGCACGTTGCCATCATTATGCGAAAATCCCAGGTCAAAATTTCAGTCTTTATGATTTTTATAACTAAATGCTGAGTTTAAATAAGAAAAAGGAAGAGAAAAATTCTTCATTAAGACCTTAACCTTGATTAAAAGAAAAAAGTATCATATTTGCTTTTTAAATAAAGGCACAAAATGAAAGTAAACACACTCAGTTTCATCCTAGCGCAGCAGGAGGCTGACAGACATGAGCGTACCTGTTCTTCTTTCTACATCTCCAAAGATTTCAGCGTTGGTTTGCGGAGGTGTCTGATGTTGGCTCCAGGTTGGGAGGGTCTGAAAGGGGCCTGAGCTCCGTACGGTTTGGGCAGCGGGAGCTGATCTGTCTGGGGGATGTAGGCGTTGGGCCGAGGCTCTGCTGTTGTGTAGTCTCCATCGGGCAACGGTTTCCACTCATCCTCTTCAACCATCTGTGATGAAAAACGCATACACACTTTTAACATTTGTTTGCAAGAACCTTGAATTTTTCTGTAATTTCACCTATAGAGATATTTATTTTGAATCAATGATTCCACAGGCAAGCTGTAACATTAGCTGCTGCAGAGATGTTTTATGTGCTCGATTCTATTTGGAGCATTGGGATGCCTGACTGGGTTCATAACTCTCCTGCTGTAAAAATGTAGCACAGATATGTAGGCGACCGAATACGTTTTACTGACCTCTTTTTTACTGTGATTAAGATTCGCTTCCAGTAACAGGAAACACTTTGACCATTTTACATCGGGTAAGTTACATATTTTTACAGCACCAACAATGCAAAAGATTGATGAAAAGTGCAGTAAAACATTATGAAATTATTGCGTTAACAGTGAGTTTTCTGTATACAGAATTGATAAGACATTTGGTAATGAATTCTTCATTTAATAAATCATTTCAATGAAAAAAATGGTTTTCTCTATCTACATTAATTTACTTTGCTCCATTTTTGACCTCCCAGTGCTTCATGTAGAGGAAAAATCAATACATTGCAAATATATATATTCAGTGTCGACAGTTTTTTGACATCAGACTCATTACTTGGACCACTGATTCCAACCATTAAACTTCTCAGCTACTTTATTCTTCATAGAGCTTTATGTCAAGAGGGGTGAAGCTCCGGAGTCAGCATGAAGGCTGATGTTCGATGTGCACGTTCAGTTTCCAAGAAGTGTTAAACAGTGTGTGAAAGAGCCATAAGCATTGGTGAAAGGCCTAAAAAAAAACTGCACTACAATAAAATGCGAGGAGCAATCTTCAGAATCTGAAGGCAGATTCAAAGATTAGTGAACAAAGAGCTGTTCAAGGCTTATTATGCAGGATTCTATCTGTGTATAAAATGAAGCATCCCAGGATTCTTGTGATTGATCGCTAGCATAAAGTATGCCTAACTCCTCATCAAAGAGATATTTTTTTCTTACATATTAAAGTTTATCCGCCAGCATGTGATCCAAAGAGAGTGAATGAGAGAAGAAATAACGGCTCTGGATGCTAAAACAGCAGATCCCTGCAGGCCTGCCCTTTTCTGCAGCTCATATTTGTCCACACGCTTATAGCTATCCTGGTTCCTCTCTTATCTCTCGCTGTAGCGGGCTTTCTCTTCCTTCTGTCTGGGCCTTTGTACATCCAGGTACACGGCAGCCCTTTTGTTCTGCACAGTCTTGATCGATTCCTGCCTCGTGTCCCAGCCGCACTTCTTTTATTCTTTGTCACTCTTGTCTTTGGCTCTCAGCGCTTTCATCAGAATGCTCTGAGTGTGTGTGTGTGTGTGTGTGTGTGTGTGTGTGTATGTTTACCCTCTCTCTCTCTTCTTTATCCCTCTGCCTCCTCCTCTTGTCTCGGAGCATCCTCCTCCACTCCTCCTCTATCTCGGGGCATGGCGGCAGGCCCTGCTCCTGCTGCTCTCGGCACCTGTCCATCTGGACACCAAGACGCAGGTTAGTTTTCATATTCCTGCTAAACCTCCCGCTGAAACCTCCCGGCTCCATTCTAACCACGCCAGGAAAACACATGAGTGGCAGAATCTGAGCAAAGTTATTGCCTCAACTGGCATCTGGTAGCCTGCGAGAGGCTGCAGGGATACTGTAGCTGCAGGGGATCCTCTGCTTATTAACACCCACGCTGAAAGCAGCTTAATTTTTTAACACATGAAGAAGAAAATACCGAGACGCAACACTCAATTTTGGAGAGCTGGAAAAATAAAACAAATTTAAAATTGGAGAAAAAAATTGCAACAGTGTTCCAAAAAGAACAATAAAATGGATGTGTCAATTAAGCGGAATGTGACAGTGACAGAAAATGGTCACTTTAGCATCTGTCAGCAGCCATTTTGCCAGTGGCTTAGTGTTAGCAATGATGCCATCGATGGCTGCTTCACAGCAACAATTGATTTTCACTTGATTTTGTGTAGTTTGGACATATAGAAATAGTAGTGCACCTGAATTGCTTGATTATATAGCGGTTATAAACGCGCCATCTGGTGGCCAATTCTAAAAGAAACACTGAAAGCTGATCTCTTTCAAGTACAAAAGAAAAATGAAGGTCAAAAAACTCTCAAAATCTAATCAGCTTTAACTCTCAGGGATATGTGGCAAAATTGAATTCTCAAAGGGTTAATTCATCTGCTCGGCCGACGTCGGGGAGCTGCACTGGGACATAACAGATCCATTTTGAGAATATAGATACACCTGCAATTTCAGGTCAGCTCGGCGGCTGTGAGAAACGTCTGTTGTTGCCATAACTCATCGAGGAGAGACGATCCACCGGAGGCTTTTAGCTTCACAGACGAGAAGGTTTATGAATTCAAGCAATCACCAGTCAGATGGGTTTTCAACAGCTACAAAGAACCTGCAGATAAAACCTTCAGCCGGTCAGAACACCTGTCAGCTGGCTGATTTTTGCGGAGGCAGAGTCGATTGTCAATGCTGCACGCCACTGCTAAATATTCATTAACCGACGAATCTGTCAGAGTTTCATTTTTGTTTCATCAATGAGAAATAGGGAATTATACTTCTGATGAGAGAGTTTTCAGTAAAACCTTTGCAACATAGAAGTGTAGGAGGCAACAATGGGAACTACAGGGAGACTGATTAGGGAAAAAAGTGCTGCAAGGATCTAACCTGGTGCTCCTTCTCTTTAATCTCTTGCTGGAGGGACAGAGTTGTGGCTTGCTTTATGGAGAACTCTGCAGTCACGGCCATCAAACGGTGGTTGGTGTCCATTATGTTGGTTCGGACCTCATTTAACTGGAAGAATACACACTACACTTTATTCTCAAATATGAGGAGAATTTTTTTTCTCTGAATTTTTGCACTTTTTTTTATCTTTGATATTTTATACCATCTGATTTTTTTTGTATTTCAGAAGTCTTCTCATTTCACATGTTAATGACCCCGAAAATCTGTCATCTCCCATCACTTTTACATTGTTATGGACTGTAATGCAGTCTGTTCTTTTCACAGCTGTTTATTACTGTGTGCAGGAATTACAGCCGGCTGAGGAAACAAAGAGGAAGGACCGGGAAATGGTAATGCTCGGTGAACTCCTTAATGCCCGACCGTGTGCTCCTCACATGGACGGCACATGCTCCTCCAGTTTGTGTGCATGTATTTGGAGGAAATCTGCCTTGCCGAACAGCTTGAGAGCATATTCTGCATCCAGATGTCGTCTACCTTCTTTGCCAGCGCGAGTCGGTCTTGTTGGCAGCTCTCAACTCGTTCGCTGAGAGGCTCGGAAAGCCGGGTCACCTGGTCCAGGAGGAGCTGTCGCTCCAACACCTGCCTCTCTCTCTCTGCTAGATTCCCCTCCAGCTGCAGGCACAAAAACAACATTTACGATCTCTACGGAGAATGCAAAACACATGACTCTTTTTTTGGCTTGTTAATATAAAATTTCTGTTGACATTCAGAAACATGCCACAAAATCAGCTGTTTATTCCAGAAGTGTTTTTCGTCATGTTAAATGGATAGCTGTGCTATTTGGACTCCCATAAAACCATTGTTGTTGCTTATTTTTGATTAAATCTACCTCAGCGAAAACTTTCTAAGAAGATTATTTAAATTCTTTATCCAAAATAAAACTTTTTTTTTTTCCCAGAATCAAGGTCTTTTTACCATCCCAAAACCGTGCTGGCATGGTATTTTTTGTTTACCTGTTCGATCTTGTGAAGCAGTTCTACAGTGGGAGGGTCTTTTCCTTTTAGCTCTTTGTAATCAGCAGGTTGATTTAGACTTTCGAAGGTCTTGTCCCGGGCTTCAGCAAGCTGAAAAACAGAAAAATCAGACCTGAGTTAAAGCTGGAAAGGTGTTATTTCGTATACATGAATGCATCCGGCAAAGATCACACAAACACCAGACTGATAAGGTCATTTCCATTAGGGGGAAAGATAAAAGATGTTTTGAGGGAACAATAAAAGAAGCATTTACCTAACTAATGCTGAGATTTTTTTTTGTCCAATGCTTATATTTTGAAAGGTAAATAAGCAGTCACCATAGAAGGAAATGCGGGTTTAATTAGCAAAGATGATGGGAGTGCTTAAAGTGCTTTACCCTTAATGCTTAATGCTGCAGTGAAGCAAAAAAAAAAAGGCGGCCGCGCAGAAAAGAGAAGCTGGGAAAACAGAGCAGAGAGAAGGAACAAAAAAGAGAATTCGTGACGAGATGCTGTGGAAGATGCCAAGACCGACAGCAAAGGGGGAAAAAATAGCGGAGGAAAACAGGGTGTGGAAGAATGTTACAAGCGGGAGGTCTGACCTGGCGCGACCTGGCTTATGAAAGCCTGGCTGGTCTCCACTCAGCCATATGTGTGGACGTACACACACCTGTGCGTGCATCCGTGTCTAATGTGGCAGTTAACGTGTCGGAGGTTGAAGACGCCACAGTTCCTTGTCCTTGCCGCCTCCACGGGGGCCGATTACTGAGGCATCCATCATGCAATTAGACAGTGAGCCTTATTATAGCAGAGGGTTCGTTTAAAAAGACGCTCCCATGTCAACGTCACATGACTGGAGTTTTAAGTTAACGGCGTGACCGCCACATGATCAGTGGCAACGTTCATAAAAGGCCAAAGTGTACGGCGTTCGGGAAGGAGGAAAGAAGAGAGGAGAGGGTGATGTGAGTAGAATCTGATAAAACACCGGAGAGAGGGAAAAGAAGGCGAGATGGGTTGTGAAAGCAGACGAGAGAAAAAAATGATGCGGAGACAAGATGTGGGGAGAAACAGGAAGTGGGGCTGGCCAACAGGGACCAGCAGGGTTATCTGCAGTGTTCTCACAGAATATGGCTTTGACTTCAAAAGCCTTCATGGTTCAGGGAGTCGAATGCAGGTTAGGAACCAGAAGCAAACAAGCAACAAAGCTGCTATAAATTGGTCCTGGTTTCCTGGTGAAAACATAAACATCTGAAGCAATTTCTTTGCCTTTGTGGCACTAGTCTTCTCCAGATGACTACACACGTGTGCAGATTTGCTAAACCACTCTCACAGCTGTGATATCTTCATTGGTTTTAATGTATTCCAAAGCTTGAAATGATGAACTTTTCCATGGTTCCGCTCCTGTGAATGATTGGTGTCCCGGCCTCACACCAAGCTCCTCCGAGTCATTTAAAATGCTGCGTGATGGATGAGACGGTGCACTGCTGCCACTCTCCTCCTCCTCTCTTGTCTCTTCAATCAATCTTTCTCTCCTCCACTACTATGCCCTCTATCTCAACGTTTGTAAAGCCTTTCTGCGGCCTGTGTTTTGCTGATATTTTACCTCTCTCTTTTTGTTCATCCGTCTCAGCCTGCATTCGTCACCTGCCAGACACGGCTAATGATTGTTTGCTTGGCTCATAAATGCCGGGAATTACTCCATAATTCCTGCTTCCTTTGTTGCAAAGCCACCAATCAAGACAATAATAACCTTATTTATAAACCTCTTGGTTTAAAAAAAAAGGCGCTGTGAGGATTAAAAGAGATAAAAGACAAAAAGGATGAATTGGTAAAGCAGAAAGGTTGGAGCGTGTAGCAGCGATATAATCGTTATCGAGTTATGTAAGATGAATTAGCCGGGCGCGTGACCGGGGCGGCAGAGCATTTCAGAAGTGCAATCTGATATAAATTATGCATAATAACTGCCCAAATATTTGGCAGGCAGTCATCGTAATGTCGGTAATTTTCACTTGCGGTGATGCTGCTGTGGAGAACACTCAAAGATGCTCTCGGTTTCATATGGCAGGAAGAGCTGGTTTGTCAAGGAAAAGCTGCATAAACAAGCATAATAATTAAAAACTGACTCAGGATAGGAGACACTTGGAAGGACATTACAGAAAGCAAGACTGGAGAGAGAAAAACGTCCATCTCTGGGATGCAGGAGAAGTTTCCAGGCTGAGGACCGAAGTTAGAGAGGAGATAAGATAAACGCAAGCGATAAATCGGACTTACAGGTGGCCCTTCATAAAGATACCATCGCACCCACGATGACATTTGGAATGCCGTCCATCTTTTTATCATTACGGCTGATTCAGACATCTGGAGAGACTCTGCTGTTTAGGTAGCGACGCAAAGAATGTGCACGTTGCAGAGGGGATGGTGGAGTTTTCAGGCTTTCCTCCTCCTTCCTTTTCTCTTTCAGACAGGTTGGACAGAAGACTTAAGGCATCAACAAAAAAATGACTCATGTCTGTGGGGACACTGCAGTGTATCGGCCCCAAGCTGATACAAATCCATCACCACTGTGTGTGCGTGTGTTTGTTCTATAAATATATTTTCATATTAGGGGTAGCAAATGAAGTATACCTAAATAGTACTGTTTTTGCAACCTTATAAACACCTGCAGTGTCATCAGTGTGTGTGCATGTGTGTGTGCTGATGCTTATCCACCTGTCTGATGTGTACCAGTGAGTCACAAACAAGTTATAAATTCCAAAATCCAACAACTCTAGCAATTAAAATTCAAGAGGAAATAAAAGCCCCAGAGTATATCGGACTCCAATATTCTCACAGATGCCTTAATTTATCTTTGTCAGAAAATTCTGATTAAAAAGAACGGGGACCCATCTGCAATGAACAGATAAACCGGTCACAGATGAATGCAAATAAAGAATAGGCATCTGCGTGGAAATTGGGACAGCGTGGAAAATGAATGCAGGGGAAAGAGGGGAGCTGGCTCGCCTCTTGAAAGAAAACACGAGAGCAAACAGCCGTGTATTTCTCTGTCCAAACGTCCTGAGTCTGTCTAAACATGGCTACAGATCTTTCCTGCATTTTTGACAGACATCCATGAGCTCGTGCTTTGCTCAGTTTCACGGCGCTGGAGCTGATGGGAGTAGCAGCTTGCATGTGGCGCCGCTGTTGGCGGCTCTGCAATCATCCTAATCACAAAACAACTAATCACGACAAAAGTGGCACGTGCGCTTTAATTGGGTATGTTAGCTTGCGTATTTTTGCCCAAAATGCAGAAAAAATGGAATTTTGTTTAGTTTTCAAGGACTACAGTGACACAATGCACTGACAAATCAAAACTGACTTGAGGGTGGGGCTCACTGGGGAGATGAGGGGTTGGAATTAATTCAAATTAATCTTGAAGGAGACGGGAATGTCTTAGCAATTTATCATGTTAGCGTTTAGATGATTCACTGGGACTAAATATTAACCTTATGGTAGTTTTGAGGAAAAGTTAACAAGAGCAAACAGCTATAAAATGGATTAGAGTTTGGGAGGCGATTTCTGGAAAAAGAAAGGTAACCATAAAAGTAAGTAAGTGAGACACAATAGAGCATATGAGAAGAATAACAAATAGGTGAAATGCTTTAATATCAGAATAAAAGAGGAAATAATACATGGCAACACAAGGAGTAAACAGATGGAGGAAAGGAAAAAGGGTGTTTTTTTTTTGTTTTTTTTTAAAAAGCACATGGCGATGGCTGCTCCAGCTCTGCGCTCATCCAAAACAGAGAGGCTCAGCTGCGAGACGTCTGGTCCAACACAAAGTCAGAACCAGTCGCTGGGATCCAGCGCAAATGCACGCCCAATCCCGTGAGCCACTGGCAGCGAAACTGCACTGCGTGCGTGTCTTTGTTGCCTCGCGACTTTTTCCTGTGACTATTTGTACAACCCAATTTCATCCAGATGTTTGTGTTCTTTTATGCTATTTGTTCTCTCAGAACAAAAGCTAATCTTAACACTAATTAAAGCAACAATGATGTGTAGATAAACACCAAGCTTAATCTGTGCATCAACAAATATCTGGGTGTGTCTGGGTTCTCCTACCTCTATCTGCAGCGTGGCAATCTCCCCTTCCAACCATTTCTCCTCGAGCACTTCCTTCTTCCTCAGGCCTATCTGTCTCTTCTCCTCTCTGATCGCCAGTCGGAGGTCTCTGGTCTCCTTCTCTGCGGTCTCCAGCTCCATGTTGCGTTCAGCGATGGCCGCGTCCTGCGTGCTCACCTCGTTGTTGTAGTTCAACAACACCTCGTCCTGCTCCAGGAGCTGGATTCCACTGCAGGCGACACAGATGTTATTTTGAAAGTTCAGCCTGGATCCTGGGCTCCAAGTTAGGAGGAACGTACAGAAAATTGCGTCGCTGTATGGCCGTTTCCTGATTCTTATTTGTGTCCGTGAGTGCGTCCTGCTGAAGTTTGATCATTTGTTCAAGCCTCGCCAGCTCAAGTTTATTGTTCTCAAAATCCTGACTGATCTGACGACACTTCAAAGCAACCTAGAAGATATATAAATGTGCTTTTAGACTTGAAATGTTCTTCCAGACAGCCTGCTTAATCAATTTATTAACATGTCCTGCAAAGCTGTTGTTGTGCGTGAGAGCACTGACCTTGGAGATGTCATTGCGTAGCTTGTCCCTCATTTTGGAGCTGTTATTGATCTTCACACGAGCCTTTGTGAGAAATCTAGAAAGCAAATAAACACAGGCATTACAATACAGCTGCCGCCAACAGAGGTTGACAATCACACCTGCTCACTCACTTGTCTTTGCTGATGACGATGGAACGCTGAATCTGGGCCTCATTTTCCTGCAGCTTCAGCTGCTCCTTCAGCTCAGCGATGGTTTGAACTGTGATCTGCCTCAGCCCAACGTACTTGTTCTTTTCTTTCACAATCATGTGGCTTAGCTTACAATACTGCGACAGCCTAAGTGAAGAGGGACGAGAATTAAAGCTTCGAATCCAAAACAAGTCTACTTGGGTCTGAATAAAGAGTGAATTATGGATTGTGGTTAAAGACGATGTCATTTCAAGTTTACCTGCCATCAAATGGTCATGTTGTTAATCATATTAACAGCTGTTATCCAAAAATCCGAAAACAGATGCATTAGTCTGCATTTGTACACTCAAGTATGACCAATTAATGAGTTATGCCTCTCTGGCCTGACAGTATGCAGATGTTTAAATTAAATTTGATCCCCTTTAAAGATTATGTTGTAGTACTATGCATGATATGTTTATAGATGGTAGCTGACTAGGATAGAACAGAAATAATGGTGACACCTGCTCTGCAGCATGACGTTCAGCTTGTTGTGGTCCATGATATTCAGGTCTTTTTCCAGAAGCTCCTGCTGGATGTGCTGGTTCAGCTGCTGCGGATGGAGGCAGAACTAATGTATCATCACTTCTGCATGCGTGTGTTCATGTGCACACACAAACTGAAAGATCTGAAGGTGTCTTTGGGAGCCAAGCAGCTTTTTTCCCCGTGACTCTGAGAATAAGCTGAATAGAAAAGACTCTAGAATAAATATGCTGAACAGCCTAAACATGAAACTGGTGGTTTCCCATTAACATGCAGGTTAATGGTGGTTGAAGTTGAAAAATGTACCAGTGATCCATCAAAAGTAAACCTTTGTGCGTGTGTGTGAAGTGAACCTGAGCTCTGAGGAGTTCACGGTGCTTCTGGCCCCTCTCCTCAGCCTTGATCTTTGTTAAACATCGGAGGTTCTGCAGCTCTTCTCTCAGGTTGTTGGACTGCTTCAGCAGATCCTGAACCATCCCATACTGCTGCTGCTTCTGGCTCTCCTCCTCAGCAACCATGAGCTGAAACAAAAACAAGCTGACTGAAACTAAAGGTATGACAGCGGAATAGCACAAAGTTTAAAGTCCTCAAATCATAAAATAAGAGTTTGTATTTTGTTTAGATCAGGGTCAGAGAATCCCAGCCTAGTGCGCAAGATTAACTTAATACCAAATTAAGAGTGTTGAGAGAATATTCTAAAAAGTCTATCTCGAGCAGGTAGATGGTGGTGGGGGGCAACTGCAACCATGGTTCTTGATGGGCTGAGAAAGTCTTTTTGTAGCGGTGCAGCTTGAGTTGTCAACCCGAGTTAGCTCGCAGGCGCTGCTTCATCTACTTTACATGCTGATGTAGCTAATTAACGCCTCGAGGTGATGTGCTTTTTGTTTTAACATATGAAAATGCTGATAAAGGCTTTACAAAGTCTCATTACTATAATTATTCCAAATACAAGAACACATACATACTGACATTATTCAAGAATGGAAACTTAAATTTAAAATCTGCGTATTAAGTTCTGCCTAACACAATACTTAAAATGCAGTCCTTTCTGTCCACATGCAGTCTTTCAACCTGTTTTTCCAGGCTGACTTTAAGGGCATCCACTTCTCTCTGAAGCTCCATCCTCTGCTGAATGCTGGCATCCCTTTTAGGAGCAGCATCTAACTGTAAAGTCAGAGAAAAAAAAGAAGTCTTATGCGTTAAAATTCAGCTCAAATATGTGTGTTAGTTACTAATCTGCTGCTCGGTTAAGACAGTGTTGTAGATCAGTCTAAAGATCCTCCAGCCACAGTGGTCTATGACATCACCATATATGTATTTAAATACTGAGGACAAACAAGAATTCCAAAGCTGTCAATCAAATTTAATTTGATGGTATTCTGATGTCATATTGTGGTTTTCAACAGGCATCAGTCATCATATGAGATTCAATACAGAAGGTTTGTTTTTTTTTTTTTTTATTATTATCTCCCCTTGCCATGTGAACTCTGGTGTCATAATGATTTCCTTTCATATGTTACCTGTCAGAGATATGCTGACACATTTCCCCCCTGCTGCTGCCTCGCTCTGCTGTCAGCTTCTATTAAAACCTCTCACTATCAGTTAAATGATGGGAAAATGACAATAATAAAGGCAATTTTACTGGCAGTGACTGGCAGGAGGATGTTTGGACACATAAATTAGTCAGATAATCCAGTAAAACTGGCAAAAAAGCAGCGTTTCCTGTAAACTTTCTGTGTGCCTAAGATTAATTCATAGGTATAATATATGATTTAAAATCAAGCTATACATCGGTTTGTCACCTGTGACTGCAACTCATTATAGATGGACCGTGTGTGTTCCAGTCGCTCAGTGGCTGTGGCCAGTGCGTTCTCCATTCTGATTAGAGTTTGCATCTCCCTGGAGAGAACCGCAGATTTTATTTCAAACATGTAGCGTAAAAACAGATTTTTTTTTTTAAATTTGCTTCACACAGTTCTTTACCTGTTTTGCTCCCTGAGCTGTACAAAATGAGTCTTGTGAAGGTGCTTTCTGTCGCTCACGATGCTCTGTAACTTCAATTCCAGGATGCCTCTGATGACAATATTTTTACATTTTTTGCATTTTTCCCTCACCGGTGTCCATTTTGCCGATGAAAAGCTTGTACCTGTTCCCAAGCAGTTCCGCCTTTTCCTCCTTCCTGACCTCAACTACTGCGAGCAGCTCTCTGTGCTTCCTGTGACCGGCCTCGACCTGGGAGCGGACAGCCTCCAACTCCTCATTCAGCACCTTCATCTTTGACCCGAGGGAGCTGTTCCGCAGCCCCGCGTCCTTCACTCGCTTTTCCATTTGTGAGATCTCTGCACTGAGAGCCTCTGTCTTTTTTAGTGCAGCTCTGGTGTGAATACATTTAAAATAAAAAGATTCTTGAACACCAGGAGAATTAGTTTATGACTCCTGAGCAGCAATGCAAGAGTGTGTATCTTCAAATAACAACATGTCTCTTTTTAACACACCCCCTGATGTGCCTCGTCTTTGTGAATTTCGAATCACAAGTTGACTTCTGCTAGGTTCTAGTATAGAGAGCTCTACTGCAACACTGTCAAATATTAATTTGAAATAATTTAAAAAGAGAGCACAGTAAGGCAGCAAGACCAATGTTTCTCATGTAAGAGATGGAGAGAATCTTCACTTTTAACAGTTATTAAAACACAGATATTAGTGTGTGTTGCACATCAGTTGGATTCATGGCTGTTTCACATGCAGACATCAAAAAAATCTGTGTTTTTTTCCAGAAAGGGTCCCCAAAATATAAGGAAGTTCCTCACATGCTGGTTGATATGAAGGTTATATGGGTTTAAACATACTTACTCCTTTTTAAAGTGTTTCCTTTGAACCTCCTTTAAAATCTGGTCAGGTACACAGATGAGCTGGGCTTTCTCAGCCTTGTTATCACACACACACACACACACACACACACAATTTGTGAGTCTATTGAAGATATGCTGTAGGCCGTCTCTGCTTACACACAAACCTCCTTGAGCTGTATGAGCTCTCTCTTGTCTTCCAGCTCCTTCCATCCTTTCGATATCTGCTCTTTGCTGGATTCCAGATCTTCCATCAGGCTTCTGCACAGACACACATTAAAAACAAGTAGCTCTGATTAACAAAAACAATGAATTATACAGTGTCAGGGGCGCTAAGCTGTAGCTTGCATTTGTATCACTGCAGGACAGCTGAAACAAAAGTGCACGTTTGCTCAGCGAACATCAACTGTTGCATCAAATACCTGACTTCCAGTTGTCTCTGGGCAACCTCTCTCTTCAGATCTTCATGTTTGTCCTGGAGGGCCTTTGCTTTGCTCTCCACCCCCTGAAGAGACACTACTGGTTTGAGCATTCGATTAAGAATATCATGGATTTATTTGCACTCACTGGAATAACACCAATTTGATCCCATCTCTTACTGTTTGCTTTAATTGCACCCTTTTAAATATGTTTGTGCCCCTCCAAATGCTACATTTCCTCTACACTGTGTCGATTCTATACGGCTACTTTGTCGCCTATGACATGATGGTTTTCAGCACATGGTAGATGCACGTGATCGTTAAACCAGTCATCAGTTTCTCTTGATGGATGGAACGCACATTAAAGCATCTCTGCTGTACGTACAGTAGATGGAATCTGCAGAAAAACCATAATTAAAAATGCATGCAGGGGCTGAAGAAACTCATAGTTAATTCATCAAGTTTGACAAGGACGTTGGCTGTAACTGACTTTCAAGGGTCTCACTGAAACTGTTGTCACATCTGATGCTGTACTTTGAATAGTAAAACACACTTAAACTCTGACCATTCTCACCTCAAAGAAATGTGCTGTCTTCCCCAGTAGCCGAAGTGCTGCTTTCCAACCAAAAGAAGTTCACCTCGCTTGCAAAGCACAGAGCACAAAGTTCCCTGTTGTGTTCTGTGCTGACATTTTTAGCTAATTAATCTTCCGTTGTGTAACTGAAAACTAGAAAGATCTGGGACGATAACTTTAATTAAAACTGGATTTATCAAACCAGTTGTAGCTCATCATATTTGTAGTATAGGCAACGGAGCTGATTGGAGGCCTGATACTTGGTGAATATGCTGGAAGAGATTGCCCCAAGGGCCTGGCATTCCTTTTCTATTCCTACAGGACCTGATTTTTTTTTCAGTGGTGCCGTAGATTCAATAGTAGATTTTAGTGTGTTAGAAAATGTAGAATTGATTCTCACCAATTTATAAAAAGACTGTTGGACAGGATCAAGATATGAAGAAATTGTGCATTTTATATTACAATATTAACACCATTAGCAGACATTGTTTGGGCTGCAGTGGAAGGAGAAATTCTTGTGAGAAATAATGTAATTATACTATTTTGTCATTTCTCCAAGTTGGTAATGTTTAAATATATTCTTCTGACCGAGCTTTGAGGTTTCTGAGAGATTAATCTGAGATGGAGGCTAAAGAACGTTTAAAAAATCTACTGTTGCATGAGCAATCCACATCTCCGCACTGACGGGTGGACGGTGGGAAGATGCACTTACTGCCTGTTTTAGCTGGAACTGACTCTCTTTCTCCAGAATCAGTTTCTCTTCCTGGAGACTGTGCAGATGCCGTGTGAAATGAGGATCAAAAAAAGAAAAACAAGATAAATATGTTATCAAGAAAGAGAAACAAATCATGTTTCAGTTCCCAATTCAATGACGAGACTGCAGAATTGAGGAAGTGGAAGTGGAAGTTTGTATAAACCTTGACTAATAAGTGTGAAGTCAACAATAAATAAAATAAGATAGACTTTAAAAAATGTGACATTGAAAACATTTATATGAAAGTCGACTACAGCAGTAAAAAAAAAAAAAAAATGTCTGCAGCTACATATTTCACTGAAAAGATATTAATGCTCTTGCTTATTTGGGATGTTGTTGATGTATTCAATAGTTAAATATACAAATAAACATAAATGCTAAAATATGTCTGAAAAATATGCTGAATTCCTGAAAGTGTTTGGCCCAAGATAAAAGGATGCAATGACTTTTATTTGCACCGCGAGCATCTGTGTGTCATATGCAGCCCATTATCCACATTTGGACAAGAGAGCAGAGGGAGAGAGAGAAAAATAAAGAGCAAGGAAACTAAGGAAGAGGGGATGAGATTAGCTTCGAACTGATAAAGAGAAAAAAGAAACAAAATTAAAAGTGCTCAAAACTTTACGCCTAATGCTGTCTATTAAATCCTCAGCACCCTCGTAGAATGTCCTATAAGTGGCTCCCATTTAATATTTTAATTACTGCTGTTCCTCCAAGTCTCTGTCTGAGGAAGCGAGAGAAGAAAGTGAGCTTTAAAGAATTTCAGGCTGCTCGGTAAATAAAGGGAATTTGAGAGTTTTTGAGTTGGCTCTCTAACCAAAAATGCAATGTTTTAATCAATTTCTGACTTTCACAGCTCTCCTTCAAGCACTTGTGTTTTCTCCATCTATAATTATGTATGCAAAACCTTCACATTTTAAATACCGGAAATATGATATTTCAGGACCCATCTTCCGATCTCTGATGTTCAGGACATGCTTTTTTTGGGGTGATGTACTTTCACTTCTACACTGAAAAGGAGAAGTAAATACATTCTATAGCTCATTTTTTACACAAGCTGGGGGAACCTTTTGTCTGCTACCATTAAAGATGGCCTCGACCTTGGAGCAGTAAGTTAGATGATGGGATTTAAAGCATTTAAAGAAGAAATGAAATTCAATCTATATTTTTCATATTTCAGTCATATTTTGTATAAAACTGTACATATTCGCACTGCCTTTAGTTAAGAAATGTAAGGATGTTTCAGGTTTAACTTCCTCATGTTTGAAGTTTTCAGTTTGATATTTCCAACTTTCATATTTCACTTTGTGTCTCAAACTTTAAGACTTTAAATGTCAGCTTGAAATGCTTCCATCTTTTCACGCAGATATTTGACCTCTTGCATACAAGCAATTAACATCGGATGACATTTTTTAGCCATTTATAGTCATTTCAGAGATGTTCAGGGAAAGAAAAGAACGTTTCTTCTTCCAGATTTGAAGAGGTGACTCAAACTTTTGGATGATTCCGACTTGATAATGAGGGGTCACAAGTACACTGGCTTTGTTTCCAGAAGTCATAAGACTGAATGTTTGTGAATCTCTGTTGGATGTTAAGTTGCTTAGCGATATTCCAGCACCTCCCTTTGGCTCCTCAAAAGAAGTGTTTGTGTAGAGGGAAAAGGGAGATGCTGCTGCGACTGCGTGGCTTTTCCATTTCTGGGAGTGTGTTTGACCCCTCGGACACACAGTTTTTGCAGAGTGGGCCGGGAAGGGGAGGAAAAAAGAAACACACTGCAGAAAAATGTGCTGCAAGGAGGAGGGGGGGGGGGAGAGATTCATGGAAATTGGAGGAAAAAGTTTCAGGAGAGGAAATGAAATATTACATGACTGACGTCAGAAAAAAAAAGCTATCCAGCTCAAAGGGCACAGATGAGTAAACATGTTACGTGTGCAATCATCCACTGGAACATGCTCAACCCATGACCCTTTAAAAATGTGGACACAGCAAGAACTTTGAGAACCTGTGAGCTTATTTGTAAGTGGATGAACTGTGTGAATGCTGAAATTGTTTATGTATTAATTGTGATAATGTGTGTCGCATTAACAAACCATTTCAGCTTGTGTTGCGTTTTAAAATCTCTGTCTTCAGCAGCTTTCAGTTCATCGTAGGCCCCCAGGAGCTGCCGCCTCAGCTCGTTGACCTCGCTTTCAGGCTCTTCAGGGCTGCTCCGCTCCTCCGCCCTTACCTCCTGGGCCTGTAGCCTCTCCAGCTCAGCACGGCATCTCTTGGCCTCCTCCAAAAGATGGATCTCCGAATCTTGGGTGCTGTTTGAATAAATCATTTCTTTACATAAATCACTCCATAATTGTGACTGAGAAGAACTGGGATCTGGTGCCAGGTGACCACATTTCCATTTTGCTTTCGACTGAAACGTTGCATGTTTTTCATTGACGGCTGCTGGATCTGACCAGCCTACAGTCTGCTCCAAGTGTGAGCTGGAAGTGACATGAACGCAGGCTCTAAAATATTTCTTCAGAAGCCAGTAGCAGCTGTGGCTAATGTTGGTCCATATGTTTCCAACAGTATATAACACCACGACATCTAAAAGGAATTCATTTCTTTTAAAAGAAGACAGCAGCCAGGCGCATTCAGGCCATCACGAGACTTGGAACTCTCCACATGTCTGGAGTCCTAATGCGCCAAAATACAAAACACGGGTCACACCGGCTTTAGAAAAAGAGGGCGTACCTCTGTAGAGTGTCCTGGAGGAGCTTGTAGCACGTCTTCAGTTTGGCAGCGTTGGTGTGACTGATTTTGCCCAGCCATAATAACTACAAGAGACAACAGAAACAGAAATATTACAATGTTTATGGGTATGAAAAACAGCCTGTAATGAAGTATTTAAGGCAGTTAATGTACTATAACACATAATAACTTTTCAGGGTGTTGCCAATGTCGCCAGACTCCAAGCAGATTTGCTAATTTCCTGCGTCTATCAGCCAGCAGTCCAGGTCAAGGATTTAAAATCTTGCGGGGTGGGTTTCGGCTGACATTACTCTATTTTACAGCCTGGGAAATAGCGACACTGTAAATCAACTGACATATTCAAAGAGGATGTTTCACACATTTCCTTTCTTGGAATCAAGATCTGACCCATGAGCAGTTTCACAATATATTAAACCAGCAAAATTCTTTTAGCTATATCTTGTTCAGTAGTTACTGTTCAGTAGGAAAAGTCATTCTATTCTCGCCAATACACCTTGAAATTCAGAGAAGAAAAAAGAAAGAAGAGAAGAAAAATGACATCTGATCTGAGGTTGGGAAAAAAGAGTTGAGTTCCAAGGACCATTACTCCTGAAAGATTGGAATAAGATGCCCAGCTCCATGACCGATGGTTCAGAAAACAGCCCGGTCTGGAGAGTTGGTCTGGATAAAGTTCTCTCTGTGGGTAACAGTGGCAGGAACAGACGACAGGTGTTTTTCCTCCCTTATCTTCATTGCCAGGTTGGTACACTGGGGGAGTAATGAGGTATAAGACTGTTTGGATGGGGGAGCTGCAGAGCTCAGGATATCTCAGGTCGGACTGTAAACACAGATGAACACACTTGCCCGCACGCACACACACTCATGACTTTAAAAATCAAAGATAGCCGATTACCTTTTTTTTTTTTACTGTATATCCATTTCATTATATCTCTTATCTTTTTATTGTGGAGGGATTGCAGATTCCGTCCACGTTCCAAGGGCTGAGAGGACAGAGATATGGATGCAGCGGGCGATGCAGATTAGCGCTGTTGTTATTATGATTTATTCCAATGTTTATCAGTTTGTCACCCAAGGTCACAGCGCCACAAGCTAAGACATCTAACTGATGATCATTGAAAATGTTCGCACTATCTCAGACTTTCCCATCTTGGGATCCTTACTGGTTTATCTGGTCCTAGCTAGCTTTAACTGCAGTCAGGCAAGCTAATATTTACCAATTTAAAAGCATACCGTGGCAATGGGCCTCTTTTTCAAATCAATTTCGAGGCGTATACCTGAATATTTTGGACTCCTTTTCCAGGCGTAGCAGTGCTGCAGCAGACACCCTGGCTTCAAGATGGACATTTATCTGACAGAAGCAGCCTGAAGCAGTTTTAGGCAGCCGTTCGTGTTCCTGTGCCAAGACTTATCTTCAAGAAAGGAGACTTTTACTGGGTGCTTGCCTGCAGATGTGGCGAATCATCATCGGAGTGAGATAAAGAGGACGACCTCGCAATGCATACCTGTCCATATATTATGTCGTATATTTGCCAGCACGCACGTGTGATCTGCACTGCAGACAGGCAGTAAAAAGTGTAATGTGGAGCATCTCTGAAATGTGTAAAAGAAGAGAACCAGAGGTTTTTAATGTTCTGCACCCTCAGGGAAGAAAATAATGACCAACAGAGGGACAACAATGAACTCCACAGAGTGATGGAGTGCTGCAGACACCCGCCATCCCTCTTTGTGTGTCTCTACCTTCACGACCGGATATTGGCTGTTTTCCTAAGAGTTGGACAGACAAAGCGATTAGGTCACTTCTTTTTGAGAAGCGTTGCGTGTAATATTTTTCCTCAGTCAGGGCTGGGAGACATTTCTGTGACTGAGATCAATTACAGCAAACTGTGTCATTTCTCCGGAACTATGACGAGTGAACGAGACATCTAAGCCATAAAAAAGAAGACTTCGGTCGTCTGACCTCTGATAAATTGCTACACTTGAACAGTAGCCATGATCTACAGAATCAATGCCAAGGAAACAAGCCTAGACAAAGATTGCAGACATACAGACAAAGAGATCTTTCATTACTCTATCATTCCTAAGACGGTGTGTTTAATGAAAGAAAACACAAGGGGAGCAGCGATCTCTTATTTTGTAGCAGTCTTTCCTATCTCTAAGTGTTAGAACCACACCGTTTCAAGGGATAAAAACCCCCTAACATATGAATTTAGAATATCCATACCCGATTTTTCTGATGTACGCTCAAATCTGGTGTGGAAAAAGCTACAGTCAAGCATTATCAATTAAAAATCCAACAATGGGTTACTAGAGCGTCACCTGAGTTAAAGGAAAGATATCCCCCTTGGTCTTCACTGTCTTGGTCTGTATCTCATTTCATTTTGTGTTTTAACACTAACGTAACAACCGTGGCTTATTTTCCTCAGTCTAACTCTATAATGAATCTGTGACAACTGGAGAGAGAACACAAAGAAAGATATTTCAACTGGAACCATTATTTTCAATAAAGCTTTTAAGACTGAACTGTGTCAGTCTATTTACACTGTAGACATCCATCCAAAGCGTAATGAAACTTTGCTCATTTCCCCCGAAGAGTGAATGACTCAGGGTGAAGAAACACAGGGCAGATTCAAAAACAAGTTGCACCTTGCACTGACAGCTGGAAAATGACCCACCCACCCCTTTTTTTCCTTCCTTACTCCCACAGTTTGTCTGTATCTCTAGTTCTTCACCGCTGCTATGATGTCTTACATTACGCAATAAAGCTGCCCCTCCCCTTTCTCTAACTCAACACCCTCTCTCTCTCTCTCCCGTGCAGATATTAATGACACAGCTATCTGAGGCAGCAGCAGTTCCCTTGCGCTCTCTTTCTCCCCCCTGCAGGCTACGCGCACACATACGCTCCTTCTACTCACAACCTACCGCTGCGGGCAGAGGAACGCATTCACACACACTCCTACACACGCCTGTTTTCGGAGTTCAAGGCGAACAGGCTCATACGCACACTTATCTAGACTACAGATTTCAGAAAGATGAGGACTGTTTCTCTTTGCGTTTGTGCCAGTCTCCTTCTTACAGCCGCCTTGGTGCCACACACGAGCCAGGCGGTGGACTTGCCCATCAACTCGCACCAGAGGTGGGATGCGAAGGGACCGTACTCTGTGGGATCTGAATCTGGCAGCGCTACTTCCTGCCCCATCAAGCTGAGACCATCTGGTCAGTGCGGGAGCTCCGGGGCCGGAGCGGAGGACGAGGACTGCCCATACCAGCTCACTCTGCCACCCCTCACCATCCAGCTGCCCAAACAGTTCAGGTTGTTGGAGAAAGCGATGAAGGAGCTCCAGAGCCTGAAGGAGGTGGTCAACAAGCTGAAGAGCGGGTGCCAGGACTGCCGAGGGGCTGGGAGCAACGGTCCCAGTGGGTATCAGCAAGCCGACCAGAGTCGGTCGCAGGTGCTGGTTCAGAGGGATGGAGACGAAGCGACGGGACAGGAGGTGCCAAGTGCATCCAGCCAAGAGGAGCGGGGAGATGGGATGGCGAACGGAGCCACTGTGGACACTACTGGGCAAGGACAAAGTCCGACTCCTGGCAAAAACACACCAGTCCCGAGCAATCTGCAGGAAATGCAGGTGAGGAAACTTCTCACAGTATTGATTTGAAAATGTGCACTTAATCTAAAGTGATATGTATATACAGTATTCATCAACTGCAGTGGCCAGTTTGCATATAAAGCCCACAGAAATACTAAAAATATTAAGCAGAGACAGATATGTGATCAGCCTGTAAATTAGAAATAACAGCAACACTGGAATGTGTTTCAATAACTGCTGTTCCAATATAAATGAAGTGAGAATGAAGCAATATGAAAGCTGAGGAATTCAGGAACGCTGGTAACACTATCAGCCTTGTGAACATTTTAGTGACAATGAGCCAAACTAAACAGTAGGCATAAAGTATTCTAAAAGCCAGTCAGAGGAAGCCAACTGGAATGTAAACCGGACAGATGTTTAAAGACCTTCAAAGCTCCACCTGGCACCAGACCATGAGGAAAAATTCCTGCTATTGCGAACAAGACGGGAAATCGGCGTTAGCCGCTGTGGCATATGGCGGCAATTTTTGCTCTGACGGTCGATTTGGACGACAGCCATGCGTTTCTGCTCTAAAATCCTAATTGTCTGGTAAAACAACGAAGACACCACCAGTGACATTCTGTCAGCAGAGATAACTCTCCCCTCTCCGCCTCACTCTTGCAGGCGAAGCTAAACAGGATGTCGATCAGTCTGCGTAACGCCAGGAGCCAGATCTCGGTCCTGCACGGTCGTCTGGAGGGCCTCAACCTGCTCAACATGGACAATGTGCAGGCTATGGTCAAGACGCAGGTGGAAAACATCACCAGCGCAGTGAACAAACTCAGCTCCACCTGCAACACGGCATGCCCAGTGCAGAACAGCCCTCAATGTAAGCTGATTTTCAATGTTGCATTTTTATAGCACACTTTTTCTTCCCCATACTGTCCTTTAAGGCTTCTTAGTGGTATTGGGCTCTCTTTTGACTGAAAAACTGTTGCATTTTCTTCTTTTTGATTCCTTCTGAGCACAATGACTTCCTTTTTTCCCTCATCCTTTCTCTACTTTTGCCATACATTCAGTACACGTTAAAGCACCGAAGGTCCCATTGCAGTAGATTGTGTAATCAGGGTTGGTTTGAAGTAAATTTCCTGGCACAGAAAGTCTTCAATTGCGCCTGAGTGGCCATGGTGTTTTGTAATTACTAAAAACAACCCATCTCGGGGTGGTCACCTTCTTCTGAGGCAGCCTCTCAGGGAAATTGGAAATGAAGTTCTGCAAACTGACGATGACATTGTCTTCTATGTCACTGTTTGCTGGAACTTTTCCATTAAAAATATGAACATCGCGGCGAGATTTGAGGTAATCGAGGCAGAAAAAGCAGGAACAGCATGCCAGCGAAACTGCTCAGCACGTTAGTGATGAATCAAATTGATCTCTGCATCCATAGCAAACTCTGGAGCAACAAAATAGTTCTGAGTTGAGGTCATGCCGTACGTCAGTATGGCAATATGACAACTGGAATCAAACTGTGAAATGCAGCTACCTCTTATATAACCAATTCAAGTGCGGGGACATTTCACAATCCACTAATCTCCATACGGAGAGACTCAAAGAGAGAAGTGGGAGAAAGAGACCTTTCTGGCACCGGTGTACTATCAAATAACTGCTGAAAATATAGTGCTTTTATGAAAATGCAGCAACAACATGCAAACAAAATAGACAGAAAGTCTATTTTGTTGAGGTGCTATATAAATATATATAAATAAATAAATTGATTGAATTGATTGATATAAAAGCAATTCTGTGTGAATGCACTGTTTACAGAGTTAAACTAAAATAATAGCCAGATATGGCACGGGCAGATGTCATACTCTATCACGCTTTTATTTTGAAATCAGAAGTAAGCTTATGTCTAAGTAGATTAGCGAGGACAGTGGTATGAAGGGAATCCCGGCATTTCGTTCTTTTTTTTTTTCTTCCTTACATTTGTCTCTTTCTCCTTCAAACTACCCCTCAGTCCATTTTTTTTCCACTCTCAGACATCTATTTTTGGTCCATTTCTCCAGTTCTGGTCTCTTTCTGTAACTTTCTTTTTGCCATGTCTTCCCTCACTCTCTCCCTTTCCCCAAGAAGGTCACGCTCTTGAGTGTTCATCCATGCATAAAACAACTAAGCTCCCATTATCTCGACATCACCACAAGTCATAATGTGGCCAGCCTTTTTCAGCATTTCTCACGGGTGGCACACAGGGTCAGCGACACCTACATCTGTACGTCAGTTTGAAATATTAAAACTCAAAAAGGCCAAATTGAACTCATACAATGTCACGTTGTTTTATCCACAATCCACATAGAGTGGCTTTCTTTTAAGAAACGAGTATCCATAATTGCAATCTGTGACTGTTTGGTCTAGCAGCTAAATTGTAGCTAATCTTTGTTATCTTAACCCTGATAACACAGGGTTAAAACAGATGTTTTTAAATAGAAACAGGAATAATCATGCATTATTGGCAACCAGCTGTCAACTACACGCATGCACGTGGATTTGGAAAAAATCTCCTACAGCTCAGAAGGCTGCAGTTCGAACAACACCTGCACTCAATACTGTAAGATTTGAAAAGACCTGCGAGGAGGCTTGCATTTTCTAACTTTTCTCTCAATCTTGCTTTCAAGGCAGTGTAGAATTGCATCAACTATTATCCGAAATGTTTCAGTCACTCAGTGATGCGAACCTTTATTTCCCAGGTCCCATTCATCCTCGCTCAGGCACTAATCTTTGACTTTTGCAAAACCAGAATACATCTCTGGAGTGAGTGAGAAGCAATTTATTTCCCTGCTCAGCTACATTTCATGTCCACCACTTTATCAGGAATTCCACATCTAGTTGATATAACATGTTTAAAAGGAAGTGTGCCGGTAACAGTTTCTACTGTTTCAATGTCTGACACTCCTGATACAGATTTTCCTCTCATCACAAATGGGAGGCTTTTCAAAACAAATGTCCTCTAAATTAACAGCTTCATTTCTTCAATACCAGTCATTGGTGGACAGTCAGACGCTAAACTGTCATTTATAAACAGACTTGCAAATTACTGAAAGTACCACATAAGCACCAAAGCAGGCAAACCAATTAGCCACCTAATTAAACAGCCATTTTCCCCATTTTCCATGTGAGCCCTCCAAAAGCCTGGTGGTTAAACCAAGACAAAAGTCCTCACTGAGCGGATGATATTGGAGTTATTTAGGTCACGCACACTGCCAGATGTCTGTTGTCTGTCTGGGGATTCTGGCTGCCCAGTTTGACACATGGGGACAAATAAGGGGAAGGGAGATGCAGAGATGATCTCGGGCACTTAAAAGTAAGGCCCTGACAATGGTGTTACGTGCAGCTGTTAGCGTGGCACTGATGGAGAATGTAACCACACCCTCGATGCTGAGGCTGTTTTCCAATACAGAATGATGTCAAATCTGCAGTCATTTTGCATCCAAATCTTTGTGCACCATGTGCTGGCCGCCATTAGCTTAAGGGTTTAATTTCACTGAGCTAACCCAAGAATCTGACCAAGCAGGACAGAAGAAGGAATGTACCAAACACAGGTGTCCACAGGCCATCTGTGCATGGTTAAGGCTCCAGGTAGGGGCTCTCTAATCCAGTTTTACACATTCCCACGTTTCTGACAAGTCTGTTCCTTTCAGTGACCAAATGCAAACTGACAGGGGCCTACGGATTGGGATGGGGTCAGTGGCCCACAGTGCAATAAGGGGGAAGAGGAGAAAGCAAATGAGAAATAAATAAGCGGAGGAGGAGGAGATGGAGGCAAAAGACACTGTCCTGTAGTGCAGAACTTGGGAAAGGACACAGATAGCTGCCTTCGTCCTTTCATTTAACCTTCATGTTTGACTTCCTGACACCTCATGCACTCTACAGACTGTGAGTACATCAGGAAGCTTCGACCTGAGTGTTCTGGCCATGTTTTGTACTTGGGGTAACTGGTAAAGGCTGTTTTGTGTTTGTACAAAATTGATAAAAATTTAATGAGAACTTCCTCTCTGCTTAAAACAGACTTTTTAATCCCATTTCTTTTCCTATACTCTACCCTCAGGTACCGCTGTATCCCATAATGGTCTCCTGGCTGCGCAGAGAAATTTCTGAAAACATTATTGAACGTTAAATTACATCACGTTGCATAACAGCTCTCCCTGTTTGCAGACATGGTGGCCCCGCGGGACTGCTCGGACTACAACGTGCTGGAGGCGAAGAAGAACGGCGTGTACCGCGTCACCCCTGACCCACGCAACGGGACATTCGAGGTCTCCTGCGACATGGAGTCTTTTGGTGGAGGGTGGACTGTCATCCAGCAGCGGCTTGATGGGTCCGTCAGCTTCAACCGCACCTGGGCTGAATACAAGAAAGGCTTCGGAGGCCTCAGGTACCCATCACTGATTTCTTTTACAACACGACAGGGAAAAGGTTGTTTAGAGGTCTGAACAGCTAACCTGTTCTATCAAAAGGGATTTTTTTTTTTTTAATAAAAAGTGCAATACTTTCATAAAAGAAAAGACAAAACAAGATTTATGACGGCGAGGTAAGAGGCTTAAGAATATTGCGCAGAAAAGTAGCCACATGAGTGCACTTTAATCATAAAACCAAGACAGGCAAGCTGGAATGGGAAAACAAAGAGGTCACACTGCTGATTTTTGCATGCTGACTGCAGAGCTGACACCCTCTGTAAAGGGCAGTTCAGACTGCATGGCAGCAGAAACGAACAAAATAACCAAAAACTTGGGGAAAAAAAAAAAAAAAAAAGCACTGCTAATTTAATCTTGTATGTCCTTTTTTAAAACATAATACCCCATATTTTTCAGTTAGGGGATTAAAAACAGATTATATATTCAAAAATTAACCACTTCTAACCCTCAGGCATCTGTATTTTTGCCACACTTGTGGTCAAGGGACCAGCCTTTTATCACCTTCTCAGCCTTTGAGCAGAATATACCATGTACGTGGGTAAAAAAAAAGGGACTGAGGTATCAAACCAAAATATATAAATAATGAAATAATGTTTGAGGTGCATCTGTTGCTCATAACAAGACTAGTTAATCTCCACACCCACACCGAGTGCTCAAATGTCAATAGTGTCGTTCGTAAATGAACAATTTTACCACCTCCCACAGTTTGAGACAGCCCAGTCGTTCCTCAGTGATGATGCACACCTGTTCCCACTAGCACTGATGACTTCCCACCTGCTTCTGACTCATTATCACCCGTCAAACAAAAAAGAGAAATTCTGACAGGTTTTGAGCCATTTTGACCAATAAGCAACCACAGTGAAAGTGGACTGATGCAGAAACATTCATTTTTAATGCAGAACCTCTGCTGACTGCACTGAAAGCAGAATCAGATTAGAGGCTGTTTTCACCCGGGACACTGTAGGACCGGGGAAATGTCAAGATTACCTCCAGATAATGATGCCTGCAGATCAACCAGATCAAGCACGGCCTCAGATAATCCTCCTCCTTCCGTTGTTATTCTCCTCGCTCCTTTTTGGTCTGCTCACCTCGCTGGGGGACGGATAAATTCAGTTTGAGCGACTGTGTCAACCACAGACTGTAAATGAAGATGGGACATAGGCACCTCCCAAAAGCAACACCAAAGTCATTATTTCAGGCGGCACTGGGTCCATGTTGAAAAGCATAAAGTATTGCAGAACTGAGGTCATTTTTCTAGTTGCTACTGGCTGCAAATGAAACTTGGTGTCCTGGTATTCTCTGTCCCTGCAGAGGTGAATTCTGGGTGGGCAATGACCATATCCACCTGCTGACCAAAGCCAGGGATATGATCCTGCGTATCGAGCTGGAAGACTTTGAAGGCGTCCGCGAGTACGCCAAATACGACCAGTTCTACGTGGCAAATGAGTTCCTACGCTACCGGCTGTCAGTTAGCGGATACAGGTACAGGGTCCGATTCAAATATGAATCATAAATGAAGGATTAATGTCCACTAAACTGGTGTCATTGCAGCGGAACCGCCGGGAACGCCCTCAACTTCAACAAGCACTTCAACCACGACCAGAAGTTCTTCTCCACGCCCGACCGCGACAACGACATGTACCCCTCCGGAAACTGCGGTGCCTACTACAGCTCCGGCTGGTGGTTCGACGCCTGCATGTCTGCCAACCTGAACGGGAAGTACTACCACAAAAGGTACAAGGGGGTCCGGAACGGGATCTTCTGGGGAACGTGGCACAACATGTCGACGGAGTACTACCCCACCAACTACAGGCAGGCCTTCAAAACTGTCAAGATGATGATACGGCCCAAGAACTACGCTCCCTAAGATTAAAGAACAGCAGTCAGATAGAAACGGAAGTAGACTCAGAAACTCATGCAACACCCTCATAGTAATACCAGAAAAAACAAATGCAGTAAAAAGTATTGCATTGAATCATATTTTTCCACCAGTAGAGAGCACAGTCTTAAAACGCTGATGATAAAGGACACTGCACAGGCCAGTCTCATATAGCAACAGTAATATCTCACAGAGGATTAGCAAGAGAGGACTTTCCTTTTGGGCAGTTTTTCTTAAATGCCTCCACTTTCTGTCCTGCTGCCTCTTGTAATAAACCCAGCTCAGAGACGCACCACGTCTCACAATAGTGCGAAAACTAATGAGCTATCATTCTCTCTGCTCTGAGTGGTTTCTTAATTAACAGCAGCCGGTAAAGTAAGCGGTATGCGAGCTATGAGTACAGGTTTAAATGGGGTCTGAAATTCATCTTCAGTTTATAAGTAAACAAGCTAAAGGAAGCAATACATAACAGTTATAATTTTTCTACGGTTTATTTAATTAACCTGGGACTCTATAAAAAGCATCCCAGAACAAATATACAGTCTGAATTGTATTTAGTTCCCAGCAATGTTCTGCATTATTAATGCTTCGGAAGATTCCTCTTGACAGCAACCACAGAGTAGGGTGGGGTCGTAAAGAAAAAAATAAAGCAAAAGCAAAACTACTTCACATCTTTGGATGCCAGAATCATAATAAACAGTGACTCGCTACTTGTACAATACTGCCCCCACGTGTTAGAAAACTACATCGCATCATAATACATTCTACACTGTGAAAAAGAAGGTTGTGGAGAAAAATATTTCGAGAACGTGTACAGTATTTATTTTTTGTGTGTGAGAAATGATAGCTTTTTTTATAATGCATAGATCCTACAGTGCAAGGTGTTGAGATTTGAGCGATATTGTGACCATTCATAGTAATTATGTATGTATTTGGAGCTTTGTGTGTACCATATTGATCTTTTCTATCATTCATATTCAACTGTCATGCAAAAAGATGCACTTTTTATATCAAAACAAGAATAAAGATCTGAAAACATGGCTGTGTCAGTTTTATCGATACCTGTTCGTCCTGGAGTCAGCTTTCAGTGAACGTGTAAATAAATGAGTTCACACTGAAGTAGCGTCAAGGGTGTTTTGATGCCCATAAAAATCAAACCATTGGGTGCAGCACGCTCATAATAAATGTGTTTATAAGACATTGGCTCAATAAAGCGGCTCAATAAAAAGATCTTGACGCGTAAAAGCAGACATCAAGCCAGGGGAGCGTGATCTGAAAGCACATTTACTCTGATGTGAAATTAATAATTCATACAAATGATTCGACTTTTCAAGGGTTTGCTTTAAAAAAAAATATCCAAAGTGTCATTCTAGCGTCAAGTAAAGGTTAACTGGAATATTAAATGGCCATCAGTTGTAACCCTCCAGTGGGTTTTAACTTAAGTACTTTGAATAATCCATTTGCTGCATTAAAAGCATCCCATTTTCTTAATGTCCAGTTAATGTCCAGTTCGTCAGCAATCCAAACGTTCACACCGTTTGACGAGACCTGGTGACCCAACAGACAAAGCGGAGGCACCCAAACTGAAACTAGGCGCACGACCCTGCCAACGACTCTCAGGTGACCACCCGGGTCATTAACATGCCAATGGTCCACAAGGGCTAAATTTTCAAGCTCTGCCCCCAGCAAGCTTAGAACTGAAGAAGCCATCTGGAGAGAGGGCGAAATGTTTTCAAGGAAACCTTTCAGTCCAGTTGCACACAGAGAGATCTAACTTTGGATAACTATGACCTGGATGAGTGAGAATCTACACAGACATCCAGTGCTACACAGCACATTTGCGATTGTAAATCTAAAACAATGCATAAAAATGTAAACTAAACTAAAAGAAACACTGTGTTTTTGTTAAATATAACACTGAGTAACTGTTTTTGGACCTGTTCATCCCTATGTATGGATTACCTCATCCAGGTGTTGGAGAGGACTTGCAGAAACATCAGTGTTAGCTTCAGGCTGCTCCTGTGGGAGTGAAGCATCAGGTGCGAGGGCCACCTCAGGCGTGTCCTCCTTTTCTTCTTCACCTCTGCTGGAACATCTATCCTCAATCTGCTCCTGGCAGAGACTCACTAATGCACATAAACAAACAGATACAACAGATCAATGAACCAAAGGAGCAGAAACTCTTAAACTACTAAAAGTATCTGATAAACACACTGGTTTCCTGAGAGGTATCAGTGCTAGCACTGATAGCACAAACAAGCATAATTAATATCAATATTCTCTGATTACAGTTTAGGCTAATTTGTGGAAAGGAATATACTTGTAGACCTCCAAGAGATTAATTTAATTAGTTAAAGAGATTCTACAGTAAAATACTTCCGAGAACACTTTTCTGTGTAATAGCATATCGCGGTGTTTATCTGTTTAACAAAGGAAAATATGCTTACTTTTATAGCTCTTCGGTCTTTAAACACGTCCTCACGAATATGTCCTCAAGTAAAGTTGTATTTGCCTATCAAAGCTATACCATTCGTTTAAGAATAATGCTAATGCTAGCGCTAAGAAATCACTGACTTTTCTCTCAGGTCAAAAAGGCCTGTGTGTGATCACCATGGCGACTCTCGCTGCTTCCGTAATATCAGGAAAATGCAATTTATCGAATATATTTATCAATATGTACTCTCAGTGATATTTATAAATTTTATCACCTCGATATTCTCAGTTGTCAATACGCAAAAAAGTAGGAACTAAAATAATACCGGTGCACTGACAAACTAATATTTTTCTTTAGCTTTTATTGTCCAGCAGGTGGCAGTAAAGTGCCTTTTAAACTCGCAAGAACAAGAGGTTACGAGTCATCTTCTCATCCAAACTTGGGAGACTGGACACATTTATGGGACAGAAATACTGAGAGATGGCCAGGATTTTTTTAAAAAAATACAAGTAGAAGTTCAGGTGCAATATTTCACAAGCCTTTTAAAGTTTCATCAACTTTATTGACAGGTATTGAATAAAGTACAGACAAAAGTTTAATTCAACCAGCTGACAATGCAACCCTTTGTTGTTTCCCATTCAACCTAAATGGGAAGGTAGAATTAAAACAGTATGAACATTGCCAGTGAGATAAATAATTTATCAGAATCTGCTGCCTTTTTTAGGGACACTGCCAGACTGGTTGTCATCCAATAAACATCTTCAAAAAAAGGGTTTCAGTGTTTACTAATTCCTGTCTGTATAATCCACTGTGTGGGACAAAAATGGGATTATTTGAAGTTGGAAGAACTCTTATGCAACAAGAGGTTAGCCCAGCCGGCATGGTAAAGGCTTTTGATTGCATTGTACTAAATCACTGTTTTGACAGTGGGTACAGTGTCATGTTTCTGAGCATCCGCTTTGAGGAGATTTTTTTTTTTTTTTTAAACACGATATTATTTTTATGAATATGTTCCTTTGGTGTTTTGAAATTTTCACTAATTTATCCATGGCAAGAGTCCGTAAAGAAATTAGAGCAAGCCCTGTTCAAATTAAACTTGTTTTTGGACTCTGCAACTGAATTATGTCGGCCTAACTTACCACCCTTCATTAAATATGAACAAATCACATGCAGTTTTGACATGAGCGCTGTTCAAGGTTCCAAAATAACCTTGAAATCCCTCCAAAAGTCTTTGTAGGATAGGACGACATCCTGGCATGAAGCCAATATTTTCAGATGACAAAACACCACACTACTTTCTTTGACCATTTTTGGTGAAATAAAACATGCAAGATTTAGTTATTTCTGGAGATATTGCATGTGAATGTGGGAATATCCACAAAGGAAAACCACAAAGCACTTCAGACCATCAGTCAGCTAAGTGAAATTGTCATAAAGCCATGTCTCACTGTGTATTCCAGTCAAGCTATCTAAAGCTGCCAGAGACAGAGACAGATGTTCATGAAGCACAGTGACTCACAGGTGAGAAGAACACAATTTCGCTCGTATTCGCTTATAAATATGTAAACACATAAATGTACAAGTCCAAAACCTCCAGGAACCTGTGGAAAAAAAGTCCAAAATTTGCATGTAACATCAACTCTTGCAGGTTTTACTTGCAGGTCAAAAAGGTTATGAGTTTCTAAATAAAACAGAACAGTTTTACTTTGACCTTTAATAGCTCGAAAACACATTCATAATTGTTGCTGTCATGTTAGCATAATATGAGAATGTGGGCTGTTGAAAAGATGTCTGTAAGTGCAGTGTTTCTTTGCTGCAGGCTGTTCCTGTTTCCGATTTATGACAACCTCTGCTGATACACACATTTTTGCAAACTCCAAAGGCCACGAACCACCACAGCTGTCAAGCCTTTGGTGTCTGAGGGCCCCGCCAGCTTACTTGAAAACTAGTCGATGCTCCTCCACCGTTTTCAGCAATGTCCTTGAGGCAAGGCATCCGGATGCGGTTCATAACCAGATGTTTAAAAGTCTCGAATTTTCAACTCAAAAATCTGAATTAGAGAAATAATGTATATATTCAATGTAAAAAAGAAGTTATTAAAATACAGCAACATGTCTTTTCTCCACAGGGATGGAAACATGAAACATAAACTCGTCGCATTCATGTTGATAAACTACATACTGTTGAGCTGGCAGGCTGCATAAATATTTAGCACAATGGAATCGAAGTTTAACGGACTACCTCGCACATAAGTCGGAGAAGTTGAGCGACGCTTTTGGCGCAGCCTGCGTGTGACGTCATTCTGCTCAGACAGCAACATCTATTGTGTTGCAGTGATAAAGCAGCCTCCCCCTCCAGAAAACTCTTTTGATCGCCTTGTTTATAAGCCATATGAGCAACTGACTGACTATGTCTTCAGGAACTGTGTCAACAAAAGCCCCATGTGTGAATGTGTTTTTGCAGCTGGATCACATCCTGATCTTTGATGAGAGCAGCACAAAGTTGCAATATATAATAACACACAAGGAAATTAATTGCTGTAGCATTCTGGTATGGATTAATGGCAAAAATCAAAAGAAGACTGGTGTGGATAACGCTGTTGTATCTTTGAATAAGTGACACAACTGGTTTGCAAACTGAGGCGTGTGTAGCATAACCACTGGCAACTTGTGGACCCTTTGCTGCGAATGGCCACCATGTCCACATTCCTTGGCCAATGGTTGGCAACCAGAGTTGACTTGAAATGTGGAAATCCTGACTTTCTTTAACATCAGACCACTCTGAGCCACTCATGCAAATTAATTTCATTTTTGAGTGATTTGTCTGCACAAAATAAGGCTAAAGATCACTCCAGCATTGTAGTGATGTGTTTATTTGTAGGAAACTGAGCTTTCCTGTGCTTGAGATGTTGCTTTAGTCTGTTTTTGATGAATTTATTAATCAAATGGTATCCATCCGAGTCTGTGTTGTGAATAATAGTGAACGCAATCTGTGCATTTGCCTTCTTGTGTTTGTGTGTAAAATTCTTTGGCAGATCTCTGAAGCCTGCCTTTATTGAAGTTTAATTGGCCGTGTGGGGCCAGGGATAAGAAAGTTTTTTCAGAAGTTTCTGCTTTCATAACTGTTAGCGCGAGTCTCGAGACCCATGCTAAAGATAAATAACCTTTTATTAATTAGACTGAGCTAGATATATGAAAAGCTTGGGCTGTAACTGGTTCCAGGTATGTGAGTCTCAACAGTCCTTGCTACTGGAATTCATCCAGAGACGCTCTACAAATGTCGGGGGGATTAAAGTAACGTTACAGACACTTTCCTGTTTTCAAGCCAGTATCTGTTTTAAGGAATTATCCTCACAGATTTGAGGGGAAACTGGGAGACCTCCCGCAGGTCACTCAGGTCCCTATCGCCTGTCTGCAGAAAAGCTGCAGTAAACACATCCGGACAGGTTGTCTCGCGGCACCATGGCAGAAACACTTTAATCTGTGGCAAGGAGTGAAGAGTCTGTTTGACGTCTCCTCCTCTCACATAAAGATCTTCCTGGATGGATTCGGTGCCAACCAACCAGTTAGAGGCTTTAACAGCTAACCCTAACCCTCAGTAACTTTATTTCAAAGACAGCCCTTTAAAAGATTAACTCAATAATTCAACTAAAATGCCTTAAACCTATTTAAGATGAAGCAATTATCAGATCTAAATTCAAAAACAACAATGGACATCTTTCTGTGTCATTAGATGTAAATGAAACAGTTCATCATCTGCTCTGGTCTGACAATACATTTAGCCATTTATGCCCCAAAGTTTGTAATTTTTCCTCTTTTGGTAGATAAAGTTAAAATAAAATAAATAAAGTAATAAAATAAAAAAAAGCAATATATTTTACGATTTTTTTCGATCACTTCTTAGTAGTTTAGTCTTGACTCGGCTACTAATAGTGCCCTCTATTGGCAACTATGAGCACTTTTTTTGCAGAAGAATTGACCTAACCTTAACCCCAAGCCCAATCCTGGAGGCAGAAGTCAGGGTTTTAAAGGTACAAGACAAGTTTAAAAGTTTTTTTTTTTTTTTTTCTTTTTAATGACTCATTTTTAATATTTTAAACTTTTATTTTTACTTGTCTCAGATAGCCTGTCCATCAAGTAGTGTCAAATCCAATGTAATCCCTGGTTTGTGGTGCAACTGAAAGTACAAAAATTAACTTCATGTTTTCAGTCTAGCTGATTTCTTTGAGTGTTGCTTATTGCCCATTAATACAAATGGAAACAATTCACTTCATCTACTCACCAGATCTCCAGAGTGGCCTTTCATTTCCATACTGTAATCATTGTGTGTGTGTGTGTGTGTGTGTGTGTATTAGTGTACGTATGTGTGTATTAGTGTGTGTTTCCCTCACATTTCCTGACAAGAGTCCTCCAGGGATTCTTCACTTCCCTTTCATCCCCACCACTGTCATCAGGAACACCCATACAACACTGACTTGTCTGGTTGAGGAAGATCCTATCAGTGTTTTGTTCTGTCTTGTCTGTTTTTTTGTTTTGTTTTTTTTTTAGAGTTGTATGACAGTTTTATGATTTTTTTTTTTATTGCGCAGAAATAAGAGGGACTAAACTAATGATGATAGCAACAGAGCATCTCCAACACGGGCCTCACGGGAAAGGATCACCTGCAAAAGTCTTGGTGCTAGATGCCACAGGACACCTTCAGGGACCAGGTGGAGTCCACGTCTCAATGTGTTGGGACTGTTTTTTTAGTCAAAGGGGACCAACACAATATCAGGCTGGTAGTCTTATTGTCATGCCTGGTCGGTGTACATTTCTATGATTAACAACATCGACTTAAGTGTGCAAATATGAAATCCATTTACAAGGGAACAATGTCAACACTAAAAGCAACGTTGCCAAGATTCTTATTCACACAAAAAGCATCTTTATGGGAATTATTTTATTTCTCATTTTCATTTAAGGACAGTGTGGGCAATAAATGGTTTGTCTCACCAAACTACAGTGATTTTTTATTTTTAAAATCATAAAACATCGTCAGCCTTATGGAGTTAGTTTTTTGTCATCTTCAATTTCTTAACTACAGAGGCAGGCTGTAACTTTTTACAGCCGCTGAGGTCGTCAATTTATTGCGTGATATACTTTATACATGATTTATTTTCAGTTTTTGTTTCCCCTTCAGTGTGGTCAGAGACTGTTTCTACATCTTGGACTGGAAGGAGCCGACTCACCAAAACCAAAATTACAGACTGAGGAGCTCAGTGCGAGGGCAAGCGAAGGAGGCGAAAGGGGGAATCATTTGATCACAAAAACAATTAAGATCCTTCCAAATATCTCTGATTCATTAAAAAAATCCCTCTCCGGCACCAATCATCTGTTATAGAACAAACAGAAAAAAAAAGAAAGAATTGCGGGGCACCAAAATGTCTGTTTTGAGATCATTTAATCCGAGCTGGGTTCTTTTGGAACGTGACTCACTCTAGCTTCCCAGGCCCTATAAAAGAACTGCAGCTAGAACCTGAAGCTGGCCCCCCAACGGTGACTCAGCCCTGGTCTAGTTAGGCTGACATTTAGAGGCCAGTTTAGTGAGCTTTTAAATCTGTCTCCACAGTTAAATGCACTGGCAACTTTATAGGAGCACAGGCAGAAACGGGAGTAAATGTCTTTTATTTTGCGACCATGTGTGACAAGCCTGAGCATGTGGAGGGTGAGCAATGAATAAGGTCGCAGTGAGGAAAAATGCAGGTTGGTGGGCCGACCACGGGCACCTTTGTTGACCTCTGAACTCCATGAGTTGTTGTTTGAACATGCAGAGGCTTCAGTGGGCATGCAGGCATGCAGGAGAATCATGGATGATTGCTAAGAAACACAAGAATGATAAAAGCAGGGTAGGAGTCTAAAAAATGTGAGAGCTTACAGTTTTTTTTTACATGTTTAAGTAACTACTGCTTTTCAACGCAGCTAAATGGGCGGTAAGGTGGCAGCAAATACCCTCGCATCACACAACATTTTGACGGTGACCATGTGCTGCTCTGATATACATAATAAAGAACTTAAAGGGTTAAAGTCTCAACAAACAAACTATTAAATTTAATGAGCTCCAACTCATTTTAGGTTTGAAAACATGTAAACTCAAGCTTAGCTAGGTTCAGCTCTGTGAAATCTTCCACATCCATAACATATATCATTTATGAAAAAGAATGACTTTGGTGGAGCAGAATCCATGCAACATAAATTTTCAGCGAGGCCAAGATTCAGATTTCAGATCACACATGACTTAAAAATCATAGAACGAACCAACTGGTTTCTTTGTTCTTTCAGTTAAAGCCCTGCATCCACTGACTTTCAAAAACTGGAATTTTTGTCCCCCCTCAAAAATAAGCAGGAGCCCATCAAGGTCAAAACTCAAACATAAACACGTCTTTATCGCGCAGATGTTCCAGCAAGGACTCAGCTTAAATGCTAAATTCACTTCAGGGATGTGTATTTCACCCTGACAGTCGCAAACACACTCAAAAAAACATTTCAACACAGACTTGGAGGGAGATCTTGACATGGCAGCGAAACAACATTTTCGAGCGACTAATTTTCTCTGAAATTCTCTGGAAATTCTGGAAGATTATCCAAAGACCCGCATTCACAGATACATTCACGAACAGTTTCACATCCAAAATCCACAAAAACGTTAAAAAAAACACACAGTGCATAATTTCCTATCATATCTATAAAATCTGGCCAGGCTCTGCAGGAGATATAAGAGGACGGATTAGCAGGGAGAAAGATTTACTGTGGAGCTCATTTGGGGGCTGAAACATTGCATTCAGTAGTACCACCGTCCTGAACAACATTTGAATACTGGAATGCAGGAAAAAGATAAAATGAGTGTCAGAGTGACAACCTCAATGATTTATTACAGTCACAGCTGGACGAGAAGCTGGGGAAAAGGAAAAAGAAGCATCGGGACAACTGAGATCATCTCATCCCCTCGCCTTTGGCGCCCCGACATTGTGGCGAAGTAGGAAATAAGCAGTGGCGAGTACAGATCTTGGACAGTAACATTTCCTCTTTTCACAGAAAACAACCTGTTTGGCTTCATATGGATGTTCTCACAAAAAATAAAGTGATCAATCTACTCACTCGGTCGGGATTCAGCAGCTGCTGGGTTGTTATTGGCCTTACTCACCACCATAATTCATTACATTCAATGGAAAATATGTCTAAACATGGCTGGCAACGGCTCTCAATTAATCATTTCAATAATATCCATCCGTGTATGCTGAAGTTTTGTTAAGGTATGTGCAAATAAATCTGCAAGGTGAAGGTAAGTTTGCCGCGTGAGCATATGCGTGTAAAAAGGCTGCTGTAAACAACAATGACATTAATAGATGGCGCACACCGTGGCATAGAATTAAAGGACTCTCACGCACCACAGCCACCATTAGCGGTCGTAGTTTACGGTGCCACCAACCCATTAAAGTCTCAGAATGCAGGTTTTTCATTAAAATAGACAATTATGTTGAAAAGCACAATAGCCTGACAGCAGTTAAGTGGGTGTGGAAGCTAAAATGGTAAAATGAATGGGCGATGCTCCTGATATTGCCAACAGAACTGGAAGAAAACGCAGACTAAAGAGAAATAGAAGATTTTTTTTTTTAGTTCAGAAACTCTGTGCTGATGCATGTTTACAGTGATTTAATCTCAGAAAATCCTCAAACATCCTCCGAAAACAGCGGCTACAGCTATTTAAATTCCTGCTGAAGCTGCAGCGGGGTTTTTGTTTAATATCACTTTATCCAAATCCGGCACAGCTGTGTAAATCTCGCATTTTGAAGCCAGACATCATGCAACTGCATGAAGGCCCGTCAAAGGCTGCTGCAGGAAGTTTAAGACCTAGGAGTCTCACAGGTCAAAGCCCCTCATGTGACCCTCAGCATCACCTTTCATGATCATTTCACGCTTTGGAATTGATGTGATGGCAGAAGGAGTTCCTGCTTCCTTTGGGTTTCTCCGAGCGTGTCGGCCCAGAAAACAATGACAATGTGCAATTCAATCAGCTGATTCAAGTGTGTGTTTTCTTCTTTCTCGCATCTGATATGTGATTTAATTTTTGGTGGTGCTGCCTGATGATAGATCCTTGATAGGGGGCTGTCATGACATCATCGGTTTAAAGTTTACGACTCTCTAGGAGCCAGAAGAAGCATCTGTATATTGCAGCACCAGAGCAGCGCAAGACGGATAAAATCCTCCAGTCTAGAGGGGGTCAGCGACAAATAACGCTGAAACAAAGCTAGTTTTGGTTTTATAAGATCTGGTAATTTAGCCCAGTCCAACCTGATATTGGCCAAGCAGACTCCAGTTTGGAGAAACCACACCATTGTTCCCCACAGTCAGATTACTTATCCAGTTAGTCTTGGAAGAAGCTGTCGGGAATATACATTTTCTCGCTCCAAGTCTCTGTCATGCAGATTTAGTGTTTATTGACATTTGCAATTAACTCATAGTCGATAACAAGATATTGTGTTCACACATCCTGCAGTAATAATCAACATTTTTTTCACGTAGGTGAAAGAACAAATGTAACCTGGCAACACATGATGTTATTTGGTTTGCACATGATGACAAAGAGAAAATATTTCAAAAATGTGAATTATAGCCAAACTGAGTTCATGGTGTCATATTGTACTGTAGCTGTTTGTTGTTGTTTTTGTGTGGTAATTCTCTCTCTCACATTCCTCCCTCGCCCCCCCCCCCACACACACACAAACACACAGAGCGTTCAGTCATAGATGGACTAGATTTTGTCCTCTTATTGCTGCTCATGTCTTCCATCAAGGAGGAGTTGGAGGGAGGCTCAGGTTGAAATCCCAAACTGGTCAGAAGGAATGTTGGGACGCAGGCAAAAAAGACAAAAAGTCAGGAACATGGGGTGATTAGGTGGGCGAGGAAGGGGAGGAGACAGGAATGAAAAGACAAATACGCAATCATCCACTCAAAAGTTCATTATTTTGAAAAAGAACCATGTAGAGAACTTCCATACAGCCGTAATTAATAAACCAAATGCACGTTTTAAGTGACTTTGCAGGCACAATGACAACACTGCTTGGAAAATCAAGGACAAACTGATAATATGATGCAAACACAAATCTCATAAAGATGAGTTTTACATGAACACATCTCTTCCAACCTTCCTTGCTTGGCAGTGGGAATTTCCGGTGCAGGATAACTTGGTCCGGGTGACCTAAATCTATACTCCACTTGGGGAAAACGGACACCTGAGCTACTGTCACTTTAAATTAGCATGGCCTGTTCGGGCTCACACTGCTGGGTTATGCTGGAGGGCGCTGACCTTTAAATTTAGCATGAGAGAAATGCAGCAGCAGCAGCAGTCAGATGTTCCCAGGAGAGAATATGAAAGGCATTATCTCATCTCCCTCCCAATACTCCCAGTTAATTTTATCTTGTTCTGTATTATTTATTAGTGTGGGTCCTCAGAGAAAAGACTGTCTGCGTGACAAGAGAGATGAATGCATCTGTTGCTGTCTCCTTATTTTAGCTAGTACGGCAGCAGAGTTCTGCAGTAATGGGCATGATTGTGAAATGTGATGTAACCATCAAGGTTTAGGAATCAGAGGTCATGACACAATAATTTAGTCAAAATCTGATCTCTTATTAATGATGTCATTTTTACCCTGCTGTTGATGTTGCATTCAATGTTCACCCCCCACATTTTCACATAGCTAATCCATTTGCTTTCAACATGGCGATGGCCAAAAGAGCAAAAAAAATAAAATAAAATAAAAATTAAAAAGTGACAAAATAATCCATAAACAGGCTGTACACGGTGTGCTCTTTACCTGACACTTCAGCTTTAATTTGGACTCACTCTGAGTTTCAAATACAGCTAAAGAAGCTATTTATCATTTTAAAAGAAATGAAGGATGACTGGTACACCCAGACACACCATGGTAGATGAATAAAGTTACAAAAGAGAGATTTAGGCTTAGATCCTTTCTTTAAGACTGTAGCTCAGTAAAATAAATCTCAAAGTTCAATAATTTTTTAAGCAATTTTAGACAATGTACAAAAACATTTCACTAAATTGTAATGAATACAACTGTGTCTTCCTCGGTCAGCGTTTCTACCTACAGGTTGAGAGTCATGCAGAGGAGTTTGGAGATTTGGCAAACAGTAGCAGCCACATAAACCTTCAGGTTGAGACATGTATCAAACTGATATGTTCAACATTCGCTCTTCTGTAATCTTCATTGTGTCCTGTCCTTCCTCTGACACTGCTAAAAAAGAAAAATGTGAAGGATAAAAAGGGAGGATTCGTTAGGGGAGAGCACCTGCCAAGAATGGGATAGATAAAACTAATGAGAACAAAAAAAAAAAAAAAAAAAACAGTCTGTAATTCACAATTTTGAAATGGACAAAGTCCTGCAGACTTCAGAGGGAGGGGTTTTGGGCTGAAAAACACAGGAGTCATCTGGTTCATCTGGATAGTTGCAGCATGATTGTGCTTGTGTGTTGGAAGTGTCGTTGCGATGCATTCAAAGTCTGCCGTGGATCGTTGCCAGGGTGGGGAGGCATGGGACACAGACTGGGAAACGCATCGAGAAAGAGCCACAAACAGAGAGGGGCAGGAAAACAGAGAAAAGCAGAGCCAGCAACCAATATCAAACACTCCAGTAAAAAAATAAAGCTTTAAAGCTTGAATAGTCAGGTAAACATGTGCTGCCTTGCAAAGCATCTACCGCCTGGCTGGGATCCGATGGCTATCACACCCCTTCCTGCTCAACCAAACAATGTCGGTGCAGCATTTACAGAGATTTATTGGAAAATTCATGATCGAGAGAGTGACCTGAAGCTGTGCCTGTGCTTTGGTCCTGGAGCAGCTGATGTCACTGTTCCTGCTGGGAAGAAAAAGCCACTTCTTCTTCTACTAATACAACCTCTCTGCATCCGGATTTTAACTCCAACCCATTTTTCTTTTCTCCTAAGGAATGTTGAGTGTGTTGAGAAGACTTTATTTCAGTGTTTTTCCAATGTTTTGACTGACTCCCAGTCTGTCCTTGTACATTTTGAGTGTAATTACTTGTTTGTTATGAGTGAAACAGCATCTGGACCCACAAACAGAAGCAGAAGTCCCAACAGTTTTATTGACAAAATACAAAAAAAGAACCACAACCAAAAAATGACTAAAGCTACAAACTAAAAATCATAAAATGAACTGGGAGAAAATCTTACACGATGAACAAATTAAAGACACAAGACAAAAACGTTTTTGAGGATTAAGAAAAAAAATGCTATATTCATTAGGAACAAACCACTGGGAACACAAGAAAACACAACAGGGTAAACCACAAGGACACTCAGAGGAAACGGCCAGAAACCAACATTCTGGCAACTGGGGCCTAAGGGACCCAGCCTTAAATACATACACTGATTGGATGGGTTTCAGGTGTGCCAAGAACAGTCCGGAAGACAAGAAGTAAAAGTAGGACTAACAGAGGAAACAAAACTACTACTACCACACAAAATAAAAGCATCGGACCGGAAATGTTACATTGTTTTCAGATTGCAAAAGCAATGGGGAAAAATAATATACCTCCTAGACTGCAAATCCAGAGGATTATGTGGCTGTTTATAATACAAATAATGCATATTTTTGGTGCTGAATGAGCCCATACTATATTTCATTTTGTTTCACACTTGAGATTGAAGGCACAACAGTCTGATTTACAATGTTTCTGGGGCAGAAACTATCTTTTACAAAATGGTTCTCCCAGTGGTAAAGCCTGGAAACGGAGGAAAGGAGGAGCTAAATCATAATTAGAGGGCAATTTTTCATGTTTACCCTACACAGCTGCCAGATAATCTCCAAGGAATTAGAATACATTACGGCTTTGGGATGGATTTCCTACCACCCCTGAAGCTTTCCCATTCACTTTAAATGTGCCATCTTTCTTTATTTAGGTTATTAGTATTAAATCATTAATGATATGACATCGGGTAATGATGTTTTCCTGCACATATTGATGTGTTTAAACATTTTTATGGTGCAGGGAGGCTATAAAGCATTTTTAAGAGGATGCACCGGGATCAAACATCAACCTGCTTTATGTTTGAAGCATTTTAACAAGGCGCACATCTGTCTCCTCACAGCTGGCGTGCCATACAATCCCCTCTCATCTTGTGGCATGAACATACAACTCACCAGCATGTGTGTGTGTGTGTGTGTGTGTGTGTGTGTGTGTGTGTGTCCTGTGGGTGAATTTGCATGACTGAGGGCAGGACTACTGGATGTTCACCGTCTGAAGTGACAGAGTGACTTCATACCCTCACCACCGAGCCGCTGTAAGTGTTTGGCAGATAAGCCGTGCAGAACTCATCCTGATCCTAATATGGAGCTGTTTTCCTCCGTGCTGATCCGGAATAAAAGGCAGCATTGTACTGATTACTGAGGATTATGCTCATCTGGCACCATAAAATTAAACAGATGAAGCAATTGTGGATGCTGTTTTGCGTTGGACAACCAATATTAGTAACTAGATTAAATAGGCATCAACATGGTTTGTGCAGCACTGAGAAGAAAAGGTAGTTGTGTTCCACTGGGAATTCTCTGGCTGCAGGTGGCGCGACTCTCACACTGCTGCAGCTTTAGTTAGGACTTATAGCCGCATTTATGTATGATGCAGGATGTTGTGTCTGTGGTCAAATAATGCTACATTAGCATGCGGACATGCAAAGACAGTCTGATTAATTGCCATATTTTGCCAACACCACAACCGGCTATTTAATCGTAAAGCTAGCGTGCGAGTCCTGGGTGTAGTGGCAATGCACAAACTACGATAAGGGAGTTTTTTAAAGTAGCGTAAGGCAAATGCATGCGATTCGCCATGCTAAAACAGTGTCTACTGATGTCTGAAAGCAGAGCAGCGGTTTTCATAAATCATGCAGTCATGAACACCTGGGGCCATGCAGATAGGAGCAAATTAAATGAGTGTTGGGAAGTCCCCACTAAAGAAGTCAGAGAGAGGGAAGAGTGGTGGAAATATACAAGGAACAACGGAAAAGTTGCAAAAGGGAGTTTTTAGCTTATACAACTAAAGAATCCAACCTTGAATAAAAACATGCATGGCTATTCTTATATGAATCTGGCATCACATCCTCGCTTTGCTCGATTAGTCTAAATATCAGTCATAAGCATCACCTAAATGGCCTCCGGTGTTTGGCTGCAGTATAAGCATATGTCCCACCCTCTTGACTTGCTGTGTTACTAACAAAACAAAACAAACGTTTGACAGCTAATCTTGAGACTGGACGATCATCTTTATCTAAGAACCTGAAGAAATTATTTAGCAATGACACAATAATCATTGGTAGATGGGATGAAACCTCATCAAACCAACTGACAAAGGAGACAACATCCAGTGGTGCAGCAATGGAAAACAGATGTTGGATGTTGAACAAAACTGCAAGCAACCCCCCGCCACACACATTACACACAGAGGGTGTGTGGGGGGTGTGTGGTGTGTGTGTGTGTGTGTGTGTGTGTGGGGGGGGGGGGGGTGTTTGTGGAGGCAGATAAATCCAGACAATCAGGCCCAGTTAGCAACACGTTCTCAAGACATATTAGAAAAGAATAGGAGGGCAGATGTCCGTTTACATGTGTGTGAGGTGGGAGTGTGTTCCTGTACTCTGCTGAACCAGACACACAGAATTGTGGCTCCTCTGAGAACCAGCCTGAGAGAGAGAGAAAGAGAAAGAGAGAGAAAGAGAGAGAGCGAGAGAGAGAGAGAGCTTGTACTGTATAAGGCTATAGTCAATCACTCAGCATAGGCAGCCAGGGGAGAGAGAGGGGGGAGGGAGAGAGAGTACAAGAGACTGCAGAAGTAGTCAGTCTTCCCTCCCTGCAGGCTGTACGTTTACAGGCAGTCAGGCAGAATTTTTCTGGCTGACATGCAGTGCTCATGACAGGAGTAGAAGCCGGGGACGCGGGACCAACCGGAGATCTGCGGGTCCTATTGGATGAGCCCAGTTCAGCACAGGTAGGACTCCAGCACTCAAACTGAGCCGGTGTGTCAGAGCTAAAGGATTACCCAACAGAGGCAGAGCGGCAGATCCACAATGAAACTCAAGATTCTTCTGGACAAGTGGTTCCTGGCACAGTTTATGATAACAGCTGATGTTTTTGTGAAGGTTCAACAAGGTTGAATTTTCAGGTGCTGGAAATATCAGAGAACTTTGGATTTAGTTGGCATGATGTCCAAAAATTGTCCATGAGGTAAATTATGCAATTTCTGACTTTTAATTGAATCTATTTGGGGAATTGCAAATGTAGGTTAAGCTCTCTTCTCTGACCTTTGAATTTAAATTTACTTTTTGTTTTGTTTTGTTTTTTTAAAGCCATGACAAGTTAATGAAAGGTCATTGCACCTTGGCGTTGAGCTCAATTCCCTCTTGACAGTGTAAATCATCTGGCAAAGCAAACACTTAATTGCTAATTTTAGCATCTCAGTTTATGGCATTTGTTATGTAAGTGGCCTCTCTGCCCATGCACTAGAACCTCAAATCAACCACGGGACCCAGTGTTTGGTTCCAGGTGGAGCTCAGGAGATAGGGCTAAGCACCACTTCTGTCGGACCGAGGGGGCGATTCATCAGATCGGACCCTCTTTGTGTTGTAAGCAGTCGCCATGTGGTTTCAGTCAGCGGGCTACAAAGGCAGGACTTGTTAAAACAACCGAACTGTGGATGGAGCACTTTTGTTTCTGAGCTTTTCTTGTGGCGGAATAAAACCAGGACTTGCACGATTTGCATGAATATATTCACATTTTCCCAAAGCCAGACTACGTCTCCCCGCCGGAGTATAACGCCTCCCTTTGGTGTAAGTCAGAGTACAGTTCTGCGCTCGTTCAAGGCACGCCGGAGCTACGTGTGGTTCAACTCTGGAATCCTGCACCCAGAGAGGGAGGGGTGGGGGAGAAGAAAAGCTTGACTTGCAGTTTTACCCTGGTTTCACAGAGTGAGAGTCTCATTTATGGGAATTTGTGCTGTTTCAGCTTGCCGTTTAGTCAGAAGAATCATGCAGCTATAGAAATTTACCGTACTCATTTAGACAAAGCAGCTTGCAAAACCCTTCAGAGCAAAAGAAGAAAATCAGACACAGTGGGATATTACATAATCCAAGAAGTGACAGCCTCCCCAGCCCTGTTGTGAAGATAACACGTTTCAATTCCATTGTTCTTCAATGATGTCACTCTTTCCCACTTTCAGGGAATATTAGGACAACACCACACACACACACACACGCACACACGACAGTGGATTTTCTGGAGGGGGGATTGTAGGTTGTCAGAGTATAATCTGACTCCAAGGGCTGGAAGAACTTGGGCCATATTGAGCACTTAATAAGTTTAGTTTGTTTCCATCAGACATTTTTTCTCATTGCCATGTTTGTTTTTGGGAGGTTCAGACCACCTCTGACTTTCGTCTAAATGGACGTCAGCCTCTGTCTGCGAACGTAGCCTCTCCTGCACGAACCCGCGTCTGCTTTCAATTAGGCTCTCAGGGATGTGTGAGGGTTCTTCTGTCTCGCTTGCTTTCCCTGCATATGTCTCTCGGCCTCCCTCTCTCCCCGTCTGTGCCACTCACCCGCTGGTTTAGTCTTCAGGGCTTGCGGTTAGACTTTTCCCCTCACAGCTTTACATTCTCGCAGTTTGCCTCGTCATTCTTTCCTCAGTGAGTCTCTTACAAGGTAACAAGCCGCAGACCTTTGAGCATGCATAGACAAAGCCCATCCAGTCAGTCTCCTGATACAAAGACAATAAATTTGCCCTGAACTTATCTTTTGCCTTTCTATGCATCCCCCCTTCTCCCTGGAACACAACAGCCCTTGTGTTTCTGAACGTTTTTCTCCAGGAGGTTTGAACTTTTTCCGTCTGCTGTGGCTTGCCCACTGTTATTCCAGAACGGACAGCAGCTCCAGCTTGGCAGGTCTGAGGCTTTGACACAGCAATGCCCCCGAACTGACATACAAACCTTTTCTGAATGTAATGTTTGCAGTTTTGCTGCAGAAATGTTGAGCCGTTCAGCAGATCTGCAGAAGAAGGCAGACATGTGTGACACAAATGTGGATTTATCTGATCATGGAACTGAAAAAAAATTGAAATTTCCACATAAAAACTAGAGATATATGAAGTTTCTAGTGCATAGCACGCTGACAGAGCGACGCAACTCAGAGATAACAGGCCAGATAGATCACCATGGCGGAGGATGAGGCTGTATGTTCAGACAACATCAACATACCGATAAAATGTTACACATGGTTGAGCCATCCATTAGGAGATTTAGAAGCCAGCAACCGCCTGCTAAGACTAAAAGGGGTCTGTGAGGATTAAGGCAAAACATAATAACAATATAATATAATAACAATAATAACACATAATAAGATAACAAATAGTCAGTTGAGCTACTGTTGGTTTTCAAAATTAACTGCTGCAGATTTGGGCCAAGAGCACATACTTTCTTCCTGATTCTATAATCTCCGTGCAATGGGAAAAAGAGGAGAGGTCACCAGCGGTTTAGGATCCATGACTCACCACTGGGTGAACTGCCAGACCAAGCCGAATCCGAATTTGAAACAGTGATGGTCTGAATTGGGGGTAGATCTAACAGGAATCCCATTTTTAGACCCACAAATTCAATCCAGGAAGACTTACTGTTCTGGTAATGTGTTGGTTATGATAGCCTCTGCTCTCGTCACTTGAAACCACAGGAACGGTTCACTCTGCCTCTGCCAGGGGGGGGATTTCCCTCAAGCTGACACAATAATATTTTCTCTGCAGGTTCCATTTCTGACACATCGTGCAGGAGGAATTTCCCTCAGCTCTCTGCTTTCCCCCTGGGGGTTCTGTTATTGCCTGAAAATGATTTTTCAATCTGGTGTGCTGCCTCCATCTGTGTTTCTGGCTCTGGTTTCAGGCCTTCTTCCTGAGATGGGCAGGTTGTGACAGTCTTGGAGATGAAGCTGTTGGATAATCTGGGGCTGGAACCCACGTACAGTTGTAAAAACATACAGAGGCACAAACTCTCGCTGTCATTATGCAGCGAGGCGTATTAACCGTCACCCTGAAATGACTTTTAAGACATTTCCTCCGGTCGGCTCTTTGTGTGTGCACTTGCACATGCATGTGTTTACTGCAAACTAGAGTTTCTTTATGCAATAGCTGCCTCTGTGTGCAAGCGAGAATGCTGTAGTTTAACAACTGATAAAATCAAAGTAAAACATATGAAAAGAGTGGTCCTATGCATTTCTGTATTTGTACAAAGCATTTCATGCTAAGAAACCTCCATCATTTACTCAGCACTTTGTTTTGATTGTGCTGAGTGCTTGATGTCCTTTACTTATCCAAAAGAAGAATACAGTAAACTGTTCCATTTGCTAAGCACATTTACACACAATATTACAGTAAATATTTGCTCAATACAAACTTATAACTAGATATCTAAAACAACTGATGGCATAATCACATGTACAACCATGGTATACTATGGTAATCGTTTATCTGTGGTCTGCATGTTTATATTTCGATTTTATTCCAGCTAAAGATTCAAGAAGTACAGTTGCGGCTTAAGTCAGCATTATCAGGAGATATAAAAAATTATTTTCATACAGTTTTGACAATATTACAACCCAGAAATCTAAAATATAATGTTTCCAATCCGTCTTTTTCTCCATCAAAGCCATAGAGTTTTCCCACAGGCTCATTTTCCGTGGTCCAAAATGAGACGCTATTATCCAATTTCATCTTTATGGTACTTTTTTAGGAGAGTCTTGGTTAACCAGATTTCAACCAGTCTTGTTTAAAATAAATTTAAAAAAAAGATAGGAAACCCAGAGAGTGTTGTGTTTGATCTTCCCAAGTCCAGGATGGTGTTCTTGAAAGCTGTGGCACAGAAAGAACAGGAAATAGTTGTCTGACTAATTTCGGCTGGTGCGGGCATGAGGTGAACCACATGGGACGGATTTGGCTCGACGGGGCGGTTATGGCCTCAGCTGGAACAAGCACAAGCTGCATGTGGCGAGTTTTCTAGATGTGCGTGACCTTTTTTATTCCCAGTCTGCAATTGGAGATAGCAAAAGCAATATTTTTAACAATTTAGTTTTAAGAACGTTAAAATATTTAGATTTCTTTGGAGTGGTGAAGCTGAAGGACCAGTGATGTGCAGCGGTTGTGTACCTTCTGAACACTGAGCTGGCCAAGACAAATGGAATCCACAGTAATTACTAGTGCCCTCCTTGTAGACTGCAAATAACTTTAAAACTGGAGTGTTTTGACCACTAGTGGCATTTATATTGGATTCCTTAGAAGGAAAATCTCTCTTTAGTCACTTTTGGCAAAGTTTCTGGTCATTAATCAACACTTCTGCGTCAGAGTTTGGGTGAAATGTGCTAATTCCACCGGTACAGTCTGCAAATGAGGAAGCAGATTACCCCCACAATCATTCTGGGTTGTGAATCGACATCACATGTACCAGATCAAATGACTTAACCTGACGGCAGCTGTGAACAAGAGGCAGGATTTAAGTGCCTCTCAGTGCTCAGTCTGGTCTGGTGTTTGAACTGACCTGACTTGTGCTGTAAGAGTTGGACCCTGTCTGTTGTGGGAAGACAAAAACACGCGTGTGCTGCTGACGTTGAGCCTGCATGCATGCAGCGAGACCAGAGAAAAGAAAACACAGTTGTGCACATTTTGGCCAAAACCAAGCATTTTACTAACAGATGGAATGGCTGTTTGAAGGTGAAGTTTGCTTAGCTTTTTTGGAGACGGTGAATAGCTGCACAGCTCAACAGTGTTCAGTAGACTGGAAAGTGAGTCCCCAGACACATTCTCAGCTGTTTCTGTCAGCAGTTTGCTAAGATCTCCAGCCTGTTTCTCCACAGTGGACCGGTACCATCTGCAGCGACGAGCTTGTTCCACTGGAACAGATCGTCGGGCGTGGGGGTGTGGGGGGTCCAACTGGACTGAGTCACTGTGTCTGTAATGAGTATTGTCTTACCATATGAATTTATCTTTTACATTTTTCATATTAGTAATAACAGCAAGAAAGGTAAACAAGCACTGCATTTTTTAGACATTTGATACACCTAGCTTCTGTATGTAGCATTATCTCAAAAGATCATGGGCAAATGTATTTATTTTTAAGTTAGACCCAAGAAAATGGCTAACCCCTAACAATTCCTCAGAGTTTTAGGCCCTGTTTCTCTCAGAACTTGACTAACCTTTTGGTTTTTTTGTTCAGTGTGACAGACAAGGATGCTTTAACCTTACCTTACCTGACCCTGTAATTTACATACAAGTTAGCCTGTGTATGCATACCTTAGCGAAGACAGTGGCAAAATCTTTACAGTGCATTACTGTGATATGCTAAAAGTGTCACCTGACTATGCTTCATTATTGGAGGTGTGAGACAAAGTGTTGCCCAGGTGACCATACGCAAAAGTGAGTAATGGAACCATTATCATGTTTGACAGCTCAGGATTGAGAGTCAACATTTTACAAATTGGTCCTGCTAAACATGTGGAAAAAGATGGATTTTGTTCCAAAGAATAAACATCCTGCAAGTGGATGGAGGTTTGAGAAAAGGAAGCGCAAAATACAAACAAAGTGGAAAGAAAGCTGATGGTGGGCACAATGGAGAGCAGTCTGTTTAACTGAAAGGGCAAACCATGCATGGGGTGTCCTGGAAAACAGACAGCGCTTTACTGCAACCACATTTTGATCCATAACATGCTAACACTTAAAATATGCTGCCCTTTCTTTTCATTCCAAACCCGTTTCCTGTTTCCTCTTCTGCTCTCCCCACTTTCTCCTATGTCCCCACTAATTCTTTCAGCATGTTACAGTTGCCAGCAGGTCACCATGTGCCAGCGTAGATTCTCAGCAACAAATTGCTTCCCATTTTTAAATTACTGGTGCCTGTCTGTAATGAGTATTGTGTCTCTGTCAATGTCAGTTTGTCTTGACAAAGAATTCTCTGTTATTCTCCCCTCTCCTTTTTTCCAGCTGTGACCGGCCTCCTGTATTCTCCCCCAGCAATCATTTGAAAACATTCTTCTAACCAGAAGCCTCACTTCCTCTCCCCCCCTCGCCGCCATGCACCTCCCGGCCGCCGTCCTCCTCTTGCTTCTCCTGCATTCGGCTGAATCTGGGAGAGGGGCTCCGCACTATGGAGCCAGGGGCCGCGCACGGAGAGGAGGCAGGGTGAGACGCCAGGCTCAGGAGTGTAAAGAATACATCGAGGCAGGGGAGAAATACCTGGACTGCCAGGACCAGCAGCTGACCACGGTGATGCAGGACTGGCCCGCGGACATCCAACACCTGCTGCTAGCAAGAAATAAGATTCAGGTATGGTTTGCTTTAGTGACTGTGTGAAAATTTAGATGTGTGTGGGGGTGGGGGATAAGAAAGGTTTTAAGTATGAAAATGTGTAAATTATTTGCAAACAGCTGCTCCAGACCTCTTATTTATGACCCTAAATCTATCCAGCTTGTTGATACCACAAGCATCTGTGCACCATTTATTTAGGGCCGCGATCAAACACTTTTTTGTTGTGTAAGTGTGTGTGTGTCTGCATGTAGCTTTTCACATGTTGGAGTGAGAACACACAGCATCTGTGTGTCACAGGAGGAAGAAATCTAAACGGTTTCTTATGTTTAAAAAAAAAATAACAACAGACAATCGGATCATTATCCCTGACAGTTAGCATATGTGTTAAGGTTAGGGATAGACACTGGAGTGGAAGCTGAAAGAGTTTCCTATACATTTGGACACTTTATTGTTTTCTATCCAAATGGCAAGAGGGCATTTTGTTATATAATGCACACCAAAATCACACCTGGGATGTAAAAATGGCTGTGAATTTTTCTGACTATCAATAAAACAAACAAAAGATCATCAGATTGAGTTATGAAAACATTTCTAAACCTTTATTAGGTTTGACAGAGGCTCTAAAGTTTAGGAGTAACATAGTCGCATAAACCTAACACACCGTCCATTCTTACTGTGAGAAATAATAGCTTACATCACCATCTTTAGGTCCTGAGAGACAACATGTTCTCCCAGTTCACCAAGTTAAAGAGCCTGGACCTGCAGCAGAACGACATCTCCATGGTGGAGGACGGAGCGTTCGCTGGCCTCACTCAGCTCACCACACTGCTCCTCCAGCACAACGGACTGAGGACAGCATCCGAGGAGATTCTGCTCCCCATGCCCCGCCTCACCTACCTCCGCATCTACGACAACCCCTGGAACTGCGACTGCGCCCTGGACAGCCTGGTCAGGACCATGCAGCTGCCCAGCAACCGTAACCTGGGCAACTACGCCAAGTGCGCCGAGCCCCTCTCGATGAGGGGCCACAAAATGAAGAAGTTAAACGTGGAGTTGCTGTGCGCCCCCGGCAGAGACGGAGAGGTGCCGAGTCGGCCGCAGATCAAAGTCAAGCCGGAGGTCACCTCCATATGTCGCACGTATATGTTCCCCAAACCCCTGCTGGACTGCAGCAGCAAAGGTGAGACCAGGGCCTGCAGCTGCAATACATCCAACTCGGTTGAAGCCTCACCTTGTCTTGAATAAATTTCCGAGAACGTTGAGGTGCAGTGGAAATGCAAACCACACAAATTACCAGGAATTTTTTTTTAACCCACCAACCCACCACCCACCAAAATTTTTTTTCCCCTTATAATGGATCAAAAGCTAGCCTATGCAATGCTAAGTAGAAACAAACTGAATGGTTGCGTTAGAATGATTTGACTTTGCATGAATTCTGTTAAAATGAAATCATTCAATGTTGTTTTGCCCCGGTAAACTGTTTGCAATCTAGATTTCTGGCCACAAGTCGGCTGAGCAAGCAGAGCTGGGTTTGTTTTATTAAAGCTGCCACATGGAGCGTCTGAGCCTCAGTTAGGGGGAAGGAGCACGTTCTAATGCTTTAAAGTATCGTAAAAAGTTCCTCGTTACAAATGGTGGTAATCCAAGAATGTAATGACACAACAGGCTCTCCGGACTGTACCAGAGTTTGAAGAGCATCATTTGTGTGTTTGTGTTTTTAATATTTAAAAAAAACTTTGTCTGGACTGTCTCAAGCCCTAATTAGAGAGAGGAACATGCAGGCATCTGTCGAAATACATCACAGACAGAAAGAAAGTATTCTTAAGCCTTCACATCTGGTTCTTTCATTGTAAAAAAAGAAGCCACTATCAGGCCCCACTGATCTATAAACTGTAGCTGCGGCGTTGCTGTTACAAAGAACAAGGCACAGACGACCAATTGTCAATTTCTGCAGACAGATTACTTCTTGTTCCTTTGAATCAGACTTTTTTCTCCTTAATTGCTCTCTTTTATCTCTTCCGCGTGTCCCTTAAACCAGCTTGTTCCTGTCTTTTCCTCACAGCAGTTAAACTCGACTCCCCCTGACACCATAATACTTTGTATAATACTTTGAGTCCATTTAAAACCAGTTTCATTTGAAGAACTGAAAGACTCTTTAAATAGAAGGCTTCAGCTTGTTCCAGAAAGCAATCTTTTTGCAAAGTGGCAAACCAAAACTCCACAATGCTGCATCTATGCTGTGGAGAAGCTCAAGAAGCCTTTTTCCCCTCAACAGTAGAACATTTGAATAGATTCTTTATCTCATTTACTCTGAAGTCTCTTTGTTTCCATTTGTTAATGTCATTCAAGAACCATCTCACCACATCTTTTACCTCTTTTCTACACCCGGTAATCACACTCTGCTTCCTCCATCCTTCAGAAGCCCTCTTCCCACAACATGGAAAATACCCTAAATTCATGCTAATTCCCTATCATTTAGGCTATTTTCATACATATGGAGCTACACTGATTCACTGAATTTGAATCAAAATGTCTCATTTTTATATTGTTAGTTCAGATGGCACTGTCCAACTATTAGCTCCAATGCGAACAGCATAGCCTATGACGTAAACCCAACCAGTAAGTCCAATAACTGTGTCCTTCCATGCAAAACTGATGCACACGCATGCTCTGCACTTTTGTAAATGAAGTGATGGCTACCGGTGTTGTGTATTTTTATGCAACCCTGCCGTGAAATGCACCCCTTGTGTTTAGAACAGAGTCTGGACACCCAAGCAGAGGCAGAAGTCCCAACAGTTGCAGTAAAAGTCTTCATTGTCTAAAAAGACTAGAGAAACAAACTAAAAACGCTAAATTGACTCAGTTTGACTTCTTGTAAAATAAAAAAACCTAAGAAAGCTAAATCAACTAGGTTAAACTTCTTTGGAAAATTAAAAGAAACCACAAAAACCCACAGGGAAAACTCACTGGGAAACACATAGAAAACAACTGGAAGCAAACATTCTGGCAATGGGAGCCAGAGGAACCCGGCCTTAAATAGAATACTAATTTGATTGGTTCAGGTGTGCACAATTAGTCTGAGACACAAGAAGCAAAGGCAGCAGTAACACAGGAAACAGAACTAAAAACAAAACAAAATAAAAGCATTCACCCAGACACGTTACATTTTGTTCTACTTGCTGTGAAATGCCCCCCACCCCCCACCCGTATTTTTTTCCATGTTGTTCCCAGCATCAAATCCAGCCACAGTGTGGTGATGGGACTAGTTTGTGACCCCAGTGTGAGTTCCATGCACGTGACATTTTCCTGGGAAAAGTAAAGTGGTGGTGGTGGGGAGCGGCGGGGTATAGAGGCCTCCAGCCTCTATCTTTAGTGTGATTAATGAGGTGTACAGTGGGCCTTGTTACATAAAACATAACTCTAAAAGCAGAGGAGGACATTATAAGAGGTCGTTGCACCTTTCTTGTAAAAAGCTAATGTTGGTTCAGATCCCAGTTGCTTCAGACAGGCTTGGAGTGAGTGAAAGGTCCCATTTTGGGACAAATAACTGTCCCAAGGGCTTTTAGGTGCTTTGTCACCGTTTTACTGCTCGCTCGAGTATTCAACTCTGCACCTCGGCCACTTGAATTATGTTGAAATGATTTTAACATGTTTTACTGGAACTCAGCTTGCCGCAAAAACAACTAATCACCCTTCCTGTCGTGCCCACCTCACATTTCCAAACCGCAAAGACCGTTTACAGCGCGACCAAAGAAAAGTGATGAAAAAAATTCTCAGCGACACATGCCAAATCAAGATCACATTCTTATGTGCTTTCACAGCAGTGTGTGCTAGAACGTCCTACACATGGTTTGGCAGCCTCAGCCAGAGCTACATTTGCACGTACGGTAGGTGCTATAGTTAAAACTTCTGGGTAATTGACGAAATCATTAAATTTACAGCATAGACATTATCGGGTGGCTTGGGGAACACTGTCCATCCTTCTGTTTTTGGAAAGAAAAGCTCAGGCACAGATGCTCCTGTGCATTGAAGGAACGACTCCAACAGACGGAGCAGAAAAACTTTAGTTTCAAGTTTCTTAAATCAGCAGGTTTTAAGGGCCCAGATGTTAAAGCAGGGAAATGGCCTCAAATGAAAATGATACGCCTCATTAGAAATCACAAGATTGAATATACTGTCAGTGCTGCTGATTAAACTTTTGATTCCCTGGCAATAAATTATCATGTGGAGGTCATATTCAAGCAGGAATAATTAGCCTCTCTGCAGGGGACCCTGAGAGTTTTTTCTGTCTGTGTCTGAGTTAATGAATGCAGCTGCATCACTATCCAGCAATAATTACATTTCCAGAGTGCATCCACAACGTCTGTGTGCATAATTTACGTGTGTATACGCTCGCAAGTGTGTGTGTATATTTTCAAAGAGTCGCCTGTGATCTAGAGGAATATATCTCCTGCAAGGAGCCACAACATCTGCTCGTGGTACGCCAGAATGCCCTGCATTTTTCAGAATAAGTCAAAATTCCAAATAAACACATGCTGGAGACTCCACCACATGCTCAAGTGCTCAATATTTAACCGCTTTAATAGGATTCTTCACCCCTCTTCTGCAAACATTTCAAGGATTATTTCAGCTTGTTGTCAAAAACATGTCAGACAGCGACACTCCAGGTAATATTAAGGCTTCACATAACTGTGCAAGTCCTGGAACATCCGCTAGCAACACGGGAATATGTCAGACTCACTGGTTTCTACATTAGGGCCTCAAACACCATACGTGGAAGAAATGAAGCGTGTGAACCTTCGGGGTGAAATATCGCTGTCCATGTAGTCAGACTATCGCTCCAGCTTGAAAAAGTTAACAGTTGCAGCAACCCACACAACATCTTGAAAACCTCGAAGGCCGCCTACCGAATATTTAGTTTCTCCAGATGCTTCTGGAGCCGTTTGTAAGGGAATACCAGAGGGGCCATTTTTGCCATGTCATCATTTCCCCACGTACGATCTCGGCAGAAACTGCATCTTATGTTTTGTCGTCTCACCTGTTTTTTGCAGATTTGAACCACGTCCCCTCTGGGCTCCCGTCTGACATCGTCAAGATGGACCTGTCTGGGAACAGCATCAGCCACCTGAAGCCCCAGCAGTTTCTGATGTCCAAAGACCTGAAGCTACTCAACCTCAGCAGCAACAGCCTGCAGCACATAGAAACAGGTCAGAAATCTGCATGTAATGGAAATAAATCAGACGGCTAGTGGTGCAGTCTATGATATGTCTCTGAAAGGAACATAAATATTCTGAATCGGCCCTCAGTGGGGGGGTTATTACTCCCTTACGATATCCGGGCTGATGTCTTCCGGACTGGAACGGAAATCCTTTCAATATCCTTCATTCTATTGCGGATGTTGCTATCGCGCTCGCTCGCGTCCAAGTGTTTCCAAGACAAATTTGGGAGCTCCAGGACAAATTCTGACGTATGGTCCCAATCATGGTAACTCTTTCTAATCATCTTCCAACTTGGATTATGGGATTCAAAACAAATGACAGGGGAAGAGGCAGACACAGAGACAGAGACAGAGGCTCTGGGAATGGGGTTATTTACACTAGTGTTCCATGGTTTTGGCCAGGTTCTTTGCCAGATTGATGTGGGTACTGTTCATCCTGTGATGGAATTAGCTCCAAATTTCCCATGACTGACAACAGTATTTTAAGAGCTCTTGCAAAGTGCTGACAGAATCTGCCTGTAATATTTGTCCTGGCAGCTTTTTCACTGCCAGAAATGTAAAAGAATGCTGCACGTACAGTTGGAACACGGCTCCTCCAGTATCACATGGACGTCTGTGGTCACTGCTAGACCTTGTAACTGCGCTTGTTATCAAACACCGTTTCCAGGATGACGACCCTCGATTCATCTTTCACCTAATGTTGGACTGGGTTTCTGCTGGGTTTCTGCTGTTGCGCTGTTCTCTCTGTTCCCTCGTACAAAAAAAACTGGAAGATGCAGATTACAGGGGGGAATTGTGAGGGTTTACTTGACTGTAAAAGATAAGGTATGGGGGAGGGATTTTCTTATAATGTTGCTGAAGATTCTTCAACTTTTCATGAATTCGTTTAGTGTAGTGCGTTAGCCGGCGGAACTAACAACTCTCACAAACTCACAGACACAAACTCCTGCTGAGTTTCTTCCTCCGAAACAACCTTCTTTGTGTGTTCCACACTCATCTTTTCCTTTCCCTTTTTCCTCTCCAGCTGAGTATAAGATTAAAGCTCAGGCCTAGGGCTGTCGGACAGTCTCTTTCCATGCCTTCTGTCAAAATAGACCGACCGTTTACGGCATCTGGAACCTTTCAGGGATGATGTCAGCAGTCAGTCTTTGAGACTGTTGAGTGTGTGGCTCAGGTCAGAGGGAATCTAACCAAAGGTAGAAAAGATTAGAGTGCATGTGTGAAGTTTGCATGTTTCTTTTGTGTTGAATGCTTTCCTCCACGTGCTCTAGCTTCTTCTGGGAGTCAGAAGAAAGTTAAGGGATGTTGCTAAATTGCTACTAAGTGTGAACGTGTCCTGGACGTCCAACTGGACTTGATCACATGTGGTCTGGGATGTAGAACATTCAAAAAAGTGCAACCCACAACTGGCAAACTATAAAAGCAGAAACTTGTCTTCTCCCTGCAGCTGCATTCGCGGGCCTGTTGTACCTCCGTGAGCTCGACCTGTCCAACAACAGCCTCCACAACTTCCAGTACGGCGTGCTGGAGGACCTCTACTTCCTGCGGAAGCTCTCACTGGGGAGCAACCCATGGATCTGCGACTACAACATCCACTACTTGATCTACTGGCTCAAGCACCACCCAGGGGTCCAGTACAGCGGCCTGACCTGCGCCGAGCCCGATGAGTTCAAGGGCTGGCGTGTGGAGGACTACGTCAAGACCTACAACGGGGAGTGTCCCAAGGATAGACAAACCGGTGGGATAGATATGGGACAGGGTGGGCTGGGAGGGAGTGACAATGAGGCCCAGGAGGTGGTGGGGGACACAGTTGAGACAAGCAGGGGGCATCTGCCTCGACCCCTGCTGAGGAAGAGGCTGAACGGGATAGAGATCATCAGGCTGAGTTAGAGTGGTGGAAGATGAGCAGATGAGGTTGAAGATTAATTAAAAAATCAAAAATAAGATTCTTAAATTACAATTTGGAATCCAAGTATTTGAAATCGACTTTTTATAGATGGGAAAAAGTGAAAACTAAGCAAGTAACAATATCAAATTGCTATTTTTTGTTATTTAAGAAATCCCCTTCTCTTTTGAAGATACTAATCAATAATTTATAAGATGGTTTTTTTTTTAAATATATAGATTTTCAACACAACTGCAGGTGCTCTCCCTTTACTATTCTGTTTTGACATTAGCTTGAGGATACAATTTGTATCTTAAAAACCTTTTTATCTGTATATTGACTAATGTATGTATGTACTAATGTATGTATGTAATTGTGATCCTGTTTTCTGGAAATAAAATTGGGTTTATTTTTTCTGAAGAGGCCTTTCCTCAGAGCGAATCATATTTTGCTGCGCATTATTAGTAAGTAACAAGAATGAAAGGAATGATTTGATCGTATTTATTGACAAAAGACGCAGCAATTTCATATCCGATAAAAGAAAACGCTCAAAAAACTGTTATTTGTAGGAGCGCGGCGACCTCTAGCGTCCAAAACGGTCCATTTACGTTCTTAGAGTCGAGAAAATTATAATTTTTTCTGTATTTTCTGACGTCATCCTCGTCTTCATTTCAGATATATCCACAAAAAAAAAAAAAAAAACACAACCTGATGACATTCAAATACAAAAATTTGAGAAGCAGAGCAGATACAGTACATTACTCGTCATAGAAGCGCCACAAACGGTCACTCAGAGTAGTAATTTTGTTACAAGTTAACAGAGAATCAACAGTTACCAAAATATTCTTAAACCAGTGAGTGATTTGACTTGTTTGTGTGGTAATGGCTCAATTACCCACGTTTGCAATACTTTTTAAATGTTATTTTGCTCTCAGGGTGCAGTTTTAAGACTCCTCAGTCCAGACATTTCTGCTCTTTGCTCATTTTCCGACAGATCTTTAGATCTTCTGTTACAGAAAAAACTGTTCTGTCTCCATCCCTCTGGTCAGCAGCACGATTTCCTCTCCGCTGATGTGTAGGCGAGGTCATCGATGGGCCGAGAGTTGGCCCTGAGGAGCAGCCGAGGCGTGCCGTTAGTCCCCAGGTGGCCGTGATGTTGGATGTTATGGCCGTTGCGAGCCAGGAGCTCCCTGGCCATCATCATGAAGGCCTCGTCCACGTTCTGACTCTCCTGTAGACACAACAGAGGAGAAGGTCAGACACCAGCTCTGATTAACTCTCTCTCTCTTCCTTGGCTTGGATGCACACCAATTACCTTTGCGGACGTCTCCAAAGCTGCTAACATGCCTCTGTTCTTTGCCAAGTTGCACGCTTCCTCAAATGTGACCTCGCGTTCCTGTTCCAGGTCACATTTGTTGCCTAGATGACAAAAAAAGCCGGCGTTGGAAGCTGAAGAAAAAACAGTGCAATGCTTAAAAAGAATACATTGTAACATTCGCTTCTCACCGATCAGAACCAGCACCACGTTATTTGCTCCGTAGAGCTCCACCTCCTTGATCCAGTGGCTGACTGAGTCAAAGGTGGCCTGCCGGGTGATGTCATAGGCAATGATGGCGCCATGGGCACTGCGGTAGTAGCTCTGGGTGATGGTGCGAAACCTCTCCTGCCCTGCTGTGTCCCACACCTGTATCTGATCCACACAAACAAGGAGAGAGGAAGTGAAGGGAGAACTACTAACATCCCACTGTAGCAAAGCGGTCCCTGATGGACTGCGTTTACATGGCAACCGCTAACACAGCAGCCGATCCAGACAGTCAGTGGCTGGAACAGCTAGTTACTGTGTGGATAGGCTTAAAGGCAGCTTAAAACACTCACGCAAAGGTGACAGCCGTGATTGAACCGACACATTCTTTGGTAATTTAAGTAAAAGGCGACTCATCAGGAGGCTCCATTACAAACAGCCCGGGGCATGTCTTTTGCATGACGTAGCAGAAAACAGGACCTGTTGGCTTTTAAAGAAGCCAAATGAGTTTTTATTCAGGTAAATAAATGAAATAAAATCCAGTGGAAAATCTATGCCAGTGAAGCTATGAATCTTGAGATGTTTCTTTTATCTTAAATTTGCTAAAGGCTGCAGATCAAACCAACAGTTCAACAAATTCAGACGTGACAGCAGGACGGAACAAGGCAGGTGGCTTCTGATGAATGCGGAACTTTTCGCACAAAAGCATTTCCTTTTTTTTCCAACTCATGGACAGCAGAGAAGTTGCTCAGTGTTTTGTTTTTCCGTTTTTCCGTCTGCACTAAAGCCGGTATCTGGAGGAACCAGACCGACAGGTTCTCCTCCTGCAGGCGGTGGGTCCGACCTGTTCTGGACAAACCGACACTGTAACTCAGGTGTCATTTCTTACACAGGTTTTTTGCCTCTGAATTGTACAAATACTACACTTTTCAGCCAGAACAGACCCATAAACATATCATATCATATCCTAGATTGTACTTTCAAATATAGATTTTTACATGACTAATCAGGGAGGAATATTAGGTGAAATTAAACTGTTTATGTATCATAATTTGCAGGAGCCTTACCTTTTAAATCCATACTCAGATTATTTTGTCCATATTAATCCATCCTCTGTGGATTATCAGTGCTATTTACTGTATTCTCAGGTTCCATTCATCACTAACCTTCACTTTTTTGCCCCCGATCTCCACGGTCCGAACGCTGAAGTCCACCCCGATGGTGTTCTGCTGTTTGTCCGAGAAGGTTCCTGACTTGAAGTTCTGGACCACGCAGGTCTTTCCCACGTTGGAGTCTCCAATCAGGATGATCTTGAACAGGAAGTCAAAAGAGTCGTCCTGTTCTGGTCCAGGCGTGTGCATGGTGGATGCAGAGAGTTTTTTTTTTTCTTTTTCTTTTTCTTGTGAGGTGTGAAGGAAATGTTCTCCTCCTCACACTAGATGACCAGGAATGCTCCAGATGGTTGGTTTGTTGTTGTCAAAGGCTGAGTTGTGGGTAAAGAAAATGATCCTGAAAGTGATTGGTAGAAAATACTCCTTCTTCCACTGGAAACCTCCAGGTGCAGAATCCATGGAAGGCCTGTACAACCAGTTTCAAGCTGTGAGAAAATTCCTAGATAACATTCAAAGGAGCTCAAAAACTAAATTTCCCAGACAAAACTACATGTCTTTTTCTTTACATCAGAATTCTTCTCCTTTCCTCACCCCCCTTAGGTCAAAGGAAAGAAGAACCTTCTTAATAAAAAGATGCTTGCCTGTGTTTGGGTTCTTGTCAACCCCTCCTGCTGTTCTGTCATTCACAGTATTGTCCTTAGTTTCTCTTCTTTGCCTCTCTCTCTGTCTCTGTCTCTCTGTTTGTCTCTCTCTCCACCTGTTTGAACAATAGAATCCCGCCCTACCTGTATGGTAGCCCAGCTCTGTTACTGCTGTGGGATTCTGGGAAACGTAATGAATGTATGAAATCATTAAACATCTTTTTGGTCTTCAATGATAACAAAATATAAACAAAATCTAACCTGTTTATTTCTGAGCCATGATCAAAACATCACTAACGAACCAATTTCTCCTGAACCCAATCCTGGACTCTAATATTTCCGACTGCATTTGAAGGCGTCTGATCGCATCCACGCTCAGCGCGTCACCGTGACGTACCCCTGTGCGGATAAGTCGATGCTCTCGCATCCAGAGCACATCTGCGCGTAACCTTAATACCAGCTTTATGTTAATAGCTCCTTTTGAATCCCGGGAGAGAGGCGCAAACATGCAGCGGAGCGCAGTGGTTGTCGTGGCGGACAAGACGAGCTTGAAAAGGCCGTTCATTTTCACAAACGCCGTTCATATGGTGGGTGATTTAAATTACTTTTGCATGCAAAAAAAAAAACAAAACAAAAAAAAACAACAAAAAAAAAAAACAGAGAGAGAGAGAGAGAGAGAGAGAGAGAAAGGTGGGGGTGCGCTTTGATTGATTGAAATGTTTGATCCGCGACGGTCGAGGGGGAAATTAATCAGGTGCAAAGTGAGCTGGAGCCGGCGTTGTCCTGCGCCTCTGTCACGTACACAAACATGGTGCAGTGGAGCATCAGGATGTGGCGACGTCTGCAGTCCTCTTCCACCCGGATGCACAGACAGAAAGTGGGGTGAAGAAGTGATGAAGAGCATGATAATCGGCCCGTCAGTGGAATTCTGCAGCAACTCCTCAAAGAGGCGCTAGATGCAGCGGCGACGACAGCAGTTTTGCGTGGTGGGGGGGAGGGAAAAACATCTTAATCCTGCTTTGTTCTTGTTTTTCTCCCCTAAGGCGCTGTGCTTCTTCATGCTGATGATGACCATTGCTTGGCACAGAGACCTGGTCCAAACTGGAAAAGTATGATTGCTGATTTTCTTGCACCTGGTCCTAAATAATCGTCTCTTCACACTTTTTGAATAAATATTAATTTGCTCATCTGAGCTCCACAAAGACGTATGATGTCTTTTTGGACATCCCCTGTACACACCTTTTCATTTATATCTTATTTTTGACTCCAAGGCCTCATATTGGTCACCATCTAACCATTAAAGTGTCCTTGAGCAAGGCAGTGAATTATCCTCACTCATTCTATCTCCAACCCTGACTTTTGACCTCTTTAGTAGCCATGCTAGCAGCACAACTACACAATGATACTTTGAAAAAGCATAAATGAATCTTTACAAATCTTTTTTTTTTTTTTTTTTTTAATTAAACTTTTTATTTTCCTCCCCAGCTGGTGTCCGTCGCTTCGGTTGTGATCATGTACGTGATGGAGATCGGGTGCCTGCTGCTCTCGGTGCTTGGCATTTTCGGAGCCTGTAAAGGGAAGAGATGGTGTTTGATTCTGGTAACAATGTTAAGCATCTATGTTCTGCAGGGTTTTATTGAAATGAAACTTTTTTTGATGTGCTGCACTGTGTTTGTGGGCAGTATGCAGCTGGGATGGCAGCAGCCAGCCAAACCATAATTATCCGAACGGCTCTGAGCTACCAGGATCTCTATGAGGTATCACCCTGCTACTTTCTTTGTGTTCTCTGGTGGACAGATGCAGTAAGTGTGTGATTTCTTCCATTTTAGAAACGCGTTGTCCGTGAGGAATCCAAGCTGCTCTCCATGATGCCACTGACTGGAACCAACAAGGCCAACAGGACGCTGCTCTACAGTATTCAGAGAGAGGTCAACAGGGATGATTTTGCTTATTTGTGGATTTGAATTGGGTTTCAGTCTTGATTCCAACTTAAGACATTTGGTAATTAGTTGTGTTTGACTCAAAACTGGAGGGAAAAATATTTATTTTTTTCTTTTAGCTAAACTGTTTGTAATGTAAATGTATTTTTTTTGTTAGTGTCAAATTCTGCAGTTTTAAGATCACTCAGCTTGAGATGAATGCTTGAAATTATTTCCTGCTAATTTTGAAAAGACAACATATTTTGTATTTGTGTTGTCCGAAAAGCAAAGCATTTTAAGTTGTGACCTTTGACCTGTGTGTTCCAGCTTGAATGCTGTGGTCTTATTGAAGGTTACAAAGACTGGGGCGCCTCCATCCCTTCTTCCTGCGACTGTCACAATCCAGGAAAATGCGTGTGTATCTCACTGACTGTCAACAGATTACATTAATATAAATATTAAAACTGAAGCACATTACTAAACCTTGAAAGGTTCTGTGTAAATAGCATATTTCTTTCTCCATCAGATTCGACTACGCGGCATCGCCACACTGGGAGCCCCCAAGAACCAGTACGTGTATCAGCAGGTGTGTGATCTCCTCTCTCTGAGAAAGCCACTGCTGACTTTACCATCGTTAACGTTTGCCTCTGCACTTCTGATTTCACAGCCCTGTTTAGCGATTTATGTTTCCGAGCTGAAACTGGCGTTCTCATTGGCCATGGCTATCCAGTTCGGAAGTGGGGTGTTCTGGGTAAGATTTTGCAGGAGAGTACTGCAACTCTCGCTTTACTGTAAAAAACTGCATCTTGTAAAGCTTTGTAAAACAACAGAGAACTTTGGCAGCTGTCATGAACGCCACATTGTGCCTGTGCTCTTTGCTGCAGGCGGTTCTGCTGGTCATGAGCATCAAGCTGATGGGCCAAATGAAGAGGAAACAGGAGTTCATGGCTCTTCTCCAGTCAAACAGATACGTCCCCGGTGCCTTCTAGTCACCATTTTTGTATGCATACAATACCGAATTATCACCATTATTTTGGAATATGCACATATAAAACATATGCTGTATACCATAATCTAGCTTTGATGCTCTATAGCAACATTATGCAGATTTTCTATTAATCCTATATAATAATGCATGTACTATAACTGATATTGAAAAATAATCTACATGCAAGTGTGAGTTCTTTTTCCCTCTATACTGCCATAAAAATAGTGTTATTTCTATTAAAACACTCTTTCACATGCTTTTATAATAGCTCAGACATCTGTTTTTCTTTGCTGCAGCTTATCCTTCATGGCTGCACACATCTTGTGCATCTGCAATCAAACATTTTGGAACATTTTTAAAGAGATTCTGCGCTTCTGCAGAATCTATTAAGGTGACATTTCTTTACCAGCAGCTGCAGATAAATACCACTAAAAATGTTTTATTCCCTTTGTCGGCTGGACCAAGATCTTTACACACGCATGTATTGTTAGGTTTCAGGTTTTTGCTTTGAAATATGATTATTATTTAATATGAATTTATTGTAAATTTCTTGGGTAAAAAATCAGGTTAGACAAAGGAATGACACACAGCTCTCATTGGGACAGCAGAATGTTGTGATACCTTGTTGATAAGCACATTATGGATTTAAAACCTGGTCACTCTTTTTTTTTACACATTTATGAATGATTTTATTTTCAGCAGTGTCGGAAGTGTTACAGGCAGACAGGTTGTGAGAGTCTACAGGAAATGTGCGTAAACTGTAATGTTTAACTCTCACCAAACAAGCCTTTATGCCACAACACGTCTAACACGATCAACTGCAGGTTCTTCCTGCGGTTGAAACATGCCCTTGTGAACGTCTGAAACAGCTGAACCAATGTCTACCTGTGCACTTTAACCATTAATGCCTAATGTACTGTACATACTGTATATGTTATTATGTGTGCTTTTTTTAGTTATTATTTCTGTCATACACTGGTTGTTTTTGTTATTTATGGAATGGATTTGTAAATAGGATTAATAAAAAAATGTTCTTGAAGTTGGTTCTGTAAGATAAAATGACATTATTTAATGGAACTGAACTAAATAAACTGTTTTTAACAGAATTTAGAGATTTTGAAATTATTCTTCATTCAAATATTGATAATTCTTTAAATATATTTGTATTTGTAGCACTTTTGTTGTCACTTCTGTATCTTGGGGGCAATATTAATTCCTGCCGCAGTGTTGCTCTTATGGAAACCGGAAGTCGTCGGTGCGCCGGTCCCTTTAAGAAAGGTCACATGGCACGGAAGTAAAAATCACCGTTGCCGTGTTTACAAAGATGCGCGTGTCCTTTTTTTGCACCAATGAAAAAACAGTTTATACCGGGACAGCGCACATATATCGCTTTTAAATGAGTTCAACGTGGTTTTTACAATTATTTTTCTTAAATAAGCGTTACACTAAATTCGATGTGTGATATAAGACAAAAGATACAGATACTAGTCTAAAGCCACCTGTTATTTCGCGTGTTTAACGCCGGTTGTTTACATGTCTTTTTAAAGGTAAGTGCCCCTCAGCTGCATGTTTCGTCATTGCCCGCAGGTCCGACTGTCTTTAAAGGATCTATGTTTTTTTATTTTACAGAAACATTAAACTCTAGTGTTTGGATGAAATGACGCACGACATTGACGCCGTGAACGTACCTGCCTACTTTATATCAAACCACGAAGGTTTTCATGGAAGCATCAAAAATTTAATCACAGACTTTGTGGTGACAGAGATAGACATCAATGGACAACGTGTTACTGCAGTTGCAGCCTGTCAGAAACCAACCTGTGACTCCTCTGATGCAAACAATGAAACCAGTGCAAATTCCAAGGAGAGCAGTCCCCGCTGGATCTCAGAGGTTGCTGATCACTCAGCTGAGTGCGGAGCAGATGTCAACACAGGGAATTTTGATCTGAGCATGATCTTGGGCCAGTCGGTCAGCGAAGAGCTCGAGCAGTTCGTGCTGACTCTCAGAGAGGAGAAGCAAAGCACACAGGAGCTCTCTCTGGGATGCTTCACCGACAAACACCACAGGGCAAATGTCCACCGGGCTGTCAGGCACCGCTTCCCCTTCCTCATGACCATCACCATCCAGCCGGAGATCAGGGTGAGGGAAGACCCGGACTACAGGGAGCTCTCCCAGCTGGTCACGGAGGATGAGGCGGAGGACTTCTTCAGGTTCATAGATGCCAAAGTTCGAGGCTCGTCCTACATGTTTGGCCCTGACGACAACAAGGAGCACAGGACGGCGGTCCACCACTTCATGAACCGCAGGTTTGGCAAACTGGTGGAGACTAAAAGCTTCAGCGACCAGGGGAGGACAGCGATCTCAGTGAGGCTGAGGGAGCAGGGAAGGCCCAGAAAGAGATCTTCAGAGGAGCGCAAAGAAGAAGACATTTACACTGGTAAAGTGATCATGCCAGAATAACATATCTGTGCACGGTTCACATCTCTGCAGAGAACTTTAACCCTCCAGTGTGTGTGTCCCTCCTTTAGCTTTCACTCTGTGCAAAGAGAACCTGGAGACCCTGGAGGCCATCAGCTACATGGCGGCAGAACTGGGTGTCCTGCCTTCAGACTTCACCTATGCTGGGATCAAGGATAAGAGAGCCGTCACCTACCAGTCCATGGTGGTCAAAAAGGTCTCGCCTCAACGGTAGTTCTGCATTCCTGTCACACATTTGGTTTGATTTTGTCTTTTTAGATTAGACTCAAAGATTGCAGAACTTTTTGTGAAAGAGCAAAAAAAGTTTGTTTGACCTAAAAGTTTTAGTCAGTTTCGGGTTGTGTGCATGTGTGTGTGTGCGTGTTTCCACAGGCTGGAGGAGAAGACAGCAGAGTTTGAGAAGAAAGGGATGCATGTGTCCCAGATTCACTCCGTCAGCGAGCCTCTCAGGCTCGGCCGTCTGCAGGGGAACCACTTTGACCTGGTGGTCCGTGACCTGAGACCACACAGATCGGGCGACACGCACCCTCCCCTGGCTGCGCTGATCAAGGAAGCGGTTGAGAGCGTGGAGGTAGCCTTTTCCAAAATATGCCAGCTTAAATAACCGAGGTAAAAACTAGTCCTGCATCGCCTGGTTCGGTTCTTGTTTGCAGAACAGAGGTTTTGTCAACTATTACGGACCGCAGAGGTTCGGCAGTGGGCAGAGCGTACTCTCTGACCGTGTGGGCTTGGCTCTGCTCAAAGAAGACTTTGTAAGTGCTGCAGATGAACCAGATGTTGGCAGAGGAACCGGTGTTGGAACATGTGGGTGTTTTTGTGGTTCAGGTGGGTGCTGTTCGTCTCTTCTTCACACCAGAGGAAGGCCATGATCCTCCGAGCCTCGCTAAGAGACACTTCCTCCAGACGGGTGAGGATTTGTTGACTTTATAGCTACCTGGCTATAAAGAAGAAAGAAAAAAAAAATCTCTTAACCTCCCCCTCTCTCATTTTGCTCCACCAACAGATAATGCTAAGGAATCTCTGGCGATGATGCCTTTCTCCAAACCAAGGGAGCGACTGATGCTCCGCGCCCTGAATCGCTACGGCACTGGCCCGGAAGGTTGCGCTCAAGCCTGGCTCAGCCTCCCCCACAGCACAAGAGTCTTCTACCCTCACGCCTACTGCAGCAGGTGGGCAGCTCGTACCACTGGCTGGTTAGCGCTTACAGTTGTTGTCATGTGGTCTGTGAGATAACCATGGCAGGTGTGCAGCGGTTCAAATCTGGGCTTGATGAGTATGAGTTCATTAGGTTAGTGCAGCAGCCCCTTCTGAGGACATTCTAGGTTTTTAAGGTAGGTTTTTTTCAGAAATGCTTCCTGTTTTGTGACTGTGTGTGGTCTTCAAGGGTGTGGAATGAAGCAGCGGCACAGAGGCTGATCACTCTGGGCCACAGAGTCAGATGTGGGGACCTCGTGTGGAGGCAGGAAGAGCCAAAAATGCTGGAGGACACTGGAGAAAGCAGCACGCCTCAGGTGAGAGAAGATGGAAAATAAAAAAGTTCACTCCTTGTGCCCACAGTGTAGCCTGTACTGTACTGCTCCCTAAAATTGAGATTTTATTTTTGAATCTTGTTTAACTCTTTCTAGATCCATGTGGTCACAGACCAGGAGGAGCAAGAAGAAGCATACAGTCTGAAACAAGTTAGTCTGAAATCCTGATATTTAATACAAGGAGGGAATTCTGTTTCTCACTTTTGCGGCTGCATTTTTTCTAATTATGCTACCAGGTGTTGCTGCCAATGCCAGGAAACACGGTAAAGTACCCCCAAAACGCCATGGGTCCCTGGTTCCAGGAGAGGCTCTCCAGAGACGGGCTGGAAGGCTCTCGCTTCAGAGTCGGTGGCCTCAAGCTCAACCTGCCCGGCTCCTATCGCCCCCTGCTCGCATCTCCACGTAACCTTCACTACCAGCTGCAGAGGGCAGCTTGCAAAGGAGAAGGAGGAGGTGGAGAGGTGACAGGAGAAAGCAGCAAACGAGGCAGCCAGATAAATGAATCATCAGCAGAAGACAAGCGGGACTCGCTCGCTCTGATGCTGAACTTCGACCTCGATTCATCCTGTTATGCTACCATCTGCCTCAGAGAGATCATGAAATGTGAGCTTTAGAGTTTGTGATATATTTTAATGTTTTTCTATGCTTGTTCTCACTTTTAGTAGAAGATGTTGAAATAAGTTAAAGTTGTTGTTGAAATACGGAACCCAAATGTGATGTAATGTAATGTGATGTTGATTATGGACAAATTTAAATGTAAACAGTATTTGTGATTCCATTACATTTTTTCCCAATATGGATTTCCTTAAAAACGTGGTGATATATATTTTTAAATACTATTCATGAATGAACTTTTCAGCCACAATTTTAGGCCACAATTTAGTCTGGTATACAATTTCAGCAAATAACAGAAATAATAACTGAATAACATAAATAACAGAAAACGACTATAACATTAAATATAAAATAATGCTACAGAGATATTTGTAGTTAGAACACCTCGTGTTGTTTAATGTAGTAACCTACATTCGCCACTGGATGGAGACAACATGCCGAGTATGAAAACGCCAGAAGAACACCTGACCTCTCTCCACAAAAGTTTTACTTGCAGGATAAGCATTTCACAACCAAAACAGATTATGAAACATAAAAGTCTGGCGTAAAAATAAATGGTGATGGGTTATTAATAATCCATGTCAGATATACCTATGGGCTATTTTCAATACTTGTAGCTGTCATTAAAATGAACGATAAGGTGGGTTCTGACATGCAGCCTGTTGGCAACACTGATGTTTGATTAGGTGTTTGTCTCAAACTGACAAAGACGTCCATTGAAGATAATGAGTTCATTGTTTCGGGATTGTTACAAAATTAGAGCGGTGATTGATTGAGCGGGTCTCTGGCCTGGGTTTCCGCCACAGCTATTTATTTACGCTCAAAGTGGTGATGTTTGTCAGTACGCAAAATGCAACTTGTTTATCAAAGCCGAGAGTGGATGTCAAATTTCTGCATCTGCACACAATCCAAACACTATTCACATCTCTTGAAGACTGTAAATCCAATTGTGCAACATACTGAGACGCATCTCTTCACATCACATAAAACTTTCCACCAGCAGACTTGCATAGTTTCCACGTTAGTTTGAGTGAATGGTGAAAGAAATGGTGAAATATTGCGTCCTGTTTTAATATTGCAGAAAATGACTTAAACATGTGGGAGCACTCGGGGAACGCTCATATCTACCACCACTTTCATTGTGAGGCATCAAAGTTAATGACAGACACTGAGAAATCTCTCATGACAAATGAATGCAATCCATCAGAGAAGTTTTATTGAACGACATGCTTTGCTGATTCTGACCTCAAGCACATGAGCACAGCACAGTTTCAGAGGGAAAAGGAGCGTTAAAAGCAGTCTGAATGTCCTCTGCAGATAGGAGAGAAGCCGTGATCTCTCCTGTGCAGACAGACATCGGTGAGTCCTCTGCATACTTGGGCTGCATCCTGCTCCAGCCAGCTGGAGATAAACGCTGACCCACTTTGGCAACAGGAATGACAACTTTACTACACGTCTCTCGCGGTTGAGAGCAGAGACCCTGGAATGAGGAGAGAGTCTTGGGTGATGAATGAGACGGAGGCGAAGAGATTTAAGAGGACAGGAGGAAAAGGAGTCGTGGAAGAGGCCGTAGTGCTGACTTGTCTTTTTCTTTTTGTAGCTCTTGAAAATATCTTTTCTTCCTGATATTTCCCACAATGAACCAGAACTCGCTGTCGTGCTGCACAATTGCACTCAGCATTGTCGAGAAAATCTTATTTGATGTTAAATCCTGGTTTCAGGATCATCACTGGCGCTTTAACACGTCTATATTCCAGCAACCGTTGACCTTTCAGGTCACTGTTGTTCACCTGGGAGCCGTTCAGCCATTTTTGTGGACTCAGTTTCACTTTAATTCCCCACCTCCAGCGTGAATATGCTCTAGACTCCCACTGTTTCCCTAAACCACTCCTGCATTTAAGCAACTGCCTGAAGTGTGATCGACTTAACAGATGCACGTAAAATCCAGCGAGCAGGCATTTGGTTTTGGATTTAGAAGTTATTTCTCTTCCACACATATTTTGCATTTGCCACGCAGATTATTGCATCCTTGCAGGAACTTTTCTGTTGGTTGCAGTGGGTTTAAAGGAACAATGCATTTAAAAAAAAAAACAAAAAAAAACAAAAGACACACTCTGGACCCATGGTCTTTTCATCATTTGTGAATTTCTCTTGGAGATTAATAAAGTATCTATCTATCTATCTATCTATCTATCTATCTATCTATCTATCTATCTATCTCATTTGATCGCATAGCTGGATGTTCAAACCGCTGCTGCCCAGAGGCTGCTCTGTCACCCACTTTCTCGGGTCTGCACCCGCGTGTGAGAGGCCTGCACGCTGAGAACGCTGACCTGATAAATGAAGCCGGGCTATTGACCACTGGAAAGAAAAGGGAAAACAATGGTGTGTCAAATGAGATTGATCAATGGATCATGTAATGTGGCTGTAATCAGGGATCACTGGGTCCTGCACGTGCGGCACAGATGGATCTGCTTGTGTGCAGAGGCCACGCGAACGCTGGATCGGACTCTACCATTTTGGTTTCTAAAGTGTTCTGATGTAAATCATATTTGACTTTGGTGCCTCTGTATAGAAACAGCCTATTGGTTCATTCCAGAGAGCAACTCAGGGCTCGTAAACAGAGTGAAAAATGAAAGATGACTGTAATCTCTGATTGTTTTCCAAGATTTTTTTAAAAAAAGAAAACCATCTGACTGCTAAAAAACCTGCTGTTGACTGGACTTTGCCTGGTCAAAGTCAGTGGTAAACTTCATTTCCTGCCCCGTTTGTGACCCAAAAAAAAAAAAAAGGCCAACATTTACACACCCAAACACATCACCAGCTGTGTGGAATCTGGGTGATCTGGGCACCACCTGAGCCATTAATGGCTCCGTCGCCACACCTGGGAGCTTTCGTCACACTGTAAAAAAAAAAAAATAATTAAATAAATAAATAAATAAATAATAATTGCACTCTATGCCACAGTGGAAGGATCTGTTGACTAGCTGCTAACCAGGGGAAGGGAAAGTTTGTTGTTGACTGTTTTAACGCGAAACATAGTAAACTCCATTTCCAGCCCATTTCAACACACTTAAAGAAACAAACTGCCTCTCAAACCACTTAAACTTTGTAATATACCAGCCGTGTCAAACGGACCTGTGTCTAAAAAAATTCCAGGCTACCTTTAAGAGAGCTCTGCATGCATGCGTGCTTGGAGCTGTTGAAGCTCAGCATCCTGTATTCTTTCACTGCCATCAGCTTCTCTTTTACATCACTCGGCAGTCCTGTAATTACCTGACTGGCTGAATCCCAGCTGCAAGTGTGTATTTGCAAAATATGTCGTGCGCTCACGGACGGATCGGAATGAAAATGGGAGGCAGGCCACTTGAGAACAGCTGTGACTGCTGGGTGAGCCCCTGAGGAGGAGGGAGAGACAGAGACAGAGATGGATAGAACCACTTCCTGTCTTGATATAGGTTAATCTTCCTGATTCTCCTAAATGTTCTGCATCATTTCATCATACTGCCCTTTTTGTTTTACAGTTGTCCCAATCATAGAAGCCCCCCAGACCCTGTTGCCTCCCTTCTGTCTTACAGAAGAAGGGCAGATAGCGTTTATACATGATCGCTGTTATCTCCACACTCCAAATGATCTAGACTGCATCTCAACAGCCAGCCATGCTTAAGCCATTAGATAATGTGATGAGGGAGGTAAATGCACCATTTGTCAAAGATTGAGGCAAACACGCATTTACAGAACGATTACAGTCATCTAACTCCCCCTTCCTCTCTTTTCTGTCTCTGTCAAACATTCAGGCATCAGGCTTGTGTGTCCTGCCTGCGTTTCATCCTCTCTGGGTTTTGATCTTCCTTCTTTCTTCCTCATCCCACCTGTTTGTTCTTGCTCCATTGTTAGAAAGTCTGACATGTTGGGAAAACAGCCGTTTGCTGCTGTTGGGAGATGGGGACCATTTGTTTGTGTTCTGGCCAGGGGATGGTTCATTTATCAAAAAAGACTGAATGGGAGCTATTTGCTGGAATTTCTTGGTCAGATTTAAACTGCTGTACTTCATTATGGTCCAAGATTTGTGCATTTTTTTAAGGAAATTGAATAGACTGTTGTGTGCAGTTGTGCTGGTTCGCATAAACACACCTTTTCTGCTTTAGGAATCCACTGCAATATTTTCCATTCAAATGAATGAAAACCAGGGGACCAAGCTGGAGTGAAAATCCAAACTACTGTAGCTGCACAACAGAGAAGACAAGAGACAAAAGGTTCCAAGACATTACAGAGCGTGCAACGATTCATTGATTAATTAGATTTAGCATGTAGGGGCGGGGGCTGACCAAGAACAGAGCCTTTGTTTGGGGGCATCTGGACAAACCCGACATGTGTCTGTGTGTGCTTGTGTGTTGTCCTGGATCTCTGGAGAGTAAGCAAAAGCTTAAAAATGCTCATCATTAAGAGGTATTTTCATGAACCCCAAAGATGATATGTACTCAGAGCATTTTTAAAGATTATATCATAAAGTTCAATCATAACATAACCTCCCACTTCCTCACTACCTCGTATGGCTGAGTTGAAGAATGTTTCAAAGATAGACCTTCCTGGGCTGGATCAAGATTAAAGGATGCTTTAGCTCCTCGGCTGTCACAGCCGACTTGTTAATTTTCAGTATGCAGTCAGCATCTGTGTTGTTGTGTTTAATCTGTTAGTATTTGATTTTAGCAGGTTACAGGCTGAATTCTACTGTAGATCTGTACTGCAGATGTTCTTCTGTCAGGTTTTATCTAAAGGTCAAGCTATTCTTGAGGTTTCCGATAATAAGCATTTGATGACAGACTGGAACATGGAGTTACATCCAGTTACTCTGCCAGGAGAACTGCAATAACCTGGGATGGGCACTGGTTCTGATGATATCGCAAGTGCAACTTTGAATTAGAGACCTGTGGATGTAATTCTATTCTCTACAACACTGACACGTCCTCGTTCTGTTACATAACAACCAGTCAGAAGAGTTCAGCTGTCATCATTTCAGCTCAGTCCTTCAACGCTGCATCAACGAAGCTCTCAGGGATGAATCAGGGCCATTGCACCCCCCACCCCCAGCTTAGCTGAGTTGTGAAGTCTCTCTGAGTTATCGAGATAAGGGCTCTGTGGCTGTGGACGGGAGCCACTGCCTGTACGCCGTCTAACGCCGAGGAACTCACTCAAAGTAAAGAAAACCACTCGTGTACTCTGAGGAGTTTGCAAGCCCTTTTGACGTAAATGCACGCAAATTTATGCTGGGATACTAAAAAACTGCAGAATTCCAGGTTTCTTCACCTCATTAGACTAATGTGACTGACTGTATACTAATAATAACATCACTTTACTCTAATTCTGCTTTTTTTGGATGGCTTTTCTTATTCAAGTCTAAATTTTCGCTTTGCGTGTCTTGAGTGTTTCTCTTCTTAAAGAAGACAAACCTCTTCCAATAACTCTTCGCGGTCTGGAGACCATGTGATGGTCAGGGCAGGCCGGGTCTGGGGTGTTGTCATATATCTGGCTTATTCAGCTACAAAGTGGATATTATTACTCATTTGAGACATCAAAAGGACAAAAAAAAGTCGGCTTCATTTCGAGTCCTCGGTGTGATCTTGGCCGTGAAATGACCAGAGGGAACAGATGGAGCTGTTTTAATGTAGATATTGAAAGTTGACAGATTTAGATTTTCAGCATCTGCCAGAGCATTTCTTTTCTTATGATGTGCAGGTTTTCTTTTTCTTTTTCAGAAAACTGCTCAAATGGCTTGTTTCAGTATAAAAAGGGGCGACTGTAATTTTATTGATCTTGTTAGTGTTCATCTGGGTGCAGCTGCGGAGGGTGTTACCGTCACAGCTACAAAGGCATGTAGCAGCACCGGAGCAGCTGTTGCCTCTTTTTAAAAAGAATTTAAATTGATAGTCCACGCTTGCGCGTCTGCTGGATTCAGTATCTTTCACAGCCCGGCAGGACGCATCATCTCTTCCCTGTCTTCACAAGTTCTGTTGGAAGTATGACATCGCATGATGGGCTCCTGCACTTCCAGCCAGGGCCACGGGAGGGAGCGGGTTGGGTCGGAAGCACGTGCCTCGCCGTCTCGACACCTACACTGATCCGCATCGAGATGTCTCCATCCAGATACAGACTGTAAAAAGTAGACAGCTAAAAGAAAGGACAAAGCGGGCATATCTCAATGTGCGCTAAGATAAGAAAGGAGGCAAGTTCGGGCTGCTAACAGGATTAAAATGATCAGATACTGATCACATGAGAAACAGGTCACATGGTCAGAAAGAGAAGAAAAAAATGTTTTTTTTTGGTGGCAAGAACAGGAACAAAGGTCACTTGCACTGGGGCTCTCTGTAGCTGTCCCCATCTTTTCCATCTGTTGGTGTTCAATACGGAAAAGACACCATTTTCCCATTTTTGCATTAACTACGCCCACTAAAAATATCCAGCCAATCACAAAATAGTTCTGGCAACACAAGTTCAAATATTCAGTTTTGGATAAAGCATCAAAACTAAGGCTGTGAGAAATCCCAAACCAGGTCTCTGGGTCTGCACAGGGTCCCCATCTCTGGTGTTGGTAACACGAGCAGTCGTGCCCTCTTAACGGTTCTATAAAGCCTTCACCAGCACAGGCAGCGAAACACATTTGTCAAACTTTCACGAAACCAGCTCTGACATTTAAGTCGTGTGAGCATTTCCTGAAGTGGGACTCGGCTCCTGTGAGGTCCTTGGCTCTCTGATATTCATGCTCCAAATTAACATTTATACTTATAACTGTCATAGAATCCAAACAAAGTTCTACCATGTTTGCACATCTCCACCCATGAACCCTATTTAGAGCCATATGCTCTTCTCTGCCAAAATATACACATGAAATCAACCAAATGATCTAATTTAGCAGCAAATATGTCACCGGTACCAACGGAAACGGTGTATTTTTGGTGGTCCATGTCACTGGGTGGCTGGTTATTAGTGTCACAGGCCATCACCTTCAGCCTGGATTAAATCTCCTTAGAAGAGACGAAGCAATGTGCCAGACTAAACTCCATTTGACAGGATTTAGCGAAATGCTTCTAAATTAGCGTGTGATAGCGGCTTAATCCCTGTGGACATTTTTTTTTGTCCCCTCCCGACCTTTTTTTTTTCAGCAATATGAAAGGTGCAGCCAGCCAATACAAACTGGATCTGGTTAATAGTTCCATCATTAGTGGGTGTTGTTTTTGAGTAATGGGAGAATCGCTGCCAGCGTCCATCATATGTTCAAAAGACTGGGATGAGATGATGGCCGTATCGGTGCCCTACACTGCAAAACCTCATGCTGGGTTACAGGATTGTCATAAATGAAAACTGGTGAGGCTCTGCTGTTCCGCGAGGGTTCATGTATATTATCTGTTTCTAATTACATTTATTATGTGTCGTAACGGAAATCGCAGGACTGATTTCCTGCTCCTGCTTTGTCTTGTGGGAATAACACATGAACCATCTTGTCTCTGCTGCTTGTAAATGCGGTGAAACAGCAGAGTAACAGTGTGAAAGAGACTTAAAACATGCGCAATATTTACACCTCCAGGCTAGACCTTCATGGTTACACACATCTGTAAACGCACATCGTGTGTATTCCTTCAGCCATCGGTGCCAAGTTCTGATTAATGTTAATTAATGTATGTGTTCCTACCAGTAATATCGACATTAATGTTTTACCACCAAAGATTTGAAAATTAGGGATTTTTTTTTTACAGTGTATTCCAGTTTCCCAGACTGAGGCCAAAACAAAACATTATCTCGCCATCCGACTCTGGACTTAGACAAAATTCACTTTCATGCCAGCATGAGATCTCTTTCATCTGACAAGTCGACACTCTGGAGAGGAGGATAGAATCAGCTCTTTCCTTTGCTTTAGCTTCTACCCCTCATTATGGAGCTGAAACATCAGCCTGTGCACGTCACGTGTCCCCTTCTGCGCATGTAGGGGTGGAGCTTAAAGAACAAAGTAAGAACTGGACCTAATTGCTTACATTCACACGTTTAATGGCTTTTTAGTCACATATTCTTAAGTACACAGACTGAAGTGTGGTTCGGTTAGATGGGTAATGGCTAGCTTCGATTTTCAAACAAGTTCTTCAACAAAAACCTATCACCAACCCAGCTCCAGTTCCCCCTTGACAAACCTCACCAACCTCTGGCCACGCTGATGCACCAGCGGCCCTGTCGCACATCCCCGTGGTAGGGGGGCGAAAGAGGAAGAGCATGTCACAACAGATCAGGCGTTTCTTACAAGGCACGGTTGCGGCGCTAATGGCAACAATGTGTTTTGTTCTCGCCGCAGACACCCTTGGCGCGCAGCTGATGGCCATGTGCACTCCTCTGCTCTCACCCTGCAATTTTCCAAGGATAACCGGTGAGGCCTTTTCCACGCAGGGGTCAAACGCACACGCAGGGGCTTCAGTTGAATGCTGCGGGCAGGTTCAAGAGAAGTTCAAGGGAGGCAGAGCATCATTTTCCATAATTAGTCTCGCTGTAATTACAAAGGTCCCTCACCATCATTGTGGCTGGGCTCAATTAGCAGATCCAGAGACGCGTTTTGAAACTTTTTTAGAGAACTTTCTGTGCCAGATGGTGGCACTGTCGGGACCCCAGTGGGACAGCATCTGCAGCTACAAGCAAACGTCCCTACCAGTCCCAGCAACCCTTGGACTTCCCACCTTCGCTCACTTCCTGCAAAGCACCATAATCTGCTTAAAGTTTCAATTCACATCCGAGGCTAATCAATAGCTGCACGTATCCCCCGGCCCCAGAGATGAATTTACTACTTTGATTTCATGTAGTATCCAGGAGTCCTCTCCTGTCCTCTTTATTACTTTATTGGCGGTCGGGTGAAAAGGACAAGCAGAAGACGGGAGAGGAATGAGTAAAAAGGTGCCTCTCTGTCTGTCAGCTGCTTTATTCATTCTGAATCCCAAAGCCAGATGGAAGAGGTTTGCAGTGTCATAAATTCTTGAAACATGGGTTCAGGTTTGGTGTGAAGAGAAATCATTTTGGCAACAGATAGGCTATTGTGATAAATGTAATTTAAAGAGAGTAATTCGTATACATTTACTTGATTTTGACATTTGGTCAAGTAACTTATCAAATAACTGCAAAAGACATGAATAAAGGAGGGATTCCGGGGAACTTTTCCAGGAGTTGCAGAGTGGTGGGAGTGCAATATCACTCTGTACTACACTCTGTCAAAGCGGGTGTTTGAAGAAAAATGGCACTGGAGGTGGGGAAAGTGCTAAAACACAGGGCGGGGTTGGTTCCAGGGTGCTCAGACAGGATGGGGAGGTTACGACGACTGGGAGAGCAAAGGGCAGGGAGGAGAGACAGGGGTGAGAAAGAGGAGCGGGAGGTGGATAGGAGACAGGGGAGGGGGGTGGTTAAGTGTCTGGGACAGATTATCCTTGGAAGGCAATCAATCTTCCCAGGGATTCAGACACACCTACATGCACACAACCACACGACAAGCGCTCACCCCTCTTAACCTCATCTGTCTGTCTTTTTTTAATCTTCCCATCTTTCCTACTTTCTCTTCAACATCTCATTAGCACACAGTTGCAGAAAATAGTTATTTCTGGAGGCGCATGCTTTAAATATCAAATTAGCTGCTCAGATTTGCTCTTTCCAGACACTGTACTAAGAGTTGTAGGTGAAATATGGCATATAAGAGCAGGAGGTAGAATTGTCAAACTTCTTCACCAAAAATGACAACAAAAAGAAACCAGGATTGAACTGAAGCTTCTTCTGTGAAGCTTAGACACAAGCTGTCTGCAGCGCCTTAAATAGGAACACACACACGGTATTGACCAATCAGGAGGAAGGAAATGAAAGACGGGTGCGTTGATGAAGGTGTGGACAGGTGTTCTTGATGAGTCCATTAGGTCAACCAAAACAACTAATAATCACAGTAAACATGTTCTAGCAGGTAAATCACCACTAAACATGTGAAACTGTGAAACTGCTTTTGAGTCTAAATGGTTTTGGTGCTGCCCGCACGTCTTCATCAGAACTGGTTTCACTCCTCGTTAGTGTTAGTGCTCACACATGTGCTCCAGCTTCACCAGCAAAGCTGTGTATGGTGACAATAAATCTCACACACACACACACACAGGTAAATGAGAACACTGTGCTCAAACTAAAATATTAATAAATCAATATTGTTAAACAAAACTCTTTACCTGTTTTGTCTCATCAGCTGATAAGGCTGATGTGTGTGTGTGTCTGTGTGTGTGTGTGTGTGTGCGTGTGCGCACATTTGTATTTGTTTGCATTTCTTTGTGCTTAGCCTGCAGGCAAACATTTGTGCAGATCACATCACACTCTGTGGTCTCATCGATACAGTAAGATAAGATGTCTGCTCAGGGGTCTATCAGATTATTCCAACGTGGTTGCCCAAATTAACTCTTTCTCTGTCCGTTCCCGCCAGCATAGCTGCCTTTTCTGCCGTCTTTAAGCGTGTCTATAGAGCTTCCGCGTGTCAGACAAGCGTGCGCCTGGTTCTTGGCTCGTCTCATCTTTCAGTACCTTTGCAGGACAGCTGCTGGGGGTTTGTTTTAAGTGTGTGTGTGTGTGTGTGTGTGTGTGTGTGTCAGCCCCTCTGCACAACTTTCACTCTCTCCTCCTCTCTTCGACAGAGCTTGCCATAACATAAACGGCCACTGAAAGAGGATGATGAGTATTCTACCAGCAAATATTAATCTCTAGATCTCAGTGTGTCAGATCTTCATTCTCTCTTCATTCTCTTCATTCTCTTATTGCTGTTCTCTGAATTTCTTCAGTCGTTTTTTCTGCTGACCTCAGCAACATGTTCCTCCAGCTGGTGAGCTCTTTTTTGGGAACTTTCAAGGTTTTTGATTAGTTCCTGCTTGACTTGTTGCAAGTGATGAACTGTTGCCTCATCCTTTTCCGAATTTGACTTTATTGTATATTCTGTATTTCTCCCCTCTCTTTAGCAGCTCTTAGTTGCTGGTGGTTGGCCTCCAGACAGTCCCCTGTGGCATATATATCATCCTCTTTAGTCTTTCGGACTGTTATCTCGTAGTTCTCTCCTTTCATGGGGAGATGCTTCTCTTGCCTTTCCAGCTTTTGAGCATTTGTCACACACCTTTGTCCTTTCCATCCATCCATCCATCCATCTTTTCCAAATTATGCAGGTTGCTGAGGCTCCTCTCACTGTTGCGGCTCCATCCGTCTTCGTGTCTCATTAGGCACACACTGACCTCTGACCTGTCTGTTGACCTGCTGCTGAGGTGTTTGGAGTGTCAGTACAAACCAACAACATCGCCTCTGATATTTATCTTCTAACTTCCACACAACAAACAAGGTCACGGTTTCTCGTCCAGTCCCATTTGTCCTCATGGTACCTCATGGTAAAAACTGCGTGGGTACGTGCCTTGTGTTGCCGTACCTCAAGGTCCGATAATCCACTTGTCAACTGACCGTAAAGCGGTGAGTGTGTGGTCGCCATGGCGGCTGCTGTCTCTGCATGTGTGACATTCTTCCCATACCAGACGCTCACGCAGAGCGGGGTGAAGGAGGGAGGTAATGGGAAGAAAAAGATGAAGAGATCAGCCCCGATATGCATATATGTTGGCGTAAAAGAATGTGAATTTCAACACCGTCGCTTTGGAATTTCCAATGATCAAGGTCAAGGTCAATGATCAAGGTTCAGTTTTAGAGTCCTTGATAGCAATCTGCCTGTTATCAGCAGCCCAAACAAGTTGAAAACCAACACTCGAGATACCTGAGGTGATAACCATTTTTTGTAGTGTGCAATGGAGATAATTACAGTTGCTCTTAGTTGTCCCTCCTCTTTGAAGGTTGGCCTGCCAAGTTTTTACAGTAGCCCAGACAGGACAATCAATCAGCGAGAAATTACCATAAGGTATTCAATCCCTGTAATGTGTCCTCTCACCTATAGGTGCTGCCAAATCTCACTGTGGCTAATGCCTCCACCCATTCTGTGGAAGAATAACATCACTGTTGTTCGGAATCCTACATCGTTAGCGTAAACACAATCATCCTGTGCAATTTTTGATTTAGGCTGGCGATGAGCTCCTCGTCAAATATTTGCTAGCCAAGGAGCAGCCATTACATGTCGCAGCTTTGTAAGATCACTAATGGTGCGCCGTGGAACTCTGTTTCAGCCCACTAATCAATCTGTTTATTCTGTTGCTCTCTAATTTTCAACAAAAACTCCTCACCTCTCATCCACCAAATCCCTCTGTGCTCCTTAAATTTTGCAGGATACACACTGTTAAGCCTCTCAAGATGGCCAGAAAGCCCGAGAGCATCTTGAAACGATTACGGGCCTTGGCGTCATGAAAACAAAAACGTGCAAACGAGCGTGACAGTGTTTCTTGGTGAAGACGTTTCCTTGGTAACGGATTTGACGGGATCATGTAGCCGGACAAAAAGAAACACGTTTAGTCACATCATGTCTGTTTTCTAACTTAAACCAGAGATTCTCTCTCTCTCTCTCTCTCTCTCGCACAAACACACACACACACACACACACACACACACACACAGTGGTCAGATTTACAACATCCTCCAACATTAACGGTGACAAATGGCAGTGCATAGTTGTGTGAATGGGAACGTCGAGACTATTAACTGACACAAAGAGAAGGTGCAGCCTATAGCAGAAATCCTCGCCGCCATGACACATGAGTCACATGACACCTTTTCTGTTGTGCTACCACCGCTTTGTTGTTTATGGTTCATTTAGCCGGCTCGTTGCTTCCTCTGTGTGCTTAATGGACCACATGAGCTGAGCAAAGTAAATTTTGCCACTTTTATAGTTTATTCTTAGCAAGTTAATGTCATCACAAGTGTTCCTTTATTAATACAAATATTTGTCAAACACCCAATTTAACTTGTTGAGAAAGTGGGCTCCAGTCCGCTGCTTTGTTTCTCACATAATTCGCTTTTATTGTTCTTTGTCTGACATCATCCGTCTTGAACTACTACCTATCCTGGTTTATTTGAATCCATTCCTACATGTAGAGCCTCTGACAACTGACAGAACTGTTATAATAAAACCGTCCCACACTTGTTCAGAAAACCAGGTGGTCTGAGACTTTTAACACAACTTTCTTCCTGAGCGTTTAGAAAACTTTCATCTCACTCATCCGTCTGTGTAATTACTCACTCATTAATGCGGAACAACATAAGTGGGATGTCACGGAACCCCCTGACGGCAACAGCGAGGCTTTCCGTGTCTCGTAAAAATCGGTTTAATGTGCAGCTTTCAAAACCAATGGGGATGTTTGGACGATTTACAGCAAGCCAGGGCCGTTCAATCTCTGGCTTGCTTTGCCATGGTTTTGCACCAGTACTAAAATCCACACCTTCAACCATAGATGTAGGGGCCGACATGAGCCGAGCAAGCCACTCCTCACACTCTGGCCAAGATCGCCAGGTCGAATTAGTAGTTATTCATTGAGGGATTTAGCAATGAGCATCACTGCGAGATGATGTCAGTGGGAGAGAGGAAGAGTTGGTTTGACAGAGGTTTCTTAAACACTGAGTGCGATGTAACCATCAGTGGAAGGTCAACCTGGGGCGTTTTGGTCGCCGTGACTGATTTACAGATTTCAGTGGTGAGGAAAAACCCCGCTGGGGAGATGGTATCAGCCTTACCTGCAGACCTGGAGCCATCTCAGTACATTAGTCTGTTATCACCCCATCTCTCATTCTTTTTTTCTAGTTTTTTAAAACGTCTTTGCAATCCAACACTCAGCCACTTAGCCTTGCTTTACAGATTTTTTAAATGGCACTTCCCACATACACCCTTCCACACGAAGCATTCTTTGCACTCGAGATTAGCAAGCCCCTAATTGACAGCAGATACCATTGTCCAGATGTTCCCCATCACCAAATATGAGAGGCAACGGCTACACTCGCAACATCTCGGAAAACGAGCGGAGCAAAGACTTGTCTGGTCTGCAGCAATGACTCAGTTAGAGAAGACAGCCTGGACAGGCTACAAAGAGAGCCGCGGCTCAACACTAATCATACACGTGTCTCCCCCTCGATTCCTTTCCCACAGTGCGCACATAAGATCTGTCCCATTTTTCACATCCCACGCATCCGAGCCTTTTCTGCTGCGTTTACGCTCCTTCTGTAGATGGTCTGTGAGCGCGTTTCCCAGAGTAAAGTGTTCTTCGGCTGGTATATATATATATATATATATATATATATATATATATATATATATTTATATATATAAGACCAAAAATGCTAAATGATGCTAAATGAAAATATATGAATATCACATGAGCATCCTGTGATATGGCAAGGCTGGTACAGTATAGTATATACAGTATGGGCTTATGAGAGTAGATTAGATAACTCCAGTGCATGTGATAGCTGCAGTTAACTGTGTTCTGCATGCATACACTTCATACACTGAACAGTTGTGATGTTTACACTGTAAATATATGTAATACCAGCCGAGAATGTGCAAGGAATAATGCACTTCATTGGAAACAACCATGATGTGTTGAAAACATTTGCTGAAGCTCCAGGAAACACTAGCTTTTTCATATTATCTGAACCTCCTCCGTGCAGCCGTGAGGTTAGCACTTGGCCAGCTTTGCCTGATCGGGTAACTAATTGCTTGTGTCTGTGCGTACGTGCGAGCACCCGCAGCTGGAGCCGGAGCGCCGTGTTGGGGGGAAAACATGACTAAACCCTAGCCCAGCAGACCACATCCTCTTCACCCTGAAGCCCTGCAGGTAATGAAACAGCAGAGCATCGCCTCTTAAACGGGCAGCAGGAGATGACATGGGCAGGTGAGACTTTATTGCATCACTTCCTGACACGTTCAAGCAATTATTCTTTGTTCAAGGGGGAATTTTTTTTCTTTTCCCCTCAAATGGTACAATTGTATTAACTTGTGGTTTTCCTCTAGTCAGTTTAACCGCATTGTGTGAATTAAGTTGTGGGAAAAGTTCTGTATTTAGGGAATTTTATTGTTTGCTTCATGAGATTCTCACCAGCTGAGTCGTGGTAATTACAAGTGCGGTTACAGCCCAACATTCAAGTGTGACTGAGCAAATGCAACAACTGCAGTTTTAAAATTATGCTAACATGAGTGGAAAAGTAGAAAATACCTGACAGCTATACATTAGAACATCCCAAAACTGGAGAGCAAGTGTTGTTGTTGTCTGGACAACCAGATATTAATTAAACATTAATAAGGACATATGTTTTTCCACCCAATTTTCTTTGATCACTGTGATCTTTTACCCTTATTTCATTTCATTGTTCATGTTCTTACATAGGGCAAAACAATCTGTTGCCAGATGAGCAAACTGCTGACATTGGGTATAATCTAACACCATTTTATTGCAGTGAGATTCACCATGTCAGTTGTTGCTAAAGGGCATTAACTATTCTTCTATTGTTTATCCCCAATAAACATTCAGTTTAGCATTTCTGACATTAGCATGAATCATGAACATGGCCCAGTTGAATACTAATGCTGAGTAGCAGGTGGTTGTAACACATGTTTGGCTGGTTTGGTTCATCAAACAAAGGCGAGTCAATCCAAATCACAACCTCATGTTGGTGCTAAAAGGAAAAGTCATCAGTCATCAGGATTTAGAGTCAGGAAATATGAATGTAAAATTGGGCAGATGACCAGGAATTTCGCTTCATGCTAATTTCCCCGCTGTCCCCAGAAACCACAGCATGTAGAAAAAAAACAAGCCTCAACGTCAAAACCACTCAATATTCTAGCCGGTAAACGAACATTAAAACATAAAAATATGTTTTGAGAATGGGCACATTCTCAACCCAGCGCATCATGCTAACGCTGGAATGTCCATTGTTCCAAATAACCACACTCTGAAAAGTATTAGGCCTCTTTTGTTTCAGAGAACATCTTGCAAACATCTATTTGTCATTCATATACGATGCGGTAGTGTATGTAATGATACCACATCCTCTCCACAGACTCGAGTTTTGCTCCCTGGGATCCATCTGTCCGCATCCAGCCTCTCCGAGCTTTTTAGGGTGAAGTAAATGACGGTGAAGGACATCATGGGAGCGAGTTCCCATGAATGTTATGTTTTAACCACACGCTGTATCTGGGGTGAGCTGCAGTCAACTGTCGAATGTAAATCTCCAGATACGCCAAACCAGTTCAGCTGCCAAGTTGTGTAAGGAAAAACAACTGTTCTAATGTGCCGTTCATGCCACAGCACAACCCCGGCATCCCACTGCGAGCTGTTGTTACAGTATAAAACATAAACATGAGAAAACAGTTAATGCAAACTAGCTCCAACGAACAGCTGGTTAAACCCGCCAGCGTGAAGGTCGGACCGATGCGTGCCGTTAACGGCAGAGGAGATGCTAACTGAGGACAAGACAGCGGGGGGACGATCAGGGGAGGGCAGACTGTTAGCAGATCTAATGGGAACCAGACGCGCCTGAGAGGTAATTAAACTGCACAGCATAATGGCGTCACCACTTGTAAACCCTTTAAAGGGGAGATGTTAAACCCTGAAGGTTCCTTCCTCTGACACAGACTCTCAGGTTCAGCAGAAACGGGCTGCGTTTGAGCTTGGTGACATGGAAGCAGCTTTGGAATGCCAAACTGGTTAAATCTATTTGGTATGTTGAAATCAACACATGGTATCATATTGTGTAATGTAATGAAATAAACATAACATATTGAAGGCTTCTAATTCAATAATACGACCTGAAGTTGCTGGTTTTTTTTCCACATTTCTTACTACGCCTAAGGGCCAGCTGTCAAATAAAAAGTGGATTTCTGGTAAAGTGGGAACTCATGCACACAGAATTACAGTTTCTACAGCCTGGTAATGTTTTTTTGATGGCAAAATGATCAACTTTTCTTCACTGTCTCGATTATTCTCCACATAAGGGATTCCTGCAATCTTACAAATTCTTGCACAAGCATAAGCTCCATTAACCCAAATATTGATCATGAATCAGATTAAAATTACATCAAACAGGTCCTCACAAGTGCTAAACCCACTGACAAAGGAAGAATGTCAGAAAGTTTAACTACCAGATAGCCACAATGCTAGGTATTAGCCAAGTGTGCAGGTTTCAGAAGTCGTTGAAGCCCAAAAGGGATTAAAGCTGAAACACAAAATGAAGGCAACAGTTCTGTCTACCGGATATCTAAAACAAAATGGAAATTTAAAACATTAACATATGTGGAACATTCATACCGTTCCTCTAAATCATTAAATATTTGGCACAGTGGTTCAATAACTAACAGCATCAATCCTCACATTCTAATACAGTTTGATCTGTAACCTATAATTAGGGTATGAGCATCAACAACAGACACTGATACTGGAATACTGTATACAAATATACTGGGTATATATATATATATATATATATATATATATATATATATATATATATATATTATATGTTGGACCAAGAAGAGGTTTGGTTAATAGTATCAAAAAAAGCTAATATGTTATCCAGATGTCTGAAACTGTGTCAAATGTACATATAAATGCAAAGTCAAGCTCACTTTACAGCGCTGTTTTGTCTGAGTGTGTCAGAGTTCAGGGGCCATCGGATGGGTGCAGGTCACGACCCGCTGTGTCATGCCCTAATTGTGATTGTTATATTGATGGAGGGGAAAGAGACTGGAAAATTAGTAAGCCAACATAAATTTTAATGATAGGTACCGAGCCGTAGAAATGTTAGCGTGAGTGTGTGACGGACAAATCTGTGTGTTGAGGAGGAGGAGGAGGAGAGTGAGTAATTTGGTCCCAGGGCAAATGGAATCCATCGCTTAGGGCCACAGGACAAAGTCTCAGAAGTGTTTGTTGCGGTGGGAATGCTTCAGTTATCAGAGAACATGAACAGAGAGGACAAATGAGCTGCAGAGTCAAAGAACAAGCAAGAAAGCCAAGGTCAAGGTGAGAGAACGACAACTCTGAGCGCAAACTATAGTCAGGAATAAGAAGACAGAGCTGCGAGTGACAAAGAGACAACGAGGGACATATGAAGGAAGAGGAAGACTAGAAAAAAGAAAGAGGAGAGATGAAAGGCCACTCAGAGACGGAAACATCGGAGGAAACATCCAACCAGAAAAAAAATGAATGAGAGAGATGATTCCTCCCATTCCTGCCTTTTGTTTCCTGTGATCTCTTCCAGCCTCGGGGCCGTGCGTATCCTCGGGGCCGGGCCGCTGTTGGAATTTACAGTTCAGTGGGCCAGCCAGCTAATAAAACACATGTGGACTTGCAAAGGAATGGGGAGGGTCACGGTCCTGAGAACAGCCCTCTTTTCTGCTGCTGAGCAGGCACGTGCATGCACAGGAAAAACCCCCTTTACATGCAAAATGTCATACAGATACACACACGCTAACTAAGCATGGATGTTATGTTGCTGCATCAGCTTGTTCCTACAATAGATAGATAGAAAGATAGATAGATAGATAGATAGATAGATAGATAGAAGACTTCTGTAACACGCTCAAGGAAATACCAAGACACGATGACCTCTGGCGATTACCTCACCCCCGTCATTACCCACAGTGCACTGCAGCAGAAGGTATTTCTGCTATGCTTCCTGATGCCAACAGAGGTGCTAATGCGGAATGAACTCCTCTGGGCCACTTCAGGAGGCCAGAATGGGAGAAACTTTGATTGACATTTGACCTAATGGTCGCCCCCTAAAGGTAGGTTGCAGTATGGGTCATATAACCATTAATGTACAGTAGATCGAGCAGGAATGCTGCTGCCCCAGATGATCTCTCCTTACCTACCCTTGATAACAATTTCCAAACACTCCAAAGCTGTCCTGGGATGACTTAAACCCATGTAGTCCAAATTTGTAAAGTGGATCATTGGGGGATTAGGGCACAAATGTTCCACACATGTCACTGATTTCTTCTCCGCAGAGGGTGCACGTGGGCCCAAGTGGAGCGGCCTTGGGAGTAATGAGACTCATCCCTCTCTGCCTGGTGGATCCAAAAATAACCACCGCGAAGAACAAACGGAGATTCTTCACGAAACCGTCCTGCTAACTGCTACCTGGAAATGTGCCGGATCTCTGTATTGCATTTTCTGCCCTCCCCCCGACTTCACTTTCTTCCCATTATTTCCTCGCTGTGATTCATCCCCCAGCTGTCCACAAAATATGTCCTTGCCGGGCAGATACGCTCGAGGACTGTCCCCCACATAGAAAAGCTTGCATTTGAATGTTTTAAATACTCAAGAGGAGTGTGTTTCTGACAGAGGGAGGGAGCGTGTGCACGTGTGGCGATGCTTCAGGCTAAGGACCCCTCCAAGTGGGGTCCTTGGATTTTTGCGAGACTCCAGGGGGTTGAGTGGAGGTCCACAGATTGAAGATCCTATCACCACAGCCCTTTGTGCTCTCTGCTGGTTACTCTCTTGTCCTCAGAGGGGACCTGCAAGGATGGAGGTTGAAGAAACGGTGATAAATGTTCAGGAAAAGGTTCCACAAATTATCCCATAAGGAGGATTTACTCACATCTGTAATTGAAAAGGGAATTCTGAAACTTATAATGATGAGACCAGCTGCAGAAGTATCAATAATTTACCAATAAGATTAGAATTAAGGAGATAAAAGCTAGGTTGGGCCAAGCTGAAAATCAATATTTTTAATTATTCAGACTAATGATGTAACTAGATAAAAACAGAGACAGACAGTTGCTCCAGAGAGTTTCTAGAAAGATGATAAAGTTCTACTATTCATTTTGCCTTCTTAACACTTCTATTTCTTTATAAATGTATTTTTTAAGTGCATTTTGACATTTTAATTCGATACTTTCCTAATACAATACATTTTGCCCCGTCAATGGTATATTTTGCCCTTTTAAGGGTACAATTTGTGCATTGTGTTGTCTGGATCGCTAAGTTTTTTTTCCATTTGCCTCAAGGTGGGGACACGATTTTCACAGCTGGAACTTTCAGTGGGAATCAGTCAGCTGAATTCCAGCTTTCCTGGTTGTTTGTCAGGACGAGTTAGACAGCTGTTGACAGATGGGACTGTGAGGCCTCGTCAGCGGAGGCTGATGACCTGCATCAGCCAGAACTGGTGGCTGCGGACGCCAGCGAAGTGGGAACCATACAGCTTTACGGAAGGCTCCGGGGCCGCGTTACACACCTCACGCTACACAATTATTAGCATCCAAACTGATAATACAAACTGGTCTTTGTTTCTCAATCTGTCCGTCATCTGGCCACAGGGTGGGGGGTCGGGGCACAATGAGAGATCAAATTAAGGCTAAGTCCCATTCTGTACATTATGAGGGCAGACAGGCTAATGGCGAGGGGGTGTTGTATAGTGATTAAACTGACCAGTTTAATATACTGACTGAGATTTTGAATAAATGTAACTGGCCAAGCTTGTTCAGCCAGTGCTGAGAATCACGCATGTAAAATAAATGTGTGTGTGTGTGTGTATGAGGTTGGGTGTGTGAGGTTGGTGGGTAAGGTGGGGTGGTGGTGGTGGTGGTGGGGGGGGGTTGGTATTGATGGGAAGTGAACCGGTGTTACAAGTAATTGTATAGTTTTCGGGTGTTGCGTCAGGAGGGGTTGGGACGGTTGCAGGCTTGCAATCTGTGAATTTAGTGTGTGATAATCAGGAAGTTTGCAGGATACAGGACACAGAACTCTTCCACAATTAATGTTGGAAATGCATTCACATGTGTTGATTTACAGAACCTCCTGAGTTATGTCTAAGTCAGATCCCGTGACAAAGATTTTTTGTCATTTTCATGTCTCATAATGAGATAAATCTATTTTATGGGACTGCAGAGGGAATTTTTTTCAGAACCAGCCTTGTATCTGCCGTCTGACGGCAAACCTCAAGGGGCTCTCGGCTAGTCTTCTTTGTGTGCTGTTAAAAAAAAAGGAAAATGGTATTAAGTTCAGGGAACTTCCCCTTGTTTGTGGTTTATCCCTTCAAACCTTCACAGGGAGAACCAATTTAGAGTTTGTTGTCCTCCAAAAACAGCCACATCGCACATCTCTTTCAACCCTGTTATGACAGCTGATGATGTATAACATTTGAAAATGTATCTGGCTTCTTTTAGAATTTTGGACTAAATAAAGTATTTCCATGTGCAATCAAGTGAAACTTTATTTTGAAACTAATTCATAATCAATCTATTTTTTTTGCACTTTTTCCTTTAAACTTCAGTTCAATGTGACGACTACAACTTGTTTTGCTGAACTGTGCTTCCATCTGTGCATCTGTGCACTATGTGAACAATATAAGCTTGTGAGGTTTGTGTAAATGTGGTGTACATCTGTGATTGCTTTCACATCTGGGTTCCCCACTGAAGGCCTCACAGTGCCAACCGTGGCTGTAACATTGCTAACTGATTAGCATTTATGGGGATAGAGAGCCTGAGGAGGCAACAGCGCCAACAACAGAATATACCTTTATGATTAAAACTGATTTTCTGCTTTTTAAAATGTCTGATTTCACTCGTATTTTCAGTTGTGAATGGCGTGCACCTTTAACGCTTATTTTTAGCAAAGTTTTGAAGCACTTGAAAAATACAGACATAAGATGAGTAATTTGTAAATTCCAGGGTTGATGAGCCCATCACAAATGATCTGTACGAGGCCATAATTGTCTTGACTTCCTGCATTACCCTAATGCAGGAAGTCTTGTCAGAGAAAAGAGGTCATTTCATGATGACATTTCAGCCTTGAGGCCAGTCTATTTATGCCTAATGCAGGAAAAAAAAGGGTTTATTGTAAATCACAGAAAATGAGAAAGGAGGAAAAAAACAGGAGTATTTGTAGACATAAATCACCTTATATAGGTTAAGTTTTTATTATAAAATGGCCTGAAGTTTGCAGGGTGAGACTGTGCCTCAGGTGATGTTGGAATAAACCATTGTGGCCACGGGTCGCTGGGAGGTTCGATCCGCCTGACAGGTTGAGGGAAGTCGTAGAGTTGACAGTTACAAGCTGAGACTAATGGGCTTGAGCTCCAGGACGAGCGTAGAAGTCGCCTAAAGTTCAGGCATAGCTGCCTGTCTGTCTGTCTGTCTGTCTGGCAGATGAGTACATGGAACAATAAGAAAATGCCCGAGGAGTCAGCCAATGAGAAGAGGGTCTGGCTGGAGAAGAGTGGCAGGGCGTAATCAGGGGAATGCTTTTGCATGTAAGGAAACTCTGAGCAACAAACGTGTTTCAATTGTGACATTATTAATTCCAAAAATACACCATGTTTACTTTTATTCTTTGGGATGTTTCCAAAATGGAAAAGTGTTGCGTTGGACCTGATTTGAAAATCTCTTGGTTTTTTTTTATAACCTCTCCCGTCTAGACAGCAGGAAAGAAACAAATGTCAGAGCACGGAGACCGGAGTCGGTGGATGGTGGGAAGATGGAGAGCTGCGGACGCAAATGTCACAGTGAGATACTGACATTTAGCAAATCTGCCTCTTAAACTGAAACAGGAGATAAGAAATATGCCAGAAAGGGACACACACAGAGGTTGTGTGGCATTACCAAACTAACTGATGCTAATGAATTAGCAGTGTAGCCATTGTGCTACTAAATTTGTGCTATGAAATCTCCTGTCTCCATTCTATGCTGTTGACAGGGACACTATCCGGGTGCATCCCTCCCAGCAATAACTCTGATTGTTCCCCTTGTTCACCGTGTGTCTCGTCTGACTCATTTCCCTTCATTTTCCAACAGACACACCAGTGCACATGTATAAGGGCTTGCACAAATACAAGGACATTATGTCAATTCTGGCAAAGAAGTTGAGGATATGTTGCAAAGTAAGACTTCCCACTTCCCAGACTAAAGGGCTGAGCAGTTTTCCTGTAAATAGCAGCAATAATCCCAGTTAGGGCATCACTCAAAAACGTACAGCAGCTCTTTGTGCGACAGCTTTCTTGCAGCTGCGCTGGCCCAACACCACATCACTTACGCCGTCTCTTCTAATGTGGCCGATTGCTGAGTGAGGGATGCGGAGTGATGCTTCCCCTTACTCCGTATACTGGGATAGCCTGTGATTAACTTGTTTATTTTAAAATGTCACGTAAATACAGCAGATGCTCCTTGATGTGATGGATGTGTGGCAGTTTAATGGCGCTGCAGCCACTGGGAAGAGCAAGTGTGAAAAGAGTCTGTTAGCCCCCAGGTTTACTTTTAGCTGGGGCAATGCTACTGGTACGGTGTCCATATAGAAGCTGGGGCAATGCTACTGGTACGGAAGCACACATTTGGACATAAAAGATGGAATACTGCTAACACTGAGAAAGTGCGTGCACACATATAGATGTGCGTGCACAGGGTCAGTCAAGCAAATGAGGTTAATCAAGCTAGGATGCTTCAGCTGCTGTAAGTGTGCTGTAAGTGGGTTCACAATCACAGCAGGCAGAAGTACCCCAATCTTAAGGCTGTTTTCTAAAAAAAAAGCATTTTAATGCACATTTCAAGTAGAAGAATATGACTCAGTCAAGTAGAACAGCCTAACTGGAGAGCATTAATTCTGGTGGTTCAATTTGACTGTCACCAGCTGGTTTTTCCAGCTGTGCTGCAGCCAAATGTTGGCAGAACACAATCACGGCTCCATTGTGTCACGGTCCAAAATTTATTGTTCCTTAAATATCAAGAGCAGCAGACAGATAAGATTTTCCATGGAAATTATGTGAGAACTGGACGGCTCTGCTGATTTGACATTCCCACAAGTACAAATAACCACTACAAAGGCTAACAGGAAGGTGTCACGGCGGTAACAACCCCCAACCTGCCTGAAAACATTCACCTGGTCTATACTGTTTTTCATCATTTTCTAGTGTTTACATAGAACACTCTCACATGATTTCAGCTTTAAATAAAGCCAGTAAATGTGTTCAGATGCATCACTCAGGGAGGACTTGGTGTTTTTTTTTTTTTTTGTAGCATTTAAATGAAAGTGTCATAAAAAGTAATATACGCACACATATGAGGTGGAAGCCCATTATGGGCTTGTGAACAACCTCACCTTAAGCTACATTGCTGGAAAACACACGAACATAGAACAGATGGCAGAACACAGAGCAGCTCACAGCAGTTCATCCACACAAGATCGAAAAACGCCGTCAGTGCAACAACGTCAGCATAATTTACATCGTAGAGTCTAAACATTGTAGCAGTGTAACTTCCAGATAATAAAGATATGTAGTAAATGTAATGATTCAGTTTTCATTCCTGATGGGCCAAACTTTAATGTAATACAGAATGTCATGATGTTAGCCTGGACATGTCAACCTGGACCAATTAGATACATGTGTGTACAGTCAACAAGTCATGTCAAAATAGTGGTAAAATTCCAAATTGTTCAGACAACTACATTTGACCCACTGGTCAAATATTAGTTTATTTGAAAAGGAAATTAAAAAGTGTTGCCTGACTTTTTATTTGTTAGTTTGTGGTTTTAACAGCTGAACAGCTTCAAGGTTTCACCCTGAAATGGAAAAATCATATATTCTACATTTAATAATGATGAAAAAAAAACCCTGTTTCAGCCCCGTCCTACTCTACACACATTCCCTTTGCTGCGTCATTCTGTGTTCTTTCTCACCGAATAAGTAAATATAGTGGACGAGTGAGCCAATTAAAGTTGTTAAGGTGCATGTTGGTCTACAGTTAGGGGGTCCAGGGGGGCATTAATATGGACTGTAGGGCCTCAGAGGGACTACTTTAGCCTTAATGAGCTCATGTAGGTTATTGTAAAGGTAAGAAATTATAACATATAATTCAAATTTTAAAAAAAGTACAAGCATTTTTTGGTACAGCTCTGAACCCAACCACTGTGGCCTGTGGTCACTTTATTAAAAGTCAATTAATCCTGTCATTTTGGCAGAAATTATTTACTTTAACTGCTTATTTTAGAGGTTTTTCCCTTCAAATCCCAACTTACACAGAATAAACTTTCAGACACGGTAAATATAGCCAACTGGACATGGATCATTGGGCACCTTCTCCTGAACACTGAATATTTCTGGACTTCGACCTCACAGATGGGGTCCTTATTCAAGCGCTGCAAAAGCAAAGGGAGATAATCCTATATTTAGACCCTCTGCACTGTATCCAAGCCTTACCACCTGACAGAAAGCACAGTCATCTGAAGGTAAAAACAGGCAGGCTGTGGCGTATGTGCATTATGCGCTTTATAATCAACATTTATCTGACTTTTTAACAACCTTCCTTCAGGTTAGCGGACTCAGAACTCGCATTAAATTCATCTAGTCAGAGGTTGAAGGTCTAAGTCAACATGTTTTTATGTTTTCTTCCCCATCTGCCTAAGTCAACAGTCATCGAGCCAGCGAGTCAATGAATGGCGTCTTTATGCCACTCAGAGGGCTCCACCAAGGATCTGCTTGTGAGTATCCAGGTGGTCTTGGTTCAAGTAAAAACTGGAGTTGAAATGAACTGCTTACTGAAATCTTTTTATTTACAATGCTGAGATTTGCCTGTGCATATAAAGGACACATGTTGCAGATTGCCTCTGGGTTTAATGGGAGCTCGTGTAACAAAGTTAGAGAGCCCGAATTTGATTAGAGCACTGCCGTTCAACATATAAATGCCACTTTCAAACCTGCAGTCTTATTATTGTGACACTTCTGGGGAGCAATTAGTTTAGCTGGAAGCCTCAGATTTGCAGTGCGTGCAAAGAAGGTACATAATCAAACATGATGTATGGTTTCACTTTAGCCTGTGAGCTGATTGGCAGGAAACACATCCATCAAACCAACAGCCAATCTATTTAGTCACGGACCAAACACTCAAAATTGTACGTAATTAGGTTGACTTTTTGCAAAAGGACCTTTCCAAACTAAATTTGCACAATGCCCATTTAGCAGGCCTGTTTGTATGTTTCTGCATTTTGGCATTTGAAGGTCATTTAAAGTCAGAAGAGAAAAAGAAACTAGTTTTTTTCCACCAGCATTTGGTAAAGTGAGCTGTTTTTGTTGCTGGATGCATGAAAAGTTCATGTGTTTTCAGCGTTTCAGCTCACGATGTGGCTTTTTCATTGCTCATCGGCCATAACAAGGTGACAAGATTTATTTTGTTTGTTAGCATTTTTGCTATTTATTGATGGAAAGGTTGTTATTTTTGACAGTTCTGATATCGTGGGATTAGGCGATAGCCTCGTGGGGACAGAGATTATTAATAGCAGCTTTAAAATGCAACACTTTCGCTGAATCCTGCTGAGGAGAAATCAGGAAGCTGCTCCTGTGCATGCAAAAACATTTCACAGCAATTTTATTTCACACGCGACCTTGCAAACGTCTTTGTTTTGATTGCGGTGAACTGAGGTCAACCTGTGTTATGTCCTGAAGGTAATGGCAGGTTAAATGAGCTCGGAGAGTTTCGGGTCAGTGCTGGAGGGTATCTGAATTATTTATTCTACAAATTCATCCAGTTTAAGACTTTTATAAATCTGAAATTTTTCCCTTTTTATGTGTTTTTCTCTTGTTTTTCTTTTTTGTTTCTTTTTTTTTTTGCAAATTTGTGTTGTTAACTTGTTTAATGAGTCAGGCCTGAAGTCCTGGGTCTCACCAAGGGGTCCCCAGAGGACCCATGACCTTTGACTCACTGGTAGCATGGGGCTTCATTCATTGACCTAAGCAGTTAAGGCCAGAAGAAGCCCAAGGCCACAGACATAAACATCTAGCCACGGACACCCATCCAGACCCTGTACTCCGCTGCTGAGTCAGCAAAGCTCCCATTTTACTCCATTTTCATAATGAATTTGGACTTTGATAGTTTTCTCCAAACTTTGCTGGATTCATACTGGGCCTCCAAATCTGCCACGGTTTTATTGATTAGTCTGATGGTCAAGAGTCATTCATGGTGGGAGGCTTTGGTGCCAAGGTTTTAGCGGTAAAAATAGGTGTCATTAGCCTGCAAGTCGAAGTGGTTCCCGTACACACATAATGAGGCTTTCTTTGGGAATCAGGCTGGATCAAGTGTGTTTACGCGTGTCTGTGTTGTGGCACCGTGGTATGCATGAGGGCAAATCGCCTGTTTCACTTTCATACATTTGACCAACAGCCTTTTCTCATTAACACAGGCCATGTGAATTTTCTCATCTTTCAACCTCTTCACCATTTGTTCATCTTCTATAAACCAACTTAAATGCTGAGTCAATCTTGCGATAACATCTGGGGCTGTATGTGTATTTGCAATTAGTGAAAAAAATGGATAGATTTGGACTTGAGAAAATTCCAGAATTTACTATTATTTTTTTCTCCTCCTGGGCTGCCACCTTATCATGGTGGAGGGGTTTGCGTGTCCCAGTGATCCTAAGAGCTCAGTTGTCTGGGGCTTTATGCCCCTGGTAGGGCCACCCATGGCAAACGGGTCCTTGGTGAGGGCCAACAAACCCCTATGATGAATGAAATAGTTGGTCTTGGGTTTCCCTTGCCTGGACGCAGGTCACCGAGGACCCCTCCTGGAGCCAGGCCTGGGGGTGGGGCACGCTGGCGAGCGCCTGGTGCAAGCCCAAAGAGATAACGTGGGACCCCTTTCCCGTGGGCTCACCACCTGCAGGAGGGGCCAGAGGGGTCGGGTGCAGTGTGATTTGGGTGGTAGCCGAAGGCGGGGACCTTGGCAGTCTGATCCCCGGCTGCAGAAGTTAGCTCCATCACCTCTCTGATGGGGAAGGAGCATGAGCTGGTGCGGGAGGTTGAGAAATTCCGATTAGATATAGTTAGGGTTGGACTTTCTTCCACTCTGGAGTTGCCGATGGGGAGAGATGGCGGGCAGGGGTGGTGATTCTTGTCGTCCCCTGGCTCGGTGCCTGTACGTTGGAGTTTACCCCGGTGAACGAGAGGGTAGCCTCCCTCCGCCTTCGGGTGGGGGGACGGATCCTGACTGTTGTTTGTGCCTATGGCCCGAACAGCAGTTCAGCGTATCCACCTTTTTTGGAGGCCTTAGAGGGAGTACTAGAGAGTGCTCCCTCTGGGGGTTCCCTCGTCCTCCTGGGTGACGTCAATTCTCACGTCGGCGGTGACAGTGAGACCTGGAGGAGACCGAAGTGGTGTACTGTTGTTGGACTTCTGTGCTCGTCACAGATTGTCCATAACAAACACCATGTTCAGGCATAAAGGTATCCATATGTGCACTTGGCATCAGGACACCTTAGGCCGCAGTTCGATGATCGACTTTGTGGTCGTGTCCTCAGATTTGTGGCCGCATGTCCTGGACACTTGAGTGAAGAGAGGGGCGGAGCTGTCAACAGATCACCACCTGGTGGTGAGTTGGCTCCGATGGAAAGCTTCAACCATGTCACAGAGGAGGTGGTGGACATTGAGTCCGAACGGACCATGTTCCGCGCCTCCATTGTTGAGGCGGCTGACTGGTGTTGTGGCGGCAAGGTGGTCAGTGCCTGTCGTGGTGGTAATACCCGAACCTGCCGGTGGACACCGGTGATGAGGGATGTCGTCAAGCTGAAGAATGAGTCATACCGGGCATTTTTGGCCTGTGGGACTCCTGAGGCAGCAGACGGGTACCGGCAGGCCAAGCGGAGTGCGGCTGCGGCGGTTGCCGAGGCAAAGATCCGGGCGTGGGAGAGTTCGGGGAGGCCATGGAGAATGACTTCCGTACGACTTCGAAAAGGTTCTGGACCACCATCCGGCGCCTGAGGAGGGGGAAGCAGTGCACTGTCAACACTGTGTACAGTGGAGATGGTGTGCTGCTGACCTCGACTCGAGATGTTGTGGATCAGTGGAGGGAATATTTCAAAGACCTCCTCAATCCCACCGACATGCCTTCCAGTGAGGAAGCAGGGCCTGGGGACTCGGGGGTGGGTTCTCTTATCTCCGGGGCTGAGGTAGCCGAGGTTGCTAAGAAACTCCTCGGTGGCAGGGCCCCGGGGGTAGATGAGATTCGCCCAGAGTTCCTTAGGGCTCTGGATGTTGTAGGACTGTGTAGGACAGTTGTGGTTGACACAACTCTGCAACGCTGTGTGGACATCAGGGGCGGTACCACTGGATTGGCAAACAGGGGTGGTGGTCCCTCTTTTTAAGAAGGGGGACCGGAGGGTGTGTTCCAACTACAGGGGAATCCCACTCCTCAGCCTCCCCAGCAAGTTCTATTCGGGGGTACTAGAGAGGAGGGTCCGCCGGATAGTTGAACCTCGGATTCAGGGGGAGCAATGCGGTTTTCGTCCTGGACGTGGAACTGTGGACCAGCACTATACCCTCAGCAGGGTCCTTGAGGGTGCGTGGGAGTTTGCCCAACCAGTCCACATGTGTTTTGTGGATTTGGAGAAGGCATTCTACCGTGTACCTTGGGGAGTCCTGTGGGGGGGTTCTCCAGGAGTATGGGGTGTCAGGCCCCCTACGTCTGCTCCCCGTATAACCGGTGTCAGAGCTTGGTCCACATTGCCGGTAGAACTCATTTCCGGCACCTAGTCAGGATGCCTCCTGGATGCCACGTCCCTCCGGTGGGAGGCCCCCGGGAAGACCCAGGACACGCTGGAGGGACTATGTCGCTCGGCTGGCCTGGGAACGCCTCGGGATCCCCCCAGAGGAGTTGGTGAAGTGGCTGGGGAGAGAGAAGTCTGGGCTTCCTTGCTTATGCTGCTGCCCCCGCGACCCGACCCCGGATAAGCGGTAGAAGATGGATGGAACGTAAATGCTGAGTCAATCCCGCGATAAGATCTGGGGCTGTATGTGTATTTGCAATTAGTGAAAAACTGGATAGTTTTGGAGTTGAGAAAATTCCAGAATTTACTATTATTTTTTCTGGGAACTAATTTCATTTCCAGGTAGCCTGGATAAAATAAGGCATATATCCAAGTTTAATATGGTGTCCTTTAATGCCAGCTAAATTCTATAAATGCAGAACTGACGTAGAACTCCCGGTCAAGGTCTGCGCTGCCCTGCAAATATGACTATAAGTAATTCAGTGACAATAACTTATAAAATCTAGGGGGCAACAGAAAGGCATTGCAGCTGACTTCATCTGCCATCATTATATTTTAACCTGGAGTTGACCCAGAACTTTACTGTGACACGTCCCTCACTGATTTGTGGCACCTAACTGTTCAGTCCTGGCGGGTGTTTGGCCTCAATGGGGTCTGAACTAAATTACCACTAGAAAAAGAAGGCAAGTCAAATTTTATGTCTATACTAAGGTCCACGCAAGTTGGAATCTCTTCAAAGTCGCCCCTGGTGTTATCACAGCTTGTAAATCTTCCAGATCAATGATGTTCCGGCAACTTGGAACTCAGAGACGTCTACCCCACGCTGTGTTTTCGTAGCGCCGCTTGAGATGGAGTTTGATTGATGGTGTTTGTCCAGACAATAAACAGTCCTGTTGGCCATGAAGAAACAAGTATTCCCATTATCTGCTCCTCTCACAAAAGCATAAGAGATTTACAACCGTGCCACGTCCCTTAGTAGCTCAAACTTGAGCTCTACCTGGGGCTAAATAGAATAAATGTGAAGTGACAGCCCCAGGTGATGGTATCAAGATACCCCCTTCAGACAATAACCTATTTATTCATACCTGGTCCATAGGGAGTGGGCAGTCCAAAGTCCACTTAATGTCCAAGCCAACAGAGACATTAATGCTTATGCACAAACCTGTACTGTATGTCAGAGCTTTTATTACGCATCAATAATGTCTAATAAAGCAATAAAAATGTAGTTAAGATCACAATTTTTCTGCCTCTGAGTTCAAAAGTATGTCCTGTTACAGTACACGTGACAATTTCTGCCACATGTTGATGCCTGAATCCATTTGTGCGGCTCATTTGTGCCCAAACCTGGAGTCTGTAGCGTCCAATTAACTGCAGACACCACCAGTTCATCATTGACCCTGTGAGTCTCAGCCTGTGTACAGGCGCATCTCTAACCTTACGTAACGGTTGCGTATCCCGAAAGCTCGTCATCTGATGGTGCATTAATCATTAATTCCTTCTGCTGCGCTGGAGCATCTCTGACCTCTGCAGTTTTCAAGCTGTGCTTCAAGCTGTTCCTTTATATAATGGTAATCCGCTGTCAAATTTAAATGTGTTTTCTCCATTAAATGCACAATTTCGGTTCAGGTGGATTATCCTGCTCTGACATGATCATTTCACCTCTCTGTTGACCATTAGCTGATTTTAAGACACCTCTCCAGAAGATTAACTGCAATTAGAACCAAAGGCTCCAGGAGATGGAGTCACATTTGGGATAAAATTAAATGCTGGTCCACAGGGGCGTCTTCTGATGGCTCTGGTCCTCGGGGACTCATTGATCTCAGTGGCAGGTTTAATCTAAATTCCTGTCATCCTGCGGCTGCACGCAGATGGTTGCGTTACCTCAAACTGTTTAAAAAGGGGCCGTAATAGATGCCGCGTGTGCGTTTGACAAAATAACACATATGTGCATATTCATAACCAGTTCTGTCAACATGCACTGTGGAACTTGGCTGCCATGGTGGCTTGGTGTGTGTGTGTGTGTCAATGAAGCAGCCTGGTGTGTTGATGATGCTGAGTCACAGCTAGCAAGAGTTCAGCACGGAGCCTTGATTGTACCCAGCTTTTACAGAACACACACACAGATGCTGTGCAGTCGCGAGATTGTGGAGAGTTCTCTCACAGTCAGTATGATTGATCTCCGTCCCTGTTTTATTTGCCTGTTTTGTTTGCCACGTGCACTTCCTAGTCTGACAACACCCTTGCACAATTAAACAACAGCGCCCTTGCAGCCGGATGATGGGCCCCTGATGTATGAAAACAAACAACTGGAGCCGAAGATGGCACTCAGTCTCCTCATGATTGTCTTGTTTACATACCTTTGGAGGTGGTGATGCTGAGCTTGGGTGCAGAAATGCATGGTGGCGCTCCAATGAGCAAACGTCTGCATACAAGCTGATGTCTGCAGACCTGCATGTGCATGTTCACGGAATGCGTTTGTATTAAAAGCCCCTATTAATGATCTAGAATTGTGATTAGACAAAGTGCACATCTGGTTAACACTTCTAATGTAGCACCAACACAGTTTAGTGAGCCATTGTAATGATTTTCAGGTGAATAAATATAAATTAAACAGCAAAACAAAAGCAAAACATCTAATCAGAATTTGTGTACAATCTAATCATAATTTGTGTACATTACACAGGCAAACAGATGGGTGGGTATAGTTAAACAGACAAAGGTCACATACAGCTGAAAATTTATTGCAATTAGGGGCCAAGAATTCATTTTCAGCTGTTCTAAATGTTCCACTCATCTGCTGCAAATCAGTGTGATAACAGTGTTAGCAAAACACTCTCAGCACAAATACAAATAGAGCGATAATCACTTGTTCCAACACCATCTAGAACAACCATAACTTAAGTGGTATTCCCATGTGCTGTAGCATAGAGGCCGTAAACCACATCGATTGTCAGGAGTTACTGCGGGACCTCAGGTGAATGACAAACACCTCTCCGAGCTCCAGCTGGCTCCAATTTTCCTTTTCTGTAGACACACAGCTGAGCTCACCTGTCAGTGTGTTATTCTACACCCGGAAGCGGCCCCTGGAGAGGCCCAGCAGGTGTAGCATTACATCACTGACACAATTCAACATTAGCCCCAGCTCATTAGGTTAAACTGGTGCTTCTCCGCTGACTAATCACTGTTGGGAACGTCTCCTCGAACCCTGCGGAGATGTTATTTCACTTTTTATCATGATTTCAGCCCCACAAACTAAAGACAAGCAGATTCACTTGCATTCTTGTATTTCTTGTAGATCTATATCTATATTTCTATTTCTTGTAGGGTAAACTTGTATGTTTACCCTATGCAAAGCGCTCCAATGTCTGCATAACTCTGATTGTGGAAGAAAGTATGATGGACAGAATGACAGATGGACCAGGCACAGATGAGACGTATTCACTGAACACAAGCCAAGAGTTCTGTCAGAGGGGTTAAACCCAACAGGGAGTGCTTTCTTGCATCTTCCTCCCTGTGTCTCCCACCACAATCACCCCTCTTCCCATCTCTTTTTATAGCTTCCCTTCCCCTTATATTCCTCCATAGGTCTTTCTCGGCACTGCTGTCCTGCTCTTTTCCGCTCTTCGTTGAGGTGATGACAGAACTTCCCTGGCATATGTTGCGTGGATGAACCTCCAGAGCCTCTAAACACACACCGACACTCATGCACAGCCACACGGAGAACATATGCTGAATGAATTACTGCAGGGTTACCATACCAACCAGGGCCAATGAGATGGTGATGGAAAATAAAGTACGCAGCCAGACAAATGGACTGCAAAACCTATTTTTTGGACCCCTCAAAATACGCTGCAATCCACTGATTGGTCAAAAGATATTTGTTAATAACCAATGAAGCATGCACAGTCCAGGAGGTATTGACCCTGTGTTTAATGGTGTTCTTTGCTATTTTGCTATTTGCTTTTTGTTAATTAGATATGTGTTGCTATTTATAACAAGATCTGATCAACCAATCACCGTCAATTCTGCATGACCGAGGTTGCTCCAAACACGAGTTAAAGACTTTTCCACAACAAAAGACGCCTGGAGAGAATCTGACATGCAAAAGCAACAGTTCTGGTGAACCAGCAGACAGAGAAACTCAACTCTGAGTGATGAGTGTTGCAAACGAATAGTTTATCATCATAGAACTAAATAAATCTGAAAACCTAAAAAGTTTCCACCACGTTACCGCATCATGAAACTCAAAGCTCCTTTATTATACAAGGAAGAAGTGAGAGCATTTCTAATAAAAGAAACTGATGTTTATAGATCTTGTTTTCCAGCCCAATTCTTTGTTCCTTATTTTTATGATTAATGGAACTTGGCAAACAGCTGCTCCTTTGTGTTAACATAATTATGCAGATCAGGGAAATAGTACTTGGAGTATATTTTCTTTTTTTATCTGGACTATATCTTGTAACGGCGTCCTTGCTGGCAGTTGACAAAGACCAACTCTGAGAGCTCAAACCGCCGCGCTGAAAGCAACACTCGGCCTGGAAAGCCCTGAACTTTTGAGGTTTCGTTGTCATCAAGCAGCTCAGCTTCGCCATGCAAATACTTTGGATTCGGAACAGATGGTCGTCTTAGGAAGGACACAACAGACATAATGCAGAAGAGGATGCATCAAACCCTGAGCTAAACACAGTTAAATGGGATGATGATGTCGACGTGATGTGGCGCAGAGTTCTGTGAAATTGCCAGACACGGCCGCTTGCCAGAGAGCTTTTTCTCCCATTGCAAAGGAAAAAAAATGACCACATTATCTGGCCAAAATCTGCACTTGTTTTCTCAATTGCAAGTCTTTGGAAATGTAATTTCTTGGACCAGGCCGTGAGCGAGCTAAAGTCGTACAAGTTTCATAGAAATTGGAAGGCACAAAGCACAAAATAACCAATGTTCTGAGGTTTGGAGCTCTGATTACTCACTGTGTTTACATTTTATGCATATTTCACCTGAAACATAAGTTTCTGCATTGGCGAGAGCTCTTATTTGTATGTTGGAGAGACATCTGTGTAACACATGTTTTGGGTTGGGTTTTATTTGCCCATCTGAGGTTCTCACCTCTGTAGCCTCTGGGTTTGTGTGCAAAAGTGAAAACGGAGATAGGACAGAGCGAAAGCTTTCTTTTTTAACAGTTACAACGGCAAACTTGGAGCTACTTTTTTTCCACAAAGACTGAACTGGAAGAGGGGCATTCACTATTTTGAGTATTATTTATTTCAGTTAGCATGCTAAACATCCCCAAAGGCAACATTCTGGTAACACTTGCACTAACATAGTTCTCACATGCACTTTAAATTCCTAAAAAGAAAGCAGAGCTGACAAAAATGCAACCCCAGACATGAAACCAAAGCTTCTCAATCATCTTCTGAAAGGAGAGCACACCTTATATGCACAAGTGGAGGGCGAGGCAACGAGAAGCAGGTGCGAGACATTAGACAACACAAAGTAGGAAACAGACAGACGTGAAAGTGCAGACAGGACACAATTCATCCTCCTGAAGTTATCTGTAGATGACTGGCACATGTTCAGGAAATATCAACACCCTTCTCAACACAATGACAAGGAAAGGACTTTTTAACAGCTAGTTTGGATTAAGCATCTGATTTAGTGAAGGGAGGTTATCTCAGGATATTTGTTCTGGACAACAACACAATCCCAAATATTTCCTGGTTTCCTGATCTGAGCTCAAGTATCCCTTAAAGGTGCACGCTGCAGCTCTCTGTGAGACATTCCTCGGTAATTTCCAGGAGCTCCATGATGTCACACATCTCCTCCCAGAGGTCACAACCCAAAGAGGGGGCGGAGGAGAAGGGGGAGTAGGTGAGGTTTGGCTCATGCCTAAAAATAGTGTTGCAAGATGCAAAATTCTTGCTAACGCACATTGAATGTGTACATTAAAACATACATGAAGCTCTCCAGAGAACATGAGGAGCTGATGGAAATTGTGATATTGTGCACAGCTGACAGGTTGTTTCCTTTATTAGCCTGAAACATACCAGTGAGGCACCCTGTCATTCTATCTGTGTGTGTGTGTGTGTGTTCTTGTAATTACCATATACTGATTACCAAAATACTCATTTCACTAGCAAAGTGGGGACATTTTTGCCAAGTGAGGACATTTTGGCTGGTCGTCGACACTTCAAAGGCCTATTTGAGGGTTAAGACTTGATTTTAATGTTGAGGTTAGAATTGGGGTTAGTTAAGGGCTGCAGTCAGGGGGTTAGTTGGGATGGTTAGGGTTGCTTTTTTGAGTTTAACTCAGTCACGTGAAACCTAAAGGTTCACATCCACAATCACTCATATCAACCCACATTTGACGTTACCCTCACAAATCTCAGATTGCATTTTAGTGAATCATCGTCGCCCTCCTCATACCTTACATACCTGTGTGTGCATTAGTAGAGAAATTAACTGCAGCCCTGTAAAGCCCCCACAATGTCTGGGACTGAATCACAAGAGTGTCTATAGTTCAACAAGGAAAGTAGAAAATCGTGGAAAGACATTTCCATAACAACCTCAAATTGGATGTCACTGAGGTGTACTCAATGCTCAATATTAATACTGTTATACTGGTACATACTGGTATATGTTGCCATGAAATCCCAAGAATCTGCAACTCCAACAATAAACAAAACAAGGAACTTTACAATTCCTTACTTTACTTCCTTCATTACTAAAAAACTTTACAGTTTTGATGCACCCTCATTGGTTTCGCCGCTCCAGAGAGTCGACAGTGGTCTCCGGTTCAACGGAAGCTTAAAAATTAGACAGTGTCACACAGGAGAGGTTTAGCATTAACTCAAAGAGTGAGGTAATCACTTTAAGATCTACAAATAGACAAGGGGTTCCATATATGGTCACAGATCTGCAGCAGCCTTACAGTGAGGGTCAAAACTTTATTGGCAAGCTGTCATATATCACATCCGGGAATATGGAGGGATAATGATTAAGGCATGATATAATCTAAAAGGAATCTATTGTGTGATCATTTACATAACACTTGATCTTTGGAGTCAAATCGCATCCGAATCTGCCACATCTGGATCTGGTGGAACTGCTGTGTTAACTGATACTGTTGATGAAAGCAAGGCTCATTAACTGCTTCGTAGATCTAAACCTGAGATCTTGAGTTACAAGAGGACCAACATGGCTTCTTTGTTTAGGATTTTATTATCCTGCGGTAGAGCCTTGAGGGTGAAATGCCAATCCATTAGAAACTGTTGGGTGTTAAACTGCAAATATGGATGAGGTTACTTTTGGGGCCAAACGTTAGCTGCGTTCACCCTGCTGATGTTCGTGTCCAAAACCCCAAAATACAACAAAATTAGCCTTTCTAACTTGGTAACAGCAATACCCTCATTCATCCATTCTTGAAAGCTCTTCTTCAGTGATTGGCAGGTCCAGCAAATATATTCAGAAGTGGCAGCACAGGAAGTCAGAGACCGCGGTGTGGTTGAGACCAGCCAACCTAATATGGTCAGTGACTCGAGAGTTCACAACAGCCGGACCCTCGTGGGATTCAAGTGCTTGACAAAGTGTTGAGGTATGCCAGCTATGGTATCACTGCTGGAGGTCCCGAACAGGTTGGAGGTAGTGCACCGGATGTCCTTAGCGTCCTTAGCCTAATTAGGGCAGTTTATGAAGTATCACCGTAGGAGTTGTTGTGGCTCAGTGTGTGTCTATGGATGTGTGTGTGCAGGGACTGGACGTGCCTTGAGCAATGAACAGCACATCCACTTAATGGGATTAACATTTAACCAGTCCACTTACTCGCTGTCACCTACCTGTCTAAAAAACACAGCACACCAGTAAGTCAGGAAATGGCACGCACTTGTACGCATGTGTGTGAATGTCCCAGCAGGGGGCCACTGACCGTTGATTTACTTCATTCAACAATTACCACTCATGGGGCGGCAGGAATTTGAGAAATGAGGAAAGGTTGTGGTCCACTCAGAACTCTTCCTCTCATGAAAATATCTGAATTAGTTGAATTAGTTGGCTTAGCCTCTCTTGTGTCATACCACATCTCACCCTACTTGGTCCACTTGTCGTTTTGAGTTACGTGTGCCTCTTGAAAATGACTTGTGTTGGGTACAGAGGTGCCGTGCTGAGGTCCACGTGGACAGGACACCAGACCTCGGGGGGGATTGATTTGTTCTTCTGTTCAGACATTTAGCTTTTGCAAAGGTCATATCTCGTGTCTATCTTAAGTTAACTGTTTACAAGCTACCTGTTTCTCCTGATTGACAAGTTAGCAAGTTTTTATCTGTATTTATGGTACAAACATGAGTGATATTTATCTTGGCTCTTTTGCATTTGTGTTTAGCTTAGCGTCTGACCTCACTATTATATCTGTTTTAATGAAACAGAAGACATGTTTACGCATACAGTATGTTTCCATATCCTATGTGTTGGCCACAACAGAAAAATACAGGGGGGGAATAGCTGCTGAGTGTAGTGACTGTATGTATCTCCAGTGTAACCAAACCTTCCATGAGTTGAGTAAATTGATGCATGCGATGACAGCTCAGTGATAACTGCCAACCTCCTCGGACGAAGATGACACGAGCTGATAGACTAATGACACGGGAGAGAGAGACCACGTAGATTATGGCTAGATAAATGTGATGAGTAATAGTAATGGGACATGTAACTACAGAGAAAGAGATACTGGTTCTAATGCAAGAAGAGGTTCAGCCTTGAGTCTATTTTCATTGGGACAAACAGAGTCAGATGACATCACCCTGACCAATATTTTGGGATGAGGCGACCATTACAAGACGCTGCCCGAATTCCCACCACTTGATTGACGGCCTTGCTTAAGGCCAAATCTGGAACCACTTACCTTATTCTCACAAAAAGGGCTGGGGTTTTGGAGCTGGGTTATATAAGGTCACTGAAAAGAATGGGCCCTGATGGGTTGTGACAGAGGTAGGATTCAGCTGTGCTTTTTTGTTTTTTTGGTCTGTCGCTTTTCCAGCCAGAATTTCATATTAATTTTCTAGGTATTGCTTAAGTTCATTACTGCGATTTACAATCAGTCTTTTTCCACAAACGTTTCCAGACATGTATTTACCGGGTAATGTTGGTGGAAACATGCCCAGGTTTGTTAAAATTCTGGGTAAGTTAAAAAAAAAAAAAAAAAAAAAAAGCTCCAGAACTTCAAAAAGGTGAATTATTGTATTATTGTATAATTATTGAATGTGTAGCCACCATCCAGGTAGCAGAGTCTACCTACAGGGCTGACATTTTGGATTTGGACTGGTGCCTCGCTTTGTTTATAAATGTCTGGCTTTGTGCATTGGTCCCTTTGTTGCTATTCCTCTCCATTACAATGTTAGTAAGTATAAAAAGAATGAGCTTTCAGGTCCTTTAAAAAATGGCAGGTGTGTCAAATGTATCACTGATGGTTCTTTCTACAGTCGGACTTAGATTAGCTGCAAACACAATGTTCTTGTGAAAGTGAAAATTTGTTACACTTGAGCTTGCGTGTGGCGACCTGATTCCAACTTATAACAATGGTGCAAAGTGGGATGAAGTCTAACCTTTTCCACCTTATATATTTAAAATTTTATTGTTATTCTGCAGAAGACATCCGTATTCTACACTGGACTGAACGTTTCCCTATTTAAACTGAGTAAAGAAAGACTTTATTCAATTAAAAAGTAGATAAGATATCCCAGCGTGCCACTGCTTGCTAGCTGACCCCAGTGTAACCAAGATAAGATGCACTTTACTGTCTCCAACAACCCGATATGCTGATGAGAAGATAACCTGCTTACGCAGCACTTTGCCATTCACTGCCCATGACATCCAAGCCGCTGTCACAGGGCGCGCAGTCCCATATCAGCCCCGGTTTGTTTTCAAAGTAGTGTTCCATAAAGAATGGCGAAAGCACAGAGAGGACAGAGATAAGGGCACTATCACAGGTGCCCAGCCGCGACACTCATCAAAATGTGCTGCAACTCCACAAACCACAAGGCGACAAGTGCAGGATTCACTGGCTCTCCAGTACTCATCTCTTCTTTCCCTGTGCATCTTCTGTAAATACGTTTAATGTTACAGATGTCTGTGTCCCAAAACAAAGAATGGAGACAAAAAACCGAGACCGGCGCAGAAAATAGGTGGGGAGGGTAATGGAGACACAAAAGGTAATCAGATTTCCTATTAAAATGCTAAGCTGGGATTTGTAGCTGCAGCTGCAAAGGCGTGTGCTTTAAAATGGATGAATGGAGAAGTTAACTTTTACACACGGGAGCTAAGCTGTCTTCTGTGCTCGCTGTGCCAGAAAAGTGACGTTTGAATCCGTAACGCACCCTACAGGAGCAGGAGCCTGCAGGGTGAAAGAAGATGTGTATGAGGGTCGAGCTGTGTGGGCCAACGGGTACAATAAGCCGCAGTGTTTGACCTAGACGGCCTGCCTGAACTCCAGGTTTGCATTTAAACGGCTCTCTGCATAAAACAACTCCATTCAGCTTCCTTTTTTACACTGCAAAGATGATGCAGCAGTTTTTCTATGAAAAAGACAATCCTTACTAGTTTTTTGATTCATGTCCCAATGACATTGCAAGGAAAGGTGAAATCCTGGACAGGTGTGGTTTGACAGATGATGGTCGGACTGTGAGGAAATGCCTCCACAAATCACCAAACTTTCCATGTCTGGAAACCAGACCATGCTGAACTGATCAAGATACAATGTGTGTGTAAAATCCTGGGATGCGCGGAGCCCGTAGGTGAGTACAGCGAAGGGGGTGTGCGTGTTGTAGGAGGAGGAGGAGGGAGCACCAGGTTTTAAACCAATGAGCGCAGAGCAGCACGAATGTCATTCCACAGCGCTTAAACAGTCGGTGCCAGAGCTGCGCAGCGCCTTTCTCTCACCGTGCGTCCCCATGTATCATCATGCACTGAAAGTCCGCATCCATCGATCTGATTCAGCGTCAGCAGGTTGCGTTTGTTGGGATGCTGTCCGCCCGGATGTCTTAAGAGCCGTGTTTCTATTCTGATAAACGGAATATTCGCCAAGAGACTTGCTGTGGTGAGTGCCAAATGTTTGCGCTTGACTTTTTTTACGCAAGAGGGGAAAGAAAAGAAAAATGTTATAGGTCATTTTACATTTTCTCAATGTGATGGAAACCATTGACTTTAAAATGAAAATTCTTGGCAGTCACACTCGTACACTTTAAAGCGCAGGAGGAATCCAAAAGTTTATCCTGGAAAAGAAAAGGTGAAACCGTGGGGAGTTCGTGTGCGTAATGAAGCGCTTAATGGGGGTGAAGAGTTTTGCTTTCCAGATGTGTGAATTCAGCTGTTACTTGTCATTCAGGTGGTCTTTTAAATTAAATCTCTTGACACTACTAGTCCACAGAACCATCACGCACCTCGACCACAACAGTCCAGCCTTGACCACCAACATCACCATCTAACGCGCAATCGCGCACCAAACACAAACCTACTTTTTCAACAAACTTTTTACATATTCACTCTCCTCCAATGCTGTGAAATTCAAGTATGTGTGACGCGATTCTCTGCACATAATTTAATGTCTGCCTCCTTCTCTGGCACGTTCTCAGCTTAAATTGTACAAAGATGTTTCTGAAAAGATGAGAGATTTAAAACCCTGTAGAGAGAAGTCTGGAGGTGGATTTTTTTCAGTGCTTTATGCTGTATTGAGGCCAGTGCTGGCACCTAGTGGTGAAACCGACATATACGTTCCTTGAAAGTCTTTAAAACATTTCCACAAGTCTGTTCACCAAATTACATGATTATAATTCGTAGAATAACATTATGAGCGAGTGCTAGCGTGTACCAGGTAAGATGCATGTCGATTTTCATGCTGTCCAGGCTTGGTTAGATCTGTTGGAATATAAAAGTGGTGTATGGTTGAGGGATCAAGGATGGGTCAGCTGAGAATCAGGTAACTGAGGTGTATTTTCCCCTCTGTAGGAGGTTAGTCAGCCACGGTGTGCTAACCTTCGCTGGGGGTATACGCTGTACAAATGCTAAGCCTTTGTTAATGAGTATGTACGTGTGTGTGTGTGTGTGTGTGTGTGTGTGTGTGTGTGTGTGTGTGTGTGTGTGTGTGTGTTTGCCTGTGTGTGGCACTGAATACCAGTGCTTGAGGATCTGCACGTCTATCACTTCTGTGTGCTGGTGTTCATGCATGTGTGTGTGTGTGTGTGGGTGTGCGTGTGTGTGTGTGTGTGTGTGAGTGTGTGTTTGAGGGAATTGGAGCTAAGCTGCTGTTAATTGGTCAGCCATTGAACCACGCTGAACCACACGAGAGAGCCAAATCAGGCAGTAGCTGAAATGACTGGTATGTCTACCTGCTTCATACTGTCTTCATAGCTCCATTCACACATGTACTGTAGCCTCAGCTTCCATCTGGTGGAACTGCATGTGTGAACATGAATATTTTCATTTGTAAAGACCACCAGAGGCTGCAGGTTTTATGTTAGCTTAGCAGAGAGACTCAAGCCAGCAAGAGGATGTAGCTGTAAGGGATGGGTAAAACGGTTGATCCAGAGATAACCTCGGCAGTTTACAGAAACATAACGGGGCACAATATGTAATATTACATATTTTTTTAGTAAAGTGTTGGCAGGAGAGGTTTGGCACAGAATAATCTTCTTGTTTTTATTAAATGCATCAATTCAGAATCAGCAGCCCAATTTCTCAGTGCTCGGTTCCCTCCGTTCTTCCTCACATGCAACCCAGATTCTTAATCTCCAGAGAGGAAATCCAGCCGGAAGATTGTTTTGATATTGTTGGACAGTCTCCTGGAAAACCTTTCTGCTCAGCAACCAAGGGTGTTTTGGATTCAGAGCAACGTCTCCTCAGTTATGACACCTCGTTTGATCACGGCAGTGAAAAGAGCTCAAAACGAGGGACCTTTGCGAAGTTTTTTTTGTGGATGAATGTGGTTCTTTTTTATTATTTTTCCTGAGGATGTACTTTTATATATTATAAACACAAACTAATTGCACATATTCAGTGGTTTTGCTGCTGGCTGATTCAGGGGGGTCTTGGAGAATTCAGACTTCTTTCCTACAGTTTGGAGCACAGATTGGCACTAGATTAAATAAACCCAATAAGAAACATAAACATAAATATGGGGCCTGTGTGTGTGTGTGTGTGTGTGTGTGTGTGTGTGTGTGTGTGTGTGTGTGTGTGTGTGTGTGTGTGCCCTCATATCTTCGTGGGCCTACAGTGCTCAGCCTGTGTGCCTCCTTCAGTCTCAGACAGACGTCTGCACACAGGCGAGTTTGTGCTGTCATACTGGAATTAATCAAGTGTGAGGTTGTGTAAATCATTGCAAACCTCAGAAAACACGCACACACACGAACACACTTTTGCCAAGGGTCCCCTGCAGTTATGTGTCAATAGCCATAAAAGGAGCTGCTGAGCTCCGAAAATAAGAAACAGAAGTGTACATTGAGAAACAGAAATGTCCTAGAAGAACAAAGATTGACCACATCTCGCGCATATTCACTTTTTGGCTACAGTTACTGTGATTACGATTGAGCTCAGGCCTCAAGTGTTCAACTCCAGCTCTGTCGAGATGTTGATACTTGAGGGAAGTATATAAATGCTACTATTTAGTTTTTATCTTACAGCAGCCATAAACCACAGCCCCGGAGCAGGTGAAGGATGCGGCAGGCTCAAGAAGCTGGCACGGCGGTTCCCCATCTACAAACGCTAATTGTGATCCTTGTGCTCACTGAGCGGTTAACAGAGCGTACCCCGCGAGCCACATCGCCTCCACAACCCTGGTATTATGGTCAGTTTGTGGGAAGGAAAAGTAATCCGGGGCTCTGTGGAGTATCAGCCACTGAGTGATGCGCGGAACTGTGTCAAGACTTGCAGCCCCGCCGAGCTGCCTGCAGCGCTTTTTTAAGGCAAAAACTGAGGCGTTGTTGCAACTTCCTGCCTCGTGCCTCTGAGATTTCGAGTCAATTTGGCACCACCATAATTACCTATACACACAGCTCTATTTGATGATGATTAAAGCTGCTAACACGCGCACGTGCACACCCAGACACTGTCGGTCGCCATCCACAGTCGTTATGGAGACATTAAAGGTGATGATTATTAGGAAATGATAATAATTAAAAGGCTTTGAAGCTCAAGGTAACAGTACAGATAGCAAAAACTCATATAGGGAGACCAAAACCACCTAATTATTTCAAATAGCCACCCTGCAGAAATGATAGCTTTCAGTTTTGTTGAATTGGTAAAAAAAAAAAACACAAAAAAAAAACAAAAAAAAAAACTTGAACGTCGTGTGGGGTGCAGCGTTGCTGTCGTCACATGAAATACGATCCCAGCTCCCATAGCTGTTGATGTTAGGTGGTTTCATGTTTTCAGTTTAATTGGAGTTCCACCCATTTTTTTTATCCAATGTTTAATGCCAAAAATGCATCACTGCAGAAACCACAAACAGACCCACTGTTGTTCGCGGAAACCTGAAATTTAAGGACACACGCATGTTTTGAGGAGCGTCCTGAAATGTGTTCCGGGGTCTTGTTTGGTCTCGCTCTTTTCGAATTATAATTCCTACCTTCATTTATCAATAAGATGATATATTTTTGAATTCAGGAGCCCCTTCTGCAAGCGCTCAGACACTGGGTGGCCGTCTGTCTGTGCAGGAGCCCCCAGAGACGCGTCCTATCAATCACTGCATCGCCTCACAGCGTCCCGTAGGAATACCAGTCTCTTTATCGACCTAGAGGGGAAATGGCTCCGTCCAATCAGATACCACCCGGAGTCAGGAAATGGTGTGTTGTGATACTAAATACTCTGTAAGTGAGGGTGGGGAAATTTACAAGATTATCACCAAATTTGCCAAAAGCTGCACATTTGCTCATGGAGGTCCTGCTTAGGTGGAGCATTTTGGTAGCTGCGGAATTAATCAATAAGCTCTAAAGTGAAATTGGTCAGTGCTCAAAAATACAGCGGTCAGAATCCTACCTAGCAACCGGAGCAACTGTTCGAAGGACATCTAATACCCTGAGCCCCCACCCTAAGCTGCTGTGCAAGTATCTCACGTTGTGACCTCCAGTTCAGGAACCTCATTTCCAAGAGGAGGATGTGACATATTTTCACCTGTGGTGCTGAGTAGAGGAAAGCCAGGGGCTTTCCAAGTCCTCGCCGCAAAACCAATACAAACAGTGATTTGACAGTTGTCTGGGTCTTGGATCCGCTCCTCCTGTACCCCCACCCCCCTCCCCCATTCCAGAAAGGGAGCTTAAATTGCCATTTGCATTAATGGGGTAGCAAATAAATGTCTCTTGTGTTTACACTAATGACCTCAAAAACCAGACGGCAAACTGGGGGGCTGAGGGGTTCATTATCCCCGACCAGCCAACCATAAAACCCACCATGTGGGGGCTTGTTTATTTGCATCCACGTGCACTTGCATTCTCTTGTTTCCATGTGTTTTCTTTTCTTTTTTTTCCCCTATACTATTCTGTTAGCGTGTATCTTTGAAAGAGCCTGAGCGAGTGTGGGCCCCCTTCAGAGAAAGTCCTGAAGAATCCCCCTCGGGGCCCATCACACATCTGCTTGCGGATTGACGACTTATATCTTTGAGTAAAATATCCTGTTGGGCTCAGAAGAGCTCCTGCTCTGTCCACCATTACATCCCATTCACCGGCTTTGCCTGGAACTTTCCTGAAACCCTATCTTTTGGTTCATAGGAGTACAAATATGTTGTATATCCTTTTATATGACTTCCTCCCATCTGTTGCAGATTAGCCTCCAGTGTGTGTTTAGAGAGCAAAGCCTGTCGCTGAGCAGAACAGATAGTAAACCCAGAAGGTTTTAGTCAGAACTGTCAGGTAGGTCTGTATTAACACAGGGGCCAACTGAGGATATGGCTGGCTGGGGGAGAAGACAACCGGGGAGGTCGGTGGAGAGAGAGAGAACGAGAAGGAGAGAGACCCACCGAACGGCTCATCTGTTTACCCGTGAACCTCCGGCAGGCGACTCCGGGGTCAGCGTGGAATGCCAACAGAGGCTGACTGGCCAAATTCAACCGCAGAGCCTGAGAGACGAGGGGAAACAAACAGGCTGCAAAACAGCCAGTCTCACTGTCCTCATATCAGTCCAAATTGACCATCAAAATGTCAGCGCTATGCTAACCTGCTGTCCTGTATGAAAGTTTCCCACCAACTCTGAGGCCCTGGTGGTGCCAAACGTGAAGTGGTCTCAGCCAGCGGCTTTGTACACACACACGTTGTTGTCTGACAAGATCCTGACCTGAGATAAGTGCCAGCCCATGTAGGCCAAACAGCAGCCTGACTGCAACGAAGGGCCCGAGGCTGCAGACCCAAGCGTTCCCAGCTCTCGTTGTCAAATTATGGGAACGCGATGCGGCTGGTTATGTGATACAGTGTGTGTGTGTGTGTGTGTGTGTGTGTCCTGTCATTAAGCCTCTGTGTACACAACCCCAATCCCTGGCCTACATCTATCTCATTTAAAATTCACAGGGGATTTGCAAATCTCTCTCTCTCTCTCACACACACACACACACACACACACACACACACACACACACACAAATCAAACACTATTTTTTTTATGATAAATATGATGCAATCATGATGTCATCGTATGTAGCTGTCCTCCTTGCGTTATTGTCTTTATGGATTTGTTTTTACTCGCATTTGCTTTTTGCAGCTTCTGATTTATTGTTTTGAGTATTGGCACATTCTTGGTGAATATAAAGAACCTTTTTGGCCAATAAAAATAAATCTGACCTGTTGCGTGCGACTTCCACTTTCCCAAACAAGAAGACTGGCATCTTTATCACATCTTTGGCCCAGATAACAGTTTATTTGCCTTTTCCTTTAAAGAGCAGCTGGAATATTTTACTACTTATCTTCTGTTTATTGTATTACCGTCTGTGGGCTTCACATATCGGATCCAAATATGGACAGCTTTGCTTAACATTCAACTGAAGCAAAGCTGCGTCAACACGGAGCTTTTTCCTTTCAACAGGCCCAAGACTATCTGGTTCTTGGCCGTTTTCATCCGGATGGCCGGTCGATAGCTCCCTCTGCTCCAGTCTGTCTTTCCTGTATAAAGATAATCACTCCTGCATGAGGCGATGTGATGATCATAACAGTGGCATGGGGGTTTTATTACTCTTTAAACACACACACACACACACACACACACACACACACACACACACACACACACACACACACAGCCATGGAAAGCTCTGGCTTTTGTTAAAACAGGAATGCATCACTTAACAACATCAAATTAGTGCTCTTTTTTTCTCTCTCGCCCTCTCTGTCTCTTTCACACACACACCCCCACACACTCAGATGCACAAGTAATTCACACTTCTATTCAAATTCTTCCCATAAGTGTTACAAGCCTGTTTTCAATCCACACAAATTTGTAGCATTATAGGAGATTTATCTGTCTGAGGACAGCTCTGAATGATTCAGTATGATCCAGCTTCCCATTATAGCATCATTAGGAGCGAGACAGGGGTGTGTGCCTGTTCTCCGCACAGCATAACTCAGCAGAAAAAAGAGCTAGTCCAATTTGGTAAAGTAAAATATAAGCAAACTAAGAACATGGAAGGCTGTGTCTTTAAAAAGACGACAGAGGCTTTAATCCTTTAATAAGGAGTTTTGCTCAACAGTCATTGACCCTTAATTTACAGGGTTTACGCTGAGCTTTTCTCACTCTGTGCACTTACATGCCACTTTGTCAGTCCAGCTAAGTGTGTTGGACCTAAAAGAAGGCTGAAATCTCACCAAGTTGAACTGCTGAAAGCTTAGCTAACATTAGGGGATAAATGATTCACAGTGGAAAAAAATCCTATGAGAACCAAGAGGGAGATAAAGTTTATGTGTCAGGTGGGCGTCAACACTCGATATGCTATTGGGTTGCCACCAGCTTGTTTATTGAATGTTTAGTCAGTGAGTGAGAAATGGGTCAATATCAACACAAGAGTAGCTCAAAAGTCCCTTTCAGATAAAGTTCTTCAAACTCTGTCACATTCAGATGATTCCCTGCTTGACTTTCTCCCCATAACTGCACCTTTTACTGAAATCTATTATTTTTATTGCAATGGCAAACCAAATCAACAGACAGGGCTAAATTAATCACATCCTTGACACAATTAATTCCATAATGCAGCGCGCGCTTTACCTTTGTAGAGGCAAGAATAACATGTCATCGTCAGTTGTTTTCACCCTGAATATTTAACTCTTATAGAAGATAATCTCCAAGAAGGCTGGATTGGAAAGATATAGTACGGGAAATCTGTAGCCTGTATGGACAGATCATGTAATGACATGTATAACACATTACCTGCCAAATTATGACAAATAAGAGGAAGAATGGCTGAGGCGCCTCTAGATATATTTTGTAAAATCATTGTTTTGACAACCCTGTTTGGCTCTTATATGTCATAATCCCAGCAGTCGACACAAGGGTACGTACAGGAAATCCATTTTGAGTTGAGGATAATATAGTCATAACGCGCAGGAACTTAAATAGAAATCTACAGGAATAAATAAACAGCAAGCAGGAGGGCCAATCACAGCTATTGGAGTCGACATTGCTTTGGCGAGTTGCATGTCAAATTTTGGCACAGGGAACTGAGTGGAAGCATAATTAGACCCTAAATATCACTTTGTTCTTCAGATTTGCTGCTGAGAAAACCCAGATAAAGTCAGGATTGTGGTGCATGTGTGAAGGGGGCTCAACACTGACTATGGCTAAGGTTAAAAAAGCTAAAAACAAACTGTTAGTCAGGCAAGTTTATCCTCTGGGATCAGTAGAACCACTGAACTGTAGAACTGTCTGATCCAACAACCAGTAAACCCCGATTAGCACCAAAAATGACCACCAGCTTGAGTTCAGGCATGAAAAAAATACTTCCTCACACACTCCCTCCTTAAACTCACAGATCCGTGACAATTTCCTGCATTTTATAGCCCCTTATTGACCGGCCTATTGTCTCTAAGGTGTGTAGGTAACACCCTGTGGCGGCTAACAAACCTCAGGGCTTTATGGCCAGCAAACTTAAATCACCCTCGACAAGAGAGTGTCAAGGAATATTAACACCGAACTGGCAAGACCGCTGTGGACCTGGACTGCCAAGGCACGTCGAACTGGTGGGCCTTGTTAGCAATGACTAACTATCCATTTCCTGGTGTGAAAAGCTGCTGAGGGGCATCCTGTCAGTGTGAATGGAGCTGAACACTGGACGCTGGACATGCGGGTGTCTTTGCAAAGTGAGCACGAGCTGTCATCTAGATGGACCGTTTATAACCAGAAATAGATAGCATCACGCCCCCAATTTATACAGATCGAGGCTACAGCAGAAATTTACGAGTGCAGCCGTCTTAGCCAAGACAGTGCTTTCAAATGCTGTTGTTTTTTGCACAGTGTTACAGAAGATGTCTGTCATGAGAAAATCAAGTTTCACTTTCAGACATCGAGCCCAGAGCGATTTATTGATTTGTCTGGGCATGCTCAGCGGTGTGATTTGGGAGCTGTTATCAGGCACATTCCCGTAAGTAGCACAACAAGAGAGAATCTGAGACCAAAGGGAGCTATCGAGCTATCTGTACAACGCTGTGCATTTAATTCATACTCTTTGCTCCTTTAATATCAGGGATGGTCTCCATGCTCTGTTTAAGTTAGTTTCTTCTTTTAAACAAATTGCACTATAACAAGTTAGGACAGGTTACTGTCCTTGTTGCTCTGTGTTTTGAACAAACAGAGGGAGGTCTTCCTTGATATTTACATTCGAACAGATCAGTTAAACCCCCTCTTGCCTCCTGGGGGTGAAACACAAGTATCCAGGTGTGAATGGCTCTTACAAGTGAAAAAGAAGCTGCAGGAATGAAAGCACGCCTTCTTAACACAGTAAAGGTGCATTGGATAGCTCTTCCTATAGATAAATGAAAAGTCCAGACAGCAAGCATAGCGAGTAAGCATGTCTGCTGACTGTGTGTGTGTAGTCAGGCTTGATTTTCAAGTATAAAACACGCTTGTCATTGTGTGTGAGAAGCATTTGACGCGCTGTTTTTCTTTTTAAACCCTCTCCTGGAAATCAGCCAAAGAAAATCAAACCAGACGTGCGTTTTTCCCTCATGGTGACGTGATAAATGCGACTGCTGGGCTGTTTTTCAGTGTTAAACAGGTCAAGTAGTTCTTTTGTTGGAGCGGCACTTGTGCACAGGCGTGCCCACATTGCGCATTGACGGCAATGGCGGGGCCAAAGGTTACCGCATAAACCGTCCATTAGTTACTTCCTGCATATCGGACCGAGACATGTGAATGGGCCCAGGGTATCATCCATTCACCGCTTGTTTGGTGGCTTTGTAGCGAGCTGTTACACCATGGCGTGGCTCCACGATCATTAAGACACAATAAAAGGTCCGTTTTAATTACAAAGGGTCAAACAGGTCCGAGTTAAAGCTGTGATTCTTTGTGATTCATGTTAAAAATCTGCAAATGGCTGTGTTTTCGTTTTTGTTCATGTTGTTTCTATCATTTTCCTCTGACCTGTCCTCTATTTACACCAGAGCAAACACCACCCGCTGCATCTGTCCGTCACACAGCCCGCTGCTCTACTGTTTACCCGTCTGTCTGAGGTACGCTCTTCCAAGCTTTTGAAACGCAGATCCAGATAAATATCCCAGGAAACTGGGTCTTTCTGAGTGACTTTACCGGGGCTGTGCCAAGGCCCATGGAAACCCGAGAGCTTCTCGGAGCGCTTTAAAGCCTTTACCCTCTGACAGGACTGCCAAGCACTCCTCTCCCTCTCTCCTCTTATGTAATTTAGTGCATGTGTTGGTGTGCCAGGAAAGAAGGCCGAGCTGGCAAAGAGAAACAGTCCCATCTCTAAAACCAACTCAGGTCCTCTTGCTCCGAGAATCTCACTGGTAACAGGTAGCTTAGCACAAGACAAACGGTTGCGTTGCCATTTCTGCAGACGGTCGTCAGGGAGAGAGCATCTTTGTTTGTTGGACAATTGAGTCAACTCATTTGTCATTTTAGTCTCTTTAAATAAGACGGCTTTTTTATTTTAGCCTTTCACAGTGACGGATGGTGCAACGTATCTCTAAGTAAATTACATTTAGCCTCTCCTGAGTCTGTCCAAATTGTTTCTTCACTTGCATTTTGCATTTTTACCCTTTTCCCAGATCTTTTAAACCTTCTGCTCGTCAGAAGCTTCCTGGAGTCCAGACCTTTGACAATAACCTCACAGTGAATCAGCCCCAAAGTGCTCCTTTCACTAATGCTCCAACATAGGAAGGGGGCGGTGATATCACTGCCACGATGAAAAGATTGATCCCCCCCAGCGTGAGAATTCTCCAAGATGGATGAGGCTAGCTTGGGAGGAAGCAAAGTCAATGTTTAACCAGATAAACCCCTGGACAGGTTGACTTCTTGGTGATACCCAGTACTTCATATGAGCGTGTGTGCCAATATTTGGGAAACATGCATCAATTAAAATAAAGATTTTTTTTAAGAGCATATACCACGGGCATAAAATGTGTCTTACATACAGTTTTTTGGTATTTTTCAGGAACAACAGACTATTTTCAGAGAGAGAAAAAAACTGCTGCAGACTTGAGTCAGTTAATAAAAAGAAGTTGTTTAGGCTAGCCAATGAACTATTTAGCTCCTTAAAGAGAAGACTGTCTTCAGATGACATGAAGACCAGAAAGTCAGAGTTTTGTGACTCATCGGCCACTTCTGAATGCTTTGTGCAAACATTTAAGCTGCAAAAAGTAGAGGTTTACCACATTTAAGGCATATTTTCTGAACCAGTTTCTCAAATTTAATCACAGGCCAGGCACAGTTGATTTCAAAATAAAGCACTCTAAAGCCACCTCTTCAAGGTAATCTTGTTTGGCCTTCCAGGACAGAGTTTGTACAGCGACTGAAGAAAAATAAATTGCGAGTGTAGCAGACATGTCATCTGGCTCTCAGGAATCTGGCTACAGTCCGGGTCGGGGGTGGGGTGCGAATCTGTGTCACCCTAGTCCGAGGAATGGGGGTGTGTGTAATTGAAGTGTGGTGGCAAGCGATTTGCTCTAGAGGGGAGGAAAGAGGGAGGGGCTGACAACACTCGGCTGCACACACATCCAGTCACTCTCACACACACACACACACACACACACACACACACACACACACACATACCCCTTGGACGTGGTTCCTGACCAGCCTGTGGCTGAGGCATTGCAGCAATACTTTCTGGGATCTGGATCTGTTTAGAGGCTGGATCCATTGAGCCCGATGCTGTGCTGCAGACATGTAGCCAGGGCTTGCAATGTGGGGCTGAATGAGAGGCTTAACGGACAGATGATTTTCTTGGAGGTAAGAGGAAGATAGAGAAGTTGGAACTTCAGTCAGTATCCATTTCCAAACTTAGCTCAGGATTCAAAATGCATCTGTCAGAAAGAAGATCTTTTTTGGATTTATCCGCTTGTAATATAAGTGTGTATCCTGTGTCAGTGTGTAGGTGGTCTCACTCCAGCTGTGTTAAATCTCCTGCACACCCCTTGACACCCATTTGGCCTTAAAATAACACTCTTCAGCAGCCAGAGAGGGATGACCACGGCCTTTGAACTTTGCAGTATAATGTTTTCTTCCTCAAAGAAAATCCCATTAATGTGTGAGAAAATATCATTTTCCACAGCTCGATTTCTCCAAATCTGGTCTTCAAATCGACCACTAGCAGGTAAAGCTGTGGCTGTTTCAGCGGTTTTGATGTCGCCTCCTCGCCAGGAGAACACGATACACCTCGACGCAGTCCGCGAAAGTAGAATTTTGCGGTGAATTAGGATGTGTTCCTTTACATCACCCCTGGTTATGTTTATTTCAACATAATATGTGTTTGACTAAGTAACGCCTGAGCTAGCCATCGGAGCAGGGTTTACCTATGTGATTAACTCTCTGGCCCGTATTGACATTAACCACAGTGTTGTGATTCTTAACTGTCGTCTTCAATCAAATTTCACTTTCAAACCCTCTTAACCTTCTGCTGTCACCTCTCTGCCACGGCCCAGGTTTAAAGGGGGAACGCGTTGTTTTTGTTTTTGACAAAGGCGGCTATTGTGTTGTTGCCAGTAGATGTCATGCTGTAATGTGAGTTACTGCATATGCTGGCTCAGGAATTTGTAGTCATTTCACCCCAATAACTTTTTCGGGATGAGATGGAGGAGTGCAGTGGTGGGAAGGATAAAAGGAATTCAACAGTGATGAGTGATAGGGTAAGCAATAAAAGGAATAAAAAGAGCCAGACAAATGATTTTCAAAAAAGCTAAAATAATGGTGCTGTGGCTCTGAATTATCAGGAGGATGGGGGTAAATGTTGCACAGCTTTGTGGGTCTAACTGGTGAGATAAAGCAGAATGGATGAAGAAAAGCTTCTGAGTGATAACATTATCTATCCTACCATAAAACCTGATAGATTAGTCACTGAAGAACAAAGCAGGCCATTTTCTCTTGTGATAAGTGCATTGGTTTGACTTTTAACAGCAATTCTAATCTGTAATCAGGGCTTGATTCAACTGTATGCTAATTTTGAGGGACACTTCCACTGTGTTTTTAGTGGAAAGTTAGCTCCAAATGTAGTTAGGTGCATTAACTTGTGCTATTAAAGATGGAGCACCAGCGGTTGGATCACAAACTTACAGACCCTGATTATCACCTCGATCAAGCTCCTTGAAATCCCAAACATGTCTGTCGTTGCTGTTTCTATGATGAGAGATCAACTCTGCGTCACGATTTTAGGGCTTTGATGTGACCCTTTTCACCTGGTTGGGCTCCATCGTCGATTTGCATGTGAAAAGTTAGCTTTTTTTTCAACTCCTTGGACCAGAGTGCAGCTTTCAAACCATGACGGGTCGGAGGAACACATCTTTTGAGATAAGGGAGCCTACCCTTGAAGGTGGCAGACACAAAATCAGTCCCGCTATTATTAAGGGAAACTGGACAGAATGTTCATCTTTTTGATTACCTTAATCATTTTTTTACAGTGTAATAACTTTTTTTTGCTCAACCACTTCACAACTGTCACTACTTAAAAATCAGCAGATGTTTCATAAGTAAACGCTGGAAATTTATGATGTATCGTGTCCCTGCATTATGTCCTCCCACACAGCAATATATTCCTTTAATTAACCAATATAGACCTTTAATTCAAACATGTCTGCCTTTCAACTGCAGCTGCTGGGTGAAAAGATTTCCTTGCAACCATCACAGTTGCTTTAATAACACACATTTACATTAATTTCTTCATTGTTATTTTCCATTGTGTATCATACCAAAGTTCTACTTGAAGGTGAAAGCGTTAGTGGCAGAATTCTGCCCTGGAAAAAACATCTGTGTGTCTGTGTTGCAGTTGATTTGTGTGACGTACAGTATTTTTCCTTTATTGTCCATTTCTTTGACACTTGTCGACACTTTCCTTGATACTATATGTGTTCAAACCATCACATTAAATCATCAAAGCGTTGATCAAAGCAATTAAGAAGGATTCTGAACACGATTCCTAAATCCTCTTTTCTTTCCCTAGCACTCGTGCGTAATGAACCTGGAGCGTGGTGAAAGGACCGAGCGTCCTCTGGCACGAGGCCCTGAGATGGAGCCCTATGCTGGGGGGAAGATTGGGATGATGTCCTTGGGATTCCAGAGGAGCTCCACCTCGGATGACGACTCCGGGTGCGCATTGGAGGAGTACGCTTGGGTGCCGCCGGGACTCAGACCGGAGCAGGTAGGCTCCTTAAAGTTCTCCTACATTAATCTTCACAGATGAGAACACCAAAAACTTCCAATCCTAACACAAAATAACACCAAATGTGGCCTCAGTTCAAACGAGGTTACATGTGCCAGCAGCCTGTTCATTGTGCTATGCTAGCTGATTAGTAGAACCATGTCTGGCTGTTTTTTTTCCTGCTATATTAATTCATCATTACTTTAATATTTATAGCCCTTTGCTGTGTGGAGGGATTTCACAGTCTGGCCTGTGATTAGATTGAGACTGACATTTCCTCCATGGTGCCGAGTAGGAGTCTGTCAGTATCTCGTTTTCTCCTCCTTTATGTCTGCACCAAAAGAATGGTTGAGGAATCCCTCAGAGTAACTAAAAAATGTTTATGGCACTATGAATTTCTGGCAGTTCCACACTTTCCTAATGAGTTTTATCATCTGTATTTAATATTTCATAGGTCCAGATGTATTTCTCCTGTCTGCCAGAGGAAAAGGTGCCATATGTCAACAGCCCTGGAGAGAAGCACCGGATCAGGCAACTCCTGTACCAGCTGCCTCCACATGACAATGAGGTAATGAAACAGCAGTGCTCTCTTAATGCTTTTAACTTTAATTTGAGATTAGCACAGTGTAGCCTGATAGTAAATTGAATCTGAAACCAAAAGTTAATAGCAGTATATGGGTCATTACTTGTGTTATTATCATTAGCTTAGCTAGAAATCCTGGCCTGCTTGGTGCCATGTTGGATTATGCAAGTTAGCTAGAATTATTTGCATAACATTTTCCTGAACTTTACAGTTGGGTGTGAAACCAGCTGCAGCACCAGATAAAGCATAAAGTGGGTGTAAGAACCACAAACATTTATTGTTAATTGTAGTGGAATCCTGGGAGCTTTGTCACCAAGTTTATTTGAACTGCTCTAATCTTGACTCATACACAGAGAAATTTGTTTCAAGTAGCTATAACACAAAAAATATAGTTTTGATGGATGTACAAAAGTAGTACAAACAGCCAAGTTGAGTCAAAGGCTGCGTATGTTATGGCTAGTCGCCGTAGCAAAATTAGATCCACTCGCAGGATTCTCAGTTCACTAATTTATTAAAAAGTCAAAAACAGGAAAAAACAAAAGGTTTCTGTGGCAAAAGGCGAAAGGGAAAAACTCAGGGTGTCCATAACAACAGTCTCTGGAGTAATGCGAGGGGTTCGTGGCACTATGCCGGAGACCGGTTTGCGAAGAGGAACCAAAGGAAACTGGACGCGCTGGAAGAATCTGCCTGGAGCCAAGGTAGTCAACCGCTCTGAATTGCTGAAGCTCTGGTGTCGGCAGGCAGCAGGGAGAGAACTTAAATGCTGGCCCATTGATGAGGCGATGAGGAGCAGCTGAGGAGGACAAGCAGGTGGCGGCAATCAGCTCAGATCCTGCCTGCCACGGCTGAGGAGCTCTCGGCCTGAAAGAAAAGAAAACAATAACCATGACACCTGCTCGCAAAGCGGGCTGGCAAAACCACAACAGCGTAAGGCCTTGACGTCTGTAAAACTACAACAATGGCAGCATTCCTGCAGCCTTTTTGCAATAAAAAGTCTTGGACAGTAAAACGCATGCCAGCCTCTTTTGTATAGTAGTTTATGGTTTGTAAACCAGCCCTCCTTTCACGTGTGTGTGTTAATAGAGTTTACATTAGGGGATATATCAGAGGGATGGGATGATACTGCCGTTTGTCACTAGTGGTCTCTGTATGCACACATGGCAGACACACAATAGGAACAAAAAAGATGCAACTGCATGATGTTTGACAAATTGGTTTTTACGATGTTTGTCAGCAGACATCGTGGTTGAGAAAGAAACTGACACAGGATTCCTTTCGTGTCTTTGTTTGAAAGAGTTAAACAACTCTTGTGTGTCAAAGAGAAAGACATTGTGTGCACTCCGGCGATCGCTGCATTATATTGCTGTTTACAGAAGGACTCATCTGGTCTTGGTATTCTGCAAGGCAGCGTAGTCTCAAGACTCCTCTCTTTCTTTCCAAAGGTCCGTTACTGTCATTCTCTGTCGGAGGAGGAGAAGAAGGAGCTTCATATGTTCAGTGCCCAGAGGAAGACGGAGGCACTTGGGAGAGGAACACCCAAGATCCTGCCCAGAGCTTTGCAACACACCCGCTGTGAAAATGTAGGTACCACCCACAAATGCACATGCAGACATTAGTAGGCTACTATTTATGGTTATATAGAATGGGAAACTGGGACTAGGAACTAGGAAAAGCAGGAAAATTGAAAGGTGCAGGCTCAAGCTAGTCTTCAGTTTTCCTTCAATCTTGTTTTCACTCAGCATTGTAGATAAGACAGGAATGCGTAGTTTAACAAGTACTTCAAGTATAATGTACACATCCAGTAAACTCTCAAGCAAGTCATTTCAGAACATGCAACAAGGCAAGTTAAAGACATTGTGTTCCGCCTGTGTGGAAACGCCAAGTTATCCAAATGCGGGCCGGTCAGTTTCACTTCTCACAGCCGGTTAAAGCCTGTCACCACTCCAGCACAGATGCTGCCATGGGGAAGGAAGGCCACACAAATACACACAAGTGTTACACACTAACACAATTGCACAGACAAATCCTTCTGCGCATGTATCTGTCTGCAAACATACTTCCTTATACTGTAGCCACAATCTGAATGTCTGTGCACACGCGCCACATGCTCAAACAGATATATCATTCACACAGACTTTGTCAGTCTCCGATTTCCTGGTGCTGCATTCCGAGGGACATGCAGCACACGACACACTCAAGGCCCCTGCGCGGTAATAATGGTTAACAGCTGGCCATGCTATCTCATAGTTGCCTAAACGTGTCTTATAGGTCTTAAAGGATATATAAAGAGTTTGGTGCACGTTCTGACCTGCCTCCGGACAGTCCTATCTTTCAACTCATTGGGGATTGTATTTTATTTCGGTATGTAGGACAAACAAGCTGCTCATTGTAGCAAGCACGTGTCTTTTAAACGAGTCATATAGCCTTGGCGCTTATAGTCTGATCACCTGTTTGGCCTCCTTTGTTTCACTGAAGATGAATCTTCTGCAGATATGCGCTATATTTGCAGTCGTTATTGCCATAATCTCTTTTTCTGTATGGCAAATGTCATGTTTAATACCTCAACATCAATTTTAAAATCAAAATCCTTGCATGGCTTCTCATCACGTTCATGGTAAATACATTCCGATTAAAGCTGTGCGCTCAGTTAAGTCCGCACTATAAGCTAGTTTGAAAAATTACATTATCTGGATGCCTTAAAAGCAAGTTGCATGGCTCATATTTTGTTTTTGTTTATACGCCATCAGTGTCGAGGAGGCATCAATGGAGGCGAAATGGCAATTTTTGCCTCGAGAGCGGGTCCGAGCCCCTGCTGGCACCCAGCTTGCTTTGTGTGTTCCACGTGTCAGGAGCTGCTGGTAGATCTGATCTATTTCTATCAAAATGGAAAGATCCTCTGCGGGAGACACCATGCCGAGCTTCTAAAACCACGATGCTCTTCTTGTGATGAGGTAAGATGGATGAAGAGTAGCACTGCTAACTGCTTACTGAATGACTTGAGACTAACAGTGTTGTGCATGTGTTTTCCGCTAGATCATATTTTCAGATGAGTGCACTGAAGCGGAGGGTCGTCATTGGCACATGAAGCACTTTGCCTGTTTCGAGTGTGAGACGATGCTAGGGGGTCAGCGCTACATCATGAAGGATGGTCACCCCTATTGCTGTGGCTGTTTTGAGTCACTGTATGCCGAGTACTGCGAGGCTTGTGGGGAAAATATTGGTAGGTTAAGGGTCATAAACTGCCAATTATGGCACTACTAAAAGTACATAATGTACACTAGATTGTAATCCCCAAGACATACAATGGCTGATCAGCAGCTTGTTGTGTCCTGGGCCATAACCTGAGCACAGGATGTTTTCAGCAGATAACACCTTTTCATCTTTTGACATTTAGGTGTCGATCATGCCCAGATGACCTATGAGGGTGTACACTGGCATGCCACAGATCAGTGCTTCTGTTGCGCCCAGTGCAAGATGTCTTTGCTGGGCTGTCCCTTCCTGCCTAAACAGGGCCGGATCTATTGCTCAAAAGCCTGTAGCCAGGGTGAAGACATTCACGCATCCGATTCGTCCGATTCAGCCTTCCAGTCTGCGCGCTCACGGGAGTCACGGCGCAGTGTCCGCATGGGGAAGAGCAGCAGGCCTGCTGAAGAGTGGAAGGAGTCGCAGTTGTTTCATCCACCAGCCGCAGTCCCGTCATTTGATTGTAAACTTGGAAATGGAGAGGCTGATATTGGTGGCGATTGTAACATTGGTATCGTGGGGCATAAGCTATCCCGTCTAGGTCTGGAGGAGGAGGGGTTTTGGAGGGAGAGAGAAGAGCAGGATGTCGGTGGGGATGAGGATCCGGAGGAGTGGGCCCAGCATGAGGACTATATGACTCAGCTATTGTTAAAATTTGGTGATCGAGGGATGTTACAACAGCTTCAGCCACCATCCCTAAAATCCCCGAGCCCTGTCAGTGACAGAAACAAATTAATAACTACATCAGACCCATGGCTAAAGCCTGACGCCAGATCTATGGGGATTACTGCCTCTTGTCCGGCCCCTGCCAGTCCCACACAGAGCCAAACTTCCAGTAAGTCCCAAGTCAATGGCCTTGGTCCTGGACTGATAAGCAAGAAGCACCTGCCTGAAATGTACTGGGCCCAGTCCCAGGATGGGTTAGGAGATTCAGCATATGGAAGCCACCCAGGTCCCGCTAGTGCAAGAAAGATCCAAGAACTGGATTCAGACCAGGATCCAGACCAGTCGGTGAGAGGACGGCGGGATTTCTGGCCAGACACACAACAGTGGTATGAAGATTCTCTTGAGTGCATTGCTGATGAGCTGAGGAAAGTTGACAAATGTGGTGGAGACTCGATGGATTCCTTGGCACTCTCAAACATTACTGGTAAGGAGAATGTGGTCATGTTTGTCGAAATCAGCATATCAAGCAGGTATTCAATGCATATTTTTTTCTTTTTTCAGGCACATCGGATGCTGATGACAGGGATAGACCTAAGGTTTACAACCTTCCCATGCAGGAACGCTCAGTGGCAGATGACTGTGAAAAGATGAGTAACATGGGAACCTTTAACTCTTCTCACATTCACCATAGTTCCAACTCTCTCAACATGAATATGGAAAATGAAGTCAACGACATAGCGATTGCAATGAGAGGAGGACCATCAAGTGGAATTCTCCCATTGTCCCCACAATCAGAAGGTCTCCCTGAGCCTTTTGTGCATGCACCAGCCCTGAGGAGGAGCAAGTCCCAGTCTAGGCCTCCACAGGTAGTTACTTTCTCAGAGGACACTGTGGATAATGGATATAATGGTAGGTTCAACGTCGGTATTAGGAAGCATCCTATGAGCGAGAAACCACAGCGGAGGGTGTACTACCCTGATCAGATGGGTCACGAAAAGGGCCGGCCAGTGAGCCACCACGGACGCAGCAGACAGCACAACCACCACGGCCGGCACCACAGAAGTCGAAAAACCCGCTCAGCTAGTAACCTTCACATGGTGCCTTTCGAGAAAGCACAGAGGCCATATGAGCACGGTTTAGTAAATCCCACTTGTGGAGCCATGCTTCTTCAGCACCCAGCACACAGGCTACCCATGGCCTATTCCCAACCACGATCTGACTGTATGCTTCCTGGCATGGTTCAAGGAGAACCTAGGTTTGAGCCTTTTGTAGGTCTCTACAGAGATGAGGAAGACTTCTGCTCTACGTGCTCTTCCTCATCGTCGGACTCTGAGGAGGAGGGCTATTTCCTCGGCCAGCCCATCCCTCAACCCCGAGCAACTGCACACTACTACTCTGAGGACTATCCCACAAGGGTGAGAGCCCTTTCAACCCAGAGCTATGGCTCACAGACTGGTCGCAGGAAGAGCCGCCGCTCAAAGAACTGCATCATCTCCTAACAGCTCAGAGTGTATTTATGAGGATGTGCGCACTAAACAATAGATTCAGTTTCTGATCAAATGTTTTTAAGAAGGGCAATGTTGACAAATGACCAAATGTTAGCATACACATATCATATGGTCCCACGTGTACTGAAAGAACAAATAAATTCAGCAGCAAAACAGATCTTTGTAAACCATGAAATAATTTCATGTACATCCGAGCAAATTTTGGTTTTGAGTGAATTGTAGCACTATTGCAGAGCATGGACCTGTAGAACGTTGCCTCATACCAAACTTTTCTTTTCATTATTCATCAAGCCTTTTACGCTTAGCCACGTTTTGCAGTATATTTGCGTGCATTAAACATCAACATATTTTACACAGGTTAAAGTAGGATTTAGAAACAAGCCAAATAATTATTTAATGCATAATAGTATAAAATGATGCTGTATATACTAAGTTAAGAGTTGAATACTGGTATTTTTTTAATATGTGGTTTCATTTTTGTTTCAAAATGTTTAAAAAAAAAAAAGCTGTTTGGCCCTTTAAAGTTTTCTTTCCAGGAAAGTGCCAACTTACTCTGTTAACATTTACTCGACCCACATTTCATGTATTCAGATACTGTTCAATACTCTCACTCTAACATAACTCAATGCTTTGTGATGTAAAAATGCTTGTAATAAATGTTTTTTTCTCTCCTAAAAACTTCCATGATTATTCTCTTGTCAAATATTTATGAGTGTATCAAAGATTAGTGTACAGTGCAATGCAGTAATGATACCAGGTTGTAAAATACATACAGCTTTAATGTCAATCCAGAGTATCCAGGGGTTGCGATATCAAAAGTTCCTATTAGTAATGTGCAAAACTTTACCTCAAATGAATATTTTTTACAAATATTGTCTCATTTGGGCAAAGCTTTAGAGTTTAGAAAAACATTCAACTGCAAAATCAAAACTTCATATTTCTACACAGTACAAATTTAATGCAGAACTGCAAAATTAGCAGCACTGGGCAGTAACTCAAATGCTTCCGTCTTTACTGTTCTTTTGCAAACAATGTAATCATGCTGAAAGACATATCAAAATAAAAGACAAAGAGAAATCTTTAAATAGGTTGATTTCTAAGAAAATATTAAAACATATTACAACAGAAAGTAACACTGCTTATCCCACTGCATTCTCTGAGACTCCTCAGGATGCTCTGCTGTAGAGTTGGCTCAGTCCAGCGACCCATATCTTATCCCAGAAATCAATTGTGTTCCAGCAGTCTCTGTGCCACTCTGGAGACGACACCGCTGCGTCAATAAGCGGAGCTGTGGTTGACCCCGCTCTTTGAAAGTTTATGACTTGTAGATGAGGTGGTTGAGTCACAGATGGAAGGTTCAGGCTGCCGGACCGCTTCGTCCAGCTCGTTTATGAAGTGTTTGAGGTCTTCCAGGCAGCGTTCACGGATCTCTCCGAGGTTTTCCCTGAGTGGAACCTGCAGCTGCTTCTCCAAATTGGGGTCTTTAGCGACTAGCATCTTCACCACCATACCAAATGTCTCACAGTCCTGACGGTACACCTGGAAAACAAGTAAAATGCACAGATGCATCGCTCACACATCATGTAATCCAAAATCTCTTTTGTTGACCATTAAGAGGTTGAATCCTGTGACAAAAGACCTCATAATCAAGGAGATAAAAAAGTTGTTTCCTTCCTGCTCTACCTGGCACCCAAGTGTAATTATTCTAGCCTGAGCTGATAGTCTTGGTGTTAACACACATCACGCAGTGTCAAAATGTAAACACTTTTCGTCTCAAGATTAATAAGGCCAGGACAGGGTAGCCTAACAGGCAATAAAAGAGACATTAAGTGAAGACTCTGAGGCTTTATAACAGGTGTTAGAGGGACAATGAGGAATGGGTCCTGGTATCTTGTTAGAAAGCTGTTATTTCACACCAAGCCTCAAATGTCTCATAAAAAACAATGGAGGAAACCCACAGCAGTCACATAAACTGCTTTGATTTGCCATTAACGTTTTTTCAAAAGACACAGATGGAGGATTCCCATGCATAGGAACCCTTGCACCAGCGCTTTGGCTCATTTCAAACTTTTCACAACATTGCTTGACCAGCGTGCACTGCCACTGCAGAGATAAAGATCGGCAGCCGATGTAATTACAAAAACAGAGGCCAATTTTAAAAAAACTGCATTCAACTGTTAGGTGTAAGCCACAGTGTGTCTGAGAGTCCAGGTTATCAGTAAATTCTGCAGTTATTTTTGGACCTAAATGTATTTAATTTTCAACATCGCTCTGTTCTTTCTTGAAATTCAGGACATTATTTTGGGAGCAGCTATTTTAGTTCTGCCAGGAGTCAGCGTGACTAGACAGTAATGAATCGATTATTTTACGGTAAGCAAAAAGCTTAGAAACAGTTCAGGGAAATAATCATGAGAACATAGTAGACATAACATACAAGATATTACATAAAAGAATAAATAACCTATCTGTTCCATGCACTGAATTTAGAAACAACGGAAGTCCTTTCAGCCTGTCACATCTCAGGGTATTATTCCACAGTTGACAACTGATGACAGTGAATTTATTTATCAGGCTTTTGCAGGAAGTGTCCAAATAAATGTGCTGGCAACAACTCCGAATATAGGAAAAGCCACGCCGAGATAACAATGAACTGAAATGACACTTCCTGTCCTCAAACGCATTTCCTGCGAAGGCTCCCTTCTTGCCCAATGGAGCAGGGTAAGAGCTGTTCTCACCACACGGGTGGGGTCGGTCCATAATGGTCTCTGGATCTGTCTTTAAATTTATGTTTCTACAGCCAGTTCAAACTGGATCGGGAATAAGCATGTCAGTCTGTCAGACTGGCTTCAGATGAAAAGAAGAAAAAGGGGCTCCAGTTCTACCATCTTTGTTCGTAAAAAAAATCCTACTGACACTGGAACTTGGCTGTCTGTCCTGCAGCCAAATATATTTAGATTCCTCTACAAATAAAATAAAACACTCTTTGTATCAGGGTCTGCTCCGCGAGGAACAACACACAATACCCTTTATTGCCTCTCCAGTCCTGTCACTCACTCTCACCAGTTAGTCTGTGCTGCAGCCAAAGTCAACTCTGACAATATGAGTGAGGTTCAGGTTGAATTTCAGCAGACCAGTTTCACTTAGCTACACAAACACGCGCTGTGGTGCTGCTTTAACGCAGACCAGTGTGGTGGCAGGCTGATGATGGAGGAGTTTTTACTCCCAATATATGGAGAAGGAAACAGACAGTCAGGGAGCGGCAGTGGGCAGCTACTGGACTGGAGTTTGTTTGCACGTCCGTGTGTTTGGGGGAGATGGCTAGACCAGATTGGGTGTAAAAAGCTAAACATCTGGCTGACACTTGTCAAGAGATTGAAGACATCGCCTGCTTAAAACAGAAGCGTTTCTGAGACGTCGAAGAGAGTGAAAATAGAAACCCTGAAAATAGACCTTTTTCAGTCTGGAAAATGGCTGAACTTCGTTTAAGCATTTGCTGTGTTCTGGCACAGTATTAGATAAAAATGTCCACAAAGAATGTATTGTGCACATAATATGGACCCAAGAAAATCCAGATATGTGATGGATCAAAACTGTGATGCAAACGTGAAGTCTCAAAAGTGCATCTGGAGGAAATTTAGAGTCTGACACTTATTGTAGTAGACACATTCCAGAGCGTTAGTATGTATAACCTTGACTGGAATCACTGCTTTCAAGCAAGAGAAGAATACATCAATCATAGAACAACACACTGATGGAAAAACATTTTTCTGTTTTACCTATTCCAGACTGGAAATACATGATTACTTAAAAGTTATCCTGGCAAAAAAAAAAAAAAAAAACCCAACAACCCACGAATGTGGAGGCAATGGAGCCTAAATAAAATATACGAAGCATATTCTTCATATGGGGTTTAGTATTACTGCTACTGCAAACGTCACGATAGCTAAAATGAGCACATGGAGAGATTAACGCAAACAGGCAAATACATCCAGTCAGAAGTTGCAGCATCAGCGGCAGTGTTATAAGGGTCTACAGGCTTCGATGGGGGCCTCCATGTGCGAGCCTGACACATGCTCCGGGGCAGAACCGCCTCAGCTTTAACAGTCCCAGTAAAGCAGCAGTGGTGCTTACTGGTGCAGGAATGGCCTTCATTAGACACCCAAGCAGAGCTGGAACCCTGAGCCTGGGGTGGTTTCAGCTCTTACTAAACGACCTCCCACTTTATTGTACGTACAAAACCAAATACTATGTTCTGGTTGGGACTGCGTTTCTGGTTTCCTCGTGTGTGTCCCCCTGCCTCCACTCAGGCGTGTATTTCATAGTTACGATGAGTCAAACGCTGTGGGAGAGTGGAGATGCTGCAGATTGGATAAGAACCACAGGAAAAACACTGATAAATCTGTCAAATGACAGTGACCCTTCATTTAAACACCATACTGAACCCAGTATCTGTTTGGCAGGGTGTTTTTTTTCTGCAGCCACCACTCAAACTGCTGGATGGGAATGTAATTTTCTTGCCTTGTTCCAAACAGAATGAGTGGCTGTTCCAGTAATGACTATCCAATAAAATAATAAATAAAAAATAAATGTGAGTAAGAGCAGTCCACCACCATATGTACACGGCCCTTTGCCAAAGTATACGTCCTGGATGCATCAAGCTGACATTTATAGAAAACGTACAAATTTCCAACTGCTAATGAGGACTATAAATGCAACACGTTTACAGATACGGGGGTTACTGACGGAAAATATTCTTGATATGTTCTTTTATAAACTCTCCACAAATGTAAAAATGAAACTATAAGTATGCAGCTTGATGGAAGATTACCTTTTCTATCTCCTGAGCTTTGGCTGCAATGGCCAGAGCACGGCGCTCCTGAAAGTTTTCTGATGAAGATGACCTCTGGGTTTTGGCTTCCTCTGCAGCCAGACCACCTGGAGGCTCTTCTTTGTCTCCCTCAGGAGGCTGGTTCTCCTCCTAAAAGCACAGCAGACATGAGTGAGAAGACGTGACAAAGACGAGTGCGATGCATCGACAAAACCATCAAACCTCGTTTTACCGTCACGTAATCTTTCAAAAGTTCGCATTTCAGCTGTTTTGATACCTTAATGGAAAAATAGGAGAGATAAGCCATCTAATGTGCGGGCTGGAAACTCCAGTACCCACAAGAATTGCGGTGAGAGTCGAAAGAAAGAGCAAAGGGGGAAAAAATGGGGCCAACTTGGATCACTGCTCAATTTCTCTCGCTCATTTCCTGATACTATTACGAGCTCCAAGGCCAGAGAGCAGAGCTACTCAGCCATGACTAAAAGTCCAGAGCAGGAACAAAGTCATATTAAATCTCTAGACCACTGTGGAAAGTAATTATAGGAGATAGTACATCACAATGTAAAGTCCAAAATAAAAATCAGAACTCATGAAGCATCAGCCAATTATTCCTTCTTCCAATTTCATCCCCGAGGCAATTCTTAGGAGAGACGTAGACGCTTGTTCACGTACCAAAGACAACATTTGTCAGTCTTAGGACTCCTTAGGACTCAATGATAAATCTGTCTTTAACTTCGTCTAACTGGGTTCAATCCAGGCTGCAGGAGATGTTGAATTGTTCCATTACTGCACTATAATTAGTAAATGTCAGCTGTTGGGAGAAATAAATAAGTAGTAAGTAAGCCCTACAGACAGGCTATCCCTCTGAGCCACAGAGCCAGTGGCTAAGGGTTTACCATTTGCAAGACCATCGTTCTTATTGAAAAATGGATACAAGTCATGCAATCTTCAGATCAGCTGCTCTTCTTTCCCCACCAGTCATTCATTTTGCCTAATTTTAAATAATTCACCTCATCGTGTTGTAATAAAAGAAGCCCAACACAGGATACGCTCCCCCACCCACGGCCAAGCTCCCCTTTTGCTCTCTCCCGTCTGTCTCTGATGGCTCCAGAAGGCCTTCATGTGTGTTTGTTGGCTCCACACAGCAGGCAGCGGCTGGAGCCATGAGTGCAACCTTTACTGGGGGCACGGCTTGGTCCTTTCATCTCGGCCAAGGTTATGGGACCGTGCCCCCAGAAGAGAAAAATAATGCACCGCGGGCTAGATCAAAAACAGAAACAGCAGCTGGATGTGCTTGTGTGTACGTGTGCACGTGGAGAGGTAGGACGATGAAAGAAAACATTTATCACAGCATCCTGGATAGTGGTGAGCAATTCTAGGAAGAATGCATGTAAAGAAAAAAGTCCCAGTGTCTGTGGCTTGTTCATTTTTTACATAAAACCTCTGTGCCACTATAAATGCATTTATTTCTACTAGAATTAAAACTGATATGGTTTCTTTTCTCTTCAGATATTTCTGAGTGACATTAGTCCTGCAAACATAACATTAGCATTAGAGTCAGTCAGAAAGGAAGATGTAATCATAAACAATGGGGACCAAATATCTACATAGATACTACAGGTTTAAAGTAATTTAAATTTCTTGTCAGCTGGTAAAGTCTTCAATAATAAAATTGGTAAAGGTAAAGCATCCGGGTCGTAAAGGCTGAACATGAGGATTTTTTTTCACTGCAGACAGTAATTATGTTGTTAGAAATACAAGTGTTCACATATAAAGTCGTAAGTACGAGTGTGAAACTCAGACGTATATGCAAGCTAAAAGAATTTGGACCCACGTTTAGACTCAGACACTGCACCCCACAGGAGGGTTTTTTCAGGGCTTTGGACCTCAGATCCGCTGATAAAAGCTACGACTTTGCGCTACTGAGTTAGCCTCGTGGCTTCTGGGTGGCCGCAACCAGGCGAGAGGGACCTAATCACATCTGATAGTATTTACACTAGTCTGCAAATTTGGAAAGCGATCATATCTGCTAAAAAAAAGTCTATTATTTTCTGAACGGTAAGTCCCTGATCTATGCTGGAAACATTTAAAGCTCTTTAAAAAAAGGGAGGCCGGCTTGTTGACACTTGAGCCTTCTTCTCTACACCATACAAGTTCTTGTGATTGAAGTCTGCTTACCACATATGTAAACAGAGCACATGCCTGATGGCTTTTATGCTCCGCATGAGGGCCACTTTAAAACCCATTAACATACTTCAATGGGGCTAAACACTTATTAGATGGATAGAATTTAAGAAGTTCCAGATGCATCCTGCTGTACATTGACAAGCTATGATATATAATAATTGATTAAAACTCTTGGCTGTCAAGTGAACGTAAAGTAAATTTAGGAGCAAAAATAAAAAGACTTAAAAGAGATTGAGTTACATTACTCACTACTTTGTGTACCTTGTTTGAAGTTGCGCTGTGTGGGGAGCTCTCTCTTGACAGGCCGGGTATTTTTTCTGAAGAAACAAGAAAGGGATACCAAGAATTTCACAAAACTGCATAATGACAACACGTGGAAAAAAACTAAATGAGGCTGTTCAAAGCACAATGTCATGAGAAAAAACATAATTAGTGTGTCTGGAAAGTAAATAGGCATGTGCATAAAGGTGTTGGTGTCTTATTCAAGGCTGGCGATTAAGGCTACAATGTCTGGAACAATCGAGAAACAGATGGTTCACATTCGCACTTCTTTTCCTAACTGGGGTAGCCATGGTATGGTTGGCAATGACCGCATTTTACTAACAAACATGAACTCCGAGGACCTCGCAGCGACACAAAAATGCCCTGAAGTGGAAGCCTTAGCTTCAGGAATATCCATCAGACATCCTACACCCTTTTCCTGCTATTTCGCACACGACCTGGTGGCATCTTTACGACGCCTGACGAAAAAGAAAGTGGCAGATGGAGCGGGAAGGAACGGTGGCTGCTGTTCACATTAGAAACACCTTCAGTCACTCTCCAGTTACCCAAGTTGGAGAAAAGTTAAGTTTAAGGTAACCTATGCATAATCCTTCATAACACTGAGCACCAAAACGCTTTCAAAGAGCATTCGATGCAACTTTTTTTATCCCGTATTCTTTGGTGGACTTACCATTCAACTTGCTTTGAGAATAGGTCTCATCATACCCTGCAAAAAGACCAAAACGTTAGAGCTAAAGATAAACATACAACGGGTTTGACTTCATCTTTGTTTAATCCAGTGCGGTCACTCCCCTGATGCCTCATTAAAATGTGGATAATGCTCATGTTCCAGAAGAAATTTTACGGCGTTATCTCATTGCATTTCAAAATAAAGTTTTAAAGAAGGCCAGGGTAACTTTGGAGATGGTTGGCTTGGGAGAAGGGAAGAGCTGGGAGGTTGATTTTTACATATTTAAACGGAGATACTTTAGCACCTTTTTCCCCTCATATTTCATCATATTAAAGTAGCATAGTTTTGATTCATTCTATATAATTTCCTGTAGTGCTTCAGAAACTCTCTAAAATACTGCTCTAAAGTGCTACTGTATCTCACAACAACTTCATAATTAGGTACCAACTACACTAATTAATGCAGTATTATGCTTCAGACATGGGGGCCAGAAGTCTTTCGAGGCAAATGTTCTGATATAGTTTAGTTTTGTTGTTAAATTTCCTTCTCTGTCCTTGCATCCTTTAGGCTACAATGAAAAGATGCAAAAAGGCACATGAGGAAAAGAAAAATCTGTTCATTGCCACCCATATCTGAACATGTCTGTAGGGCTGAATGTAAAGACCCAAACCGTCAGGTCCACTTTGGTGAGGAAAGAGCGCCCCCCAGAGGTTCTCAGAAACAGCTGCATGACCATCTGGACCATCCACCCCTGAAAAGCCAGTCAGCCAAATTGGGAAATTGCATTTCAGCCTTGCTTTGAAGCATAAATGAACTTTTTTTTGGTAATTTTTTAAAAAATGCACTACCAATACATGCAAGTTATCAATTGTGTACCTCCGATCTTAGACTGATCAAGAACAGATACAGTGGGGTATTAAAAAATCTACCTGCATCAGGGGAGGGTACCATCTAAGATCTACATACTCTTGCCTTGCTGTGATGGAAATGGCTTGGCTCTGTCTGGTGAGTAGCCTCTGCTGCTGACACTGGAGCCGGATCGACTGTGGGGCGAACGGGCCACTTCGCGGCGCACCGGCGAACGCTCCCTGATTGGAGGAAATGGTGCTGCTTTTCTCCTGTAGTGATCCCTGTCCTCTCTAAAAACACAGTTACGAATAGTTGGTGTTGTGATGAGATCAAAGAATTATGTTTATTTGTTTTTTGTTGTTTATTATGAAGTTTAAGAAAGATGTGGCGCTTACTTAAATAAAAATGCAATGTGTGTAAAATTATTTAGGACCATGACTGCCAAATATGGACCTTTTTCTCTGCCATATATTCAGTGACAGCTGCAGTGACCAGTGCAATAATAATAATCATGCATTCTCTCATACCCTCTATCCAAGTTGAGGATGGCTTGTACTAGTGTGTCTTCGCCGCTCTCTGGGAGTGATCTGGGTGCTGGGTACATGCCCTGGCCACGCACGCTGTGAGGAGGGGGTGCACGTGCTCTGAGGAATGTAAAAACACACATTTTTAGGTTTTTTAAATTAAAGTTAGGCTACATCTTTTAGATAACGATTGATTTATTAGTTTTGTTGTTTAGTGATAATTAAATGATGCCTCATTATAATGGCCATTTACCCAAACTCCATGGGCCGCCCAGTGTGAGAGTCTTCCCTGGGTCCTCTATAAGGATAATCTTCCTAAAATAAAAATTAAAAAAGGAAAGATCATAAATTAATCCTGGCCACATGTTTAGACAATGCGATCCAATACTAAATGTCCAGAAAAATGTGACCGATCCTTAAAACTCATCTAATAGTCCATCTTCTGACAGTTTACCTATTAAATAAGCAAAAACTGTGGTAATAGGGCCCCCGGCTGGCTAGTGAAGAGCATGCATAACTAAGATGCAAATGCACTTTTATGCATCTCACAGCATGTACTCTACTAGTAAACAATAGCACACAAACTTTTTTTTGAAAATATGTCATGTTCTTCTGACTGCTTTAATCCAATAAGCTCTTCCATAAGGTCCAAGCACATCTAACCAGCATCCTGCATCTTCTGTTGACCAACAATTATGTGTTCTGATCAGCTCATCTTAAATGATCTTAACGTTTAATTTATAAATGTTAGACTCGCTTTGAAAACAAGAACAATTTTCTGCTGAATTAAGCACAATTATCAGAGTAACACAAACATTTTTTTTTTTTTTACAATAAAATGTATGTTCTCACTCTTCTTGAGGGTGGACCAGTTCTGCGTTCAGCAGGGAAATGCACATTTTCACCATGGTAACCCCGCTGATCTTCGTGGTAATTTCGTGGGCCTCCTCCATTCGGAAAAAAGCGTGGCCCTCCATCATATTCGTATCCACCACGATTGTAATCATCCTCTGGTCTGCCAAAGGGGCCTCTCCTCTCCACTCCTCCAGCTGACCTTGGATATGGACCCTACCATAATAGATAAAATTAATGTAATGATTGAGTAAAAACAAAATAAAGGAGGATGTAAAGCTGATGTGTATTGAGAGGTTTTGGTATCTACACTCACTGGCCTCTCTGTCATAAAGCGTTCCTCATATGCCTCTCGTATTGATCTCTCTCTTCTGTATGTCACTGTAAAATGCAAATTGAAAATTACAGTTACAAAACATGCATGTGCAGTCTTTAGAAAAATGTATATCCACACAACATCTGAAAACAAGTCTCTGTAATCACTGATGAAGTTTTTTCTGTGGCATTCAGCAACGCTACCAATACCAATTATTATTATTATTATTATTATTATTATTACCAATACCAATTATTATTGTTTATAATTAGATTTTCCTTAATGATTGTTTAAAGTTAAGTGATCTTAAAAATATCTTTGTACATTTAGTATGTGTTATTTGAAATATATCATATATATGATCTTTTCCCCACTTCAATCTCATTTCACTGCAATGGCAGTATTTGTTTTAAGTAATAAATGAAAATAAGATCTAACAGTGACTGACTTACTTTTGAGCTCAAGGTGATATATCCACGGTCTGTAGAAAACCACAGTTAATTTCAAATAACCATTGGAGTACTGTAAAAACAGGCACTATCAAAATATCTCTTTTGTTTTTTACATAGACGCTTTTTATGAACGAAAGCGTTTAGATCTAAAACAGAATGTTTTGATTGTTTTTTTACAATATAGCCTGTAGCAGGATACATTCAATCCGTGTTGCCTTTAAATTTTATCCAATTACTTCAACGGCTAATGGTACTGGCTGTACTAAACTACATACACAGACCTTCATTTGACGAACAACATAGCAACTGCTTTATATCACTGACTCGACAAACACCAATAGTCGACGACACAGAAACCCTGAAATAATATCTCTGAAACTGACAATTGTAATCACTAGCACATAAACATAACACACCAGACAGCTAGCGCCGCTAGTTAACTAGCCTTCCCATACCCTGCAAAATCACTACCTTTCCTTTGGTTTTAATGCAAGTTGACTAATCGATATCGCCACATAAAATACAAAAACTAACTTACTACAGTATTTTGTCTCATATACAGAAATAGATGTTTTAAAGCTACATAAAATGTATGTTTTACTGCACAGAAAACAATCTCACCATATGTCGGTTAGCCTAACCTAGCCTAGCCTAGCCTAGCCATGTACCACTGTTGTTTATTGGATGAGGCGAAAGTTGCGTCATCAATGAGCGACTTGCAGATATGGCGATTGTTTATGTCAGCTAATGCTTGTGTGCTCTTAGTTGCAGATTTTGTTGTTTAAACCTATTTTTTTTAATATATTTCAACACGGAAACTTTTGTAAGTATGTAATCTTGTCAACTTGTCCTACATCTTGTGTTAATCCAAAGTAGATTTCTCTGTGTCAACTGGACTGAAAGGTTTCCTTGAAAACGTTTCGCCCTCTCTCCAGAGAGCTTCTTCAGTTCTAAGTTTGCTGGGGCAGAGCTTGAAAATATAGCCCTGTGGACCATTGGCATGTTAATGGCCCGGGTGGTCACCTGAGAGTCCTTGGCAGAAGGGGTGGTTGGCAGGGTCGTTCATCTAGTTTCGGTTGGGGTGCTTCCCCTTTGTCTGTTAAGGTCACATGTTAATGAGTCTCAGGTCTGGTCAAACAGCGTGAATGTTGGAATGCTGACGAAATAGTGGAGAACTTGCATTGTACGTGGGTGACGAAGTGCGTCCACCACCTGTTTAAAGATGGTTTTCCAACTTGACGTGGATGGCTTCATGACACCTCTCAAACCAGCGATCTTCTCTGGCCAGCACACGTACTTGACTATCCTCAAAGGAGTGTCCGCTTTCTTTCAGGTGTAGGTGTACTGCTGAGTCCTGTCCTGAAGAAGTGGCACGTCTGTGTTAGACCATTCGTTTATGGAGGGGCTGTTTGGTTTCCCCAATGTACAGTTCCTTGCATTCCTCCTGGCACTGTACAGCATAGACAACATTGCTTTTGTTTGTGTCTTGGTGTCTTGTCTTTTGGGTGGACCAGTTTCTGTCTGAGTGTGTTGGAGGTTTGAACTGTACTGGAATGTCATGTTTTGGAAGATTCTCCTGAATTTTCTGAAGCTCCAGACAGCAGTGGGGATAGAAATGCTGTGGCGTTTATTTCTTTCCTCTTCTTTGCTGGGAGGGTCTTGTTTTCTGGAGGTCTTTGTGAAGGCCCAGTCCGGGTAACCACATGTTTTAGTGCTGTTTTTAGATGTTCTGTTCTTTTCTTCTTCCCTTGGAGTTGTGGTGGGTACTTCTTTGGCCTATGTTGTAGGGTTTGATAACACAAGGATTTATGTTCCAGTGGGTGGTGTGAGTCAAAAAGGTGCTGATCTGTGTGGGTGGAGTTTTCTGTAGATCTCAATACTAAGGGTGACGTAGCCTTCCAGAGAGAACAGCCTTAACACCAACCCAAATCTGCACACCATGCTGGACCTCCTGTTTGTTTCTACTTTCCAATACAGAGAGGGCTTCTGAGCGAAGCATGGTTGTGCCATGGGTTCACGGTGTCTCCCATAGTTGCCAATCTCTACATGGAGGAGAGTTGAAAGCAAACCCTGTGGGCTCTTTCACAGGGCGTCCCAGCCACTGTTTCAGATATGTTGATGACACCTGGGTCAGATTCAAACAAAAAGAATTGAGCGTTCTCAACCTGCAGATAACACAGATGATTAAAGTCAAATTTGATCTTTAGCCCCTTCTTGGACTACCTTAGTATTGAGATCTACAGAAAACCCACCCACACAGATCAGTACCTTCTTTTTGACTCACACCACCCACTGGAACATAAACTTGGTGTTATCAAAACCCTACAACATAGGGCCAAAGAAGTACCCACCACAACCCAAGGGAAGAAGAAAGAACAGGAACATCTAAAAACAGCACTCAAAACATGTGGTTACCCGGACTGGGCCTTCACAAAGACCTCCAGAAAACAAGACCCCAGCAAAGAAGAGGAAAGAAATAAACGTCACAGCATTTCTATCCCCTACCTGTCTGGAGTTTCAGAAAAATTCAGGAGAATCTTCCAAAAACATGACATTCCAGTACAGTTCAAACCCTCCAACACACTCAGACAGAAACTGGTCCACCCAAAAGACAAGACACCAAGACACAAACAAAGCAATGTTGTCTATGCTGTACAGTGCCAGGAGGAATGCAAGGAACTGTACATTGGGGAAACCAAACAGCCCCTCCATAAACGAATGGCCCAACACAGACGTGCCACTTCTTCAGGACAGGACTCAGCAGTACACCTACACCTGAAAGAAAGCGGACACTCCTTTGAGGATAGTCAAGTACGTGTGCTGGCCAGAGAAGATCGCTGGTTTGAGAGGGGTGTCAAGGAAGCCATCCACGTCAAGTTGGAAAAACCATCTTTAAACAGAGGTGGTGGACTAAGGCACTTTCTGTCACCCACGTACAATGCAGTTCTCCACTCATTTCGTCAGCATTCCAAACATTCACGCTGTTTGACCAGACCTGGAGACTCATCAACATGTGACCCAACAGACAAAGGGGAAGCACCCCAACCGAAACTAGATGAACGACCCTGCCAACCACCCTGCCAAGGACTCTCAGGTGACCACCCGGGCCATTAACATGCCAATGGTCCACAGGGCTATATTTTCAAGCTCTGCCCCAGCAAACTTAGAACTGAAGAAGCTCTCTGGAGAGAGGGCGAAACGTTTTCAAGGAAACCTTTCAGTCCAGTTGACACAGAGAAATCTACTTTGGATAACCATGACCTGGATGATTGAGAATCTACACAGACATCTTGTGTTAATATTTAAACGCAGAATGCTACATTATGCTAAAGTTAATTGGCTGTTAACCTTACCAAGTAGTTCTCATTTTATTTTTTGTTTTACTTTATCACCGTGATGATTTTTGTATGTCCCGTTTTTCTTTAGAGCGATATTAACTTTTTGACAATATGAGTGGGGGTTTGGCACCAAGCAAAAGCACCGTGTATGTGTCGAACCTGCCTTTCTCTCTCACTAACAACGATTTACACAAGGTAAGATAATCCACCTATAGTGAACTTATAGTGTTTTAATATATAGAGTACTATTTAAAATATTTTCATTTGACATATTCCAGTGGAAACTCCACTCATTTAAAAACATCAATTCTCTTGTCTCAGCTATTCACAAAATATGGAAAAGTAGTGAAGTAAGTATTTTTTGTGATAATTTACCCCACGTTTTCCAGTTAAATGTAGCTCAAACTAGGAATTTGCAACCAGAATAATGCATAATAACGATGTTATCCATGTATGTCACCTCTACTAGGGTTACAATTGTTAAGGATAAAGACACACGAAGGAGTAAGGGTGTGGCATTTGTCCTATTCCTTGACAGAGAATCAGCTCGTAACTGTGTAAGAGCTGTGAATAACAAACAAGTAAGAATAGTTGCTTCAGAGGCCTTAAATTCTTGAATCATGGGAATATTCTGGAGCAACTTGTCTTTTTTTCTTCTTCTCGAAAATCAACTCAGTTGTTTGGCAGAACAGTTAAGGCAAGCATCGCGATTGACAACGGACGGGCGACTGAGTTTATCAGGAGACGAAACTACACGGACAAATCTAAGTGTTATGAATGTGGGGTATGTGCACACATATGTACAGTGGCGTGTTTAAATTGTCAAATTTTGTTGATATGGAAAAATGAAATGGTATCTATCTATGTCTTTTGAATCTCATGTCCTAACAGGATGCAGGTCATCTGAGTTATGCATGCCCCAAAAATATTTTAGGTGACAGAGACCCTCCAAAGAAAAAAGAAAAGAAAAAGAAGAAAAAGTCTGAACAGTCTGACCATGTGTATGTATTTTAAAACTACTAAGTGTTTCTACTTCAGAGAGTGCTTCACCTTCTGAATTCTAATAGTTGTTATGTAAGGTCAGTGCTCTTTAATATAAACTGGACTTAGAAAGTTGAGCCTTAACCCAAATGAAATGTGACTTTTATATGAAGTTTTTATTCTGGATAGTTTGTAATGTGCACCGTTTCCTTACAGTGAAGCAGAAGCTGCAGAGAGTGAAGAAGAGGGTGAGGACCCAACTGTAGACAGTCTGAGCCAAGCCATTGCTTTTCAGGCAAGACTGCACATAGCCAAATTTCTAATTCAAGATAAAGGATATGTATTTAAATTGTTCTTTTTTTTCCATCTCTCCAGCAAGCCCGAATGGAGGAAGAAGAGAAACAGAAGTCGCAAGATGTGCTTCCATCAACTTCGTCAGACTCCAAGAAACCAAGGATCAAAAAAAGTGCATACTTCAGTGATGAGGAGGAACTAAGTGACTAATCACAGTGGCTGATTTCCAACTCAAACAGTTATGTAAAAAACTTGTTGATATTTAGAGTTGATAGTTGATGACATTATTTTAGTTGTGGGACATAGCTGCTTCTGCTTTATGTTACATTCACTGTCAGAGATGTAACTTGCATGTGACTACACTGTTTATGACATGAATACAAAAACCCCCAAGGACATTATGTAACATTGTACAATACTGAATTAGTAATTCATGTAACAAATTATTTTGTCATTAATTTGTATGTTACACAAATTGCAGTTTTGGTATTAAAGCATTTCAAATATTTATAAATAAGGTTTTAACTTTTTCTTTAAATGAATGACCTTGTCCAGCTGAGTCTTTATAGAAGGAATCCACTAGATTGTGTTGATTAAAAATTATTTATTGATTAGAACCTTTTGAAATATTTGTAAAATACTATGTTGAACTGAATTGTACTGCATCATTTCGTGGTTATTAATGTTTAATGTACAATCAGAATTTACTGTAGTTGCAACTTTTGTGAGAGAACTGAAGATCTCCACCAAGACGTTTGACAAAAGAAATGAAATTTAACATCAACGATTACGTTTGTGCTATTACCTAAATAGTGTGGAAATTAACGCGCAGTGTGGGAATAATTACGAGTTTGTGTCCGGTACGTGAAGGCGCCACAGATTTTTTAGCAGGAATGTCAGCCTCGGGAAGCAGGTCAGCCCCTGATTGGTCGACGGGAGTCATGTGACCATTTCCCAAGCGGAGTTTCCACGACAGCTGGAAGCCGAGCGGTTCAGGCGCATCGTTTCTCGGCTGAAATTATCGGAATAAACGCGACTTCTGCTCGTCTCACCACCTCCAGAGAAACCCTGGTCTGGCATGGGCGACAAGAGGAGTCCCACAAGGTAAAGACCGGTTCAAAGTGTTCGACTTATTCATGCTGGGAGAGGCGAACGGACATCGACGAGCGTATGGGGGAGATGGGTTTTTCTCCGCGGTCTCTCTCCCTCCCTCTTTCTCCCTCTCTCGCGTTCACACACACAGACGTCGCGTGTGTGCGCGTGTTTGTGCGCGCGCGCGGGTGTTAAAACCTCATCGCCAATTACAGTGTCAGATCACAGCGCGCTTGCTGGTGATTTCCTAAATCCTGTAGGCTTACCCAGATGTGTGCTACCGATAGCCTTGTTGGATACGCGCTGAACACACTCTTCCTCGCTCCTCTCTTCCCACCTCTCCACCTTTCAGTAATTTTGATGTTTTCCCCCGTTTTATTTATTCTTTTAAAGGCCGAAGCGTCAACCGAAGCCCTCCGACGAGGGGTTTTGGGACTGCAGCGTGTGCACGTACAAGAACACGGCAGAAGCTTTTAAGTGCATGATGTGTGATGTCAGGAAGGGGACATCAACGAGGTAAGAGGATGGATATACATTAACTCAGCTCTCTTTTTGCATTAGTACTCCCGAGGGGCATAGCGTGTCTCTGGATTTTAATCTGTTCATCTCTCTACGCAATTAGTTCACTCTTAGAATGGAAAAATCGATTAATTTTCTACTATTTTTTTCATGAACATTGCTACAGTACATCGTGTAAACATAAACTCATTGCAGTCTAGCTATTTAGTCATTGTTGTTTGTGTGCCAAAACTTGATTCTGTTCAACTCAGTCCCGTCTTGATTTGCATTTCCTTTCTCTCACCCTGGTGGTGACCTCTGTAAAATGGCTTGCTGGTTGTAAAAGAAGAGGTTTAGCAAAGGGCCCCTAACACACACACACACACACACACACACACACACGCAGGTATTCAAGCAGGCAAATGCACAGCGTGAAGGTGCAACCAATCTGCCTCCTGAGCCGTGGCTGATGTTCATCCCGAGTCTGGTGATCCGAGGCAGGAAATGACTGTTATTCCTGAGCAGCAGTCATTATCAGGACGAACAAACAACAAAAGGGTGAAGGAGAGGAAGTGAAGCTCCGGCAAGGGGAAACCGTGCATGTTTCTGTCCCTCTTTAATGCATCGTCAGTTCTCTCCTGCATCAGCACAACTTTCCCAGTGATTTCACTACGGCAGTGGCGACACGGGGCGTGCTTTGGTTGTCAGCTCTTGATGCTTTTTTCACAATTGTGGTATGTTTCATGTTGGTGCGTGCACTGTGGTGCATGTGTGTGGGAGGGCTAGTTGTGAAAAGAGGTTGCCAGAGCAGCTGCCAGACAGACAGACACGGCTCATTACTATGCAACAGCTTAATCAGCCTGCTGTTATGAGACACACACGCACATTCAGATGCACTCGACGTGCACGCTTTGCACTCGACTGCATGCATATTTGTCCATAAACACTCACTCTGAACACACAATCAGTGTTGTTGCACACACAAACGTGGCATACTTGCTGTGGTATTGCCATCAAGAGGACACTCCAGGGAATCAGTGTTAAAAACAAGTGGCCTGCAGCTTTTTAGAATATCCTCAATATCTACCAAAAAACAAACCAGCCATATATTCGCCTCATCCTGGCACCTGTACATGGGGTGATAGGAAATCGAAGCTTGTGAATTGTGCAATACACTCTGGGGCAAAATTAGTAAAGGCTAAAAGGTCTTATTTAATGCTAGTGCTAATGTCTTCACGACTGCAGCGTTGTGTACTTGTATCGGCAGCGTGTCAGCGGTCTTGCCAAACACACTCTTGGTACCCCACGCCAGCAAATGCTGCGGCAAAATGGCCACACAGGTGGTCGCAGCTGTTAACGAGGAAACGCAGCAGACAAGCGAAAAGCTTGGCGAGCAAGCTGAAGGCACTAAAGGGCAAATGACATGCAGAATGCACGGCCGATTCCCCGGGCTGGTTGCTAAACAAGCATAACTGCGCTATCCCTGTCCAGCCGTGAGTGTCTGCCCGACACATCCATGGAGTGTCCAGTGGAAAGAGGAAGCGCGTCACAGCCTGAAGGGCAAAGATCTGGAAGTGGTTTACACCACTTGTTAGGTGTAAATGTGGCGTACAACAACATAAAATCCTGATTTTTAGTGAGCACTACTAGAATATTTCCATTTTATAAAAGGTGATGGATACTAAAAAAAGCAGCATTTTCGAGCTAGGGAAAGATGTTGGAAAGATGAATTTGATAGCCGTTACAAGGTTGAGATGAATGTTTTATGGGGGTGGAGATGAGCTACTGCAGGCCCAAAGTTGGCAGCTGATTGAAAACACACCGCCGAGATCGACCGAAGACGGGTACATTTCTTTCATTCACCTCCACCTCCTCTTCCTTCACTGAAAAGCGTGTCCAGAATGTGACAAAGCCCGAGCTGCCTGAGGTTCCGTTAATAACCGCTCAGAAACTTGCAGCCAGCGTCTCGATTCCCAGGCGACACAAGTGGAACCTGCGCTTAAAAGTAAGCTGAAGCAGTATTTAAAGCGGTCTTTCAGGTTGCGCGGGATCACCACGGAAAAAAATGAAAGAGGCTTATTTATCTTCCTGACACCTTTTGAGTGGAGTCTCAGCCAACAGAGGACAAGTCGCAGCACAGTAGCTCGGTGCTGAAGGGACCTGCACAAATTAGGACTTATCTGGGATTAGAGCGTCAACACCACGCTGTCTGGGAGACATATGGCAAGGCGCAGTTGACGCTCATGTGTGGTGAAAATGTCACGTCAGTTGGTGCTGCTGACAGACAGCTGTTAAAGCTGAGCCTCAGCGCCGCCTCATCCAGATATCGCCGGCTGTAACAGCAATGTTTTTATGCGTGACCTTCTGTGGCGCTTCGCCTACACCACCTGCGTCTGTTCACCGATCTCAGCTCTGACGAGTCGATCCTCGGCGTGGAAACAAGCGCGGGAGCTCATTCTGCTCTCAGAGGTCAGCCCAGTGAGCTCAATCGCGTCAGTTCTCTATTATTTTCTCTTTTCCCATCGTGCGTGCTCTGCATTCATCTTCCGCTCCCCGCATCTCCCTCGGCCTCTCTTGTGGAGTTGAACTTAACCGAGGGCGTGTCACGCTGACAGATTGACTGATGGGAGGTTTTTGTCAGATCTGCTTAAACAAGCACGAGCCATTCTGGGCTAGTGGGAAACCTGGCAGCCTTTTTAGATGTTTTTTTCATCCTCCGCACAAACTCCCTCACAGGTGATATGCAGTGCACTCTCTAAAGATCAGGCTGTACCGCCTCAGATGCGGGTGCTAACGTCTTCATAATGTAGCCTCATGGTTGTTTTCATTACGTACAGCACAAAAATGCATGCAAATATGGCATGTTTAGGGGGGAAAAAGTCAACAATACTGTTTATAGGAAAGGTTTAAAATTGTGAATTTTAAAGCAGTTACATGGATCCAGGTCGCGCTCGCAGCAGTGATCTGTGATAAATGGTATTAACGAGTTTGAAATCAGCCTGATGGGGCTGTGAGACGCAGAGGATTATGTCAAGCATTCATATATGAAATGCAAAGATTTATCACCCTTTTATTCAGGTCTGCGAATTCTCTGAAAAGGGCTGCATAGGTTAAACTGTGCAGCACTGCCGTTGAATGTATATTTTACAAAATGAACGCTGAATTTCAATGAGTGAAGTGTGAATGAGGCAGACCTTGTACTTTCCAGGCCTTGTACTCATTCATGCTTAAAAGAGTCAAGTTTTTTTTTTTTTTTATTGTAGTTACAGTTTTCACACGGGTTATTCATTACACAGAAATAATTGAATAAATCATTTGAAAACGGGTTGTCTAACAGGAAAGGAATTACCTTTATCACAATGTATCTTAACAGATACACATTCTCTGTCATTCGATAGCTGTTATCAAACGTGCATCAGTTTTGTTCTGACGTCTTCCATCGTGCCTTAAGATGAAGCAAACCTGCACACACAAGAAAGGCAGAGACCTTAAGTTTATAATTATCCAGAAGCGAAATTGTCATTGAATATAAAATTTTATATGCTAGTACCATTACCGATTAAGTTAAATGGGTTTATGGCGCCGTTCTGTGTTTTCATCCACTTTGAGTGCCAATAATGGGAGGTGCAGTGTTTTGTTGTGCAGCACGTCTGTTTGGAATGCCTGCACAGCAATTAATCGAACATAGCCTCATTTTTTTTTTTTTTATAATAATCCGTCCTGTTTAGGAAGAGATATGAAATGATGACTGGTGACATCATCAGAACATGCCTATAATGTTTCAGGAGATGTGATATGTGAATATGAGCCGAGTAAAATGATAAAATCTTTTTTTTTTTTTGTATGAATTATTAAATCTCTTCAGTCTCACGCACGGCTCATTCACAAGGATTACTGGCTTTAAAGCTCCCACAGCACACAAACACCGCGTGCACACCGAGGACAATGAAGCTGGCTGTTATCACGTCACTTTGGCTGAAGATTATTGCTACGTGATAAGCCTGTAATTACTGTGGCGACACTGATGCATGACACACCACCCCGCGTGCACGTGCACGCGAGAGGCGAGATTGCGGCGGGTTGTGGAAGGTGTCATAAACCACAGGACGTGGGGAGCCATCTGTCTCCCTCATACGCTAGCACGTCCGCTAGCATGTACAGGCAAGGAGCGACATTAATCACCGGGTTGGACGAGCTCCCAGGAGTAACCTGCTGATAGAAAACCTGACACAGAGATTGAGCAAGCATTCGATGCCTTACAAAATGTGCTATCTCGCAATGATCTTACAGTCATCACAGGACGTTGAGGTTTGTCTGGATCGGAACACACGACTTAGCTTATTTTTCACTCCACCAGCTGCCTTGTTTGAGTTAATACATCAGCACTGCTTTAACAGAATAATCATCTGGAGTAATGGCTTGGCTTGGCTTGTTCCAAAAATTAAAAACATCAGTCATTAAGCCCTGGGGTCAGATTTTCAGTACAACTTAACATTTCTGTCAGTAGTGTTGGCACTCTGAATAAAGCAGAGGCGCAAAGCTAGGCACACTGCCATCTAGAGCTCTTCTAGAGTTATTCAGTCATTTCCGGACCTGGACGTCGATTAAAGACCTTTAAAACCACTTTCTCCTCATGAAATTCTGCAGTTCAATCTAATCGCTGCAGTAATCACACCAGTCACGTTGGATTCCCCAGAGGGACGGCTAATCGCGCGAGACGATGCTTTAGAACGGAACTTTTGATTCCGTTACAGACTCAAATCCTCATTTGGGCAGTCTGATCCCATTATAGCTGCACCTCATCTGCGCCTCTCTGAGACGGGGATTGCCGCGTTACCGAACGTGCACAAATCCTTCAACCACTTATTCCATTCGAAGGTTTAGGCTGATTAGGTTATTAGCATCTGCCTTGCACAGAAGTGATGAATATTGCTAAACAAATCTCCGGACGCCGCTTGCCGTGGCAGAAACCTCGATCGCGATCCGACTGCAAGAGCAAACCGACAAAGCAGCACCCCCATGGGAGATCATCTGAATTCAAGAGCGGGGAAAAAGGTGAACGAGTGCAAAGTCAGGGAGTTCATCTGACAAAGCAGTGGAGTGCAGAATGCTTGGGAATAGACGTGCGAGTCTGTGCACATCTGTGGAGGGGTCAGGCAGAGTTCATGTCAGTCTGGAAGATCAGTGCTGGTTCCGGTGCCAATAACATTTCTCTATTTTCCTGAAGATTTTGTACGAAAATGATGAGTATTTTTCATCGTGTTCAACCTGGTTTACTCAGAATAATTCAATTGTTGAAGCTTCCTGTGAGGTCATAAGGTCCCAGTTGGGGACTCCATTAGCTATTTGTGCATGATAGATGGAGCAGCAAGTCCAAAACCCCGCGTTAATGTCAGGAAAAAAAGGCAGAGAACCCCCGCTGGACTCGATAAACACACACAACACACACGGTGTCATCTTCCAGAAGGAGGTCTAAGTGCTCAGATAATAACCACCTGATTGGGTTAACACAGACGGCTCTGTTTAAGCCTGCTGCCTTGCTTCGTGGTAATATTAGGTTGTCCGGCTCCCCGTTCACCTCCAGGTTATTGAACTGGCTCCATTAGTGAAAACCCACTTTATTTTAATACCGAGGAGGAAGAAACAGTGTTGTACAGACAACAGAATGAGCCTTTTACAAGGAAAATGGTCATGATATGTTGAAGAGGAGAGAAAAGAAATGAGGAGGCAGTTGTCTTTTTTTAATTTAGAACACTGGTTTCACTTGGCCCGGGGGCGCGATGCTTGAATCGTTTCTGTGACGGTTGCCGCCAAAGAGCAGGCACTTCATCGAGTGACGGCAGAGGGAGAGCTGCGGAAAGAGGCCTCCGCTTCAGATGCGAAGAGGCGTCAGCACTTTCTCCTGCACCGCCGTCCCAACAAGACGGACACATTAGAGGATCTCTACCTCTCATCTCCCACTGTTATGTAGGCCAAGAGATCCATTTGCATTTCACTCTAGCCCTGCTAGCATCGCCGCGCGTTCTGTGAAGGCTGTGAAAACACGAGGAGGGATGGGGTGGGGGGTGCGGGGGAGTCTGTGAGAGACTCTTCAAAGCTGGGCCCCAATTTAGGTCATCCTGCACCGCTAATCAACCAGCGTACCCTCAGCTTATATTTCCTTTTATTCCAATTCGGAGTCTTCCGATCACTGTGGGGTGAACACAAAAATGCAAAACACAAAAAAGACGCTGAGTCGAATTATCGTCAGCCGTAGCTGATTCAGCCAGAGCGCGTCAGAATTCTCGCAGGTGGCAGCCTTTCTGAAGAGTCTGCAGCAGGTTGTGCTCTGATGTCAGGCTTTTGACAGGGAGCTGAGGAACTCGGCCCCATCCTGAGACCAGTGTTTGTGCGCGTGCTGGACGTCCCTTCGTCTGAATATCACAGTCCCACCCCCACCCAGAACACGGACCCACCCTCCAGCAGGCCTGCCGCTCACAAGAGGGTGGGTTCGCGCTTTGGGAAGCAATGATCTATGCATCTTTCAGCAGATACAGCAGGACAGCGGCCCCCAACCTTTTTTGCGCCACGGACCGGTTTAATGTCAGACAGTATTTTCAGGGACCGGCCTTTTAAGTTGTGTTGGATAAATACAACAAAAGGACATGATAAGACCGGCATGAACACTGTGGTATTTTCTAAATATACAGTGGTCCCTCGCCATATCGCAGTTCACCTTCTGCGGTCTCGCTGTTTCGCGGATTTTTTCTAAATTCTATTGGGTCAGTAAACATCAAAGCGCTGTGCTTTATGTCTTGATTGGCCAAGGGACTCTAGTCCAGAATCACCCCGAAAATACACTGAATGCGTTCGAGTTGCAGCTCCGACTTTCGCTCTGTTTCCGCCGTCCGGCAAAGCACCACCGGCTGCATCAGGAGCTGTGCGGCCAGACAGGACGCTGAAAACGACATCACCTACGACCACGCGATGTTACCACATTGTAGTTATGTAGATGAAAAACACATTAAACACTGTAAGCATTAATTTGAGTAATTTAAGTGATTAACTTTTCACTCCTCTTGCTTCTGAAATCGCTTTCCATGCCATGTCTTTTTTTATATTATGCTTCTCAAAAGGATGTGACACGTCATAAATCGATCGGAGCCCGCCGCCCTGTTGGACTTGTGTGGCCCTGTGTACTTTGGGCTTTATAAAGAGTGCGAGGAGATATTATGAGGCCCTAACATGTATTTGAATAGTGAAAAATTAAATATCACTATTTCGCGGATTTCGTTATGGTCTGAAAACCCCCCGTGATAAACGAAGGACCATTGTAATAATAAACATGTGTCAATAGTGTGCCATAGATGAATATAACGAAGAGAATCCGGTAATTTTTCAAAATAAAACATAGTTCAATTTCAGATAATAAGTAAAACAAAGTAATGTAAGTTATTTATTCTCTCTGTGCGGCCCGTACCAAATGACCCGCGGACCAGTACCAGTCCACGCCCCAGGGGTTGGGGACCGCTGCACCAGGACACTACTAAACCGTGTCAGTCCCTCTGTGTGCATGAATGTGCTCATGTGCACATACAAGCAAACTGGCACTGGGTTTCAAGGCTCCCTCAACAGATGGCCTTTTTAACACACACACGCACACACAGATCTCAGATTGCAGCCTTCACGCAAACACCATTGCCAAACCGGTTGCGTAATGTATCAGTTTAGAGATGGCGGAGGAAGGAAATTCAACCGCGCTGTGGAACACGGAGTCAACAGCCTTCCAGTTGGTTTCAATAATGCATTTTGTGCACGTGACAGGCGGCAGAGAGCTTTTGTTTGTCCACGTGATGAGCTCTAAATCCTGACACCTTATCACGATTAATTCAGACATGTTTTAATGTTAAAAAAGACGTCAGCAGCCGATGAAACCACGCGTCTTCTGTGCCCTGTTATTAATCTGCCACTCTCCCCTCCTCCCCCTTCCCCCAGGAAGCCTCGCCCCGTCTCCCAGCAGCAGGTAACGCAGCAGTTCGTGTTACCCTCGCAGCCCAAAAAGGAAAAGAAGGAGAGAGCAGAGAGGGAGAAGAGCGACAGAGAGCCGTCGCTGAAGAAGAACAGTCACAAGAAGATGAGGTGAGATGGAGGTTGTGCTAAAAACGACCGTAAATACTTCACTAGCCACATTTTCCTGCAGGATTTGAAACGCGTTTCCGTTTTCCCGCCAGGCCGAGATTAAAAAACATCGATCGGAGCAGCGCCCAGCACCTGGAGGTGACAGTCGGGGACTTGACCGTCATCATCACAGACTTTAAGGAGAAGGCCAAGCCCTCGGCCACATCGTCCAGCGCCACCTCCGCCACCGACCTCCACAGCCAGAACGGCTCCAGCTCAGAAAACACAGAGAAGGGCCTGTCGCGCTCCTCATCACCGCGAGGGGAGGGCAGCTCGGTCAACGGGGAGTCCCACTGAGCGCTCCTCCCGTCTGGGTGGAGCACTCCCACAGGTCAAGGGTGGAGCACTTTCCTCTCCAGCTGTACGACACCGACTCTTTTGTCCCTTCTCTGGATAGTTTAGTTTGACTTTTCTAGATTCTGCAACACCAGGCCTGCATTTAGCGAGCAATATGAAGTACATTTGGTCCATCTTTGGGACAAACTGTCAGAGTCCAGGCAGCCTTCTTCTGAGGAGCTCATTCAGGACTGAGTGGGGACGAGATTTATCGGCCTGAGCGGACTTCGTCTGTCAAGGTTTCCTTTATGTTTCCTGTCTAACCCATGAATCTTTCCTCCCTACAATAAGACTTCACAACAGAACTCCGCTCCTGATCCTGACACGTGGACCATTTACGTTACCAGACGTCTGGACTACCGCGGCTGTAGAATGACTTTAAAAAAAAAACAGCATCGTGGCAGCGCCTGCACCAGCACCACTCGGTGTTTTCCTTTGGAACAGTTAATGCTTATTTCTTTAAGAACAGAGACTGCACAGGTTTGAATAAAAGCACTCTTTTCAGAGGTATATTATACAGTTAGAAATATTACCTTCCTTTCCTGTCTGTGACAATAATTGATGTTGAACCTCTTTGGCATTATTCAGATTCAATCAGGGTTGTGTGTGTGTTTATTTGCTGACATGATAAAGATGGACGACACTAGTTTGAATAGCATCTGCATTTTTTTGCATCCGTTTCTGTTGGAAGTGTGGGCTATTTCCTTCCTGCAGCCTGTCACCAGGAGGCGAACAACCCCTCACTCATGTCGTCCACCTTTATTTACAGTCTGATATGCAGAGAACTGGCAACAGTCGGGCTATATGCAGCTTTAAATGCATCTCAGAGTTTCCATAGAACAAACTGTAGCCATAGAATAGTGGAAAATGCTATTAGCCAACAGCGAGCTACTAGCATTTTCTTTTAAAGCTCAGTGATTATTGTATTCCTACAAGTTATGAGAGTAAGTAATGCATCGCTTGCATATTAGCTAGCAGACGTTAGCAAATATGTCTCCAAGACTGTAATCGATCCATAACGCAGCTTCACAAATCATTGTTTATTCGCATGAAATCCTTATTAATTGTAAATACATGATACTGACTAATTCTGTTAGCCGTTCATGCTACAGCTGCACCAGTCAATCACATGACTCCTGCAGGGAGAAATGTGGCGTCAACTTCTGCATATTTTATTGTGTCTTTTTTATCCCCCAGATTTGTGAAAGTTGGGATGAGAGGAGCAAAAAGGAAAGATGGCACATATCAACTAACTACACGATAACCTAGCAATCATGTAGATGACACGGGACGACTGGATATTTCTAATATTGTACTGCAATGTTTTGATGTGGTTGTATTCTACATCACTTCAGTGTCACTGTGGAGATTTTCATGTTTTAGCACAGATCAGGAGAAGCGTCATGGCATGATTATTATGGTCTCGGTGTCTCGTGGGACGGGCCTTGTCTCTTATTTAGCGGTGTTAAATGTATCGGATGTTCTCATCAGCCTCGCCACTCTAGCTGGGACTGGACGTGTGAGCTTGCTGGAAACGTTTGAGCAGATTTTTGTTTAGATTTGGGTTTTGGTTTAAAAAAAAACAAAACAATGGAGACACTTAGATATGGTTGTTGTCACTTTGCATTTTGCTTTGCCATGCTCAAGTTGTTTTAAACTGTGTGGACTTGTGTATTATAGTATGTCTCAATAAGAAAAATAACCATAAACGCACTATTTTTTGTGTTTTTTTTCTATGTACATGCTGTTATGCCACACTACGCGCCTGTTACATGTGTACAAACAGCTGAGATGTGGGCTGAGTTCCAGTTTACTCCCTTTTACCCTCAGTAGCTGCCAAAGCCTGATGTAATCTGTTGTGCTGCATGCATTATGCACTAAACTGAGTCACTGGAATCTCAGATTTCTGGTCTGGGAGTGCAGTTAGCCATGATGAGATCCACCATGTACAAATAGAGAACCTGTAGGTATCCCAATAGTGGTTGGCTTGGAGGATATGATGATCAGGTGTTGGTCTAAAATTAAATATCAGGTTTTTATTGCGCAGGTCAAAAATGTGATAAATACTATCCAGACATGCAGTGCAAAGGTGGACTAGCTATGTCCTTGTCTTTGCCTTAAATGGAGGCGTCATTTATAATGTTCACTCACACAGACTTTATTATATTAGAATAAGCTGCATATCCTGACTTGATGTTACCACATTAAAGAAAAACCTCTGGTGATATTGTCTGTGCACTTCGATGAAGAAAGCTTATTTAAAGCCGTGAATGGCTCCTTTCAGAGGTGAAATCAATTCAAAGTGGCTGCAGACTGAGCCCTGAGGGAGGGTGAGGAATCAACACAGCTTATCGCTCCCACCCTTCCCCCATTCAGGGTCCCGACCTTACGACTCTCCAACGTGAAGTGCGTCAAGTGTTAGAGGATGCAACAGGGAGCAGAAACGAAAGTGCGCCTGCGCCTTCAAAATAAAAGTTTAACTATGGCTCGTCAGATAGCGTTAATGAAAGACGCATGTCTATGAAGGCGATCCAGTCAATTTATGTCACAAAATTACCAGCATAAGATATCCTTTTTAATGCACACAATTTAGAATTATGTAGCAATATATTACATTAAAGCACTGAGATGATTAAATTTTTGCAAGGGAAAATGTTTCAGTTCTGGGGGTAACCAAAAGGGATATATGATACAATATTTTGAAATCAGTAGGTTTAATTATAAATGGCTGACATAACATTTACCTCATTATAACGAAGAATGCAGCCAAGAGAAAATTTAGAAAAAATGTCGGCATGGCCGTGAGAAGGCGGAATCACAGTCCCCCAAGGAAACTTATTTTGTAAATCGTAATCGGATGTACGTTCCGAAAGCTGAACGCTTCTCTGTTATTATTAAACGCTAATGTCTGTGTCATGCCTTTAGCTCCAAGTTGTGTTTACATCGTGAATAATGCGGCGTTACATTCGTGCACTGTTGTTGTGCACGGTGTTTGCCGTGTTTTCGGGTTTGTACGTTTACAATAAGGTAATTTACTCGGACTTGCCGGGACACAGGATTAAGAGCGGTTTCGCGACACCCAGATCCCCCGGAGACAACCGAGAAATTGTAGCCAAAACTCGGTCCGGAACGCAACACTGGTACAATAGGTACGGGGTATTTTAAAATATTATCTGCTGTAACAGAGTATTGTTGCTTTAAAATTGTATTAAAAATTAAAAATGGCTACAGGTGTTGCTAGCTCTGCGGCTGTAGCACCTTTGTGATGTATAGGAATGTGGTGCAGTAACGTGATTGGCTGAACGCGATTTAAGTCCTTTTTAACGACATAAAGCAAACATTATATTTGTTATTGTTAATAACATTTATTTTAGGTTATTACTATTTCGGTTACGATCAAACTGGCTTCACAGTAATGTCTGTAAGAGGAGTTTTACCTAAAATAAATTAGTTCTAACAATGTGTCGTAAAGCAGCATGATTAAAGTGTCGTGGATTTATGATCCTGGTGTATTACAATCTGTAAAATAGTTTGAATTGAATTGACTAATTTCACATTCCAACATCTGTGTTGTTGCTCAGGTACATCATGCGGCAGCAGGGTCAGGGGGAGGCCCCTGGCCAGGGCCGGCCTGACCCTCCAGTGCACCTTGCTGTGGTGACCTGCGGAGACCGGCTGGAAGAGACGCTCACCATGGTCAAGTCTGCCGTCCTTTTCAGCATCAGGCACCTCCACCTGCACATCTTTGCTGAAGATCAGCTGCACGCTACCTTCATGGAAGCTGTGAGCTTGGAAAACTTCCTCTGACATTGTGTGTTGACCACTTCCTGTTCTGTAATCCATAATTTACAGCGTTTCCTTTGTTCACAGTTGGAGTCTTGGCCTGACATGATCCGCTCCAAGTTCAGCTACACGGTCTACTCTATCAGCTTTCCCAAGGACAACGCAGCAGAATGGAAAAAATTGTTCAAACCTTGTGCTTCTCAGAGACTTTTCTTACCTGTATGTTAAGGCTAAAACTGTGACTAATATTTTTTATTTACAGGATTTTAAAGTTACCTCATCTGTATATTTACTCATGTCTTTGCAGCTTATTCTAAAGGACATTGACTCGATTGTTTACGTCGACTCCGACATCCTCTTCCTCCAGCCCATAGATGACTTGTGGGCATTTCTGTCCAAATTTACTCCCTCCCAGCTGGCTGCGATGGCGCCGGAGCATGAGGAGCCGCGCATTGCCTGGTACAGCCGCTTTGCCCGTCACCCCTTCTATGGCAGGACGGGGGTCAACTCAGGAGTGATGCTCATGAACATGACCAGGATGAGGACTGTGTTCTTTCAGGTACAGATGCACGTTTTCATATTAGCCACAAGATGGCGACATTGTACTTCTGTGAAAAAGGCATTTATTTGACCGGCCCTTGTGTGTTTCTCTGCTGACAGAATGACATGACTCCTGTGCCACTGCGGTGGGAGGAACTGCTGATGCCTCTGCTTCAGAAATACAAGCTCAACATCACCTGGGGAGACCAGGATCTTCTCAATATCATTTTCCACCACAACCCTGGTATGGCTGCACACGGCCATTAAAATTATTATTTCACTATGCATCATTGTGCACCACAGTGTATATTTTTAAGCCTTCAAAATGCAGACTCACAATTGTCACATAAAATTTCACGAGGTATATTATTCTTTGTTCCTAGAGAGCCTGCACGAGTTATATTTTCCTTTGTTCCTAGAGAGCCTGCTGGAGTTTCCTTGCAAGTGGAATTATCGTCCAGATCACTGCATCTATGGTAGCAACTGTGCGTCAGCCGAGGAGAGTGGCGTCTACATACTGCATGGGAACAGAGGTGTCTACCATGACCACAAGCAGCCTGCCTTCAGGGCCATTTATGAAGCCATAAGAAAGGTAGGCACCACTCTGCGTTATGCTTCAGTTTAGCTCACTCTGACCACGCTCATGTTTGCACCACGACATAGGCCTGCTTGCTGTCTTTTGTTTTTTCCTTCCTGCCCCTCATTTCTTGGGCTCATTTTTAGACAAAGAAAGGAGTTTTTAAATCAAATTCCGTGAGCCAACTGTTCAAAAACAGGAGACTTGTACTAAACAAGTCTCCTGGGATGGTCTGAATGTAAGAAAAGTGCTTGGCTGGCAGTGTTGGAAGTGTAATTTAGTGCAAACTCTAATGAAAGTCCTATAATAACCCCAGCTGCACAGCTGACTTCTTCTGTCCTGCCTGTACACCCTCCCACATGAAATCCCGAATGACAATAAAAACACAATACGTCCCTGCCCGAAAACAAATCTCCGCCTTTTTCTAGCTAGAGTGAAGGCTAATTCCCCCCATGAGGATGTTTATGGGTTGTTTACCAATGCTGTGATGTTACTGCAAACAAAAGTGGCATTTACTTAATGAGGCCATCAACGATTGGTCTCTCAGTGCTTCCCTATAGTGGGAGATTCATATATTTTCCAGGGCCTGTAGCCGGACCAGGGATTGATTACAGAGCGGTGTGTTTCTGTGCACACTGCTGCAGGGATGTATGAAAAAAAGCCATCTTTTCCAGATTTTCCAGTAAAATATTGATACTTTTATAAAAGTGTGATTAAATCAGGAGGACGGAGGTGCCTGAACTCACGGAGGCAGGCTTGAGAAGAGAAAATTAAAAGAGAGACGTTCCGGGCAGTAGTACAGAGGCGAACAGGTGAAAACCAAACAGCTGCGAGGGAGCTGCTTAAATACACCAGCAGGGGCTCATTACCAATCAGGAGCAGCTGAGGGCCGACGGCTGGAGGCTTTGCCTCTCCCTATGTCTGCGTTCTGGTTGTGTCTAGTCCTGTTGATGGGTCTCTTAGCTGGTCTCTCTTTGTGATGCTGGTTCTAAACCCCCCACCTCTCATTTAAGTCTGCTGCTCTCCCCTGTTGACCTCAGGTGCCCCGAAGCTTCTCATTCATTGATCCCTGCCTCACAAAACTGCAGCATAAAGTTAAAATAATGCACATTATTAGCTCTTCCTGTCAGTTTCTCACCTAAAACCTCACATGCCGTGTGTCTGCTGTGAAAGCCCTGGAGTTTCACAGTTGGGACGGCCCCATTTTATGTCATTCACAACCTTAAATTAACAGCACACGCACAACTACTTTTGAAAACGACTTTTATTTCACACTCTTTTTCTCTGTTGAGCTTAAGGAGGTGAGAACATCACTAAAACAGCAATGAAGGCCTAAGGAGTGCGCAGCTCTGCAACTTTGTTTATAGCAGTGTCATTGTCTAAAAGACAAGAATTTCTTTCTCAGTGCACATGAGCACAAATGCCTGTAGATGCTTCTGGAATAATGTGCTCCCGAGTCTGTTTTTGATCAATTTAACCATTGCGAAGCTTCTCTCAGAGGCTGATCACTGTCCCTGTGTAGACACGGGTCTCACACTTCTCTCAGTGGCCCTATCAGACTCATCTGTACCTGCAATCAATCACAAAGTAGGGAAAGAAACTGTATAGCTCTAGCAAATCCTACAAGAAAAATGTTTGGACTAAAACACTTTAGGACATTTTCTTCATTTCCAAAATAAGTTTTCAAATTCTGTCATTCATATTGTATTCTACTATTATGGATTCACAGAGGTATAATAAAGACAGTGGTAACAGCATGTGGGTATAAATACTAGGACTAATTTGAAAATTCTTCACATTATGTTGGGCAGCTCACCTGTGTTTGTGTGTTAGTGACACCATATATTGCTCTAAGAACACTACTGGGTCCTGGCACTGCCTCTGACAAGAACCAAATTTGAAAATTTGAAAATTATTGTTTATAACTCTTAATCAAGTGTACCTGATTCAACAACTAAAAACAAAATACAAGTAGGCCATCTATACAGGGCTCTCCTCCTTTATTATCATTTAATTTGTTTTTAATCTTATTTTCTTTTTTACATACCTTTTTTTTATCAAGTCAGTTTTTTTTTTTACAGCACCAAATTATGATGTTTCATCAGTCCACCTTTCATACAGCACAGGATTATGATGAAATTTAGTTGTGTTTTATTTGTAGGCTGCATCTCTGATCTGGATTGCTAATAGCATTCTAGATCAGAGATATAGCGATAGCAGTCAGTCAGCCGGAGTCAGTCTCTCTCTCTCTCTTTCTCTCTCTCTCTCTCTCTCTCTCACACTCCCTCCCTCGCGAACGACAGCAACGGCAACAACTCGCGACTTACGTTCAATACCTGCTGTGCACGTAGCAAAGCGGCAGCCTGTATGCATTGTCACACACTGACACTATAGGGCGGTCCGCCGGGCCTTCAAGCGGCCAGCCCACCGGGAATCCTCCCGGTGCTCCCGATTAGCCACTCCGGGCTTGTGTGAAAGCGTCCCCTCCCCTCCCTGCCGCGAGAAGCAGCAGTTAAACTTTTACAGCCGACGGCACGTTCAGTGCCCGCACCCCGGCAGCGCCTCACCAGATCAATACAGCAACTGTAAACGCGAGTTTATGAGCCAGTGCATGTGCGTGGAGGCGCTCGTAAAAGAAAAGCGCCTTTGCAACCCAGCCGCAAGCAAATGAGCAGTATAAAAAAGTGTAATTCCTCTTAGATTTCCTCAGAGTGCTGTAAAAGCTCCTCCGTGATGGGAGAGGATGGGGGGATATTTTTGTGTAATCCCTGTTTATCTCTGGACAGGAAGGCGTAGCATAATAAATGTACATCCTTTATGTTCCACCCAGATGAATTTCTGAGCCCGTCTGAGTTTAAGAGGGGTTTTATTTTAGTTTGTCTTTTGAGGACCAAGCTCTTCCAAGCTTTTCTCGTTTGTACAGTACTCTTTCGGCGCTGACCCGGTAAAGACTCTCTTGGAACCTCTGGAGGAGGAGCTGCTGAAGACGACACACACCTACTGCGGGAAAAACCACCCGCTGTTCACCAAGAGACTCGTTCGCAGCCTAGAAGGCTTGAGTGGAAGATTTCACGTGGAAGGTGACGCAAGTGTGCCTCTGAGACCATTAAAGTAGTCAAAAATAATCCTTTAAAGGGGATTTTATCTACAAACACAAACCCACATCAGACCTCTTCCAGCTGAAAGCACCTCAGTGTAGTTTGGTTGCTAAGTATTGTTGCTACGGTAAAAAAAGGATTTTAATTGGAAGAGTAGCTCTCGTCTTTCCATGTTGGAGATTTTTTTTTTGGAGCTCTTATAAAAGGAGACCCGAGGAGCTTTTCAATAAGGCCTGTTCCCGTGGGGAGCTAGCACTGGACCACTTTTAAGCCTCTTCATCACGAACAGGACAGAAGAGGAGGCACCTCAGAGGATATGCATAAAAACCAACTCGGGTGTGATCAGATAAAAGCAGAAAATGATACAGGAAATGAAGTTTGGGTGAATGGTTAGCCTGTCTTGGTGTTTAATGTAAAGGTGAACAGGGTGATTTGTGTCGTGTGATGTTTACATTTATAGAGAAAAAGTGTCCTTTATTTCTTTGGTAGATGTTGGACTGCTAGATTAAAAATTGCACACGATCTGCTCCTCCCTATGGCAAAGGAGAAGTGGATGTTATGAATCTATCACTATAAGTTGCAACAAATTCTGGAAAAAATGATCGTGTGAATGGGAAAATAACTTTAGACAGTGGTGAGTGGACGACCAGTGATTTTCTTCTCATGTATTCTAGAATTTCCTTTTAACACTCTTGTTGTGCAGGCAGCTCCTGATACTTCTGAATGAGAATAAGCTATAGGTTTTCTGATGCCAAAGTGGGTTTATGGGTTCTGGATTTTGCACTGTTGAATGTATTTTTAATATGTATGTATTTACTCGATTATACTGATATATTGTTTGTTACGCTGACAAGAAGTTTTTTTTGGCTTGTTTAGATCCTTTTAGTTTTGGGGGAAGTTGCACTGATATTGCTTAACCACTAGAGGGCAGTATGATTTGATATGAGATGGGATTGGAATGTATAAAAACACCACTTAACGACATTTAAATAATTATTTAGGACAACTTCATCATACTTACCAATAAAAGACATTTTGCCATGATCGATGTTTTCATTCTGTTACCTTTTTGAACAATTTTTTGATCAATAGACTCCAGTCAGAAGCCAGAAGCGTGTTTGGATCAGCACCAAAATGCACACAAAGTATAAGTGATGAACCAATAATGCAGCCATTCTGACACCTGTGTGCGATATTGTGCAGCACTGATGAAAGGGAATGGGTTCAACGCTTGTTCCATTTGACGAGGAAAACGATCATTCTTTTATTGCTCCACTGTGATCCATTTTTCCCCCCTTTTCATCCCTATATATCTGATTGAGAGCTTTGCCTTTACCTTCACTGACCTAAAATCTGAGCGTCACGGTGAAAAATTCAATACTGCCCATCCACTGAGGTTTCATTTTTACCAGAAACGACGTCTTTTCTGGCCTAATAAATAACCTATTACCTTCCAGCTGGATGAGAAACATTCAAAATAAATTGCGGCCTCTAGGATTTAGACAAGGGTCAGAGTGTGTATGAAGATGAGAGAAAACACGCACACGAAAGAAAAAAATATATTTGTGTGCACATTCTGTGTGCTAGAGCAGAAAAAAGGAATCGGAGCAAGGCTGCCCATTGTCCTCCATTGTGTCAGAACAGAATGTTTTGGGGAGAGATGAGTGTATTCGGAGGGCAGAGAAAAGGCTGATGGAGTGTACGCTATTGATGAAAGAAAAGAGCAGGCCTTCGTAGCCAATATAGCAATTAGGCTCCTTTGTTGCTACAGAGCTCCCTGTGCCCTGAAAACAGATTTGGACCTCAAAATGGTGTCATCAAACTGATAGATTTCCAGGGAAATGTTCCGCCGCTGAGGGATTGAGCCTAAAATAGGGAACTAATTAAGAACTGTAATCAATAACGTCCACACATTCATTCACTCTTTATTCCGCCGTCCCAAAACCCCTCGTGTAATTCTGAAAAAGCTGTAAACAACTCTTGTATTTAAGGGGTTTAATAAAAGATCGTTATTCAAAGTTAAACAAAGCAGCAAAAACAAGAATTTAATCTGTTTTTAATTTCATCTCTTGCTTTGTGGCACAAACAGGAACACAGTCATCATTAATGGAGGATATAACGCTAACAGCATTTGAAGCCTTATTCTGATATCACCCATTCTGATATTCTGCCTGTTTGTGTATTTGCTAAATACTCTTCCTCAGTGCTGGGAACTTATCATCCAATTAGCTCGTCTGGGCTGCAGCCTGCTGTCACTGCAAAACAGTTTTAGATCAGAAAGACTCAAGTGTGGAATAGTATTTGTATATAGTTTAGTATTTAAGTGAAAGTGTAGTTTAGTTTTTGCACATTTTAAAATGCAAAGGAAGATGAAAAGGTTCATACTGCTAAAAAAAAAATCTCAGAAATTAATTTTCACTGAGATTAAATAAATAAATAAAAAAATCTGCACATAAACGTATGCCTGACAGTTTGAAACAATGATCAGTGCCACAACTGATAAATTCCTGTTCCTGTTTTTGCATTATTTATTGTTTATAAAGTGACAGCTATCTCATCATAGCTTTACTTAGTTGGATCTATACCAATTCCAGGCTTTTATTCCTTATATATTCAACTCTGACAGCTCTGAATACCACATCTATACAGAATACGGATGCACAAACATGTTCAAACATGCCTCAGATGTTTTAGTCACACACACACAGGTACTACGCAACGTCCCCCACATGTGTGAGCGCGCTAATACAGTGTATCACACCCGTAGCGTACTCAGTGGGGGGTCATTTACATGTTGTAATAGGGTCTACATGTCAAGGCTGCAGGAGATGAGAGAGGGTGAGGCGTGCAGGTTCCCCACAAACAGAATGTCATGTTCTGCGCTTCGTTTTCACATGCACGTGACTCCCGGGTACGTTTGACGGCCCCCGTGATAGAATATGAGGACTCTCCTCTGCATCAGTGACCCGCTGTCATGGACAGAGGGAGGACTGTTTTCAGCAGATTGTGTTATTTACTTGGCTCTTTATTTCCCCCTGCTTGTGTTTGTCCAGCACCAACGCCGCAAAGCCAAAATCACAGAGAGAGAGACACGAGCCGGCATGCAGGCCTTCTGTCTTCCCTATTTCACTTCTTCCTGCATTCCTAAAGACATTATTTTCTGCACAATTCCTACGTTGGAAGCTCCAGTTTCTCATTCCTGGTTTCGTCTTTTTTCCTGCGCTCATCTGAGGTCGTGCTGTTAAGTTAGGCTGAATGTGCATGCAAATGTAGCCAGAGTGCTCATCAAACGTGCTTATTTTTTTCACTCAGCATAAAAAATAGCAACAAGGTCAGGTTCTAAGAGCGGAAGCCAGCATAGAAACACCTACCCTGAGGATGGAAGAGGAGGAAAACGAGAACTAGCTATTGTCTTGTCAGGCAAGCGAGGCTGCAGGCTGGCTTTTTCACCAAAATTGTGTTGCTAACTGGATTTTGAACAAGAAGGTGCTGAAAATGGGTTGTCAATAATCTCTTCAAATTTAGGTTTATTTAATACATGACCAGTTTGTCTAGTTTCTGAGATCTTTTGATCATTTATATGCACATGTGAATAATGTACATCAAGAAGAGAACGGGCACACATACACGCTCTCTCCATTAATCCGAACATGTCTATAGATCATGTGAGACAAACTCGGGCAGAGGAAGCGCTGAATGACGGCGACCACATTGCCTTTATATCCAAACCTTTCCTGACCCTCCTCCTCTTTTTCCCTGCCGCGTCCTCAACGTTCAACAATAAATTTCCCATTACTGCTCGGCCCACCTTAGCAAAGGGCTCTGATTCATACCTTTAACGTGTGCTCACGTGAGCCCACACATACATATTTGCTCATGCTGCCGTGCAGGATTTGAATTACGTGTCTTTCTTGTATTCCAGAGGAGTCTCCATCTTATCTTTTGCCTTTCTTCTATCTCTTTTAACACTACTCTATACACACACACACGCACTTTTCACTTAGGTAATTAAAGTTGCGATGAATGGAGTCTGCCTGGACTCTGGAGCTCTATTGTAGAGCCACCTGTCCCTTGATAGACAGCAATTACCTGCCAGCCTGGAGGGAAGTTCACAGCTATTCTCTGTGTGCATAAAGTGAGCAAGTGTGTGTGTGTAAAAAAAAAAAAAAAGCATGCCTGTCTTGTGCTGCATATTCATCTAAGCGAGTAGGTTCGGAGTGCTTCACAGCGCGAAAGGTACGATTTATGTGTGTCATAGCAACATTGTGCACGTTACATCGCCTCTAACCAACACTGGCAAAGTTTTGCTTGCTGGTCCACCCATGAAGTCTTCCTCCAACCAGTGATTACGTGGAGTATGTGTGGATTTTTGCAACTTTCTAGTACCATCAAAGCCTTATCATGTTCGTTCCAATGACGATAAGTGTCTTTTGGGTTAATTAAAGGCCTTTGCAGCCTTATCATTTACATGCAAAACCCCCATTTTAGTTACATATGTCAATAATTATTCCCCAATATATCTACACCTTTATTGTTTCTCCAGATATTATCAGTGATGGGCATAACTAGTTGCTTTGTGACCTATAACTTCCATCAATAAAATGAATGGTGATTAAAGTATGAACATCATAACAGGGCTTCCTGTTCGCTGTAATCAAATGTGTTTGAAGTTTATCAGCGATGCCCATCAGGCTCAGCGCCCTTGATGTTCCGGAGGGAGGATGCGAGACAGGATATTAGGCTGGAGGCTGTGATCAATCACTGATGGCGATAATGATGTTTCCTAACGGAGGAAAACTGAAAAGGAGATAATTGGGAAAAGTCATCTGAGTCACCAGTCGAGGGCTTGGCCGGCTTTAGCACGTTGCAAACGTCGCAGCGCTATCAAGGAGCACAGCGCTGCGAATGTTTGCCTCTGATGATGAAAGAGGGGTGAAACTGATGCCCTGAGTGTCCGATAGAGGGACTCTACTTCAAAGACTCCATCATTACAAAGTTAATGAGTTGAAAAGAAAAATTAATTTTGCATTCCAGTGAAGATTCGTGTGAAGGATGGAGCCATTAGCCACGAGGCTAATGTCCGTTGGAGAACTCTGTTGGTCCAAATTCAGATATGCGCTATTTCTCTTGTTCGCTGTCATATTTAATTGATCTAAAGGAACCTCCTGGAGCACAAGAGACGCTCATGTCCAGCGACTTGTGTATTGACCACGAATGCGTCATTTATCTGTTCGAGAAAGAGCCTCGTCAACCGACAGCAGCTGAAATGATCCATGTGGGCGGCTCCAACCACAACTCATCCCGACCTCATCACGTTAATGTTACTGAGCGCTTAATCTCTTTTTGATTCAGTGTCATCGTAAAAATATCCACTCTCTGGAAGCACGGGATATATCAGCCGCCTGGCCCGATCCGTGTTTGCCGCCGGTGTCGGATGGCTCGACGTTGATTAAAGCTTTCAGTTTTGATCTTTAGTGATTGAGGCTCTCAATAGTTAGGGGCAATTAAGCCATCATGGAAGTCATTAGCCGCTTCCTGCTAATGATAGACAGCTGATATGTTCCCGATGTCTGTCAGCCAATTAAAGCAACAATTTTTGCTTTTATTTTTACAGTCGACGAGTATTAAAACGCACCTGGGTGGAACATCGGCACCCTTTTGTTTGACAGAATTTCTCATAATCATTATTTAGAGAGGAACAAAGGCAAAAATATTTTGCAGCAAGAGTTAGCTTAACCAAAAAAATTCTGTTGGACACCATTTTTATACATACTAAAAACTCTTTTCAAGTCAGGAGATATAGATTGTTTAGAATAAGAGCCCTGCAGAGGCGTAATTACGCCATGAATTGAAGCGAGGCTGAGCTCTCAGGGGATAAACACTGCTGTAAAACAAAGAGGGATTAATAATGAAATGACGAGATATGGACCATCAGAGGATGATGCACAGGGAGGGGAAGCTGCTCAGATTTAAAGATGTGGACAAGCAAAGACTTAATTACTTTATCTGATTGGTATTTGAAAGTCATGAATCTCAATTGGCAGACATTAGGATCTTTTTTTTTTTTTTTGGCCAGCTCGACAACCAGACGTAGGATACACAAAGGAGAGCTGCCCTTGTGCTAAAATCAGCTGATCTTAGGTGTGCTCGACTGATATTAAATGACTGTCTTCCTCAGGCACTGATGCTGTTATTGTCCATTTTGTCTTAATCCATTTTGTCTTAATTAATGATTTCCTATCTTTGCGTCTTCGTCAGCAGTGCTAGTTCCACGCTAGCTACCGTGTTCTGGATCCTTTTGTGTGCCTCAATTAAAGCTGAATGGTTGGACAATGGGTCTCGTAACTCTCGTTCTCTTGGCTTTCCGTCATTCTCTGCCACAGGTTTCTCAACATGGCTGTCTTTGAGTCTTTGTCAATTATTTACACACCAAACGGTTGTCTTGGTTACCTGCAGATAAGCGGCGGGGCTAATTCAGTTACTTTATCTTGGCAGTCGGAAGACAAAATAAAAGATGCGGGGAAAATCTTATAATAGGCCGATGTATAGTCCCTTTCTGCGCACGATTAGCTTGACAGATTAGCTTGTTTTCCAACTGACAGCATTATCAATATGCCTTTGATATTTTTTTCCTATACCTTTTTATTAACTTATTCATATTCTGATCTCCCTTTTTTAGTAGAAATTCACAGCTCCTGTGGTTTCTGCAGAGCCTCTTTAGCATCACCTAGGGTGGTTTTGAGGGGATGCTAATCTACAATTCAGTTTGATAATATGTATATGAAATATTCACTCTTCTTCCACTCTCTTCCCTCAGCATCCATTCTTTTTTCCCCCTCTGTAAGCTGCACGCTCTTCACATTAGGATGTCTGATATCGTCAGAGGTTCTTGTTGAAAGGTCTGAGTTTGGGGGTGACATCGGGGAATCATACGGATCCCCCTTGACAGCGGCGCGCTGCCAGCCGATGCCTCTCACCTGAGGCACGGGCACGCTCGTCCTTCAAAACCATCTGCCCGTCTTCCACTAATTGATTTGTCCTTGGATGGAGGTGTCTTGTGGTTCTTCAGGGAGAATCTGTGTTGACAGGTTCTGTGTTCTTGAGTGTGCTCCATCCTTCCATCCATCCTCTCTGCAGCCTGGGGCGGGATTAGCCTTCATCACTACGTGTTTAAAAGAAATAGCATTTGCATCTCGAAATCTGGTTTGTTTTGCTCGTACTTCAGAGAAGATGAAGCGCTCCTCAGCAGTAGCTCCTGCCCTCCAGTAGATTCTCAACCGAGGAAGCACTTAAGTCTGGAGGGACTCTTGCTAAAATGTTAGAAACTAGCACAGGAGTGGGGGCTGGTGGTCTCCCTGCTGTTTTAATAGAGCGTCCCAGCATTTTAAAAGCTCGTTCCCATTACCAGAAGTCAAACGCCTCAAGCATCTGAATGAAGAATGTGTTATCTTACTGGTTTTTCCTCACCATCATGACGATGAACCACTGGTGAACGTTTGTGAGGTGTGCATCAGGGTGATTAATTCAGGAAGTGAGGAATTATTCCACAAAAGAAAAGGCCACAAGTTGAATGAAGCATTTAGTTTGAGTTCAATGCTCATAAGGGATTTTTACATACCAGCAGAACCACCTCCTCCACTCAGCAACAAACTAACAAACAAACATAAAAGGTTTGGTTGCTGCAGTTCTCAGATCCTTTCAAACTGTGAGAAATGAGTAATTTTTTAAAGGAATTCAACAGAAAAAGCTACCAGCAAGTGTTACCTGAGTAAGAAAGCAGTTTCAGTGAGACTCAAGCGCATCAGTGCGCTTAACGGATATAAAAGAACCGTTAACACTAATTATCAGCGTCAACTTGGTATTAACCTGCCAGAAAAGGGCCTCAGCTGGTGTCCCCATCCTCCTCATTAGCATACAACCTCGTGGAATCCCCAATACGTGCAGACCAGCTAATGTAGCTGTGCAAAGGTTAAACACCCGCCTCGACATGAACATGTAATTAAGATTTCGCTGCAAGATCAACAACTGTCCATCTAAGTATGCATTTTTTAAAAGTCCTACATTATCTGAGTGCAACTGGTAATGATGGCAATATATAATGGGTATCAGCATACACCCGTGTGGAAGAGGCCTTTAAAATGTCACTAAGGCATTTAAGAGTATGCAGCGTTCTAAAAATGCAGGTTTATTATTTGCTTGGACCTACGATGGCCTCCCTGATGCTGGGAGTGTGGCCATTCCTGGGAGACTCTGGGCTTCGGGGGAAACCAGCAACCATTTGCATTTAGATTGCGTGTTGCCTGACAATACAGACATATGGCCCCACGATTCAGGGAGGGACGAGCTGGAGGACTCTGGAGATGGAAGATGCGTTTATTCTGTTTGTGCGTGCACCAGCGGAGATGGTCCGGTTAATAGAAGTCTATTTCCCGCCTACGGGTCTTTGCCTTGATTGGCGATGAGAGATTGGAGGATTCAAGGCCTTAACTGCGCTGTAGCTTGTTGCTTATTAGGTAGCCTCCATATCCTGAGGAGATCATGGAGGTAAATAGGTGAGTCCAGGTTGTGAGTGGCTGGATTACATGATTATAGAATTTTGCAGGGAGGCAGAGTGGGCCACATGAACCAGCCGTCTCTATAGTAACATTTATTTCTGCGATGCTTTTCTGCAACTTTTGCACGTCATGCACGACTTGACAACTACTAATTACCTCCTCTGCTATAAAATGAAACGCAGGGCTGCAGACACGGCGCTGCAGTTCATTTGTATGAAGGAATCGATTGATCGTGTACCTAAAGGCAACATGTTGGTATTTACTGGACATTCGGTTGATATTTGCTTTAGAAAAAAGGCTCATTAGTGTAACTGACCACTGACTCCCTCTGTCAGTCAGGCAGCTTTGGTCTAAAGTTGTTATAGTTCTATATTTTTCTTGTGCTATTATTCCTTAAACATTCACATGTTGAGGTGGTTTATTGATTTCAACCTTCAAAGCAGGGTTTACTTGCTCGAACTGTCTCCATTTGTGTTTTAAATTAAAAAAGAAAACAAAAAAACCTTAGAAAATGAGTGTTTTTTTAAGTTTTTACAGTTTCTATGAAGCCAGCGAGAGCTAGAAATTAAGATTATGACATTCTGTAGGCTAAGCAACGAACTCTCCTTTTTTTCTAATTCCAAACTCGTTTCTTGCCTGGCTGCTAATATATTGATGTTCTTTTAATCAACAATACCTGATAGAAATTTAAGCAATCAGAAATTTAATTGAAATCAAGTGAAAAGTGAAATCACTTAAATCTTGTCATTAGGTTATCACTAATTTAATTAAATTAATTTAATTGCAGAGATGTATTTAGTCATTAAATACTAAACAAGGAAGTGCACAGGAAAAACATGTTCAATGTATTAGCATTTCTGTTGTGCACCACACTGATGCCAACTTGTAGCTGAGAACAAACACCCCTGGAACCTGCAGGAACTGACAAATTTGCAATATGCAACATCAATACACCTGGCAAATCGATACAGCTGTGGGATTATGTGGGGGTTTTTTTTAGCTCAAAATGTGATTTTGTCACAAATGAAAAGGTGAAAAGCTTATTGATTTTCTGTTAATTCAGCAGAGATGGTGCGGCTCTGAGCAGCCTTTTGCTTATTAATTTCCTGCCTGATTTGCGTCCAAACACAGCCTCTTGTAATGTCTGATCAATGGCCTTGAGTGGGACCTGAGTCTTGTCTAATTTCCTGTCCTAATTTAGCTTCAAAGGCACTCTGGAAAAAGAGCCCCATCTGAGCCCCTCCTCTGAAACACACACACACACACACACACACACACACACACACACACCCTTCTCTGTATTTAGAATAATCTGGTCAGGGTACTGGTTCTTATGGAAAACCTCTTGCTGCTCAAATCAGTTAGCTTTCATCAGGCCTAATAATGCTTAGTCCCATTTCCAAACAGCCCAATCAGGTAGCTGGTCACAAGATTTTGACGTAATCCAGGATTAAACACATGTTAATTTTTATTGTTACTGTATATTAACAGGTTAAATCTAAATACTCTAAAGAGTTTGAACACAACTGAAAAAAAACGTGCATGCAATACACACTGTCATCCATGAGGGTGGAATCAGTCCAAATATATTCCTCATTTTAATCCAATTTACACACACCAGTATTGTTTCACAAAACTTACATATGAAATACAATATTAAAATAAATGCTTGTAAAGCAGGAATGATAAATATTCTAAATATTACATAGATTTGTGGCTTTTCCTGATTGAGTTTTTTGTTTCTATCAGGCTAAAGGCTTCACTATCTGCATGTGTCACATTGATAAAATGTCACTCACTGGAAAAGCTGGGCCTTAACTGTCCAACCTTATCAGCGTCGTTCTTATCTGCCAGATGTCAAAGGCTCACATTTGTCTCGCAAATCCTGTTACGAGCAGCGTCTGAAATCATCTTACCTCAATGATTAGTGAAAATCCAAATATTGGCAGCATTTTCATGCTAGTTTTCCTTTAAACCTTTCTCTCTGTTGGAGCAATTAAGATTTTAAGACACAACAACTTCATCCTTTTATCAGCTGACCTTTCCAGTAACACCAGTTTGCAGGAATGGAAACAGTTTTTTTTCCCCCTCACTTTCTGCTCTGCTCAATAGTGTTTTGACTTCCCAAGGGGCAGAGCAGAGATGCTCTTCCCAGCGCAACACTTGCAACGCCTGCAGTAAACCAGTAATAACTGGGCGAGATAAGAAGCAGTCAGTCGGATCAATATTAGAGCACATCAGTGTCTAGCCAAAGCCTTGAGCCCACAGGAGAGATGGAAACATAATATGTTTGTCTCCCAGGAAAAACCCGTGTCGGATTAGCTGTACTGTGAATCAACCTGCAAACCAGGCCAGTTTCTGACGGGGTTTGATTGGGAAGAACTGACTGAAGCTCTTCTCTTTATATCTGTATCTTTATTTTGGTCCTGTAGGACATGGAGAAAATGTGGATTTTCATCATTCCAGAATCAAACAAAGAACATGAAAACACAACATTGGCGGTGAAAAGGGAAAGTGGAACCTGGACCCATGATATTACCACCCCCTGTCAATCTGTAATAGACGCCGTATAGATAAAGTTGAATTGATCAACATTTGTATTATAAAATGTCCAGCAGAAATAGACCAGGAGCAATATGGAAAAGATGGGTATTAATTAATCCTTGTTGGTAAAGAATTGATGTCAAAATTTCTGTCTTGCTGAGGTTCCTTTGAGGAAAAGATGGTGAAAAATGTCCATTTTGTTAATTAGAAGACTAAAAGAGCCATTATCACCTAATTGGGGCCACGAAAAGAGGGTTAATGAATGGATAATTATCAACCATTACCCATCTTAATCAGTGATTTATTCCGTTGTAAAGCACAACTCGATTATGCCGCCTGTAATGACGGCATATTTTGCCGGTGCTGGCACCACAAACAGCATGATGGAGTCCACATCTGCACGTGCTGGCACACCAGTTTTAATGCTTTAACAGAAATGGGAGTATTCACTGCTTATCACAGGTCTAAATGCCTGAAACCTGTATGCACATGAATGAATATCTTTTTATTAAGTAATTTGTTTTGGTCTTGTCATTACACCTGACACATGTGGTTTCACTATAGGTTACAAGACGCTAGCGTATAGACCAACGTCCACATGCACTTCATCATCTTTACTTATTATTCACTTTGGGATTAATAATTGATTATCCTGCCAGAAAAGGATTATTTCAGGACTTCTATCACACGCACATGACTCGTTACCTCTCATACTGCGAGAGGAGGGCCGGTGCAGAGCTCACCTGATTTCATACTCTGGATGAAAGTGCTGAATGTCACTCTGGCATCTCATTAATTCCTCAGTTCAGTGGGCTGTGGACTGATACAGAGGACGCAGTGACTTCGCCGGCATTCCTTTAATGCTTTGAAATGGAAGGAGAATTTTAGCTTTGAAGCTTCCTGTTGCTAAACGAGTACGGAGACCCCCGACCACCACTGTTGCCACCCGTCCACCCAGGACTCGTTTACACCCACAATGTCCTTGAAATCAACATGATAACGATGGAGACTCAGGAATCCTGGAGGGCAGCAACAGACACCACATACCAGGTTTAAACAGCCAGCAAGACAAAATCTTGAATCTTTTCTGTGATTAATATGTTTTAATTACAAATATTACCATCAGCAAATACACAATTCAAGGCCTCCTGAATAGATGTGACAGTAAAAAGCAGCAGGTTTGGGTTGAACAACTGAAACCTCAACTCTAAGCCGTGATAAGCTGCATATCAAACGCCTTGCAAGACAATGGCTATTTGAGGACAGTTTGAAATTACAAACACAGTGGCCTTTTATGACAGATAATATGAAATGAGAACAAAAAACAATTTCAATAAATAGGAAATAATGTAAATAAAGTATAAATAATCTTTTTCAAACATTTCACACATTGATAGTAAGATTATCGGTCTATTTTGAGGAATACATTGAGGTAATAGTTACAATACATAACTTAATAAACTCATGAGATGTTTCCAGTGTTTTCCAGACATGTTGGACTGAAGTCAAGACATTGTTGTCCCTTCTTTGTTTTGTACAGTTTAAGCTACAATACAATCAATTACTGTCTAATATTGAGGGCTTGCTGATACAAATATAACCAACAAAACAAATATTAAACCACTCAAAGGTTATAGTACATTGACATTCAGTGTAGAAAAACATTACAAAAAGTTGCAGTGTTTAAAAAGTGTGAAAAATAGTCCCAAAATCGTCCCATTATTCTAAAAAAACGACCCCTTGAACGAGGCAAGATAAAGATGAAACGACACACATCACACATTAATGTGTTTGTTCTTCATACTACAGTGGATGAATCCGAACTGTTATGCTACACAAACTGGCGCCAAAATTCCAGCATAAAAACAGTAGAAAGTTGCATTTTGAATGGTAGAGGCTTATCAACGAGTTAAAGACACTTAAAATGGTCATTGCAAATTCACCTTCAGGATGCTACAGATAAGATGACTTTACAAACTGATTTTTTTTTTTTCTTTTTTTTTTTTTTTTTTTTAACGAGTCACGATGGCGGTCGTGACTAGACGGTGGTGACAGAGAGGAAGGCATTATGTACTTTGGAGTCCTCCGGGACTCGAGCACCATGGCTCATCAGCTCCTGAATGGTCATCCAGTTATCTAAGATCTTTTTGTTTCTTTTCTTCAACATCTTCTTGTGACTGAGCTCCAGGATATTTATCTCCTTCCTTCCCTCGGCACCGCTGGCCGGGCCCTCCCTCAGACAGTCGAGGCGGCTCTTTTGCATGAACTCCCTCCGCTTCCTCTGCTCTCGCGCCCGGGCTAAGTGCTGCTTTCTCTCCTCTTTGCTCCAGTAGCGACCCATCTTCATCTCGCTCATGGCGTCGTCATCTGTGGTCATGCCTCCGCTCCTCTCCTCTCGGATCCTCATGGCTCGCTCCCTCAGAATCCTGTCGCGAGCAGGCCGACGGGCCACGTAGCGCGTGCCGTCGGCGCGGACCTTGACCTTCCACTCCAGACGAGGTTCTCCGGGGCACCCACTCCGATGCACTTGATCTCGACACAAACTGAGCAGGCTGAGCTGGCTTTGGGAGTACTCCAGGGAGGAGTGCTGTTGCAGCAGCTGCATGTAACTCTGCAACACAACGAATAAATGAGTGAATGAGATGCTTCAAAAAACCAATGTGCTGACTCCAGTTTTCCAATTCTACCCACCTGAAGTTGCCTGGATCCTCCTTGGCTTTGGTAGGGGCTTGTCAGGTAAGAAGAAGCACAAGGGAGTCTGCTCCTGGACTCTCTGGTCCGTCCTTTCTTGTCACATCGTTCATCATCTGCAGGTAGGGCAGGGTCAGACTCAGACCGGGATGGATTGCTCTGGTCTGGACTACTAGAGATAACGGGGCTTGGATCTGCTGGCCTGCTACGGCTGGGTGTACTCTGGGACTTGGGGATAGGGATTGGGCTGGAGGATGTGGAGGAGGCCAGTCTGAGATTCTTCTGGTTGGTGATGCTTATACGTCTCTGCAGGGAATGGTCAGGGGATCTCTCAATACCTAGCGGTGTCGATCTTGCGCTCTCTGCTGTATTGTAGGCACTGGAGCTGTCTTTCTCTCTGATTTTATCACCATCGGACCTCTCGGGGTATTCATGGATGTCGGCCAGCCTGCCGTGTCGCGTGTGGCTTTCTTTTGGGCTCCATCCAGGTGAGGACAAGGGATCTGCGTAATCTCGCTGGTGGCTTTTACGGAGCTGATGAGCCTGCATGATGCTCTGGCACTCAAGCTCAATGTTGCGCAGTTCCTCATTTAGCATCTTCAGCTCCTGCTCAACTCTGCTTCCTTCTCCAACGTCATCTACATCGTTTCTGTCCTTTCCCCCTTGCTCAGAGAGGCTACACTCTATGCTATGACGAATAGAGTACACTCCACACTCACCTCCGTTGCGAATTTGACATTTGAGCTCCAAGAGCTGCTGGAAGCAGTTCTCTAAACCCAGTATCCCACCTCCACTGTTGCGAATGCTGATCACCCCTTCATGGCCTTGGCCCTTGGATAACATCCTCTGCCCCTGGGCATCTTGTGCGACAGCCAAACGTCGTCCCATTTGCGGATGCTTCGCTCGCCAACGATCCCTCAAGAAGTGTGCGGGGCTTCGCTTGCGAAGACGAACCAGCAAGGGTTGGTGCTCTGGGCTGTGGCCGAAGCCGCTGTCTTTGTCTTGGTTGTTGGAAGAACAAGTAGCACTGTCTGTTGTAATTTCCTCTTCTGCTTGATGCTGGTGGATATGAACGTGAAAAAAATATCAGTCTGCAACAATGCAGTAAGGAGGATTAAAGCAGATTGATGGTTCCAAATTGGGACCAATGCAGACCCCTTCCCTTGTATTTGTCCAGTGTTAAATACCGTTTCTGTTTTATTCCTTCTTATGGAACAAATTTAAGAGCAATTCATCCAATAAACCTCAAAGAAGAACCCCATGAGCCTCTTAAGGCTTTAGATGGCTACAAGGGAATAAATTCATTTTTTATAGTGTTTCATTCTCCTTACTCTCTCACCTCATCTTCCCTGCTTCTGTGTTTCTCCACTGTATTCCTCCGCTCCTCCAGGATTTCCATTTTCAGCTCCTCTACAAGCTCCTCTTGATCCTCATCCAGCCATACCTCCTCCTCTTCCAACTAAAAAAAAAAAAAAAAGAAATCATACCTTGTCCATCTGTGAGGCTGTACCTCACGTGCTTGTGTGAAACTCAGGACAGCTTGAAGGAAAGTGTGGGGGGAAACAGAGGCTGAGCAGCTGTTTTTATAAGACAACTTGTCAAGATAGTGCGAAAAACACATTGTGTGTTTACCTGGATTTCTGGTCTTGTCACTAGTAGCACAATGCTCCTCGCGTCTTCGCTTGACAGCAGAGCAACGGCTCTCTCTCGGTCTTGCACTTCACAGCCATTAATCTGTGCATCAACGACAAGTGCAGATGGTGATGCTCGAGAGCAGACTCCCAACCACTTACAAATGACGATCTGCGTTAAATTGCCCCTCAGCTTAGCTGTTTAACCACTCCTCTTCCTGTATTTCACAAGGCAGGTTTTGAATAATCACATCCTCACTATTTGTTTCCCTCACCCACTGCCTATTTCCCCTGCATTAGCATCTTTTTTTTCCACACTTGTTTTACATCCATTGCCATAATTTAGCAGGAAGGGCCCATGCAGACTTTTTGAACCCGGCGCATCCACACATCCAGGCACACAATTAACTGTTCTTTGACAGGTAGCGTTCATCTTTCCCTCACCAGAGTAATGGGGCTGTCAGATGGAGATAATAGGGCCAGTAGTGGCGCAGGCCCTGCAACCCACAATCATTCTCACTACACTGACACAGACACACCAAATGGATGGATGAGTGAAGAGGGTTGCACTATATGTACAATAAATATGAAAGGGAGGATATGGTATGTTGGTAAACATCATATGCAACTGCTTACTCATAGAATATATTGATGTGTGCTTCAAATGGTAACTTATGCAAACCGGGAAGCAAATAAAACGTGTGGTGCATCTGTTTATGGCACAAGGCAACAATTTCTATTAATTTACTTTGTGTAACATGCAAATATGACTAAATAAGATGGCCATCGTTTAAATAATACAAAAAATAAGTTATCTACATTTTACATTCGGCTGTGGCGCCATGTGTGTCAGAAAGATAAATCCATTGTAAATATGCAGATTAATTGAGTTCCATGGAGCGCACTGAAATGAGAAACTCAACTGATGAGTTGAGTGTTCTATTTGCAGCATACAGAGTGTTGTATGTTTCTTATTTTGTGGTAAAAAAGTAAAATCCACAGCTTCAACCCAAATGGCAGGCTCACTTAAAAATTCCTGCATGTTTTTCAGCACTATCCTAATGGAGCATGCACGCAGTAGCCACAACCCCGAGTCTAAATGAGTTGGAAGGGCAACAGTCAATCAGAAAGTGTTGTTACTGGACTGATCAATTATTAGGTAGAGGTCAGGTGTGTGTGTAACCACACTATATCAACGACCACATATTGACTATGCCGATGTGTGTGTAACTGCAGCTCTTGTTTTTTTGGTCAGGTCAGAGGTCACAAAGGACTTCACCTTTAAGTAAAACGACGGGTTTTGAAACTTTGCGGCAGAAGACCAAACACAGATACACTAAGAATAAAAATGTTGAGTGCTGGACAGGAGCGCACCACCTCAGGCTGACATACAACTGAGACATGAGCGGTAAAGATGATGCAGCGAGCTGTAGAACAAGGTGATTAATCACACCACGCACATTCTCTTCAATGAGGCAGCCTGGCAACCTGAACAGGCTGTTTTACTGAAGGCATGCAGCATTTATAAGTCAAAGAATACATTTGAGGAAAAATGGAAGCCATGAACTGACATTATCCATCTTATTTTTGAGTGCCCACCAGCAGTACGAGAAACCAGTGGATTTTTCAGTTATGCCTGCAGGTCAGGAGCGCTGGGATTCGTTCCGCCAGTTGTACATGCTAGGCTCAATATGTGCACAACTACCACATTCCAAATCAAGGTGGTGGTGACCGAGATAAAAAAATGCACCTGTAAAATACGATCTCCTTGCTTTATACGTCCATCTCTGGCTGCAATACTGTTTGATTCCACCTGAAAAACAAAATTATATTTAGATTATACAGTGCATGAGGCAGGTGATCATTTGAGATTTTATAAACCACCACAAGTTTCAAATTCACTAGATCAAACTCAATTTTAGATGAAAAGCTCATCTGTTATTAAAAATACACCTCAATGGAACGCTCCAGGCTCAAGCATCATAGATTCATGGATTTTTTTTTTTCTGTTGTGTTGAATATCAAGAGACCCAACAGCTGTGCAGGGAAGCCAAATCTTAGCAGAAATAAAGATAAAAAGTGTGCAGTTGCATCAATAAAGGACTGCATTTTTAATGGGGGATATTAGCATTTTGAGTCAATCAAACACACCAAAATAGATGTGTGTCGTCTGTGGGAGGTGGCTTTTTACCATCTTTTACCGTCTTTTGAGATTCAGCAGATGCTGCCATTGTTTGTGGTTCTGGATTCTCTGTCTGGTTCAAGTGGAACAAAGGCTAAAGCTTAAAAGCTAAATATAAACCTTGTACGTCTGCACTCTTGCCTTTGAAACCTCATCTCACTGGATTCATTCTGTTATAAAAGTGCACCTGCAACCACACAAATCCTCATTTTAATTTAGTTTGCACTGCTACAGAGCTCATTATTTTAGGATACAAATTTAACTTGCAAGATGACGTATTCCTGAGTTGTAAAGAGGAGTTTTTGATATTCACATAGGGTAGAAGACTGTGTTAGGGACGCTTTCATTTCAGTTACTGTGCAGAGAAAGCGAACACTTTCAACAGGAAACAGATTAAAAACTTCAGTGAAATCACGCTAAAGGGGGATGAATCATACATATTTCAAACTTTTCTTTAAATAACCACAATAGACCTGACATTGGTCAGATGAACCCAGTTACCCTGTTTTAGGATATGAAGAGGATGGGAAAAGAATCATGATACATTTGTAAATATCTCTTCCTACCTGGCTGACATAGATGCCCGTGTCCTCCTCATCATCCGTCCTGTAACAGAGCGTCAGGCCAAGTTTCTCCTGGCTGTTCTGTCTGCACAGTTCCACCTCCTGTTATAACACATGCAGTAATCTTTGCTGGATATTCAAACATGGAACCGCAAACACATCATGGTGAATAAAAACGTTTTAGAATCAAACAAGGCCTGTGGGAGCAGGTCTTTGTTGGTGACTGCTGGCATTTCACCGGCTGACCAGCTCCCACAGAAAATATTTCTAAATTTGTTCCATTTAGCTACAGGCTCCATTTGATCCCTGCTGTGTATAAAAGGTAATTACATAAATATAACTCTGGGGGTAATCTTTAACCCCATGCTGCTAAATGTATTTCAGCTTTATAAGTGAAATAAAAGGGCTGCGGGGGTGGGTGGGGAGCCAGATTTAAGCCTCGGCCCCGTTTATTTTTATCATGGGAATCCTTGATAAAAGAGATTGACAGGGGACGTAATTTATTTCTTTGGCATTTAACCCTTCCTGGTGCAGACAGGCCTGACCTTCAAAAGGCAGGGATCTGTTTGGAGTTTATGATGTGCTAACACACGTGTCCATTTTGACTCCCAGCACTTCGCACCAGTTTGACGGCAAATTAATAGCTGCACACAGCGAGCGGATGATCAGGACTGGTAACGGAGCCCACCAGTGAACAGCCTGGAAAACGTGAAGAGTCTAGACTAAAGATCATCGGATCCTACCACGGGGTCCTTTAATTACAGCACAGTGGCGGCTAATGTTGTGTCATTGTTCTTTAAAAAAAAAAAAAAAAAAATAATTAAGATACCATGTGTTTCGCCTGGTTTTCAATTTACCACATGCCATTGTTATACTTCATTCGGGAAATAAAGTCATTAGGTGGCCTGTTTTTAATGCCACATTAACATCTGTTAGCAGCATTTCAGCTTCACAGGCATGCAACGAGTTTCCTTCAGAAGAAATTACTGCCGTGCTTAATGTTTACTGGCTCATTGTTTCCACTTGCACGCATCCTTGGAGCCGGTGGGGGGGTATTCTATTATAGCAACAGCCTTTAAAGTGCATTCACTGCTTAAGGTATGCTAACAAACTGTTTTAATGGTGTCCTATTAATTCTACGCTTATTATGCCATTGAGTTTTTCCATTAGCACAACAGTCATACATGCATCAAATCAATGGAGCCACCTACATTTTGACATTTGGGGAATGAAAAAGCTGAAACTTTATGTTTGCTTGTTTCAACATGCCAGCCTAGCCTTTCTAATATTTTCTTATTATTTAACAGCGATGGCAAGAGAAGCGAGAGTTATGAGTGCAGGTGTACCCACGTGGGCAATCAGCTGCAAGCGAAGCCAAACCTGTCAGAAATAATGTTCTTTGGAAGGGCAGCACCATTCCGTTTTGTCCAAGAGGAAAACCATCCGTGTTTCACTCAGATACACACGGATGGACAGAGGTGAGGGGGATGGATGCGAGCAAGTCAGCTTGTGCGTCCGACCTTGTTGTTAATACTACTGCCATGACTGCACACGAGCGCTCTGTGATGCTGGAAGGTAAGGCCACAGCTGGCAGCATGGGAGTTTTAACGACCCACAATGCAGTTCACTGAACCAGGATGGGCCTATTAAACCAGGGGGGACCACTGACAGTAGCAGACATCAGCCATCACTTTCATCTTAGGTGAACTCGAGGTCCACTTTCTAGTGATATTATGCATCCGTTATGATGTTTGCAGGTGGGGAAATGGTCTCTTGTGGCGCATAATGAGTGAAATAGACTTACAAAAATATTTTAAAAGTGCATCCAATTTGGAAATATGATACATACGGAGGTAAAATCCTCCCTGCTGTCTTGGTATGTCTCTCATAGGGATACTTGACATGAGCAGAGCATGATACTGCCATATTTTCAAGGTTACTATGGCAATAGGTGACAAGCCACAGTTAATAAAGAATCTGTTGTCTAACAGGTACATCCATCCATTTTTCCTAATCAGGGTCACAGGGGGTGCTGGAGGCTATCTCAACATTCAGCGGGTGAGAGGCAGTAATACATCCAGCAGGTCACAGGACACACACTGCTTCCTCACACACTCTTAGCTGGGGGCAATTCAGAGTCCAATAAAACCATTTTCTGTTTCCAGTCTGTGGAAAGAAATACCAGAAGGAAACCTCCACAGAAAGAAAAGTCCAACTCCACAGAGAGGCCTGAGCTAGAGCCAAATCTGGAACCTTGTGATGAGGCAGTTATGGGGTTTTTTATATATACTGCAAACTTTTTTAAACTGTGAGGAAGCAAAGATCCCTCCAGTAGCAGAGGGTTTTTTGCCAAAAAACCATTAGTGTTGCATTAACCTGAAAATTTCTCAAGCACTTAAAAAAATAATGGTGGGATTTAAAAAAAGAAAACTGATGAAAGAAGCAGTTCAATGGGCAGGCTTTTCATCGAGCTCTTACATTTGGAAGAAACCTTTGAAAAATGGCCTTCCTTTTTATTTTTGTATTACACTGCAGGACTAACCCTGGATCCAGGGTTATGGTTGTCTGTTTCAATGACAACAGCACTCCAAACCACAAATGAGCATTTCTTATTTCTTATATATAGTTTGAGACAGAGCAAGACAGGTGGAGGAAATCAAGCAGATGAGGAGGAAGACAGGACAGGGAGTCAGAGATCGCAGTTTTTGGCACTGGATTTTGGACTTTATTGGAAAACGAAGCTGAAAGTGGCGACAGGAATTCAGCACAAAGGAATACACGTGGCCTGACTATCATAAAATAAAATACCTCAGAGTCTCAAAACTCTACCTCATACTCGTATTCCTCAGTCCTCTCCACCTCCGCTGGAGTGTTGGATAAGTATTCTGGGCATTCGTAAAACTCGTGTTCCATGGTCTGGATGGACTGGCAGCTGGAATGAAAAACAATAGCTTTGTTTTTTCCTGTGTCTGTCAAACAGTAATTTGCCAGTGTGGCAGCAAGATAAAACCTAATATAATCTCACAACAAAACTCAGAGCTGCATCTAAACAAGCCTGGAAGATTTGTACCGTTGCAGGAGGGGTATCGATTGCATCTGCTGGGTGCACAGAGCGGTGGAAAACGTCCTCTCTCAGCCCATTGGCTTTTAACTGCCCACCGAAAGCTCCCATTAAAGAAAATGGATGCAACGCATAAAAGCCATTATTGCACTCAGGGTTTGGCTCTGCTTAATGATGCCACAGGAAGGGTTTGGCTGTTCTGTTGGCTTCCACGCAACAACTGCATAATGGCTGGTGTGAAGTGAAAGAAAACAAATGAGCCTCGGGGCTCGGTGGTGATTAAAAAGAAGTCTCTTGGTTCCAGATATTCCAACACGGTCACCTGCTGCAACACTGTGCAGTAATTGTTTGCCCTCACCTGTCAGACAGAAGAAAAGGGCAAATGTCAGGCACAGGCGGCGTTGCGGGCCGAAGCTTTGCCAGTGCCATGATGTGCTCGAAGGTGATGTCCGTCTGGGTGCAGACGTCCGTCACGTGTACGTCCTGCGACGGGTCGTCAGCTGCGGCTCGGGCCGTGGGTCGCCGGAGGACTTGGATGACGACGGGGTCCCGTCTGATGGCCTCTGCCACCGTCCCCTCATGGTCGACTTTGGAGAATTCCCGTGCGTTCACCTGTAGGAAGGAGAAATCCTTCTTTTTAGACCTCATCATTTACACCAGTACCGATGACAGTTTGGGCAAATGAGCTGCAGTGTGGGAAAGAGAAATGGGAACAGATCTCCTCATCGCTCCTCTGGGACCCTCCGTTTAAGCAGCCGGCGAGGGAACATGCAGGCGAAGAGCTGTCATACTGACATCTGTAAGAATACACTCACAAGTCCTCGGACACAATTACATTAAGCTCTCGATGCCAAGTTCATTTTCAGTCCTGAGATTGATTTTGTTATTGATTTCACGTGTATTTTCCGACAGGCTGGAATATGAAATGACAGCGGCGGTAATGGGGCGGTATCTATATGCGTGGTGGACAGTGTGAACGGCAGCAAATCTGCCTAAAACTAACAGGCTGCTGCTTTAGCTGACCTTCAGACCTCTCTAGCCATCCAGTTCTTTTTTTCCTGGCATAAAATATCTCGTCCACGCATTAAAGCAAAGCTGTTATGCTGAGTACAATTATGTCCAGATGGGCATATAAAGTAAATTTATATAAGGGAAGACACGCTAATCCCCCTGCCAGTGTGTTCATGTACCATTCTTCAATTTGAGCTTGATTAATAGCCGGCAGATGCCAGGGATAATAACCGTTATAAGGTGTGTGCACACTTTTATATATGCTGAATTTATAGATTATGGATAATTAAAATGCAAAACATAATAAAGACATTTATTGCTTCATATAATTATTATTTTACACTCAGTGTTGTACGTGGGCTTTTTATAGGCAGATGATTGTAATTCCCCGTGTGAACGTGTAAGCATATAATATGAATTCTAAATCTTATGTCAGGTTTCCGTGAGCATTAGACTGTAACTCCGTTCCCATTACAACTTCTCTTTCTCTTTCCCGTGAAAGACAGGCAATATTGTTACGTCACCTGGTATTCCTCACAAGAGCTCTGCCGAGGTTCGAGTTTACCGCGGCCCATAGGGATTCCTGTAATGAAGCTGCAGCTTTATATCTCTCTGAAGTTAAAGGTTACCGTTGCCAATAAAAACATGGCTCCCAGTCGCCTTAAACCAAAGCTCCTTGTCTGTCCAAACACTCTCTTTAAAGGTTAAGGTTTGAAGCGACGTGCTAATATAATGTAGCTGTGTGCTACGTGGGTGTGTGTGTCTGTGTCTCTGAATCAATATTGCTGTGTAGATTCTACTGGAATTTGATATTTCCCAATTTTAGCTGTTATTAGTTTTTGAAATTGTGATATTTACGGTGAGATGATGCACTTTTGAAACAAACAGGAAATTGAGAGAAACTTTTCTTCAAACTTTGAAAGAAAAGTCTTGCATGGTATGGTAGCATGTCCTTTGCATCATATTGCATTCTTGGAATTGCTCCCTTTGTTACGCCTTTTATGCCGAATGTTCGCCCTAAGCGGTTACCAGCGGACCGTGTTGCAATGGAGATGCATGGCCCAGTGCGAGCGGTGGCAAGTGCCAGGCACGAGGCTTTCAATTTGCTCAAGAGAAGGTCCATGTCAACCTTTTAAATCTGCCACCGCTTGTGATCACTTGGCTGCTAAGACAGCTAAAGGCTGCTTCCACTTTCCCCTGAATACAAACAGGAGTGATAAGGAAAGGCAGAACATAAGGTTGTTTTGTGTGTGTGTGTGTGTGTGTGTGTGTGTGTGTGTGTGTGTGCTTTTGTGTGTGTGTGAATGGATGTTTGCCATGCGGAGATAAGAGCATGATAGAAAACACTCAGCCTCACAGTTAAATCTGACAGATACTGTGTCACTCACACACACACACCCTCCCAGCAGACTTAAAACAGCCCCACAATGCAGTTGTTGGCGTTCAGCGTGCTTGTCTGAACGGGTTCACAATGGGCCTGGAAACAAAGGTAACCCCGTCTATTCACCGCTGACCTCACCATCCCCAAGAGTACCGCTTCTCAATGCAGACGTGTCTTTCATTTTTTTTAAATATCCCATATCGCGCGTGCACAGTGCTTCATTCGCTTACCTGCTTTAACGTGCACGAGGCCACGCCCACCTGCCACGATCTCGCCGTCGTATAGATGGAAAGGTCTCATTTCAATTTGACAAGGCTCGGGTTTACAACACCGGCCGCGGCGGAGAAGATAATGGTTTCATAAATTTGAGTGGCAGGCGTGTGTCTGGTGGACCGTGATCGGTCACCTGAATCACATGACCCCCTTCTCTTTGTGTTTGCACCACAGGAAGTAATGATGAGAGTTATAGTAAAGGGGCTAATTTAGCTCCGAGGAGCCACCGCTGGTGTAAGACAACGTTAATGCTTCATACAGAGCAGTTAGTATTGTGTCATATGCTTAAATCACAACCACAAATAGTCCTACTGGTCCCAGTGGGAACTGCCCAGTTTGAGCCAACTGCATTCCTTCAGCTCCAAAGTGCTGATATTCTCAAACAGCTAATTTAGAACAACTATTTTAAGGTTCTCTGTGCTCAAGTATAAAAGTGAAAACCTTTGCCCGGCTGTTGCCACTCACGGCCCAATTTCTGCACCGTCCATAATAAATAAAAGCTCCAGTTGAAAGAAAAAAAAAATTATAAAACCCGTACAATTATGTTGGATTTCACTTGGGAGGAATGACTCTTAGCTGGAAATGACAGTCTTTAACCAGTAGAAGTGAGTGGAACACTTAATTTCCAGCTCGGCTACTCGGCACTGTGATTTCAAGTGGAAGCTGCAATTTCAGTCTTCTTTATAACGGACTTTCCGTCTTTTTCCACACCAGCATTAATGGATATTCTCACCCCTTAGCTATATATAACTGGAAATGGGAGAGAGAAGAGTGGAACCATAAGGAGGTTCATTAGGACCCCATCAGGGCACAGAGTCTGACTTATTTCTTTTGATTTTCTGGAGGGAATGATCCGACTCAACTTTTGCACAACGTTCCAATCCAATCCAATCCAGTTTTATTTGTTAAGCACTTTAAAAACAACACAGTTGACCAAGTGCTGTATACAATAGATAAAAGACAAAATAAAAAGGCTCAAATTAAGCATAGACGTTATGGCACTTTGGCCTTAATTTTTCTTTTTTGCACAAATGGTCAGGCTTGTTTGTCTTTCCTAATCAGAGGCTGCTCTCTACATGTCGTGATGCGCTGCTGTTTTACATTTCTGCATTGCACCAATTAATCAAAGTGACAAGGTATTTAATGAGAGGCAATTAGAGTGTTAGGCAAAATGCAAATAAGGAGGACAGGAAGCGAGAGGCGGGTGTTTTGTGTTGGTAGTGTGTGAGCGCATGTGTGATAACCGACAGAGACAAGAAGATTTCTCTGTATTTTTTAATGTATATCTGTAGCTATTTTTGAATTTACAGCCTCTCTGTGTGAGTTGTTGTGACGAGTGTCCTTCACTGTTCCCTGGCACAAAAAGAAAAAACAAAACACCAATTAGTTCTGCATTGACGGCAACTGTGCAACAACATGAAACATGGATTAAATATCTGCTGTCAAGATGGATCTAAAGTTCCCCGCATGGGTCAATCTGTTCCGCATCACTCGGGATCTGTGCGCGGCAGATAAGAAAGCATTTCCTCCATAGGAACTCTTCACAGCTACGGCTTGTTTTAGCACTCAGATCTTCAGAGAGAGACTTAACACTTACAAATGTATGAAAATATGGCGTGTTTTAAAAGTCCATGCTTCCCATTTCCCTGGAATCCAACAGGCAGATGTACCATCCTTCAGCTAACCCTCCCAATCCACCGCAGTCGAAACATTTACAGTACACCACGGAAGTGTCCTTCAGCAAGATTAACTCTGTTCCACAGCTGATTATACACTATTACAGCTGTGCAGAGGACCAAAACAAACAAGCTTGCTCCCAGAGATCCTGGAACCACCAAAGTCCCAAAGGCCGAAATAGAAAATGTTGACATAATTAACATGAAACTGCTATAGTTTGCACTGCTTAACTTTCCCAGCCTTGCTAGCCATACCCACAATAAGGCGAAAACCCAACTCAATCTACTCACAGAAATGGTAACTAATAAGGAGTTCTCTCTCTTTTTTGTCACGTACCAGGATGTGTGTTTATTTCTTTCAAAGGCCTTTGCTTAATCTCATTCCAGCGTGTTGTATCCTCTTTGTCTGAGGCGTTTTTCGTCAGTGTTCCTGTCAGGATGCTTTTGTCGCCTTGTCACAACGACTTCAGTCATTTATATTCAGCTGGTAGAAAGGCAGCATGTCAGAAGATAGCACGCAGCTCTTTTCCTACATGTTTTTTTTGCTTGTGCATGTGTGTGTTTCTCAAGGGGTGTATTTTTTTTCTTCTGTCACTCATCAAATCTATTCTCTGCCGCCCGGGTGAAAAGACAACGTTGGCGGGAGCATGTACGTGGGGATCGGACTGTTGACTAGCGACTGTCATTCCGAGAAGACATTTCTGATGTAAGTGGCGCTGGGGGGGGCTATCAAAGGTTGTCATCTGTCAGTGAGCACATAAAGAGCCACCTTATTTACTGCTCTTTGCAGCACTTCCACATTCCTTTCAATTAGGCTTCATGAATATAAATACTTCCCATTGGTAAAACCTTGAAATGAAGCAAGGTTTTGTCGATTTGGACAATTTTTGAAGACATTTGAAGGAGGAAAAAAAAGAAGATGTCGTGTAGCATCCCAGAAGTGATCAAAAACATATTATCTCCAATTAGAAGACTCTTTCCTTTAATTTGTACATTTTCGCAATGACGTAATGTGGCTAAAAAAACCATCAAAATCAATTCTTTTCTCTCTGCTTAGCTTGATCTGCTGTTATTTTTCTCTCTCAGTGCTGTCTGTCAGGCTCATACATCCAGGCTGGGCTACTTTGTCTGTGTTTAACTAATGCTCTGTGTCCTCAGACAGTCATGGATGACACAGGTTATGACAAAACCGCATTAGCGGGTCAGTCATTACTCTCAACATCCTAGCAACCACATCGCAATTACCACAGTCTGGGTGTGAGCATCCAGACCCACCCCTGTCTTCTTACCCCATGTTACCGATGCATAAATTCTTTGGGCATGCTGGGAGGGGTGGCCGGCTTGGAAATTAGCTTTGTCTGGATGTAATGATGACAGATGAGTGTAAAACGTCTTTACTAACAAATCAATAGTCATAATGTCCATTTTCTGTATGCGTTTGCATTAACGGGATGCATTTTAAATGCGTGTTTTGCACATATTTTTTGTATTTGTTTGTTTATGCACAGGCCATGCTTCACTAATGTACCTAGCCACTGCCATATCAGCCATATCTATTGTTGCTCCGCGTCCTCCTTGCAGTCATTAGATCGCCATTAATCTCTCGCCTGTCATTAAAACAACAGCCAGTCCGGCTGAACAATACAGCGACCCATCCTCCAGCACCTCAACACACACCAGCAATGGGTTTGAATAAGGCTCTCGGGGGTCACCGAATATATCCGAATAATTCACCCAGATGGTTGGGTTCACAAGGAGGTTATGGGTAGATAGAAGCAGGAAAACGCATTCTCCATTTATATACTGTATGAACCATAAAGTACAATACTAGTGATTAAAACTAAAAGCAATAATGCACTTCAAATAATAAGAAGTAGAAAAACTCCAACAGTGAATCTATTTTCCATTGTCCTCACACCAAGACGCACTCACAGCTGTTTTTGGAGCTTTAGATTGTCATTTTAAGCCCCTTTAATGCGTGAGGTCAATATTACTTCCATTTACATTCATGATGGTCCTTTTTTCATTTTTATTGATGTCATTACCACGAAAACTGCTTATGCACCTGGTTTGGCGTAAAATAGAACAATTTGCCAGGTGACGCAATCCACTCATGCATACTTTTTAAAATGTAATGCTCTTTTTTTTATTTTGACCTCAGGAGAGATATATATTACTTCCAACCTTCAAAGAGGACAAATAACTCATTACAACAAGGTAATGTGTAACGATTCAAAATTCAAAGCAAATCCTCTAACAGTGCAGAAAAGGACACAGTCTTGCTATGAATCATGGTTAAGAGCAGAGTTTTTGGGTAAAGCCAAGCACATAATTAGCAGAGCATGCTAAAGCTGGGAAAATGAAGACATTTCTATGTATAATGGGGAAACAATGAAATATTTATGAGCTGGACTTTGCATGAAACTAAGTCGCTTGAACCATCTTATCCCGCCTATGCCATCTCAAACGTTTGGTTTTACTTCTTAAAGTGATGCATGCTTATGCTTACTAGAAGCACCAAACCAAAGCCATTAGCATTATTCAGAATGCTTCTGCAGTTCACCCTTTAGACAACTACATGCAGCTGCAAACGAACTGGCGAGAAGAGCTCTTCCTGTGCTGAAAAAGAAAACAAGGCTGCTCAATTTGCCGCTCATTCAGCTCACAGTTTCAATCAGGTTATTGAGCGTGACTCGAAAAAATGTCAGAGTGAATGTGTACGGTAATCATGTGCCAGCAGCGTGTTATAATTCGGAGGATGATTAGCATGTTTGGTTTAATGAGTCCATCTGTAACACAGTGTGAAGATTAACCAAAGTTTCTCAAAATGGGTCAGATCTGTGTGACTGGTGAGACCAAAACGTGTTTCAAAACTGATAAAATATTTAAAAATATATGGATAAAAGATGATAAGACCCCATCTTTAACTAGTCTGGCCCCAATCTTGTCTTTAATGAGAGAACTGTTTAACCTCTTCTCTGCTGCACATTGAATGTTTTTAGCATTTCTTTTTGATTATGAAGTGTTTGGTTAAAATTTGAGTTTTAAATAGTTAAAAAGCTGCACAAAATTTACACTTTCTCATTCCAAACTCATCAAATACAAACATATTATCTGTGTTCCAACTAGGGCATCAGAATTTATCATTGCCATTGTTTGGTTTGTCAGATTTAACCTAGTTATAATAGATGGTTGCCATATTTGGAGAAGTTAGAATTATCAAAAAAGTGTTATATCAACGTTGCAAAGACAGCAGTCATGCAGTTTAAAAGTCAGTCTTCCAACAGAATCACGACAGTATTTCCCTAAATTTCTAATACTAATAATATTTTTTGCCTCAGAAGCCAAAACCTAAAGTGTAAAATCTCAGTTTAAGCTATTTTAAAAATAAATGTGGAATAGACCTGAAATCACTGGACAGGTTTGCAGAATGTAAAGTTTTTTTTTGAGTCTCCACAATTTTTCTGATCCTCAGTACAACATTTGCAAAAGAATCCTGTTATAATATTAATATAATACAGCATGGGTGAGCTCATTCTGTTTCCCTGCCATCTGCATTCAGAGATAATCTGTGTGACTCCCAAACATAACGCGATTTAAGGAAACTGCCATCCCCGTCGCAGTGGTCGCCCTTCATCCTCGGGGCATTTCCTGTATCAACAAAAGGCTTATGGTTACACTTCTGCTCCAAATGTGATCGTTCCCATTTACCGCGCAGATGGCTCAGTGTCATTCTATCTGTAACTGGACTCGACGCCAGGCTCTGAGTGGGCCTAAAATGACTCCTGCAGCCAAGTTGTTTAAGTGGGAATCCAACACCAAGGCCCTGCTGTAACCTAATCTCCCTTCAGACCACCTGGACCCAGGATCCACCCTGTGGGCTCAATATGTACTTGGCAGTGACAATAGCATCCAGCTAACAGTTGTATAGTGCACGCAGAGTTTATGAAGCGTAAAAACAAGAAAACAGTTGTGATAAAAGTGAAGGTTTTCTTGCAGCACTTGGCCTCAGATGAGAAACGCAGCCTCGCCCAGGAAGCTGGAGGAAGTCAGCTCTCTGATGTTTTAGCATTTTTTCACCACAAGCGCTGAATATCATGGGGTATTTTGTGCATATTTTGCGTCCGTGTTGGCATTTTCAGCAAATACCTGCAACATATCCGCAACGGCTCCAGATGGTTCTCAGCAGCATCTGTCACTCCTGACAAAACATAGCTCACAGCATATGGCCATAAGGTGTATTACTGAATTATTCCGGTATGCGGTTGCCATCAAAACATATTCCTTTCACAGCTGCTGACACAACGGAACTGAGACAAGACAACATTAGCATCCTTCCCCCGCGTATAGATGGCAGGGTGACGTTTGCTTCTATGTTTTCAATCGGGTTTTTGTTCTTTTTTGTGGAGTGCGGGATAAATCCCACATATCTCTGAGGGTGGAGTCACACCAGAGTGTATTAATGAACCAGCCAGACAGACAGGAAGATGGACGGGAGCAGCGGAATGGAACAGACTGGAAACACTGTCTGCAACTGATAAGTGACAGGAGGAAGAGAGACCGCGCTGCAAGTGACTTTGTTTTGGGAAGCAGGGGCTTAAGAAGAATGAGAGGATTTAAAAGAATGATGGATGGCGACCTACTGTATCTTCCCGTCTTCACTTACGCTGTTGTTCCTTCTCCTCCCTCCCTATTATCATCCTAACCACCAGAGGCTGATAAAACCTGATAAGTCTGAGGCCAAGCGCGTGAATGACATTTTTACAGTCGTAAAACAGGAAAACGCGCCATCCAGCTGATGAATGGAAGCGTCTCGTGTGATACATGAGCATACACAACATGTGCAAATAAACCTATCTGCCTTTCTATGGCGCAGATTTACGGTCTGCACATGCATCATAGGTGCATCCTCTGCCTATGGAGGGGAGGCAGCAGGTCAAGGAAGGGGTGTATCCCTGCCCACAGATGGGGCTTTCATCCTGGGCTTATCAGAGCCCGCGCAGGAGGTGATCGTTGGCCGGCGGAGCGAAGCAGGGACTGTCCTCCCCCCTCTACCCCGCACCAGTCACCATCACCCCCTCCCGACTTTGCGAACATTCTGGCTTGGGTGTGCACGATTGTGAGACATAAAAGAAGAAATCTTTGGTATAATAAGAGCTGCACCAGCTACAGCACCTGTCCCAGCCTGGTCTGAGGTTGCCATATGGAGGTGACGGCTGATCCCCCTGTTGCTCTGCGCCCCACTCTCAGGACACCATAGGTGGCTCTGGTATGTCTAGCCACCTTCATGCTGTCCAACAGAAGTGGACATGTGGCCCAGCATCTGCTGTGGGTCAACTCTACACACCTACTGCACACAAGCTGCCATTGAAAGGTCCTGATCTATGAAAATTCTCCCTTTTAAGGTATTTTGTTGTTATATTCAAATTAACCGCAGGTGAACTCAATAAAAGCAGGTTGTAGCCCACTTTATTTTGGCGTGGAGAGTTTTTTTTTTTTTTTTTTTTTTTTTTTTTAACCAAAGCAATTAATTCAAAACAGATATATTCTGACAGCCCAGATTTTTTAATTAATGAGCAGGAGGGTCCACCCATATGAGCCTGGTCGTGCTCAAGGTTTCTTCCTCTTAAAATGCAGTTTTTCCTTTCTGTTTGTTGGGGCTCAGGTCCTGGGTTTCTGTAAAGCTCCTGGAGATTTTGATGTAACAGATGCTGTAGGAAGATGAATTTGAATATAACATTTGACTTTAATTGTACTTTGTGTTCATATAACAGGCTTAATATCTATATATTACATACTTTAATTTATTCAACCATGTGATAAAATAAAATTTGTCTGGTCTACAGCCGAGTTCCTGTTTTCTGTGCGATGCTGAATAAAACACGTGTCCCATGAGCTAAAGGCTATGGGACAATTTAACACAGCCACAAGCAAAATACCCAGAACACAAATGAAAACGCTGGACGTAAACGGTCTGATGACGGTTATAAATCTCCCCGTGGCTGCCGGGCAGCTGGGTTCAGGCGGACAACAGTCCTGTCAGAACAGTGCGCCTGTGTGAGCGGAGATAGCCACTGTGCAGGCGGCACAGGGGCAGGCCTGCAGGCTGCAAACTGCAATTGGCCACTGAAATATTTCTTTTTTTTAGAGTGAAAGGCCTAGAGACAGGCTGCTCCACACATTAGGTGGTGCAGTTATGACAATAGTTCCTTTCAGCCTCATCTTTTAGGAGGAGGAGTCAATTTGGTTGTGCCATTGTGCTTCATGTAATGTCGTTTTCATGTTTAGCGTCACGTAAACATCCTGACCATCTCTTGGTTTTCTGCAGTATGAGGTGAATGAAGGTTAGAGAAATAGAAGGAAAAGAATGTCTGGGATGACAGAAAAGGAAGAGAGACACAGGGTGCTTGTTAGAGTCTCTGAGGATTTGCAGAATCCCCTCCAGTTTAGAGACAAAGTCACACTGACACACTTACTGAAAAGCTAGTTTTCTTCCTCTCTCTCTCTCTCTCTCTTTCTCTCTCTCTCTGCTTTCCACAGATAATGAGAACGGTGGGTGTTCTCTGACTGTCAAACACACAACACAGAGCTTTTAACACCGAGTGGGTGAGCACAAATGCACGCACGCACGCACACACACACACACACACACACACACACACACACACACACACACGCACACACACACACACACACACACGTGCATAATATTCCTGGATGCCTTCCATATTGGGTGCCAGGACACCTACAGTGTGACACGGACATAGTAGGAAACCATAAGTCTGAGCTTTAGCTCCAGATAGTCTGCTTGCAAACACGTGACAAAATCATCCTGTTATCTGTTCATTATTTGAGCTGAATTAAAACTATTCCAGCTGTTGACTAAGGCAGACATTATAAAGAAAAGCAGTCAAGTATTAGCTTTCAGGCATCTTTGGTCTCCACTATTGATAGATTTCCTTTGGAGCGGTATTAGCTACATTTTGTTTGTTCCAAACCAGCCATTTGGATATTATGGCAACAAACTGGTCAATAACATTAATTAAGCAGTCGGAAGATGGTTTCAATAGGCGGAGGAACCAGCTAAGATGCTTGTTAAGGAGCTGTGTCTCTTGACCTACTCTATGTAAATGAGACCTGTGTCAACGTCTGTGTCTCATTTCTGGAAAGAACGCAACGATGCGTACGCAGTCTTGTTTTGCTGGAACTCAGTCAGCCATGTCCTTTGTATTCATCTTTAATTATTCTGATTGGCTCAACAAGTTAACATGCTGCATTTATTCTTTTGTTCTGGCCTGATCGTTCAGTTACGTGTGGAACTGCGGCCTTCTTGGGTTTCCTTTGACTGACAAGGCTAATTTTACGGCGCTCTGTGCAGGAGACCGCACAGTGTCATTAAAACCATGGGAAATCTAGAGCGGATAACTTAATGGGCTTCATGCAGCATGTGAAAAATGATAATATAACGCAGTGTCAGCAGCGGAAGCTTAGACTGGGTGATGTCTAGTGAGTCGTATAGAGGCTATAAAATACACCGGTGTTGATTGTGAGCTTTAAAATCAGATAGAGCAATTAAACAGGATCATGAGTTAATTTCCCATACACCATACACGGATATGACTCGCTAGCAAAGGCGCTCAGGTTTGTTACACTACACCCTGCTGCTACCTGTAACCGGGGAGATGCTAAATGATGAATGAGTCCTCGTCGCTGAGCGAAGTTCACCTGTGCTTTGCTGAAAACCCACACACAACTCAGAGCTATGCAGCCCTGTTGGTACTTGAAGTTTACCTGAAATCCAAGCAGGAAAACCTCAAGGAGCAATTTAATAGTTTGACCTGGAAATTAAACTTCATCTCATGAAGTATCACAAGAGCACTTACAACATAACTGCATAGAGATCCTACTACTACTACTACTACTACTAATACTACTACTACTACTACTACTACTACTACTAATAATAATAATAATAATAAAGCTTTTTATTCAGGAGGAGCCAAATGGGAGTAATGGGAGCTCACAGACAGCTGATCAGATGTTATCCAGGACATCTTATCAGGTCAGAAGAAGTGAAGAAAGGAAAAACAAGTCCAGCTCTGACAGACAACAGAGCAAAACAGCAGAACACATTGGCTGGCTGTTCTTTGAACCACAGCGCTCCCAGGCAGTCGCAGGCAGAGGGAGATGTGAGGAATTCCCCCGGAGCCAGCATGGGAAAAGGAGCCAAACTCGCTCTCACATCTCCCTCTGCCGAGGAGAAATAACTAGCCTCAGTCACTTTGATGGAGAGAGGAACCCACGCGTGCAGGCGCACACCAGCTCTCTGTCTGGAAGCTGAGTCGTTTTGCTCTGTTTCGCCCATCCTTCACTCAGCTTTCTCCACACTTCTTCCAGCCCTCCGCACTGACCAAGTTCATGCACTCACCTGTGCGATCTCGTACAGCAGTTTGTAGTGTTCCTCCCGTTTCTGCAAGGTGCACAAATTGCAACCCATTCTAGTTGTCAGGGAAACGGCACAGGGTACCCAATGGAGTGTGTGCAGCGTGTGCTGTTTCCCCGCGGGGTAGAATGCACTCCTCCTCTTCTTCGGCTACCCTGCAGCTCCTTCTCATCCGTACGTCCTCAGAGGTCCTCTCAATCTGCTGTGAGTGCAGGACACACACTCCTGCAGAAGTTACACTCGTCTGAGTGGACCTCGCCGCCGTGTTTCTCTTGCTTCCCTGCCTGTCACACCTTCCCCTGACTGTTCCTCGCATGCCTACATACACTCCCCTCTCTTCTCTCCTCCACCTCCTCCTCTCAGTGTGAACACACCGATGCTCGCACACACTTTTGGCTCGTGGAGACGCACCTCCTCCCACGGCAGCCCGCCGTCACACGCCTGCTCAGCCTGAATAGACAACGTCCTCATTGGCTGGTTAAGGAAGGGAGTGCTGGGGGAGGTGGGAACTAACTGGTCTCATTTTTGGGAGATGCAGCATCCAAGCATCAGTGTTGAGGTATTGAGGTTTGCAGGCAGAGGCACAGACATGCATTGTAGTAATGGTACTTCTGTTACTGTAACAGTCTTAAAGAAGATATATATATATATATCTTTATCTTTATATATGATATATATATATATATATATGATATATATATATATGTATATATATATGTATATATATGATTTTAAATGCACTTGTTTTCTGAAAAAATGAGTTTGAGCTCCAAGTTATGTTTTTAAAATCTTTGGGTAAAATAAGTCATACATTAAGAAATCAAGAAAGCTAGAAAAAAAGTTATTTAAAACATTTGAACAAATAAAAACAAAACTTTAGCCTGTAAGGCAAAAAAACGTTCTGAGTGTAACATCACAAAAAAAATGCAATAATTAAAGTTAAAGCATTAATTAAATCCCTCTGCCGCGGGTGTGCAAACATGTATCGGAATGTTTAAGCTCATACTCAGCACACAAGCACGCGTAATGTTCAATTTAAATGCAGAACGTTCCCTGACAAAAACAACTGGAGGAGATAAAATGCCAACCATACACTTAATCAAATTACCTCGAGGCCGGTTTGTCAGTGCACACACTCGACAACTGGATCAGTCATAGAAATCAATCTCATTTGGATTTGATCTGGTAGCCTTTACACACAGAACAAGGATCTGAGTGCTCCAGATCTGCCTCAGATTCACAGTCAGAGTGGCGTTCACCAAACAGATGCTCCCTCCCGCTCTGCAGGCAAGGGCACCAGACTGGGCTAACACACACACACACACACACACACACACACACACACACAGGAAGAAACACAGACCAGTATTGATTGGGTTCAAATTAGCTTCTAGCCCAATTGGCCGCTCTCTATGGGGGTGTTGGAGGGGGAGTAGAGTGTCAAGAGGGTGGGAGAGATGCTTGGATGGTGAATTGAAAAGCAGCCACGCTATTACAAAGCCGCCACTGGAGAAATTCACTCTAAGTTGACACACTAAATATGTCCCGACAGAAATTTCACACCACCCAGGTTTTTCATCGATATGAGGAAAAGTCGGTGAACATTTTTATGGTCACTCAGTATTTTTACAGTTTATCATTTGAAACTATTGGGCTAGCTGCAAAAATGAGATACAATGGCTACTTTTTTGGTGTGTGATCAGGTATCAGACAGACATCTTCCATTCAGCTTGATTCAACAGCGTCTGTTACAACCAGAGCCTGACTCCCGAACAAACTACAGGGGCAGGCAAATCTCCCTTCAACAGGAAGAAACAGAACCGGGCTCATATATGGGGACCCTCCTGCTGATGGCCGGCCGGTGAAAGGAGGATGAAAAGAGTACGCAGTCTGTATTGTCAATAGTAGGCGCTGCCAGGATCCGAACCTCAACTGATATAGGCAACAAACATGGTAACGTTTCCCACCCTCTTTTGTTTGCTTGAAGGCTAGCTGCCACTGAAAGGACGACCAGCCCGGACAGCAGATGCGTCATCCACTTTATCACCAGTCACGCAGGTCCAGGCTTATTCAAGGGCGTCAGAGCAGATCCAGATACAGCCTTCCGATAATGCTCAACCCTTTTTTTCCACCATCCATTCTTGTCCCTTTTACTATGAGGTCACTGCTTTCTCCGCTGACCTATAAAGGTGACTCCGAGGGGTGACATCACCTCCAATAAACTTCAGGCTTGTTATGTTGCTTTTTGTTGCCCATCTCGTGTTTTCCCTCTGCTGGTGTTTGCAGTTTGAGTGTAGGATGAGGAATATTAGCAGGCTCTGCTTATACCAGGAACTAGCACCTAGAGAAATATAGATTATTCACACACATTTCCCACTTTATTGCACCAGCTTCTATTGAAAGAAGTCATTCAGATGTGAATTTCTGTTGAAGGTGACAATGCCATTGAGGTCGTTTATGGCCTTTCACCATCATTTTTAATGTTTACATCATCCTCTACATCCATCCTGAACCTCTTACGTCTCCATTTCATCATCTTTTATGTTAAAAGATGTCGAAATTGAAGAATTCTGCCAGACATTTTGAGGTATGTTCAACAAAAATGCTTGGGTTATGTTTTTAGATGTGCTAGCTAAAAAAAGCATTGCCGTCGCTGTAAAGTTACACATTCAGTAATCCTTCAACAATTCACTAACTAAGGCCTGCGGTGAGTTCAAACACATATTCTGATCATTTTATGGTAAAATCTGGCAGCTTGGCATGCCAGTTAGGGGGGAAAATGTTAACCAAAAACTACTTCTTGCTGTGGAAAACTTTGCACTTCAAAGGTAGCGTGAAATGCCTCATTAGCATAATGTCCAAAAAGCATGGGATTGGACCAAAATTGCTTAAAAACTGGTGAAGGAAGCTCCAGCTATTTTAAATCAGAAATAAATCAAGGTGTCAACTTTGAAAAGAAGTGTCTGATAGTTTGAGGTGCCTGAAACCTCTACAGGTATTTTCAAAAGGCGCGTCACCCTTGCCTGAGCAGGGAAGCTGATCTATTCTAAAACAGGGATCACGTATTCAAGCTGTGCTCTGCAGAATATCTAAGAAACAAAAAAGCTGCTCAACATGTTTTCAGTGTAAACTTTCTTTCTAGCACAAGTCTCATAACGTTAGTGTGATTGTATCCACAAAGGAGGGATACAACTTGTCTTGACTGTTAATGAGCCCTGAAGATGTTCAGTCCGCCTGTCATTAACTCATCCTCAGGTCTTTTGGAGGTCAGGAGATTCTATGATAGTATGCAGGGATAGAGTAAGAGATGCAGGTACCTGCTGATTGGTCAACAGAATCCTCACCTTTCCCAGCAATGCATGCAATGATCGCTCACTCTCTCACCATCTCTTTTCTGGAGCTTACCTCGGGCTAAATGTCCATTTTAGCTGATTAGCTAAATGGCTTTAACATTTCATGAACACCTGCCTAAAGCGCCCTAACCCTGCCATCTTTGTAAAGTCAAATTCAAAAACGGGAGAATTTGCTAGCCTTCGACAGCTGGGTGTCTCAAAGCCGATGCCCTGAGAAGAGCCGGAGGGCGGCCCACACACTGCTCTCCGCAGCCATTACCCATCCATTATTTAACACTCTCAACCATTCATCTTGCTGAAAACACGATTACGGCGCTACTTACTGCATAGCGCCAAAGGCCTGAGGGAAATAAAGGTACGTGATTGTAAATGTGTAAAAGTAGAGGCCTTTCTTTTCTTTCTCTGGTAATTACATTGTAACTATTCATTACTGTCTAATTACTTTGCAAGAGTGGCGTTTACATTCAGTCCTCATCATGGTTATCACTCTTTACTCACACAATGTCTCCTGATCCCCATTCAAGTTAAACGCCTTTGTGTGTGTACAAGAAAAAGATGATTCCTGTCATTAAATCATGATGAGAGTTGGTCTGTTTCCTAAAGTTTCCATGTCAACATTTATCAACGCTTAAAATATATCCATTTTTATTCCATTTCGTGAACTGACTTGGATCAGACGCCTCCAGGATTTGTCCCCCTCCTCTCTCACTTCAATCGAGCAACTTAACCACCACAAGCAGCACAACTGGAGGGAATATGAGCCTGACAGTGACTTTACTCAATAAGCAAGCAGCCAAAGTGGCATCTAACCGGCTGACCTCACACTGCGATAGCTGGGGAGGGTCAAGTAGCCTGCGAGGATAATGCTGTCCTCCACAAAAACACAAGATAGAACAGTTTGTGTTTACTCAGATTGGAATCTGACCCTTCTTTGAAGGTGGAAACCACCAAACTTGTTGATTTGTAGTGGCTCAAGATTTAGCATTGTTAATCTGGAAAAGGTGAGGGACCAGACAAAGTGCAGCCCAAAAAAACCCCTTATGATGAGTGAGAAGTTTGGTCTTGAGTCTCCCTTGCCCGGACGCGGGTCACCGAGGGTCACCCCCTCCTGGAGCCAGGCCTGGGGGTGGGGCACGCTGGCGAGCGCCTGGTGGCCGGGCCTTTGCCCATGGGGCCCGGCCGGGCATAGCCCGAAGGAATGACATGGGACCCTCTTCCAGTGGGCTCACCACCTGCAGGAGGGGCCAAAGGGGTCGGGTGCTGTGTGAGTTGGGTGGCGGCCGAAGGCGGGGACCTTGGCGGTCCGATCCCCGGCTTCAGAAGCTAGCTCTAGGGACGTGGAATGTCACCTCTCTGATGGGGAAGGAGCCTGAGCTGGTGCGTGGGGTCGAGAAGTTCCGACTAGATATAGTCGGCCTCACCTCAACGCATAGCAAGGGCTCTGGAACCAGCCTTCTCGAGAGGGGTTGGACTCTCTTCTACTCTGGAGTTGCCGACGGGGAGAGGCGGCGGGCAGGGGTGGCGATTCTTGTCGCCCCCCGGCTTAGTGCCTGTATATTGGAGTTTACCCCGGTGGGCGAGAGGGTAGCCTCCCTCCGCCTTCGGGTGGGGGGACGGATCCTGACTGTTGTTTGTGCCTATGGCCCCAACAGCAGTTCAGCGTATCCACCCTTTTTGGACTCCCTAGAGGGAGTACTGGAGAGTGCTCCTTCTGGGGGCTCCCTCGTCCTCCTGGGTGACTTCAATGCTCACGTCGGCAGTGACAGTGAGACCTGGAGGGGCGTGATTGGGAGGAATGGCCCCCCTGATCTGAACCCGAGTGGTGTTTTGTTGTTGGACTTCTGTGCTCGGCACAGATTGTCCATAATGAACACCATGTTCAGACATAAGGGTGTCCATATGTGCACTTGGCACCAGGACACCCTGGGCCGCAGTTCGATGATCGACTTTGTAGTCGTGTCCTCGGACTTGCGGCCGTATGTTCTGGACACTCGGGTGAAGAGAGGGGCGGAGCCAACTCACCACCTGGTGGTGAGTTGGCTTCGTTAGTGGGGGAGGATGCCGGACAGGACCGGCAGGCCCAAACGTATTGTGAGGGTCTGCTGGGAACGCCTGGCAGAATCTCCTGTCAGGCGGAGCTTCAACTCCCACCTCCGGGAGAGCTTCACCCATGTCCCGGAGGAGGTGGGGGACATTGAGTCCGAGTGGACCATGTTCCGTGCCTCCATTGTTGAGGCGGCTGTTCGGTGCTGTGGCCGCAAGGTGGTCGGTGCCTGTCGTGGCGGCAATACCCGAACCCGCTGGTGGACACCGGTGGTGAGGGATGCCGTCAAGCTGAAGGAGTCGTACCGGGCCTTTTTGGCCTGTGGGACTCCCGAGGCAGCAGACGGGTACCGGCGAACCAAGCGGGGTGCAGCTGCGGCGGTCGCCGAGGCAAAGATCCGGGCGTGGGAGGAGTTCGGGGAGGCCATGGAAAACGACTTCCGGACGGCTTCGAAAAGGTTCTGGACCACCATCCGGCGCCTGAGGAGGGGGAAGCAGTGCACTGTCAACACTGTATATGGTGGGGATGGTGTGCTGCTGACCTCAACTCGGGACGTTGTGGATCGGTGGAAGGAATACTTCGAAGACCTTCTCAATCCCACCAACACGCCTTCCAGTGAGGAAGCAGGGCCTGGGGAATCGGAGGCGGGTTCTCTTATCTCCGGGGTCGAAGTAGCCGAGGTTGTTGAGAAACTCCTCGGTGGCAGGGCCCCGGGGGTGGATGAAATCCGTCCGGAGTTCCTTCGGGCTCTGGACGTTGTAGGGCTGTCATGGTTGACACGACTCTGCAACGTCGCGTGGACATCGGGGGAGGTACCACTGGATTGGCAGACCGGGGTGGTGGTCCCTCTTTTTAAGAAGGGGGACCGGAGGGTGTGTTCCAACTATAGGGGGATCACACTCCTCAGCCTCCCTGGGAAGGTCTATTCAGGGGTACTGGAGAGGAGGGTCCGCCGGATAGTCGAACCTCGGATTCAGGAGGAGCTGTGCGGTTTTCGTCCTGGACGTGGAACTGTGGACCAGCTCTACACCCTCGGCAGGGTCCTAGAGGGTGCGTGGGAGTTTGCCCAACCAGTCTACATGTGTTTTGTGGATCTGGAGAAGGCATTCGACCGCGTGCCTCGGGGAATCCTGTGGGGGGTTCTCCGGGAGTATGGGGTGTCGGGCCCCCTGATACGGGCCATCCGCTCCCTGTATGACCGGTGTCAGAGTTTGGTCCGCATCGCCGGTAGTAAGTCGAACTCGTTTCCGGTGAGGGTTGGACTCCGCCAGGGCTGCCCTTTGTCACCGATTCTGTTTATAACTTTTATGGACAGAATTTCTAGGCGCAGCCGTGGTGTTGAGGGGGTCCGGTTTGGTGGCCTCAGGATCGGGTCTCTGCTTTTTGCAGATGATGTGGTCCTGTTGGCTTCATCAGTCCGTGACCTCCAGCTCTCGCTGGATCGGTTCGCAACCGAGTGCGAAGCGTCCGGGATGAAGATCAGCTCCTCCAAGTCTGAGGCCATGGTTCTCAGCCGGAAAAAGGTGGAGTGCCTTCTCCGGGTCGGGGAGGAGATCCTCCCCCAAGTGGAGGAGTTCAAGTACCTTGGGGTCTTGTTCGCGAGTGGGGGAAGAATGGAGCGGGAGATCGACAGGCGGATCGGTGCGGCGTCTGCAGTAATGCGGACTCTGCACCGGTCCGTTGTGGTGAAGAGAGAGCTGAGCCGAAAGGCGAAGCTCTCGATTTACCAGTCGATCTTCGTTCCTACCCTCACCTATGGTCATGAGCTTTGGGTAGTGACCGAAAGAACGAGATCGCGGGTACAAGCGGCCGAAATGAGTTTCCTCCGCAGGGTGGCTGGGCTCTCCCTTAGAGATAGGGTGAGAAGCTCTGCCATCCGGGAGGAGCTCGGAGTAGAGCCACTGCTCCTCCGCATTGAGAGGAGTCAGATGAGGTGGCTCGGGCACCTAGTGAGGATGCCTCCCGGACGCCTCCCTGGTGAGGTGTTCAGGGCACGTCCCTCCGGTAGGAGACCCCCGGGAAGACCCAGGACACGCTGGAGGGACTATGTCTCTCGGCTGGCCTGGGAGCGCCTCGGGATCCCCCCGGAAGAGCTGGACGAAGTAGCTGGGGAGAGGGAAGTCTGGGCTTCCCTGCTTAGGCCGCTGCTCCCGCGACCCGACCCCGGATAAGCGGAAGAAGATGGATGGATGGATGGATGGATGGATAATCTGGAAAATGACTTGATCACTGGCTGGAGAAAGGTGCAAAGTCAGTTCTGTATTCTCCTTCACGTGTGGAAATGTCTTCTCTACAACCTCCATCATAAGAATTTTTGCATCACCTATAGGGAATCTGTGCCTAGCAACCAGCATAACCACATTTTTGTTATTTTGTAAGAAACTCTACAAAGCTCATTTGACAGAAACACAGAGGAGCAACTGAAATACATGGAAAGAACAGGGGAATTGGACACAGGTGATGGAAGAATGAGACACAGGTGGGCAGCATCAGGATAATCAAGAAAGAAGGAAAAACAATGACCCCCAATCATGACACAAGGAAAGCAATAAAAAAAATAAAAAAATAGAAACAGAGCACACAAGACAGCCTTAGTAAAATGTAAATGTTTTAATTAGAAAGTATGCATTCAGATATCTCAAAAACTGTGCCCAGCTGGGCACAGCCCCGGCAGGGGTGGCAATTTTTGCCCCCGCCCCGGCTTGGTGCCTGTACGTTGGAGTTTACCCTGGTGAGCGAGAGGGTAGCCTCCCTTCGCCTTTGGGTGGGGGGACGGATCCTGACTGTTATTTGTGCTTATGGCCCAAACAGCAGTCCAGCATATCCACCCTTTTTGGAGTGCTTAGAGGGAGTACTAGAGTACCTTCTGGAGGTTCCCTCTGGAGGTTCACTCAGAAGGACGAGGTTCCCTCGTCCTTCTGAGTGACTTCAATGTTCACGTCGGCGGTGACAGTGAGACCTGTAGGGGCGTGATCGGGAAGAATGGCCCCCCTGATTTGAACCCGAGCGGTGTTCTGTTGTTGGACTTCTGTGCTCGTCACAGATTGTCCATAACAAACACCATGTTCAGGCATAAGTGTCCATATGTGCACTTGACACCAGGACACCTTAGGCCGCAGTTCGATGAGCGACTTTGTGATCGTGTCATTGGATTTTCAGCCGCATGTCCTGGACACTCAAGTGAAGAGAGGGGCGGAGCTGTCAACAGATCACCAACTGGTGGTGAGTTGGCTCCGATGGTGGGGGGGGATGCCGGAGAGCCACAGCTGGCCCAAACGTATTGTGAGGGTCTGCTGGGAACGTCTGGCAGAGTCTCCTGTCAGAAGGAGCTTCAATTTCCACCATCGGGAAAGCTTCAACCATGTCCTGGAGGAGGTGGGGGACATTGAGTCCGAGTTGACCATGTTCCGTGCCTCCATTGTTGAGGCGGTCGACCGGTGCTGGTGGTCGGTGCCTGTCCTGGCGGCAATACCCGAACCCGCCGGTGGACACCGGCGGTGAGGGATGCCGTCAAGCTGGAGAAGGAGTTGCACCGGGCCTTTTTGGCCTGTGGGACTCCTGAGGCAGCAGACGGATACCGGCGAGCCAAACGGAGTGCAGCTGCGGCGATCGCCAAGGCAAAGATCCGGGCGTGTGAGGAGTTCAGGGAGGCCATGGAGAACGACTTCCGGACAGCTTTGAAAAAGTTCTGGACCACCATCCGGCGCCTGAGGAGGGGGAAGCGCTGCACTGTCAACACTGTGTACAGTGGAGAAGGTGTGCTGCTGACCTCGACTCAGGATGTTGTGGAGGGTCCGCCGGATAGTTGAACCTTGGATTCAGGAGGAGCAGTGTGGTTTTCGTCCTGGACGTGGAACTGTGAATCAGCTCTATACCCTCAGCAGGGTCCTTGAGGGTGCTTGGGAGTTTGCCCAACCAGTCCACCCGTTGTTTTGTGGATTTGGAGAAGCCATTCGACTGTGTACCTCGCGGAGTCCCGCGGGGGGTTCTTCGGGAGTATGGGGTGTCGGGCCCCCTGATAAAGAAAAAGAATTGAAACCTTTATTAAGATTAATTATTAAGATGTGTTTCATAGTTTTTACTCATGACAATGTGTTAAAATAATTAATAATAAATAATACATTAATATTATTCTTCCTTCTTTTTTAAAAATATCTCAGATTTTTTTCCAACTCCTTGGTGGTGCCCCCCATTTTGATTTTTATCAGCACCCCAGCTGAGTTGAAAAGGGACTTCCTTTTGTGAATTAATGTGACCTTAATCTGTCCCCTCCCTCACACACGGCGGCGTAAACGACAGAGCATGTTTGATCAGAGAACTGGAGATTAGTCATATGCCGCCGCGCTCTGAGTGGGGCCTGCTTTGCCATGTCTTCGTCTCACTACCTGGTTCCAGCTGCTTGGACCCCCCACTCCCCCCCCTTTTTTTTTTTTTTTTTTTTACCCTGTCTAATCCTGATTGAAGACTGCATGCTAGGGATATAAAGCAGTGTCCATTGTGTCCCTGATCCTCTTTATCTGGTTCCTGGTGCTTGTTTAATATTCCGAAAAGAGCACGCGGAACAATAACCCCATCTAGGAAGAAAAATGCCAACACAAGTGCCACTCAGAATAACTCACAACCGCCTGAGGCCAACACATGTTGGCTTCAGTTACTTTGTATGAAAAGAGGAAACCGCCATTGAACCCTTTGTACCCACATCGGCTCTATATCAACAGTGGCAGAGGCTTCTGGTATTGATCTGCAAGCCAGCAAGGGTGTGGCTGTCTAACTAGCTAGTTTGCCACTGAGTCAATATGCTCAATAAACTACAAATTGTTGAACATACAGTAATTTGGTGATGTGAGGCACAACCAATCTATACTAGGTAGAACATGCAGGTCACAGGGGATTTATTCCACACACAGTGAGGCGTCACATGACTGGAAAGGTTTGTGGTATAGTTGTATCTCTTCTACAAACGGAGTCCTGATGTTTTCTGGTTTGTGGTAGTAAATTCAGATGTGTGCAGTGACTTTCTTATTCCCCTCCTTTGCACACAATGATCCACTTGCAGATACACCAGATCGATTTCTTATTTGACTTGTGGGGCCTCCAACAGCCCCTGGTCCAATCTTCTCCCAAAGTGACCAATAAAAATTTTACCATCCTCTTGATGGCTGAATGGCAGAGACTATAGCATCTATATAAGGAAAAATGACCCATCTCAGGGTAATTTATGGCCTCATTGTATCCCACTATTTATGTAATTTATTTGAAAACATAAAGATATTGGAAGATCAACATGGGAAATTTTTCAGTGTATGAGCAAAAACAGCATTTCTTTATTTCAGGAGCGACTTTGAAATGAAATGTGATGTACAGTTGGACAAAGGCTGTAAGATAACAACACAAATTACAGCCTGTCTTACTGTTGTCAGCCATTTGTTAAGCACTAGCATAAGTTATAGTGATGTTGAAAGTGGCTTGGAAAGAAGGTTTTGGCCATGACTCCACCTCTGTCATGGCTCCAAAGGTCAACAAGAGGCACAAATCAGATAGCCACGATCTTTACAATACTAACATGATTACGGAGGCCTCCCCCCCCCCACCACTATTGGTTATCACATAAATGTGTCCAACGCCCAGGGCCAGACCCCCAACAAGCAACAGTGGCAAGGAAAAACGCCCCTTTAACAGGAAGAAACCTTGAGCAGGACCAGGCTCATATGAGGGGACCCTCTAGCTGGGAAAAGGAGGAGAAGAGAGGAAGAGCAAATAAAAGCAAGAATAGACATATAAGCACAAATGCATTAATTGCATTGAGTTGGGTTGGTGGGGTCAGAGGTCGGCAAGTCAGTGCACAACTATGGGGTCAGCAATACCAGTAGATGAGTGCAGAGAGCGGAGCATGAAAACTACAAAATGTCCAAACTAACAACAACGACAGTCAAAAGAATGGATGCCAAGGCCAACAACTACATCCACAAGTGGCTTGGACTTCCAAGATGCCTGTCCGATGCCTATCTGTTTGGAAGGAATGCACTGCAGCTACCACCGAAGAGCATCTAGGTTTCAGGCTCGAGAAGACCAGGCTGGTCCTGGAGCTCCGACAGTCGAATGACCACTCTGCCAGGAATGCCAGTGCCAAAATCCAGACAGGCAGAGCATGGAGGGCAGAAGAGTGTGTGGACAAGGCCATTTCCAGACTGCAGCATCAAGAGCTTGTGGGAAGACTTGTGTTGGCGGCTGAAGAATCTAGCTCTAGGAACGTGGATTGTCGCCTCTCTGATGGGGAAGGAGCCTGAACTGGTGTGGGAGGTTGAGAAGTTCTGACTAGTAGTAGTCGGCCTCACCTCGATGCATAGCAAGGGGTCCAGAACCAGCCCTCTTGAGAGGGGTTAGACTCTCTTCCACTCTGGAGTTGCCGATGGTGTTAGGGTCTGACTTGCCGGCCCTTTATGGTGTGTGTGGGTTGCCCTGTCTTCTCCCTGCAGAGGGCGCGGGTTCCCGGGATCCAGCAGTGACTGCACACCTGTTGCTGATCAGCTCATCAGCGGCTGATATAGGGAGGCTGCCAGCTGGTTCTCGTTGCTGGATCCTTGTTTGTTTGTTCTACCTTCTCCTGCATAGTGGCACAAGAAGTACTCAGAATAAAGCTTTCTCCTGGTTTTTGGATTTTGACTCATGAGAGTTTTGCCCTGGCTCCCAGGTCGCCACGTTCCTGAGTCTGAGTTCGGGTGTCTGGACACCCTGCAGTGGAGTCTCCCCTTGAAGAGTTTGAACTTTGAACTTTTTGTATGAACATTGTCTTTTCCTCCACTCGGACCATGTTCTGTTTCCCCGCGCACTCCCAATAAAGGGTTGTTTTGCTTTGAGAGCCTGCCTCGTACCTCCGTTTGGTTCCTCAACACACCGCTCGTAACATGGTGAGAGGCGATTCTTGTTGCCCCTGGGCTCCGAGTGAACAAGAGGGTATCCTCCCTCCGCCTTTGGGTGGGGGACAGATCCTGACTGTTGTTTGTGCCTATGGCCCAAACAGCAGTTCAGTGTATTCACCCTTTTTGGAGTTCTTAGAGGGAGTTTCCCCAGAAGGAGGGTGCTCGGAGGGTGATCGGGAAGAATAGCCTCCCGATCTGAATCCGAGTGATGTTCTGTTGTTGGACTTCTGTGCTCGTCACAGATTGTCCATAACGAACACCATGTTCAGGCATAAAGGTGTCCATATGTGCACTTGGCACCAGGACACCTTAGACCGCAGTTCGATGATCGACTTTTTGGTCATGTCATCGGATTTGCGGCCGCATATCCTGGACACTCGGGTGAAGAGAGGGGTGGAGCTGTCAACAGATCACCACCTGGTGGTGAGTTGACTCCGATGGTGGGGGAGGATGCCGGACAGACCCGGCAGATGCAAATGTATTGTGAGGGTCTACTGGGAATGCCTGGCAGAGTATCCTGTCAGAAGGAGCATCAACTTCCACCTCTGGGAGAGCTTCGACCACGTCCCAGGGGGGCACGGGACATTGAGTCCGAGTGGACTATGTTCCGTGCCTCCATTGTTGAGGCGGCCGACCGGTGCTGTGGCCACAAGGTGGTTGGTGTCTGTCGTGGTGGCAATACCCGAACTCGCTGGTAGACACCAGCGGTGAAGGATGCTGTCAAGTTGAAGAAGGAGTTATACCGGGTCTTTTTGGCCCGTGGGACTCCTGAGGCAGCAGATGGGTACCAGCAGGCCAAGCAGAGTGCAGCTACGGCAGTCGCCGAGGCAAAAACCCGGGTGTGGGAAGAGTTTCTTCAAAGACCTCCTCAATCCCACCGATGTGCCTTCCAGTGAGAAGGCAGGGCCAGGGGACTCGGGGGCAGAGTGGATCTCTAATCTCTGCGGCCGAGGTTGCCGAGGTGGTCAAAAAAACTCCTTGGTGGCAGGGCCCTGTGGGTGGATGAGATCCGACCAAAGTTCCTTAGGGCTCTAGATGTTGTAGGGCTGTCGTGGTTGACATGACTCTGCAACATCGCGTGGACATTGGGGGCAGTGCCACTGGATTGGCAGACCGGGGTGATGGTCCCTCTTTTTAAGAATGGGGACCGGAGGGTGTGTTCCAACTATAGGGGGATCACACTCCTTAGCCTCCCTGGTAAAATCTATTCAGGTGTACTGAAGAGGAGGGTCCGCCGGATAGTCAAACCTCGGATTTAGGAGGAGCAATGCGGTTTTCGTCCTGGACGTGGAACTGTGGACCAGCTCTACACCCTCAGCAGGGTCCTTGAGGGTGCATGGGAGTTTGCCCAACCAATCCACATGTGTTTTGTGGACTTGGAGAAGGCATTCAACTGTGTACCTCGGGGAGTTCTGTGGGGGGGTTCTCTGGGAGTATGGGGTGTCGGGCCTCCTGATATGGGCTGTCCGCTCCCTGTATGACCGGTGTCAGAGCTTCGTCCACATTGCTGGCAGTAAGTCGAACTTGTTTCTAGTTAGGGTTGGACTCCGCCAGGGCTGCCCTTTGTCACCAATTCTGTTCATAATTTTTATGGACAGAATTTCTAGGTGCAGCTATGGTGTTGAGGGGGTCAGGTTTGGTGACCTCAGGATCGGGTCTCTGCTCTTTGCAGATGATGTGGTCCTGTTGGCTTCATCAGTCCGTGACCTCCAACTCTCGGTGGATCGGTTCGCAGCCAAGAGTGAAGTGGCCGGGATGCAAATCACCACCTCCAAATGTGAATCCATGGTTCTCAGCCAGAAAACGGTGGCGTGCCTCCTCCGGGTCGAGGAGAAGATCCTGCCCCAAGTGGAGGAGTTCAAGTACCTCGGCGTCTTGTTCACGAGTGAGGGAAGAATAGAACGGGAGGTCGACAGGCGGATCGGTGCGGCGTCTGCAGTAATGCAGATTCTGCACTGATCCGTTGTGGTGAAGAGAGAGCTGAGCCGAAAGGCGTCCGGGAAGACCCAGAACACGCTGGAGAGACTATGTCTCTCGACTGGCCTGGGAACGCCTTGGGATCCCCTCGGAACAGCTGGACGAAGTAGCTGAGGAGAGGGAAGTTTGGGCTTCCCTGCTTAGGCTGCTGCCCTTGCGACCCGACCATGGATAAGCGGAAGAAGATGGATGGATGGTCTGACTTGAATACTGACTGTGACTACAATATTACTGACTATAAGCTTTCACAAAGAGAAAGTTTTAAGTCTAGTTATACCTTTCTTGTAAACCAAATTCAACACTCTGTAACATAAAATGACTCCACCCCTCCCTCACCCCACACACCACATCTATCCTTGTCCACAGCCTCGTCACCTCCCACCTGGACTACTGCAACTCTCCCCTCTACGGTCTCCACCTCCTCTACGGTCTGTGTTTTAGTGTTCTGCCTCAAATAAAATGTATTATTATGATTAAAAATTACTCCAAGATTCCTCACTGAGAAACAAGAGATACCATCTGGTGTAATGATGTGATCTAATCTATCCCTAAGAAGTTTGGGACCGAACAAAAACAGATGAATTAAATTGAGTTCATCCAAGACTTCATGTTTTTAAGGGAAGCCTGGCGCTTCACTATCTTCTCCGTCTCCTCTTCTTTCATGTCTGAATACATCTGGGTGTCATCAGTATAGCACTGAAAAGGTATTCCATGCTGTCAAATGATGTTTCCTAAGGGAAACATCTACAAGGTGCAAAGGATTGAGCCAAGTACAGAATTTTGTGGAACTTCTTAACTAACGCTGCTATTCAGACGGGTAGGAATTATTCTTTGTCACTTTGTAAAACTTGTTTTAGCATTTTTCTTCTCCACATGGGGTCATTGCTGCATTACCCCCCGTTTCCACCGGATACAGTGCGTTTCCATCCGTCCTGATTAGATTCCATCAATCCATCCATCCATCTTCTTCCGCATATCCGGGGTCGGGTCGCGGGGGCAGCAGCCTAAGCAGGGAAGCCCAGACTTCCCTCTCCCCAGTTACTTCGTCCAGCTCTTCCGGGGGGATCCCGAGGTGTTCCCAGGCCAGCCAAGAGACATAGTCTCTCCATCATGTCCTGGGTCTTCCCGGATGCCTCCTACCGGATGCCCTGTGAACACCTTACTAGGGAGGCGTCCGGGAGGCATCCTGACTAGGTGCCCGAGCCACCTCATCTAGCTCTTCTCAATGCGGAAGAGCATTGGCTCTACTCCGAGCTCCTCCCGGATGGCAGAGCTTTTCACCCTATCTCTAAGGAAGAGCTCAGCCACCCTACGAAGGAAACTCATTTCGGCCGCTTGTACCGGCGATCTTCGTCTTTCGGTCACTACCCAAAGCTCATGACCATAGGTGAGGGTAGGAACAAAGATCGACCGGTAAATTGGGAGCTTTGCCTTTAGTGCCTTTTCGTGCTTTGCAGAGTTGTGTCAACCACGACAGCCCTACAAAATTCAGAACCCTAAGGAACTCCTAGTGGATCTCATCCACCCACAGTACCCTGCCACTGAGGAGTTTCTTAACAACCTCGGCAACCTCAGCCCCGGAGATACGAGAGCCCGTCCCCAAGTCCCCAGGCCCTGCTTCCTCACCGGAAGGCATGTCGGTGGGATTGAGGAGGTCTTCAAAATATTTTCTCCACCGATCAACAACGTCCTGAGTTGAGGTCAGCAGCACACCATCTCCACTGTATACAGTGTTGACAGTGCACCGCTTCCCCCTCCTCAGACGCTGGATGGTGGCGGAACATGGTCCCCCACCTCCTCCGGGACATGGTCGAAGCTCTCCTGGAGGTCGGAGTTGAAGCTCCTTTTGACAAGAGACTCTGCCAGGACCCTCACAACACGTTTGGGTCTGCCAGGTCTCTCCGGCATCCCCCCCACCATCGGAGCCAACTCAACACCAGTTGGTGATCGGTTGACAGCGCCACTCCTCTCTTCACTCAAGTGTCCAGGACATGCAGCCACAAATCCGATGATATGATCACAAAGTCGATCATCGAACTGCGGCCTAAGGTATCCTAGTGCCAAGTGCACATATGGACACCTCTATGCCTGAACATGGTGTTTGTTATGGACAATCTGTGACGAGCACAGAAGTCCAACAACAGAACACCACTCGGGTTCAGATCAGGGGGGCCATTCTTCCCGATCACACTCCTCCAGGTCTCACTGTCGCTGCCAACGTGAGCATTGACGTCACCCAGGAGGACGAGGGACCCTCCAGAGGGAGCACTCTCTAGTATTCCCTCTAAAGACTCCAAAAAGGGTAGATACGTTGAACTGCTGTTCGGGCCATAGGCGCAAACAACAGTGAAGAGCCGTCCCTCCATCCGAAGGCGGAGGGAAGCTACCCTCTCGCTCACCGGAGTACACTCCAACGTATAGGCACCGAGCCGGGGGGCAGAATCGCCACAACTGCCCGACAATATTCCAACTATTTATGTAATTTATTTGAAAACATTAAAAGAAATACTAGAAAATCAACATGGGATTTTTTCCTTTTTTACTGTTGTAAAACTCTGGCATCATTATAATGAAATTGTAAGTGGCCTGGACAGAAAGTTTTGGCCGTGACCCCAGCCATGACTCCAACGGGGGGTGGGTTTTGGGGGGGGACCCCCGATACGCTGTGTGTGTGAAAAAAACAAGAATTCTGTGTTCTTTTTTTTTGTTTTTATCGTAAAGATCTTGTTTTTCTAATCAGACAGGAGTCATCTCTGTTGTTTACAATCCAATATAAAGTATTTTGTTGTTTTTCTTTTTACAGCCATCTTCAAGGGCTAATAGCGCAAGCAGGTCAGAGTGCAGGCTTTTACTGTGGCATCCCAGTGGTGGCGTGCCATAATCCTGTCAAATGCACTTTACAGCAGCAGGCTAGATTGTCACGGATATATTAACCCCTCAGATATGAATGAACCGATGTGTGTTTCAATCAAATCGATCTCATAGAAAATTTAAGTGGCGCTTCTCCGGGTTGGCTTGTGTCTTAACCTGCCTTCTTTTTTTCGCTTCACATCGTGCAGCTGTTGCTGAGGCAACCATGCAATATGACAGCCCTGATGACAGAGGAGCAGTACGCAGAGATCCGTCACTATAATAGCCTCGTACAGTGAAGCCATGCAGCAATGATGTGTCTGTGTATGGGTGTGCACGCGCAGGTGAATCAACACTCATATCCTTGGCACGCAACTGAGCCAGCCAATCATTCCGATTTGATTTGATGCGGGAGTTCCTTCTCACAACAAAGCGTTAGTTCAAGCAGTCAGAGATGTTTGTGGTGGAGCAGCAGAAATTGGCCTCACCAATTTCCATCCATCTATTTTCTGTACCTGCTTTATCCACACTTTTGGTCGTAGGGGTCTGCTGGAGCCTATCCCAGCTGTCAAGGGGCGAGAGGCAGGGTACACTCTGGATAGGTCACCAGCCTATCGCAGGGCTAACACAGAGACAGACAACCGCTCACACTCACACTCGATTGCTCAATTCACCTAACAAGCATGTTTTTGGACTGTGAGAGGAAACCAGAGTGCCCGGAGAAAACCCACGCATGCACAGGGAGAACATGCAAACTCCACACAGAAAGGCCAGAGCCGAGAACCCCGAACCTTCTTGCTGTGAGGCAACAGTACTGCACCACTGCATCACCATGCTGCCCCTCTCACCAATTTGATGAAAGAATTTGTGGGAAAAACCAATGAGGCGTGCACAGGCAGCCAGCGACCGAAAGCTCTCTTTCAAAAGGAAGTATTTTTTACTTTGTCTAACTTCTAAAGTCCAGTTTTAACATCTTTGGCTGGATATATTAGACATCAACAAGCCATTTTAACGATGGATTAAAACAATAACCGCCGCTAATCTGGTAGGGCAATATAAACCCCCTAATTCCAGAGCAAACAACAACATATGTGAAGTATTATCAGCTCTGCTCCTTGATGCAGCACTTCTGTGCTGTTTCAGCTCCTCAGAACGAGATTTTGCTGTGTGACCAAGTGGGCCTGTGGGGGTCAAAAACGTCAAAATGTTTGATCTCATGAGAGAGACGCTTGTTTAATGGATCCAGGAAAAGGAGAATTCAACTGTCTAGTTGGTAAAACAGAAACTGGCTTCTTATGTGCTTTGACTCCATGCAGCAGTTTCACACATGTGAATTACAAAATTAAACGTAGACTAAGATGCAGCAAATTAAATGGATTAAACTAGGATTAAACATCCAAATGTGTTCCCACCACCCTGCTGATGGTGGGTCATTCGGGTTTTTTTTTTTTTTAACTTGATCTGAAAAGTCGTGGGTGGTGCAGTGGTTAGCACTGTCGACTCACAGCAAGAAGGTTCGGGGTTCAAATCTTGGCTCTGGCCTTTCTGTGCGGAGTTTGCATGTTCTCCCTGTGCATGCGTGGGTTTTCTCCGGGCACTCCGGTTTCCTCCCACAGTCCAAAAATATGCTTCTTAGGTGAATTGAGCAATCTAAATTGACCATGTCATCTGTCTCTGTGTTAGCCCTGCGATAGGCTGGCGACCTATCCAGGGTGTACCCTGCCTCTCGCCCCTTGACAGCTGGGATAGGCTCCAGCAGACCCCTGCAACCCAAAAAAAAGTTGGATAACGCAGGTATAGAAAATGGATGGATGGATGAAAAGTCGTGTTTGGGGGTTTTCCATAATTTCAATTTGCTCTGGTGTTTGAAGCTTCTATGAATGTCTTCAAGTGCTAAACTGGCATCCAAGTCCACTCAGAGCTTTTAGAGCCTGTTGGAACTGGACAGCAAAGTGCTCTAATACAGGCCCCAGCATCTGGACTATGCCTTGTTAATAGCTTATAATAGAAGTAGTGGATATTGCATTTTTTAAGATTAGGTCCCTTTATTTTCCTAGCCTTTCTCTTTCCTTTATCAATGTTTTTCTCCAAAACACTTCAGGATTTTCGTGTATAAATCTCTGCATCCTGTTGCATTAGAGAAGAAAACGGACTTTAATTAAAAGAGGAATAAAGGAGATATTATAAACATTTATTCACATTAAAAAACATAAAAAAACAAAGGCAGAGTGTCAGTGGTGGGAATGGTGATTAAAGTAACCACTGGTCAGAAGAGATGGTGGGCTCATCTAGCACCAAGTTAGACAAACTGTTCTGGCGCTGTCAGAATGAGCTATAGCATGTCCTGTACAGCTAAGGCGTTTCTATCGGCCCGTCACACTCCCATGCTCCCAATGCATGAGAATAATCCTGCCACAGACTGACGATTACAAAAAGAGTGAGGGGTTCAAGAGGTCATGCTACAGTGGAACAGAACTTCAGCAGTGTGTGGTCTCTGCACACGTTTATTTATCATCTAATATCAAAAACTGCTGTGTCCTACGGAACTAACTACATTTTACTGTGGTGTCTGAAACCTTTCATAGGACTTATCTGTGAATATAACAATATAGTTTCTGTTAAAAATATGAAGAAATTAGCACGGGAACTAACACAACTGATTATAAATGTTATATTGGGAAATAATAAAGTTTTAGTTGGTTTGTTAATTTAAAACTAGACTGTATGACATGACGTAGCAATATGCTAGCACCTGACGAGGGTGACCCACACCAGTATTTATATTAATAGCTCAATTATACGCACAAAGGAGGTCACATGACAGTGATTAATAAATCCCCCAGCCAATCACAGGAGAGGCTTCTGCGGCAAAATATATTTTGCAAATATAGTTTTATAGGTTGTTTAAGCCCCCTCCTCATTAGTTCCACACATATAGGAAAGGCAGGAAATGTTGCCATCACTAATAAATAATGGTTTCTCCAATTATCCCCTTCACAGCAGCTAATATGGATTTATGGCTGTAGTCACCAGGATCTGTGTCCTTTTCACAGGTCATAAACTGGGAGTCACATGTGGGGTCAGATGGAGGCTGAGGTCACGTCAAAAAAAAAAAACACTTTAACCCCATGAAGTTTGACAGTATCTATTCTCTGACCAGAAAAAAATTATATAACATTTTCAATGATCATCCTAAAAGTCCTAAAGTAAGCAACTAGCAACTACACGCACTTCTGTAATTCTTTGTGAGCTATTGTCAGTTTTTTTTTTGTGTGGAGGTACTGGAGGTACTTGTGTGGTTTTATCTTGTCCTTTCAGGTGCTGAAAGGTGGTTGTCCTTGTGTCTGTTTGTGTGTGTGGCATCCTAGATTTAGTGTCTGTGTGACTGGCATTGGTAGTTGGGTGGTCTTTCCCCAAGATTCCTCTCAGTCTGCACTGACCCCCTCATCGCCACTAAACCTCAGTTTTGATTCTGCTCCACTCCCTCTTCTGGTACGAATGATTTTGTGTTTTGAAAAAAGCTAAAGCTATCAGTGAACAAAATTAAAACATTTCTTTTTTTTTTTTTTTAAAGGCAACACTCAAAGTCAGAGTTTGTTTTATTCCTACACAAAAATCCTTTTTTGTAAAGACCCAGAGTATTAAATAATTATGAATATTATGAAGCACACTTCAAAGAGCTGGCACTTAATATGAATGAAGGGTAAAATAAAGGTTTTTTTCTCATCCTAATTTATTCTTTTGAATATGTTTGCGCTTCTTTCCTCAGGATAATCTTAAATGCTACAGCATTTGCACTCTAAAATTCACATTCTGCATAAAATTTAGTCATTAAGCACTTAATTATATACAAATGCACATCTCCCCTCAATGCATTTCTACTGTGTGATGTGTTAATGCACTCCTGCTGCATTAAGAAGCGGGAACGGAACACCAATGGCGTTCTTGCAACAAACGGATGAAGTGATGTTCCGATCAATGGATGTTGACCAAACAGCAGAACAGCTGGAGCTGAGCTACATCTGCCCGGGTCCAAAGAGCAGGTGATCGATACTGCAGGACCGGCTTTGTTAGCAGGCCGCAGGATTGAAGGTAACCTTGCTTGACAATCAAGCCGTGCAGGCTGATGGAGGTTGTGTTGTTTTGCCATCTTAGCAGAGGAGACCTGTTGACCCGTCTGTTCTGCTTCTGATTAGCCTTTCAGCGGCAGAGAAAAATATGTTTCTCATTACAAGCCGTGGAGACTGATTGCGACCGTCTTGTTCTGTCACGGTGCGTCTGATTGGCCCGGGTGGAGATAATTGCAGAGTCTTGTCTGAAGAACTGTTTCTCATAGAGTCACGCTTGTCAGCCTGGTTGCCCGTGCTGGAGCCCTGGAGTTTCATTAGTCTGAGGGTCTTTAGGTCACACTTTTACTCCTCACTGTGTATGCAGATTCCTCTCAGGCTTACTTCCTGTTTTTACATTAGCCAGAGGTTTAGATGGTTTAGCTGTTTGTTGTTGTTGTTGTTGTCATGGTTACTTAAGTGCACACGGTTTGGCAGGGTTCTCTATTGTCTGCAACAGAAATGTACGAATGGTGTGTGACGGCATAGTGGGCCTGAACAGGAAGATAATGATGTCTGGAGTCAGATGTGGGTTAAAAGACAGAAATCTGAGGCTAGATTGTAACTTTGTTGCTTGTTTTATGATGCGTTACATCACATTTTAAAGGTGAATAATCAGTTGTTTTCCTTAAACTGCTAATGAGTGATTCTACTGATAAATCTGCCTCGGATTCTGAAGGATTTTATGTCTCTTACTAATTTAAGTTTTTTTTTTAAAGATTGAAACTACACTAATAAATCACTGTCTGACCTTATTACGCTGAATCAGATGACCTTTGACCTAATCTAATCCCGCCACTCTCAAACACCAGGGGTCGGGGCCTTTGTTGAGAACTATCAGGTCCCCAAAGTGCGTGCTGATCCCAGGACATCCAGCCAGTCTCCACCTGTTAGCACCACACAGTTCAGCTCAGCTTCTCACATTTTTTGTCATGAGGTTGTTATCTCGAAGACGTCTGATTCCTTTGATACGCAGAGGAGCGTGACGGGTGGCTCCTGAAATGAATCCTGACAAAGGCCACCTCAGATCAATGGGCAAGGCTTTATTTGCAAAGGGTTAATGGATTGTTAAAGAGGGATGTGCGGCCATGCTCTTCTGGATGCAAGCACACATGACAGAAACATGTGTGCTTGTTGACTGAGTCTACTCCAGCAGTCCCAGTTAATGCGACATGATGAGAACCAAAATTGTCGAAAAGGGGCGCAATTACTTTTTATTTTTAAAGCAGTGTGCTTCCGAGTCAGTGACCGGAAGCAAAATAGACACAAGGATGGTGTATCCGTGTTACCCGTGGGACTTTATTGAGTTGTATTTTCATATGGGCCTCACATATAAAGATATTAAATCAGTTCTTGGCTCTAAACAGGGCTTCAATATAAGCGAGAGACATCTGAAAAGATTACTCAGCAGAAGGGGACTTCGTAAAGGGTACTCTGATCTTGCGGTCCTGATCTTGCAAAGTGCGTCCTTTTTTTCTTCATGTCCCTTTGGGGGCTCCGTACCATCACCGACAGCGGTCAGTCAAAAAATATTTCTAGTTGAAATAAGAATTTATATATTTTTTTTTATTTCAGGCAAATTAAAGCACTTTTAAAAACAATATTAGTAAAGTTATTCTGTAAGTGTAAGTTAATTTATATTTGTTTCTTTTATGTTAATAAGGGTACAATGTTATGTAGAGGTGTAATTTTAACAATTTTATAAACAAATGGTGCTATTTATAGTCGGGGGGTGGGGGTGCGAAGTGTTTTCTTGTTCCTAGTGGGGGCCTAACAGAAAATAATTGAGAAGCACTGCATTAATGCAACAGGTACAGGTCTGGAGTCGAACCCACAGCCTCAAGACAGGCACTGCGAGGCTGCACTCTTGCCACTGTGCCGTCTGAATAGATGATGATCACAGCTAAGTCATAAAATGTTCCTCCTGGGATTCAAACCTGCCACAGCACCGCTGGAAATGCATCGAACTTCACACATGGCTGTTCTTTTCCCTCTACGCCACAGAGGTGTGTGTCTGAGTTATGTTTCCTAAGCTTAAAAAAAATTGAACCTATAGCCAGACTCGACACTGCTGGCGACTCACAGTCACGTTCTCCTGCCACCAGGCCAGAGGTGCCTGGTGTCAGTTTACCCTCAGACTGCAAAGTCTTTCAAATCAGCGAGGTCTGAGGATCAGAGTAACCATCAGGCAGCTGTTTACACACACTCTGTGTAGTCAAATAGAAGCAAAGCATTGAAGCTAAAGCATAAACACATTTATTTAAAACGTACAAGAAAACATATGGTATTTGGTTATAGGGGGAGAGAATTTGAAGAAAACGCAAAGCATATGAGAGTTTGGGAATGGCTGCTTTGAGTACACAGAGATTCTGCTTTATTATTAAAACCATTTATGTGCTTCCACCATCTCAGGACGAACCTGTCAGCTGGGTGAGCGGCTCCTGATCAAATGGGGTGCAGTAAAGGGAATATCTAATGGGTAAATAATAAGCTCCACTCCAGAGCATCTCGGGACGCCACACAGGCAGCGGCCTGACACCTGGGATGTGATGATTGTCAGAGACAGTGTGAGCTAATAGGGCAAGTGCAAAAAAAAAAAAAAAAAAAAGCTATACAAGAACACCTGAGCTACTCATTATGGTAATTATTGATGCAGTGAAGCGTTTTACTGGCACGGTGAAGCTGAGTATAACTGCATTTGAATTAATGTGCACACACACACACGTCTTAATTTATAATTCAAGCTAAAATGTTGAAATATCTCTGAATTCCATGTCCATTGCATTTTATTTTGAAAGTCCTCTCATTGTTTTGTGCACATCCGAATCTTTGAAAGATCTTTTGCTCTTTTTCCCTTTCCCTGCCAAAGGAAATAATCACATGCACATTAAGTCAAGTAATGTGTTAATAAATTGAATTTAAGTGTCTTGCTCAGTGACACTTCACTCAGACGAGGCGCGATCTCAACTACATTGTGTGCTCAACATGGAAAATAAATCTTTGACTCACTAATATGGTTTCTAGTTGTCTTATTTAACTTTACAGTTATATTAAAGTTAGAATGGAGTTCAGTGTATTGCCTTAAAGATGCAGCTGCTCTGCTGCAGCAGTGCTGCATTCACTGTCACCACAGGCTGTAAAGAAAGACAAACAAAAAAAAAACAGAAGGATCTTGAATAGAATTCTGTGCCACGATGGGACACTTACCTTTGTGCGTCTGTTGTGATTGTTTTAAAATGATGGGAGCACTGATTCCAGCCTGCGTGTCATTTTCTGGCTCTAGGTAATTTGTTTCGGGGGAAGCAAGGCAAAATTAGAGAAATGCTGGTAATAAAGGTGGACGTAATAGAGATAATAGCTGCATGTGAAGACATGTCAAAGCACCACCAAAGGCACAGAAATGTGAGGGTTTTTTGCTATTAAAATGCAAAAATATTCTTTTCATTCTTAGAAACGATAAGATTATTCTACTGTAGAACTGACTAATATTTCTATAAAAATGCAAGGGAAATAATTATCCATGCACAAATGGAACAAAATGTGCTTTAAATTTTTCAAGCAGTTAATTATTTATTTTTATTCTAGGCTGCAAGATTTTTATTGTAAGGAAAGATATTTACAGCAGAAAGATAATTTTACACAGCTGGTTATCACATGAATAGCGCGACCTCTGCTGACACAATGCAGATATTACACCTAGTGTTCGGTTTGCTTGATAATTCATATGAACAATATTTTATCACTGAGATACACGTTTTACACTGGTAATTTACAGAAAAGGGAGATTTGTGTTTAACACTGAACTATCAATTTTTTTTTTTAAAATTCTTTTAAAAAGTGGAGCTTACGTTATGGCAGTACGGCAGATGCATGATGAGTGGCCCAAACCTGTGACTATCTGTGACTACCAGTGTTTAAAGAGAATCTTTAAGTGGATCCAAATATGAGTATGTCACATATGTGTCGCTATCAGGATGCTCAGATCTGAAAACCCACAATGCACAGCGCCAGGAGCACCAGGGACAGGAGGCTGAAGGTTGGCTCCATTATCGCTGCTTTACCTGAGAAACAAACATGAATAATCATAGGACAAATGAGATACAGGTAAAGAAAAAAAAACAAAAAAAAAAAAAAAAAAAACAAAATCCATTATTGAGCCTCACCCTGAATCCTAATCTTTCTAACTGGGCCGTCGCCGCCTTCATAGCGGCCGCGAACCATCAGCTCGTAATCTCCAACCTGAGGCATGGGGAAGTCCATGAAATGCCAGCCGGTGATGTAAACTTTCCCGTAGATGTAGCCTGTTTTCCTGAACATGACCTGGGAAAGAAAGCACCTATAAATCTGACATGACGTGGGAAAAAAAAAAAAAAAGTCAAATCTTTCCACACTTACCTTGTAGTATAGTGGGAATGAGATATTCCCGAACCAGTCATACTGGATATGATCCCACCACACGTACAACCATTTTCCAGTCCAGGAGATATAGCGCCACATCCTGGGAGGTTCTGGTGGTGCTGAAAACAAAAGCATCATTCTACTGGAGCCACGTTGGCGTGATATTATTCAAAAAACATAAAACTGTAAATTATTAAAAAAAATATATCCAAAAATATAATTTCTATGTTTTTTGGGTTTTTTTTGCCACTTTTAGAATTCTCTTACGTGGTCTCTTAGTGAACATCTCACAATGTTCTCCGGGCGGTCCCAAGCCGGCTCCGTTGAAAGCGCGAACCTCGATGAGGTAATGAGCGTCTGGCAGCATGTTCTCCAACCGGGTTTGGTTGACTGTTGCGGGGACAAATATACGGTTTGCTCCCGGTTCTGGATCATCGTACTTCCTCCAGTACTTAACCTGCAGGATTCAGAAGGTGAGATTGTGAAGCTACGAGCTGCTACAATGTGGTAAAAATGGTTCTAAATGTGGTACCTGGTACCCCTCGATGTATTGCTGCAGGCCTGTGCCAGTGTCCACCACTGGCAACCACCAGACCAGAGCTTCAGTGGAGGACACCGGTCGGGCATACACATCTGTTGGAGGCTCTGTTGGTACTAAAAAGTCAAAAATCGGTGCAATTGATTAAAGTTATCCCAGCTACTCCAGGAAGGTCCATCAACAACATAAATCCTTCTCACCATCTCTTGGATAGTAGATGACCTTGGTGAGGCTGTAGGGTCCGTCGCCCTTGACATTAAATGACTTAATCTTCACCTGAAACTCTCGGACCTGGAAGTCTTCCTCGGTGGGGATGAAGTAAGAATCCCTGTGGACGTAGCGCCTCGTCTCTGGGTCAGAAATGGTCTCGTACCACCAGTCGTAAGCATCGTGGGGCTTGAATGCCACGATGTAGCCGAACGACTTGCCGTAGAAATACCACGGCTCCACGGGCTAAGAGGAAAATGAGGGAAAAAAATGGATACTTTTATGATGTTATCGAGTGTTTCCATCTCCACGCACACTTACTGTCCATGTGATCACGATTTCGCCGTTTCTGCCTCCGTAACCAGCCACATCAGTGGGGGAAACCACAGGAGCTGAGAGGAACCAAAGGTCATTAGGTCATTTTACAATATCATTCCTGCATGGAACTGTGGGAAAGTTTTGTCCTTACCAGCATCCCAGGTTTTGATCTTGAGGGACGGAATGCTGGCCTCTCCAGAGCCATGCTCATTGGTGGCTATGATCCTGAACTGATACTCCAGCCAGGGGTATAAATCTGTCACTTCTGCCCTTTCCACGCTGCCATCAAGAAAAGATGGAGCTGAAACAAGACACAATGTATTAATCTGTATTAATTTTAAATACATCGCTTTTGTTGTCAACAGAGCCGTTTGGTTCATCTAAAGTACAAGGGGATGTCGCCCTCTGCTGGTACACAGCGGTACTTACAGGTGCTGGCATTCCTCCAGTCATCCTCATTTAGAGACCAGTAGTGTCTGGTCTGGATGGTGTAGTAGAGAATTGGGCTGTTGTGATCTGCTCCTTTAGTCCACAACAGCTTCACCCATGTGTTTCCAATCTCCTCCACACGGATCACACCAGGAGGTCCCGGCACCCCTAAAGGAAGGAGATGTAGGGTATTTTTAGGAATATGCTGTAATAGACCTGGTACATGTGGCATTAACTAATGTTTTCCAAGCGTAAAACTACAAAAGAAAAGGGAGAAAGAAGGACCATGTGGACACAGAGACTTGCAGAAGGAGAATCTGAGCTTTATTATCTTAGCTAGATGCTAAAAATGACACACACCGAACCCTTTAAAGACATTTCAAGAAGCCACATAAGTTATTTTTCTATAAACTACAATACCAAAAGATTTTCTGTGACAATACAGACCTACAACTTTTAGATCTGCATATGCTGTGTCACTGTCCACCACTGTTTGAGCTGTGCACGTGTAGCGACCTTCATGCCAGATTTGGACATTCTTTATTCTCAGATCGCCGCTGCCATCATCGCGCTAGGAGATAAGAGATCATCTAAGACTGGGCTACGCAGCCTTTTCAGAAAAGGAGAACTGGAAGAGGAGCGTGGAACAGTAAGAGTTAAGGATCATCCTACCCAAAGACGTTCATAGTGTTGCCACTCCGAGTCAAAGTCGATGACCCTGAAGTCTATAGCCCAGATAAATGTGATGTCCAGCATGGGGTCGTATGACGCCGCACACCTCAGAACCACCTCATCGCCAACCTTCACCTCAAAGTCTTCAGGAGCTACGGTAATGCCAGTAGCCTCTGATGGAAAGAAATGTTTGCATTTTGCTAATGATGCTAATAGTGAAAATCAGCATTTTAAAAGGCTCACGGGCTCTCTGACCTGTGATGGTGAGGTAGCCAGAACTGTTGGCCTTCCCTCTGCCGTTCTCAGCGAAGCATGTGTAGACACCCTCGTCGTTCTTGGTGGCATTGAGGATCTCCAGGCTCCCATCGAACAGGATGGAAATGCTAAATGAAAGTAGCATCGGTTTAGCCAAGCTGACAGTAGCTGCTGTTTAAGGAGGCAACTGTTGGACTGACCGGGAATTGTTAAAGAGTAACTCTTTGCCCTTCATCCACGTAAACTGCGGTCTGGGGGCAGCTCGGGGCTTGCACTCGATCACCACGCGTCTGTCTCTGGCCCCAAGGAGCTGCTTCTTCACGGGGTTAAACTCAAATGTAGGAGCGAACGCTGGAAAAAAAGATTAATTAAAAAAAAAATCGAACAAACCACAGATTTCTCCTCACCTCCGTGTTCTTACCGATGACACGCAGCTCGGCGTTGGCATATTTAATGCCCCAGTAGTTTTCCGCAACACACTGGTACATTCCAGAGTCGGCAAAGGTCAGGCTGGAAAACTGCAGCTCACCTTTTCCATTCTGGGAAACACAGCCAATGTAAATTGAAATTCCTGCGGGAATCTGGGCTTAAATTGTGTGAAATCTTTACCATATATCCATCTTTGTACCACCGGATGAATGGGAACGGCTTCCCCGTCGCCACACAACGCATGGTGTGCTCTGAACCAATGTCAATCTGAGTGTTGTTGATGGTTTCCGCCCACTCTGGAGCAGCTGTCACAACAAAAGTTAACATGCTAATCATCAAAATGAACCAGACGTATAAATAAACTAGACACAAGCGCGTCAGACTCACACTCCACGTATAGCCAAGCCTTGTGCCAGTCCTTTCCCTTCGTATTGATGGCCTCACACTCGTACCCTCCCACATCTTCGTACTGCACGTTGTACAGATGGAGCACGGCGCCCGATTCACTGATCTCGTGGTTTGGCGGGAGGTCCGTGGCATCCACCTTCCTCCAAACAATATGAGGTATGGGGCTGAAAAGCAAAACAAGAACAGATTAATATAAAAAGAAAAAGTAGCGTCATTTGTGATTCCACACAAATCACTCCTTACTTCCCCAGAGCGAAGCATTCCAGGGTGATATTGGAGGCCAACATAGCGGTGGTGTCTGGAAACTTCACCCTGATGTCTGCAGGGTACTTCCTCTCACCTAAGGCCAGAAATGTTCCAGTTCATCTTCAGAAAAGGCCGTTTTTTTTTTTATTTACCTGCATGTTTTTTAATACTGACCATCATCAGGTAGTGAGGGGATGAGTGGGATGAATTTAGAGAAGACGCTCTTCCCAATCATGGGACTGGAGACGAAGCAGGAGTAGTTTCCGGCGTCCTGAGCTTCCACTTTGGAGATGTACAGGTTCCCAGTCTTCTGGGAGACGAAGCGCCTGCGGTCAGTGTGCAGGAAAACGGGGAACTCGTTGAAGATCCAGCGGTAGGTGACCTCCTCTGCGGAGCCAAAGACACACATGGACAGGGGGTTGTCTTCGCTAAAAGGCCCAGGCGGCGATTGTTCCACACACCTGGCCATGCTTTAGGAGCAGCACACAGCAGGACAGCTCCCTGGCCTTCTTTGACATACACCGGGTCTCTCTCCTCCTGAGGAAACTCCTCCAAATCTTCCTCCCACGGAGACAAAAGCAAAATATTAGCAGGTGAAGACGGTGCTGAAAGGATGATGCCTGGTTCAGGCGCTCACATCCAAACTTGACCCGGGCCTCCTTGCTGATGACGGTGCCGTAGATGTTCCTGGCCACGCAGATGTACGTCCCAGCGTGTTTCTTCTTCTTGGGGTTGTTAATCACCAGATTCCCACCCACAAGACTATAGTGTTCATCAGGCTGCTCCATCAGCTTGATCTCCCAGTTGTCACGGCGCCATCTGTCAGTGGAAGTAATGGAATGGAGATGTTCAGAAAACCTTTCATGAAGTTGTTATTGGACCACCAACATTGGAAATTCATCTTTAAATGAAAAATATTATTACTGCACAAAAAAGTGGCAGCATGTTCCGTCTCTGATCTCCTGTAACAACCGGTTGGGACATGAGGCAACACATATCCAACACACCGTGTTGTCGCAGCAACTGTTGATGGCTATAATAAAATAGTTGATGGACAGAGAGGTTGAGTGATTATTCTGGGCTGGAGAGCCAAAGGGGACAGGTTACAGTGGAATAAAGTGGCTGGTTGGACTAGTCCAACGAAAAAAAAGGAGAGGTTAAATCAACTGGATATGGTGGGACATAGCAGAAATTAAACTGGCAATGTTAAGAGTCAAAAAAGACGAGTTATAGTGAGACAAAGTAGGAACTTAATTAATCCGGTTACATAAAGAAAGAGTCGTAAGTGACTGGTTATAGTTGGATGTAATAAGAGTCTGTACTGGTTAGATTAACAAAAAAAAGTAAAAATAGACTGGTTGTAAGGGGATACAGCATTAACAAGTGTGTGGAAGAACAATTTTCTGCTTTCAGCATTATGGCTGAAAAACTAATTTGACGTGCTGGTTAATCTTGGCTGCTGGTATCTAATCTTGGCTGCTGGTATCTAATCTTGGCTGCTGGTATCTAATCTTGGCTGCTGGTACCTGTATGTAGCTGGTGGGTTCGCTCTTGCTCTGCAGTTCATGGAGATCCTCCCATCAGGTGAGTCCTCAGTGTAGACTACATCCACCGGCTCCTCCTCAAATATGGGTCCATACCCAGTAGCATCATCTGGTGGTTTACATTTGTAATCATTTCTTTACTATCACTGGAGTTAATCTCTAACATCACCGATAGAAAAGGAACTCACCCCCGTAAATCCTGGGCTCCCCGAACAGGATAGCAGCTGCGAGGTAGACAGGGTTAATGGTGAGGAGTAATTATTTGTTTGAGACTTTTTTTTTTGAGGGGGGGTGGGCGGGGGAGAGAGTCGACGTCTTTGTGGCCCTCACCTGTGAGAGAGGTGAAGGTGAAGAGACCCAGGAGCCGTAACACAGCAGCAGCCATGACAGTGAGACGGAGGAAGAGAAGGGCGTGAATCAGATGATAGGCAGGGCATGAACCAGAGAGGGCTGAGGGAAACAGATGAGAGGCTTTTGGCAACAGAATCGCTCCAAACTTTATTTCACTGTGGCAGAAACATCGTTAGGATCCTCAGACATAACATCAGACTGATGACTGGGCAGAAAACAGCCAGTGGCGAACCGACTGGAGTCATATTAATGATTTAGGAGGAGAGTGAGTCAGCAGAGCTGCCATGCAAGTACGCTCAGGAGAGAGCTTTACGGTTCAGGTTATTACTGTCATCATGTCTTCATTTATTACAATACAGTTTAAATAAACAAGCAAAGGACAAAACTGTATTATAAAGTAGAGAATAAGTATTATTAGTTTTATATTTTCTAACTGTGTATTGTTGGTGTTTTAAAGGGTTTATACACTCTTATTTCTCTTTCACACTTACTTTAACAAACAGAACCTACATTTAATTCCCATAAATCCTGAAAGAGAGACAGAGAGAAGGGGGGATGAATCAGAAGAGGAGAGGAAATAGGGGAGGGTGGACATCATCTAGTGGAAAAAAGGTGATCATAACCTGCAGTGGGACTTAAATATCAGTTGTTCTACAGAATTATTGTCATCTGGGTTTATTAAGTGCATTTTCTCCTACATAATCTCAACTTTTGCATTAGACAGTCTGTTTAAAGCTTGGGCTGCTTAGGAAATAATCTCCCTGCAAAGTCAAAGGTCAAGATGGGCAATGTGATCAGAAACGGAAGATCAAGTGGAAAGCTCAAACACAGCAAATTCTTAAAGGGACAGTGTTCTGGATTACTCCATCATCCACTCAATAAAATGTTTCATTATGTATTTCAAAAAATAGTTTATGAAACCCTCTTTTACGTCACCTGTAAACACTGTCATAGATCAGACTTATGACATCTCGCTGTGCTTTGCTGAGATTTTCTGGCTGGAAGTGGGAACTATGGAGGAGAAAACTCAATCAGCCACCTCCCATGATGCCTCAGGAGTGCGGCTGGTCTCACAGAAATAGAAGAGTGCACACCCAGAGACTGCAGCACCTGCGCCAAAGATGACTCAGCAATAAACACTTCACCCCAGCTCCTATCCTGCATCTATACATCCACAGTTGTTTTTGAAGATGAGCAAATAAATGCAGTGCTCTGCTGCAGCCACAGTTTTCATCAATTTATCTGCTTTCATGGTTTTTCCCTCCCTGCACTAATCCCATCACAGATCCTCTTTGGGACCAGCAGTCAAATTTAGGTCAGCATACGTATTAAGCTCAGTTTTTCTCCGAGTGATTGTCGTGTTTACTGTTTGATGCCTACAAAAGACCCCAAATTCACATCTAATTTTTTTCTTTTTTTTTTTTAAATGAGGTGATGGAGCGAGTGATCGTAGTGATTCTGCATACTAAGAGTTCAATATGCTTAAAGAAACCATGACAGTGTGTTAAATCATCCTGGGGCCTGGAGACAGATGGGATAAAGGATGAGAATAACTACAATTCTGAATTTTACACACAAATCTAGACGTAATGCACGACAGAATAAATCACTCATCCACATGTCCGTGAAGGAAATGGATGCGCCCTCATAAACTGATGCGCTTCCTGCGCCCTTGAAGCCTCCAGCGCCACACTTTTAACCTTGCATCTCCTCCCTGCATCTGCAGCACCGCGCTGTCCCATCCCAGCATGTACTTCACATGAACTGAAGCGCTGCTCGCAAACTATTCTTTGGTCCGGCGCACCGGGTCGAAGCCGTCCTAAAATGGAACCAGCACCCCCACTCATATCCCTGCAGCCCAGTGACGACCGAACGGCACCAGACATCCGCTGCTCTGCACTGCGGTACTCCTGTGCCGGCCCGTTTCTGCACCGCAGCGCCGGTCCGTCGTCCCTCATCCCAAAACAGAAGAGCCAGGCAAACTCATTTGCTATGCCGCCGTGCTTACCTTAAGGTAGAACTGGGGTAATGTATCAATCAAGTATCCGCATGGTACACCTGGACCCGAACCGCGTCATGCCACGGCCCACCCGAAGCGTCCGGTCGGAATGAACTTTTCTATTGGAGGACAGGCAGCTGGCAGCCGGGACGCGCCTCTGATTGGTCCCCGAGAGAAGGTGACGGATGAGAGGGCTGCGGGGAACGTCTTTTTGCGGCATTGTTTTCTCTAAATAAATGTTGCGGCAGTCAGGAAACAGATGAACTCTCGGTTCCAGTCTTTCTCGTGACTTTATTCAGGTATAATTCTGATCATTTCCACAAACCTGAGCCTTCTGCATCCCACTCACATGCCGCACTTGATTCAATCCAACCGATAACATGTTCTACCTGAACACCAGAAGAAGTCACTGCCTCTCACAATGAGTAGCGCCCCCTGCTGAACAGATGTGTGACCATCTGTGTTCCTGGCTGAAGTTGCCCATGTTGCTGAATTATGATGCCAGGATGATGATAAAAGGGAGGTCAAACACTTAAAACAAAATGGGATTGGACTGAATAAAAAAGCCAACATGTTTATGTGTCATTACTGAAATAAGCGACTGCAGAAAAGCCGCTGACAAAGATAAATGATAGCGCCGATCATTTCAGTTTCAACCTCACTTTTGGAAGTTTTTCCCGTTTTTGACGAATTGTCACAGGAAAATGCAAGTTTTCCCTGCCAACAGGCCGATCGGCTCTGATTGAGATTGTTACTTTTACCTACAAAATTTTAGCCCACCCAATCAATTTCACCACTGATTGATTGATACTGATAAACAAACACTAAAGATGTTTGATTTTATAGTTTTAATAATGAAAAAACTAAGATTTCCATAGTGATGGCCTTCAGTGCTCCTAACGTATGTTTTTCTCAACAATTTAGGGAATGTAAAACTGCATATGCGCACTATAATATATTCATTACCAAGTTCATCCCCTGGGTGGTACTAAGCATCTGCAAGCCACACAAATAAAACAAAAGAATTCTGAAACCAACATTTATTTCTTTTTTAATTTAATTGAAAATACAAAATATTTTCCATTATTATTATTTTGTAGAGTAAACCATTTTGATAGCCTTTCATGCTTCTCGTGTAGCTTCAACATTAATCAGAAAGTCATTTTATCATAAACTGTATTACCTACTGTAAATTCACCAGTCACTAGAACATGTTTCCAGGGTATTCACACTCAAATGTCCCAGTCTGCATATTAGTTCCATGCCAGGCGCCCTGTTTAAATTACAGTGTTCTTAAAGTTGTGGACGACATTTGTGGGGAAAAAATGTTATGACTTTGATGTGATTGAAATGATACATTCTGATTAAATAAAACAGGTACGGGTGTCACAAGAGCTCAGTCATAAGTTAAATAATCTCCTCTAATACCTGGTGGGATCAAACACTTGAGCAAATCCACCTGACAAGTCCAAAGAAATAATACAGAAAAAATCATGTTAATTTCACAGCAAAAATGATAAATAATCTCATCTCACGTGAAACTATTTCACGCTGCAGCAGGGCTGAGTTGAACCCACTGACCTCTACGCTCAATTTATCCAAGTCCTTATTTACAAAATGCAACAAAATATCTACATGTGGAAAGCTGACACACAACGAAACCTAAAAACTTGATGCAAGTTAAGATGTGGAAGTGTTCTCAGAAAAAAAAAATAGTTTAGAGTCAGACTCTACTTCTGCACAGTTGTGAGAATTATAGACATTTATCAAAGGGGAACAAAAGCAAAAGCTATATAACGCGCACACTTCGAGACGGTAGCATGCATGTGCTACATACTTTAACGCTCATGCATCCGAACATTCAAGCCTCCTTCTCTTACAGGAGTGCAAAACTCGCCGAGGTCACCTGTGACAACGTACATGAGTGTAAATGCATAAACCACAGTCACCAGTGTGCTTTACCATTTCCAGTGAGACGATCAAAACGTACATTTTTAATTCACATAGATATTCCACATTCGGTATTCTTTCCAAACCCCTTCATGACCGGTGAGCCCCACTCTGCTAGCGCCCTGTCCCAGTTCAGTCTGGCTCCTGGTAGCAGTAGACGTTTTGTTTCTCCGGGGATGAAGAATGAAACTGACATCCATCGATGTCTCGCCACCATCCATGACCTCATTATTCAGAATAAATGAGCATTTACAGTTGTATTATTTACGTGGACAAGTGTGGAGGACGGCAGCTACTCTCCCTGCAAGCCACTAGCATCCTCCTCAACTATAGGTCATAATAACCTTCTTGGCTCCTGTGGGACTGTCAAGACCTCTGGGATTACTGCTTGATGGACAGTCTTGACAATCAAATTTTCTGAAAATTAGGGTTGGGCTCTTGTGTATGGTCAACGTGCTGATATTTTAATGCACAATCAAATTCTGCCATTACTATATGATCTGCAGTGCGGCTAGATCTGCCTGTGGATGAAGATGGATGGTATGCTATGGATCTAAGTTCCTGTTCGCTAAAAAGGCACTAGAAACCATGCAGCAAGTTTCACACTCGTCGACCCCGAATATGCTAAACATCAGCAGTCTTTCCTGCTAGCATCAACTGCAATAAATAGAGGAAGCCTTTGGGTCTGACAATACTCAGAATAAATGCTTGGACAGTGGCGCACGATTTAAACTGGAAGCACTCAACAATGACACTGGATCACTCAAACCACCACGTGTATTGGGTCGGTTCTTGGTTATTAAGGGGAGAGAAAATTAAACAAGCGTGGCTGGTGTGAATGCAGTGTGGGAATTCTAGCTGGCTGGTACATGTGACAGGGAGTGGTCCCAGGCCTCCCAGTATAGCTTACCTTTTATTATAATATATATATATATATATATATATATACAAACAGCATCTCTCTCTGAAAGACGTATCCTACCTAGCTTCTATGAGTCACACTCTCCGTGGTGGCCTGCGCTTTTCTAGAGGGGAAAAATGAATCCAGTCACTGGTCTCGCGTGCACCGTACAATCTGACCTCTGTAATGACTGACATGAGGATGATAAAATGCTTCTATTTTGGCTCAATCCATGCAGGTGCTCATGAGTGCAGCCCAATGTATATTTACCTGCCTGTGAGCATGTACTGGAATAATAAAATATATATTTGGGTGGGTCATGTTTAGTTTGTGGAAAGAGAGCCAATGGCACTATCTGGCCAAGCCCGGGCTCAGGCCGTCTCTCTGCTACATTCCTTCCTCTCTCCGTGTCGGAGGTTTTAACGTCCCTTGTTTCGCACCTACGCTTGTGTGTGTTTGGTGGGGGTCGGGGGCGGTGGGGGCGGGGTGGTGGTCGTTGCTGCACGTGTTGGCGTATTGGTCAGAGGTCACAATGTGACAGGGGCTGGTGAGTGTGGAGAGATGAGGGCGTTATCAGCGAGTCCGACAGGTCATCGTTGTAAAGGTAGGTGTCCGCTATGACTATCACCTTGGCAACTGCCAAGACAGAGACAGGCCCCTGTCGTCACATTTGCCAAGGTGACGAGGCTCGACCGTAGCAAGGGTTACGGTCAGGCACCCGGCATTAGACGAAGGAGTTCATGGCGTTGACGGGCGACGGCGCCTCTGAACTTTCGTTGCCTTCGTGCGTGTCCCTCTCTTTCTTGCCGCTGTACTGGCCGATGAAGGAGCCGTCTTCATTGAACTGACCGTCCCCGCCCTCCCCATAGTCCACCAGGCTGTCGTCACTCTCGTCTCGGCGGACCGTCCCGTTGGAGGGTGTCCGACTCCCCTTCAGTGGCTTGTGGTCCTCCATGTCACTACATCAATAGTGCAAAGAGGGGGTTATTGAGGAAGCAATGCTGGTGCTGTTTGTTTGCTGCAGTGGTCAAAAACCTTGAGAACAGGCTGGCTAATCTTTATCATACTATCAGTTATCCAGCTATTCCACTGCACAAATGCCACATACAATGTGCACATGACTAAAGTGAGAGCTCCCTAAAATGTGAGGCTAAAACATTTCTACTTCCCTCTAGTGCAGTCAAGGCATAAGCCCCGTCTCCAATAGTGATGTCTCAAATGCTCTTTTTATGATCAATTTTAGAGTTGTGATTGACAGCTGAGATGTCGATCATAACTCAGTGTTCTTCCTGGTCGGTTTCTGCATGCAAATGATGAATGATAAGTTGGCGGCACCTGTATCCCAGGGTTTCCTAGCCTCACTTTTCTGGAGTTGTTGGTCAGTTGTTAGGCATCAACCGTCTTAATTTATGCAAATAAAACACATTTCTGTGTCCTAAAATGTATCTTTTGCACAGTGGAACAGCTCAGCTACAGCTACAGTTTGAAAGCGTTAGTGTTGTATTAAATGAAGCCTGGTACTGGTCAGATTTGGGATTGTGACCACTGCTTTAGTGGGGTTCGGTTATATGCATGCTTCACAATACCTTGCAAAAACGTCACTTCCACATTTCATTACTTACATTAGCCAATATGCTAGGGGTTGTCATGCAATCATCAAAAATGCACTTTATAACCCTTGAGATAAATACTGTTTCATCCTCAGCAAGAGGAAAAAAAAACATCATATACAAAAATTATACTAATATGACCTGCTTCAATATGCTGCATCTCAAAGTTCAGGCTGAATTTATTTGCATTAAATGAACCATTGTGCAGTACTGGCAATAATATATATTAATACCATTTTGGAGTATAGAGGCATGGCAAAATCAGTGCTTTCATTACATTTGTGCATGCTTTTCATCAGAAAACTACAGCTCATCTTACCTCTCCATAGACCTAATTGCACCAAATAATAATAATAATATAATAAAAAAGAAGATAAAAATGGAAGGACACGTCAAAAGAAATTCACAAACTACAACTCCCTTTAAAAAGTTCAATATTTCTAAAAATATAATTAAAAAAACCTTGCCACACTTAAGGACTGTTAGCATAAAGATGACCTCAGTTAGAGATTAGACTACTGGTTATGATGGGGGGTTTGTTTTGGTCTAAAGCCGGTTGATTAGACTCGTGTTGTTATGCTGTTTGTTTTGGCACTAAACACAGGAGGATGCAGATCTTTGCCTTGCCTCTGTGGAGCCTTTGGTAATGGAGTCTGTTGTGGGAAGTGACTCTGGAGCCTGGTAGAATGTTCTATGTGCAAATAGTCATGTCAGAACACAAAGACTCAGCTCTTTCAGATGTGTGTGATATGTCTACTCTCAATATCTCTCACCTGTACTCTCCAAATGTCCCATCGTCCTCCTTCATGGGCTGGATCTCAGGGTCCTGGTGAGCATCTTCCTTTTCTTTCACTGTGGTTCACGTGAATGTTAGACTCTGCCCACCCACGGCTATGAGAGGAAATGTGGTAGTGTGTGTCTTACCCGGATATTTGCCACCTTTGTTCCTCTTGATGAAGCACACTATGAGGAGGACTAGGATGAGGAGAGCGATGGCGCACATCAGGCCGATAAACCACCCCTGGGTGGCGATGTCCACTTGACGACTGGGTACAGCTGGAGACAGAGGCAAAGTGTGAGCAAGTTGCTGAAAAAATAGGTGGGAATGTGTTTCTCGACACATGCAGCAACACAGAAGGACTGGAGAAGGGCTGAAACTTAAAAATGGATTAAAATGGACGGAAACAACAGCAACACAATGGTTCTCCTGGAAGTGTTAATTTTTAATTAGCATGCATTAAATGCTAAAGAGCTAACTGCTACAATGTTGAGTCAAAAAAATGATGAATAAATTTAAAAAAAAAAAAAAAAAACAGACAAAAATAGGGGCTAGAAAAACCATCTATGCTGAGGCATGCCACCTCACCTGGCACTGCCACCAGAACTTCATCTGTACTGTGGACAGTTGGGTCATTCGGGTCTCTAGCGACCACACGGACTTTATAGGAAGTCCCCGGCTTTAAACCTTTAATCATGTGCCAGTGTGAACCATTTACCAACTCCTTTTTCCAGTCCTCTTTGCCTAGAGTTTGTGTAGCGGAGGGAAAGGAAAAACCCAGTTTTTAGTGATGGAATCAGGTGTGCGGTAGGCAAATGATCAGGTCATATAAAGTGAGCCCTTACTGTTTTCTACAATATATTCCACATATACATTCTTATGGTGTCCAAAGTAATCCCAACTGATCACTGCACCCTCCTCAGACACAGACGTGTTAACTGCGCCAAAAGCGGGGCCTACAGGTGGCGCTGCTCACGCACAAGAAACAGAGAGAAAGAATTTGAAACACAATTTGAATGCATTGATTGACCCAAAAATGAAAAGAAATTCATACAGCGTGTGTCCATCTTACAAATCCATTATTTTGTTATTGGTTTTCCTTTCACTTCTTATTGAAAGTTAATTAAAAAAATTGTCTGCCATTGAAGTAAAATATAACCACGTCACCAAACACGTTTTTAACACAACTTTAGAAGAAAGTAGGAATCAATAAATGTAAGGCTGTTCAATATATCAATATGTATAATCAGCCAGGATGCCAGTTTTACACTGGCAGAGAAAATGTGTAGATAATTAGTGTGGTAGAAAAGGGACAGTGCAAGTACCCTTGTGAGACAGGGGAGGTGGAGATTGAGTGATGGGAGAGGTTGGAAGAGGGGGCTCTGTAGGGCCTGAAAGAACATGAAGAAAAGTGAGACAACAGAAGAGACAGACGGCACAACGAGACACTGCTGCAGGAAAAAAAGCAGGTTCGGCTTTTCAGAAGCTACGGCTGTCATTAAGGCCACGTTTACGAGAGAATGACCTCCAGGAAACGGTGTTGTTTATCGTAGTCACGTTCTCCTGTAAACGGGGCCTAAAACTCTGAGCAGAATCTGAATCTAAACAGTGCAGCATTTGAAATTAATAACTGTGCTAAGGCTGCAACAAAAACATTCAAAAGCATCATGTGTGAAGTAATAAATGAAAGTGGGGTTATTTGAAAAAGGTGAGCCTGACGGTTACACTGCTGCTGCTGCTGCTGCTACAGAGGAAGCACAAGGCCTGCACATGCCGTGGAAGCCTGTCCACAGTTCTTTGGCAGTGACATGCTAACTTAGCGACATGCAAGGGTCTTTAAACTAAAGGTAATGTTAGCTCAAATTTTTACTCCTTTTTTTCTAATGTGTTATGACTATCATGCAGGGGCTTTGAGCGCCAAGTGTGTGTTACCTTTGCCCGTCACTACGGGGGGCTGAGTTTGAACTTCAGACAAGAAAAAAAAGAGAGACACAGGAGGTGTAAGCTATCTCTAATCTAAACCTGCCACTCATTTATTGTTGGATTGACTAACGATGAATGTAAATAACATGAATAAATAGCTTACTGGTTTCCATGACTGTGAAGGCCTCATCTGTGATGGCAGGACCCGAGCCCTTGATTGTCTTTGCGCTTAAGTAAAACTTGTAGAGCATGCTGGAGTTCAGATTGTCCAACGTGAAGGTGGTCTCATTGGCTAAGAAGGTTCTGACCTTGGGTGGCTCCAGTTCGTGGGTGCTGTTCACTAAAGAAAAAGGACGGTATCAGAAAAACGCCTCAGCACAAAAGCATCATGTTATAATGCAACATTTAGTATGTCAAATAGTTAGTCTGCCCACCTGGTTGGTATTTCAGTGTGTATCCAACAAGACGCCCGTTGTGTTGTAAAGGTGGGCCCCACTCCAGGGTGAGAGAGTCCAAACTGGGATTTATAATATTCAGAAAAGAAGGACGCCCAGGGACTAGAAAGATACATCAATATAGTCAAGAGTATTAAACATTTTGGAGGTATATTATGGATAATTTGGTAGCTACTGTAGATATTGCATAGCAATAGTAATTGCTAATTTGATATCTGGCCATCGGTATTCTTCATAAAACACAACAAATGTGAAGAGAAAGTCTGGTTGACAAAAACCATGACATAGCTCTCATCAGTACACACCCCCTTCAGGAGTCTGAAATCTGTTGCTTTGGCTTGGAGGACCTTCTCCTTTATTATTAAAGACCCTGACGAAGAGGTTGTAGATGCTGTAGGGCTGGAGACCCGGCAGCCGTCCCTCGCTACGGTTCCCACTGAATGTCAGGACCTGTTCCTGCGGCTCTTGCTCTGGTTCGGTTTCATGAAGGCCACGCTCGCGACAGTAGTAGACCTAAACAAAGTTACACATGGTTGGAGAGAGAGAACAAAGACTCCAACATGCAGGTTACGTTTCTGTGGAACTGAACCTTGTATCCCTGCAGTTTCCCTTGGACCGAGGGCAAAGGGACAGGCTCCCAGTGCACCTCTGCAAGCGTGCTGTTGTGAACCATGACCTGGACGCTGCCAGGAGCAGACAACGGCACTGCAACACAGCGAGAGTATCCGATCAGGAAAAGGATGATACATCCTTGAATGAAGTTTTCAAGGATGCTTATCCTTATAGGATAACCTTAGTTCAGGTTATTATGAAAACACGCTTTAATATTTAATATACACAGACTTTAAAATACTTAATATACATATGTAATATTTCTTGAACTATAAACATTGCTTAGTATAAGTATTATAAGTTTGCTCACAATCTTCTCCAGAATATCCTATCACTGTTTCAGGGTCTGGGCCGCTGCCGTAATCGTTGATGGCCTGAACCCTGATCTCATAGGACACATATGTGGGAGTTCCAGACACAACAAACTGGGAAATGTTAGCCACATTCCTTGTAGACCAGTCCTCATCCAGGTTCATCTGTCGCCACTGGACTCTGTACTCCAGACCAGGCCCGTTGGACTGAAAACCTGTCAGCGGCTGTGCGGTGAAAAAAGAAGACGGAGACATTTTGGCTTGTTTTGCTGTTACTAGTCTTTACTTGAAAATAAGTCAAAACAGTTTTTTAACACAGCTCTAAACTTACTGTCCAGGAGATCACAAGGTTGCCAGGTTCTGTTCCAAGTCCTTTAACATCTGCAGGGTTTTGATCGGGAGCTAAAAAAAAAGTATAAAAAATAAAAAGTATAGTATAGTATTTTTACAATTTTTGTCGAATTTTCCTTGATTTCTGGATGTTCACCTGCAGGGTTGGTTCTGTACTGGTTGGAAGGTTGGCTCGGGTCACTGTAGCCGAGGCGATTCATGGCCAGAACTCTGAAGGAGTAGTAAACGTGCGGGGACAGGCTCAGCTGGGTCGTGGTGGAAGTACCAGCAACCTCTGTCAGGTTGGTCCAAACCCCTGGCTGGTGGAGCAGATCCTCATACTGGATCAGGAACTCTGGAGAAATTTTAAAAAGGGAGAAAATTTGAGAAACCGCATCCAAAATTTTATAGAAAATTGAAGCCTTAGAATATTTTGTTACTCTGTGTGGGGCTGTTGTGCTCGTCTCCAGGGATCCATGTGAGCCGCACGCTCCTCTCTGTCTGGTCAGTCATCTCCAAGTCAGTTGGTGGGTCAGGTCTCTCTGTCAACGTGACAACAAGTCCAAGAATAAAAAGAAAAATACTTGCAACTGTAAATCTGATAAAATAAATTTCAGCAAAAACTGTATTCCAGCGAATGAGATGCATACTTGAGTGAGAAATGGAAAAAAAACAAATCCTGTCCATGCAAATCCTATAGTAACAATAATGGTGGAATGGATGACAATCAACAAAAAATACACATTAACATCAAACTGTATTTGCAAAGACCAGATGAACGCTGTAAAATTCTCTTTATGGACACTCTTTACCGTAGACAATAGCTGGAGTGGGTGTGGCCTCTGAGAGCGCAAAAAGTACAGAAAGAGCATTGAGGTCAGTGGAAGATATTTGAAGTAAGGAAATGATAGAGCTCGTTATGGAAGTAGGAGAAATCTTAGTTATTTCATTAGGTCCTGACCTCCCAGTATCCCAGTGAGTTGACCTGTGAACATACCTACAACAGTCAGCACAGCACTGGCCGAGTCATGGTCCAGGGTGGTGTTCATGAAGCAGGTGTAGGTGCCCTTGTCTCGATCCGTCACGTCCATGATGGTCAGAGTGTCTGCATCAACCACAAACCTAAAAGCATCACAGTATTAGAAGTTTAGTCCTTATTTCCTTATAACGTCCGCCTGGGTTGTCTGGTACCTCTCGTCGTCCGGCAGCTCTCCGCTGTCCTTGAGCCAGGTCATGGTGGGGATAAGCGTTGGGTCGTGTTTGACTTTACACTCAAATGCGGCGCTCATACCTCTCTGGACCACCTTGTACTCTGGCTGCTTCAGTATACGAGTGGGCTCTGATGTGGAGAGAAAGGCCCACGCTGTTAAAACAGGGCATCGTGGTCACGTGACTTTCTGAAACACAGGATTACAGCTGCACCGACCTTTAACCTCCAGGAAGACGTGATTCTCCCTGATACCCAGGTTGTTGGTGGCGATGCAAGTGTACTTCCCACTATTGACAAGCTGGGCCACATGAATCTCCAGCGTGCCGTTTTCATGGATTACATATGGGTCACCATTCTTAATGCTGGTTTGAATGTCTTTGAACCTTTGTGAACATCACAATAATGGTTTTAGTTGAGGTTCAGAAGAGACGCTAATCACTGTGTAGACTTAGTCACAATTTTTCAATTTCAGACATCTTAAACACAAGCTTTATTTAAATCAACTGTTTCCCAGAACAGCTCGACGTTACCATGTGATGACTGGTATTGGAGAGCCAAAGGATGCACAGTGAAGTAGCGCAGGGTTGTTGGTGATGACCTGGTACACTTGGTTGGGTGGTGTGAGAATCCTCGGTGCTTCAGCTACAATAAAGTAACACAATAAAACCACAAAAAAGACATGTATCTGTGTAGATTCTCAGTCATCCAGGTCATAGTTATCCAAAGTTAGATCTCTGCAACTGGACTTGTTAAGGTTTCCTTGAAGACGTTTCGCCTCCTTCTTCAGTTCTGAGGAGGCGAAATGTCTTCAAGGAAACCTTAACAAGTCCAGTTGCACGCAGAGATCTAACGTTGGATACTCAAAACATGTATATAGTCAGTATTCCTAATTTCTGATTAAAGGTAGCTGAACTCACCAAGAACATTGACGAAAGCATTCGCCATTAGGTACCCAAACTCGTTGGAGGCATTACACTGGTAGACGGCGCTTGACCCCGACTGCACGTTGCTGAGAATTACCGTGTCGCCATCTACCTTCCGCCTGTGGTCTTCAGGTGCGTCTGTTTCAAAATGACCATGGCAGCCATGTTGTTTAGAAGGAAATGTTGTGTAGGGGTGTGAAAGGGAAGTACGCCCATTTTACTCACTTTCTATGGAGACGCCGTTGATAAACCAGGTAATCTTTGGTTTGGGCTCACCACCGACTCGGCAAGTCAAGATGCCGGTCTCATTCGGCGCGAGGATCAGGTTCCTCGGAGCGCTGACCCAGAATGGAGCAGCTGTGAGAGGATAAAATGTGGAATATCCATACTGCCGTTATTTCCATTTCAGACCAACTGTAAGTGATGGGGGCAGTGTTCTGAACTTTCCTCCACAGCATTACGCCATAATGGCTGCGTACCTTTCACAGTGACTTTAATGATGTGGTGTGCGGTACCCAGCCGGTTTGTGGCCGTGCAGCGGTACTCTCCAGCGTCAGTTTCCACCACATCGGAAATCTTGAGTGTTTTCTGGAAGGCCTGAAAGGATATTCTACCGCTAGGGAGCTCGCCTCCATCCTTCTGCCAGGAGATATCTGGAGTAGGCCTGTCATTGACAGAAATACAAACACAAGTATTGACTTTAGAGCTATTTCAGCTGTTTTTCTCTTGCTACAAATGCTGAGTGCTGACTTACAAGCCCTCAGCGATGCACTCCAACTCCAGAGTTTCTCCTCTGAGGACCATTTTGGTGCTGGTGGATCCCATAGGATACATGAAACCAGGCTGATGATCCCCCTCTGGGTTGTCTGAAGGCACAGGGACATGATGACATCACAAACAGAACGCTTCTCTTGACGACATCCAAAGGATTTGAAACATATATTCAGAGCCTCATGAGGCCATTGTGAAGGGGAGGAGGTACACATCATGAAGTGATTTGAAAACTGAGAAAGAAGACAAGAGAATTCCAACAGGTGAGGGGTGTGTCGGAATCAGAGTCAGAGAGGAATGCCCCTGGGGGATGTGGCTGTTGATCTGTTTCTATACCAGAGGTTCCTGGTCAGAAGCAACCCCCCTGCAACCCCCAAAAGATCTTAGAGATATCTTTCCATCATCAAAAAAATTTATTCTAATGATTGGACAATTATGGGCTTTAATGTTCTGATTATTATGGTGCTCCAAAGCATCCAGTTTTTTCATACATTAATAATAACGATAAAAATCTGCAGGCGATGATGTGAATACTGTCACGAATGAACGGGCTCAGGCCAGGTTAGGTCAATGTTGGGTATGGTTAGGCCAGGGAGTAAAAAAGCAGGTTTGGGTTCACACTGAAGGAGCTGAACTGGGATCATCCAGCAGCACTCACCAGGAGGGAAATCAGTGATATTGTATAAAGCAGCCACAGTCTCATTCACTGTTTCAACTGGAATATAACAGAAAGTTAGACGCATGCACAGAGTGAGGAGGCAAGCAGGCCACCATTTATTCTGTAACCCCTCAGATGCATTCTTTTATCGCAAAACAAAACTTTACAAAGGAGAAAAGTGCCAGCCGCCATCATTTTCAGTGCCTTGACTTACTGTCCAGCACGGTGACCGAAATGGGCTGCTTCTGCTGGATGGTTTGTGTGTGAGGGAAGCGAGCGTAGCAGATGTAGTCAGGCCTGCTGTCTTCAGGAAGAACATTGGAGAAGTACAGATCACCATTTAGAGCCTGGGACACCCGTTTGTCCAGCGGGAGCCTATGGAAGTCTGACAACGGCAGAGGTTTCTGGGGTCAATCTGCTGCTTTAGTGTGCAAATATGTTTATATGCTGATGACCCACTGTTATCCATCCAGAAGATGACAGGAGGGGGGAGACCCGCAGGAGGTCGACACTGCAACACCAGCGAGACCCCCTTCTGCACCACAACAGCTTCATTTCTCTCCTTTGACCACAAGGGGGACCCTGCGAGCCAGAGGAGCAACAAGGAAAGGCGCTGCATCATTCACTTCATACATCATATGTGCAAAACAGATCAAATTTTATTTTCAAGTGGTCTTACTGGACTGCCTGATGACAATTTTGTTGGAGACTGCGGTGCCGTGGTCGTTTTGAGCTGTGCACTGGTACGTCCCCTCGTAAGCCTCGGCCTTTTCTCCGCTAATGTCAATGACCAGAGTTCCCGAACCGGGCTTCATCAGGACTTTGGAGTCTTTCTCAACGTCAAAGTGGGTCCCATTTCTCGTCCAAGAAAAACTAGGATGAGACAACAACAATAAAACCAACTATCATCCTCCTCTGTCACAAATGCAACGTGCTCATACAGATCAGATCAGAGAGAACAGAATCTTTTAATTTGCAGCGTGAAGTTGGATTCTGGTGGCCTATCTGCTTTGTGTCTAATTCACTTGGCAGCTGTGTTTTGTCCAAGACAACAGTTGCTATGGAGATTCATACTTCCACCATGCTCCTAACAAAATTGCCAACAGAAATATATATTGTTTTACACAAAACGTTTAACAGCCAGAACCAAAAAGTGTACTTACCGAAAACTCAAATTTACCAAATTGTCACACTATAACCATTAAAATATACTAGCTAGAAAATTTAATTTTAATTAAAATTCTTGAATGTGCATAATATTGACGTATGTATACAATCCACAGCTTCCAGTTCAGGTAACCAGCGTAAGTGTATCAGCTTACTGATAAATGTGCAGCAGAACGAGGGTCTCACCTTGGATGAGGTTTCCCTTTGGCCTCACAGTGGATGACAATGTTCTCACGTGGATCGAAGATATAATCCTTCGAGGACTGTAGTGTTATAGTCGGCGGCTGCGGCACTTAAGACACATGAGCAGATGCATAGTTCAGAGGCACTTAGTCAGATTTCAGCGTAAGCAAACCACAGCTGAGACAATGAAGAGTATGTAAGCAACATGCAGCGAGCACTCAGTTGGACTTGACAAGCGAGTGTAACAACATCCACAGCTGCAAACAAAGAAACCATAACTGTTACTCTGAAGGAGCGGACAACACCTCAGCCCTGCCCATTTTTAATATGAGCAAACCGTTTGGCACAACAAACGCATGCACTGCTAGCTTGGCTACAACACACAGATCCAAACTCAAACATCAGATTTTAATACAAAAACTGCAAATCACAGTGTTGTGGCAACTTACATCCTTCCAGTACTTTAGCTTTTTGTCCACGTGACACGCCGTACCACAGTGATAGAATATTGAGGAGAGGTGTTAGCTTTGGCAAGGAGTAAGGCTTGTGTTCAGGTTAAAATCCTACAGGTCCAAGTACTTTTAAGCATTTTTACTCAACCTGCTCGTACTTTAATTTTTTGTGATCGCTTACATGGTTGCAGCTTAAATAGGCAGGAGCAACAAATGCAAGAAAGTAGTCGATGAATAGCTGAACAAAATTAGAAAATAGAATAGAAAACCATGCTAAACCATGCAAAGCTTAAACTTATAAATTAAAAGCTCTATCATTGACAGCACTAAGGTCTGTAATGTTACGGTCTTACATTAGGAAAATATCAGATATCCATAGAATATGAAACAATTTCATATATATATATATATATATATATATATATATATAAACTATTTTAAATAAATCTAAAAGAAATTGCTTACGATCAAGCGGAACCTCCAGTGCTAAGGTCATGTGAATCACGAGTATCAGTAGCACAACTCTGAAGTCTGGCACCCACTTCCTGTTCCTGTCCATGGTTAGGTCTATCACGATTTTTCTTCTTTAATCCAAGTTTATTGACGTGGTCCAGGTGGTCAGCGGAGTGAAATAGTCTTGATCCACTCTAAAAAAAAGGCAGAGAGGGGACAGATGACACCATCGGTTCCTTAATTATCTTTTGGTCAGAGCAAACGTTACAAACCTCAGACGGTGAAATGTGCTTTTACATAAAAATGACAAAAGTGGCTGCACAGACTACTGAACTGAACTACAATGGAAAGTTTACATTGTTCTCACAGTTTAACACCTAAAGAGCGTGTAAGTCAGTGATGACTCAATCAGCTGGCAGGAGGAGGTCCAAAACGCCCAAACAAACTTGATTTTCAGTCCCTTCCTCAAACTTCATGCATTAGAGCAGTGTACTTTTATTTTCCTTATCTGGTCGTCAAGGTTCCCCACGGCAGCAGCTGATGCAAACCAGCGTACAGAGACTGAGAGTCCACGCCTTTGCTCGACTTGTGCAGCGGGCTGCGCGAGTGTAATCAGCCAGAAAAACAGCCGCTGCCGTGCTGGAGCCCGCCTGGAAAAACATTCCTGTCAGCGCTACGTATGAATCCAGCTACAGGACATGAATGCAGACCCGCAAGCTCCAGATTAAATTTTGTTTCTCACTGTTTATGACAGACACAGAGACGCATGTCAGAAAGACGCAGAACCTTGATGACATCAGTAGCCTGTCCTCCATTTTCTGTCATCAGCTTGTCCGTGGTTGTTTGATATTCTATAAGCATGTGCAAATATCCACACGCCACTTATTTGACCAATGGGATGGAGTGCTGCTGCACTAATAGACTGGCCAACTAGCTAAGACTCAACTAGCTGTCAAGCTAATGCTGATGTAGCTGAGCATCATAATGAGGTCAAACTTCAGATTCCGGCCTGTTGCAGCTCCACGCCGCTCCACGAGGGAGCTGGTCTGGAGAGTCCGGGAATAAGTGCACGCAGTAAGCAGCGCATCAGATTTTATCCAGCTGAGCTCGGCAGAGTGTGAGAGCTAATATGGCCTGGGGATGCGGATAATTACGCAGACACGTCCTGTTGGATATCACTCTGACTATTTCATTAAGAGGAAGAGGCAGCAGAGAACAGAGTGGGAGAAAGTGGGGAGCACAATTAAAGGAGTTAGATACAGGCCAGACTTCAACTCTCATTATGAATTAAACCTTTCTGAATTATGCTAATCTGATAATCCAGATTAATTGCAATTATTCTGCCATGCTCACAACCATAAAAAAAAAAATAACCACACACACACACATCAGCATTATTAAACTGATTAGATGTTAAAATTAAATTCACTGGCTTGCACGAACATGCCGCATGAACCTGACCTTTGGCCTTTCTTGTGGAGGCAGCACTGGTGCTCAGTGCACAGATGCAGTGTACTATGTGGCAAAGGACATTGCTCTGGGGGCAATATTATTACTCACAGGCACACAATTACACAGGATGAATCATTTACCAATGAGAAGCACTAAAGATGACGATGATGAAGAGGACGCAGCGAGGAGTTTGGCCAGCAAGACGGGTCATCTCTTATCATGCTTTCCCTCTCTTCTCTGACTCTGGGGTCATCCTCAGAGGACAAAACATCCAGATTTTCTACTGTATCTCAAACACTCCATCACTGTCACTTTCTTTCACTTCCTGTCCTCCATCACCTATTTCACTCTGCAATCATGTGTTTTGCACACACTCTCCAAAAGGATGGCTTCTTGTCGTTCAGTGAGTAATAGGATCCAGAATGTTCTCTCCTTTTGAAAAAAACTCGTTTTCTAAAAAATTATGCCTAAACGTCTAAAAAACACATTCAAATTTTGCCTTATGAATAACCTCTGCCAGCTCATGCGTAAACCTGTATATTTTATTTCATTTATTTTATTTTATTAAATGTTTTGCTTTGTTAAAAAAGGCAGTGTTAAACAACAAAGACTGGTGTTCAGGCTGCTAGCAGAAGCCCAACAGCCATTCCTGTCTCTCAGTTTGCAGGCCCTGAAGCAAAAACACAAAGTTGGTCACTCCACAGCCTTCAGTCACAGAGAAACGGGCATAACAGCCTGACTGGGCAGATGAGGGAGGAATCAAACTAGAACAGGGGATGAGAGCGCTGTCATCCGCAGTCACATCAGACCCCAGTGATGGAGATATTTATAAGATGGTGAAGTCAGACTGGACTACAGTCGTCCTGAAGCCTGCAAACGCAGATGGTTGTCTCAGGAGCTAAGCTCAGAGTTCGTCCCGTTGGGTCAATGACACACTAAACTGCAGCTTCTTTCCCGTAACCAGGTCAGTAGAATATTTGCTCCGAGCCATGAGAGTTCTGCAAACAGGCGGCAAAGGACTGCAGCATAAATCTGAAGCCACTGTCTCACTGTTGCTTCAACGCTGATATTTGAGAAAGCAGACGGAAACACTTTCAAAACTTCCCTGACACTGAAACCTGAAGAGACGTAACTAGCAGAAGCAAAAAGTCAAACTCTGAAAAACATGGAGAGAATATGTACAAATACTGCTCACAGATACACCTATATTCTCAATTATACTCTTATTGTGTTGTAGATAATAGGAAGATAATGTTACTACTCTTTGCTCACCTTGAAAGGTAGGAAGAAACAGAGGTGAGGTGTTGTGTTACGGTGATTCTAGTGAGTGAGGGTAAGACGATTATACCGGCTTTATTTGCTAGAAAATCCATCTTTTACCCACCACAATTTGAACATTCAACTCTTTCTCTGGATTCCTTTCAACAATCTGCAAAATTACCGACAAGCCAAAAATATGACCTGCTCATCCCCACGGTGTGTGAACGTAAACCATCGCACGAGAGCTTCCAGGTGGTCTTGTCTGGACTGGAAACAAAAGTGTGAAAAGTTACGACTGTTTGACTTTAAAGGGATTTAACTGCTGACATCAACAGCCGCTGGCTACATTCAGACTTTGTATATGAGGAGCTTTGGCTTTGCTAACACAACTTCCTGTTCCGTGCAATCAAAAAAGACAGAATTAGCAGCCTCTTTGTGTCCAGTAAACCCAAAACCGGATCACACAAGTCCGCCTAATCAGAGCTGCGCACGCACACACACACACACACACACACACACACACACACACACACACACACAGACGCCATGCAGGGGTCAGTTCTCAGAGGCTTTTTGATGTGCTGATGGTCAGCATGCAGCAGCCCCCCTCCCCCCACCCCCCAACCCACCCCAGACTGGACGCCATCACATCCGCACCTCTACAGCGACTCCACCGGAGCCATTGTTTTTTACGTGCTGTTTACCGACGGGATACTGCTGAAACGGCAGGGAGGTTGGGGGGGTGGGGGAGAGGGCGCACAAGGTGACGCCACTCGTGAGTGGAGGAGCTGCTGTTTAAAACAAAAAATGTAATTTTTAAAAACAGTAATTTATATTACGTCAGCAGCGTTTGTCAAGTACACAGAGCTGTTTGTTGTGCCCGGGAGAGGGCAAGGTTAGGTGTGGGTTCTGTGTGTTTGTGCACGTGTGCGCCTGTCTAATGACATCTTATCACCGGCCGCAGTGGTTCAGCCAGAGCAGAAGGTCGTGCCTGCTGCACGTGTGAGTGTTGTTGCAGATGAATTTATGTTTCATTAACACCTAAAAATTCAATACAATCACCCTGTCACCAAACTAAACTGCGAAGTTAAAGCGGCGAGTGTTTATTTTAACAGTGCGACATCAGGTTGACAGTCAATGAGCCAGCTCTGGTCCTATTTCAGAAGGTATTGATGAGCTGATAGATGCACGTGGCCTTGGTCTGTGGCAATGTGCACGAGGTGTCTTTATAGATCGCGATAAATGTTGGGGTTATTGTGTCCTTGAGAGCAAGACAGTTCTACAGTCCGTAGACGACGTTCTTTTATATTTCTCTTTTACTGGAACTGATTCTTTACTACTGAGTACAGTATTTATCATTCCATTAAAGGCTGCGCTGATCACATTAATGTTGCTAGTGAGACAAAACTCTCATGGCCTTGTCCATCCCACAAGGAATTTGCTGTCAACCCACAGAAAGAACTGCCTGACATCAAGGCTAACACCTTCCATGTCCCACGTTGGCCAGAAATGGGTCGAGAACGTCAGAGGAGGGAGGGTCGGGGAGAAGGTGAGGGACGGGGGGATGGGGAGCGACTGACAGCGTTACAGCAGCGCAACAAGCTGGCGTTTTCTCCTCCACCCATCTGTTCGTTGGGATTATTCATTTAAAGAGGGATGGAGGAAGCAGAGGATAGGGGAACCTGCGGGCCTTCATCACAACACACAACACGTGATCCCATCTCTGTAAACCGCCACGATGACGGCAACTCGTGGCTAAAGCTACCGAGGGCGATGCAGTGGAGTGCTCTCGTGGGATCTGCTCTGCAACGATGAAAGCGATGTGAGGTGGAAGCATGGTGGTGATGTTACGCAAAGGTTTTATGACACATTCTACTTGCACATAATATGATTACTCAAGGCCATAGTGTGTTTTCATCCCCATCAAAAAAGCAAAGTTTCTAACATGCTTTGATGACAATACAATGTATCTCGAGTCAGAGCTCTGCGCCAGACCCAGTAAGCCAGACATGCTAAAAGCTGCAACCAAGAAACTCAGAATGGGTCGAGGAAAGATGCTGTGCAAACATTATGCAATATGTGCAGAAATATTATGAGAGACATAATTTTACAGACTTACCTGTGAAATTCAATCTCAGCCACTGTTTGTCATCAGAAGGTGATTCAAACCTGCAACAAAGAGAAAGAAGGACGACGTTAAAAAAAAAAAAAAAGTTATGAAATCAGATTTTAATTTGTTAACAACTGTGTGGCATATTTAATCCCCAAAGTCAACATTTGGGTCAATTAACCACTGCCAGCCAGGCTCATGTGCACTATGAATACGTGGATGCCTCCTCCAAGCTCTCTGGGGGGAAACCCAGTAATTGACTGTCTTGTTAAACACTAGGCATCCAATCAATAGCCAAAAGGACCTGGGTGATTTTTATGTCTCCTGCCTCAAGCAAGCAAATACAATGTTACCCATAAAACACACACATGTGGGCTGCCCTCGCACCCCCTTGCGAGCATGCTTCGCTCTGTGACCGTGAATGCATTATCATAATCTCCAGAGACACTCTCCATTCATCTCACATCAGAAAAACAAAAGTGACCGGCAAAAACGTCCACTCAGACGCGCAACTGTTACAAGCTCAGCCGTGAAGGAGGGTGGGATTATGTGAGTGTCCACTGATTAGCCCAGGTCAAGGTGTTGGCTTCAAACCATGCGCCACGTAAAAACATGAGGAAGAGGAAGTCTTTGAACTCTACAGAGACGTGAGCAGCTGCTGGGGCAGGGATTGGAGGAGCGCCACCTATCTGATGGAAACCCCAAGCTGTGACCAATTACCAATGAGATGGAAAAGAATAAAGACTAAACAAATTTTCACAGTCAATTTTAAACACAACAGAGAAAATGCCCTGAGTAAATAGAAAAAAAAACAAGGTGCTCATCACAGAGAAACCCCAACAAGACTACCAGGGTGAAAATGAGATCAGAGAGAAGGAGTGCACAGGAAAAACTGAAGTGGGAATCATGAAAATGCATTATTAATGGAGAAATCTAAAAGCACTTCAACATCAGAGTGCCAGAGTAAGGGATGCAGAATCAGAGTGGAGGAAGAGAACACAGGTAGCAGGGGAAAAAAAGTAAGCTTTAGCGCATGACCGTGGTGAGAACAAAGATCGTGTGACAACAAAGAATCCTGTCAGGCGCAAATCTCAAGTTTTGGTCAGGTTAGCTGTGAACGCACACGGTGGCTCACTCCCAAGACTTTAGAGGAGAAAAAAATAGATTTGGTGTCAGCAGAGGACAAGAGCGCGTTTGTATATCACCATTCTGTCAGCTGGTGAAGAGCAGAGTAAAATCTTCAAAAGAGCTCCTTTCTTTTTCCAGGCCAAAACTGGATGTGGTGCTCATCTCATGACCAGAATTCTCAAAATCAGAGTGAACTCCTCTTCAATTAGCTGGCCGACTTCATGAATCCGCTGGGAGGAGGTCTGGCTAAGTGTGTGTGTGTGTGTATTTGTGTGTGTGTTTGTGCAGGAGGGGGGAGGGTGTCACAGAAGGGGTTTCTGCAGACTGTGATACAATAACTGACCCCAGGCATGAATATAAATGTGTGTGCACGTAAGTCACACACATACATGGACAAACAAACTCGCCCTTTTTTTTTAAATAAAAAGGACGTAAATATGTGAGAAAAGTGTTGTTTTGTCTGGCTTTATACACACATTCATTAAAGGTGCTTAGAACTTAACATGGCATATTAAATAATGTGTTTTGAACCATTTTTTAGGTGTTGGTTGTGACTGAGCAACATTTGAGCAACCTCAGTGTTTGCTAAAGTTAAAGTCTGGTGCTGGAGTGTCTAAATCGTCTTTAATTTCAGGATCCTTGGAGATGGCCCGTGCAAACAGAATAGAATACAAACGGAACGCTTCTGTAGCACTTTTATGTAAAGAGGTATGAGATGTCAGGAGCAGCAGCTAAAGGCACTTTCAGCTATGTGTTTTTTTGTTTTAGCTTAAAAAAAAAAATAGAAGTTCAGCCTCTGTGAAATAATACTGAAAACCACTCATGGAAGCAGCAGCACCTGAATGACTGAGGAGAACTTAATTGTTGTCTGTTGATGGAGAGACGCCATCTGTGTGTGACAAGATGTTGGTGTGGGCCTTGAGGGTTATTTATTACCACCTCCACCCCCTTCTCCCCTGCCTGAAGAAATGAATGGAAGTCAATATAAAGGCCCCACGAAGGTTTTGTGTGTGTGTGTGTGTGTGTGTGTGTGTGTGTGTGTGTGAGATTGTTCCATGTCTATGCACACGCAGCCATATAAAAAGACTAATGATTGCATTATCAAGGTGGCCACCATGTGTTCTCCAAAATAACATACATTTCATTTAGGAATCTATTGCAATAAAATGTTAGTAAATCAAAAAAAAAAAAAAAATAGAAATAAGATAAATTATAAAGCATACAACTAATGAATTGTTCATGGTTGCACTCTAAAAGCCTACCACAGAGTAATATTTCATGGTTTGTATCCAACACTAGCTTCTAACGAGCCAGTGGGAAAATCCTGGTTTCCAAGCATATTCCCTTACCTGGTCACAGTCCTGGCCCACTGTGTCATCCTTAAAAAAAGATAATAGCAAAATAGTGTGATCTTTTACGAGGTGAGGCGAGACTGAAAAATGCCACAAGCCCACGTCAGGATGACATTTACAGCTGCTTTTGAAGTTTCTCCTGAAGAGTTCAAACATTCCCTTTTTAATACTTGCATGTGTGTGCTGGGGGGATGCGATGGCTGGTAACCATGGCTTTAAAAAGATGTTTGAATTCGTGCATCCTCCCAGTGAGAGATGGCACACATTCCAGTCCAGCCAGAGAGAGAGAGAGAGAGAGAGAGAGAGAGAGCACTTTAATCACAAAGATTTACTGCCTCTGGACTTTAAAGAGACAATGCTACCATCCGTGCTGTTCCCACTCGACTTCACGTGTAATAGAGTCACCAAAAAAAAAAAACAAAAAAAAAAAAAAAAAAAAGTTGCACATGCCCAGTGGTGTTCAGAGTGAGGAGAGGATCAAGCTTTAAGAGCAGTGGGAAGCAGCGACGCTGATGGTGCTGCGTTGAGCTTTGTGCAGCATACTGTAAAATCGTCCCAGGGATGAGAGCTCTCACGGGGTTGGATCCGATCATCGAGCTCATTTTTTGCAGGACCAACAGAGAGAGGGTACTGAGAGAAAGGCAGAGGAAAATGAATGGTATGAGATCCTGAAAAAGGATCTCTAGCAAAGCCAAAATTGTCCTGTGTGGAGTTGAAAGCCACACAGACAAGCAGTATAGCATCACCACGGAGAGGCCAGAGCTCAGCTGTCAGTGAGAGACCCCCCTGTGAGACGGGACAGACACAACAGAGAGACAGAAAGACAAGCAAACGTGTGCAGAGACTGAGAGGATAGTGATGAGAAAGTGGAAATGAGGGGGTGACGAACAAAGGGAACGCAAACAGACCTATGGGATGCCTGGGAGATGTCTAATATTGACCGTACATCTTCAGGCTAACACAAACAACGTCAGAGGAATGAACAATTGAGGCCTACTATGGAGTTTTGATTTAAAAAAACAAAAAAAAAAAGATTCTCGAGCTTGAGGCTCTGATGGATAAGCAACAAGCTAATGTCAGTAAGTGAAGGCTAGATTTTTCACTGGATCTATTCTGAGCCAGAGTCCAGGTAACCGAGGGATTACTGTATCGGAAACATCATTCAAAGAAACTTTCTGACATTGTTCCTGCCTCTCTGCTGGTGATTGCTGGGATAGACTTCAGCACCCCTCCTGGGTCCCCAAGTGGAGATAAAAAGGAAACAGCAGTACGTGCATGCCTGAGCTGTGCGCAATCTCAATGTCCACATTCAGATTCTGTGACAATGTGATTAATTACACCCCACTCAGCAGTTCCACTGAGGCAAAGCTCAACTTGACTGGTTTGACTTGACATCAGTCATCCACTCCTGCACAAGGACTCCAGGCTACAAGCGGGGCGCCGCGGAATTCTAAACAGCAGCATTACACACAAGCCAGAGCTCTCATTCTCGCTGAGTAGATGTCCTCATGTGTTTTTGCATTTTAAGTGCAGTATTTGTTTACTTTCCTCTGAGTAAAATAATGCTTTGATGGCTCACCGTAACGCTCTTGCCTTTGCCAATGCAAACAAAAGAAACCCTAAAACACACACACAGACACACACACACACACACCCAGAAGCCACATGCAAATTTTCCAGGCGCCATCAGGAATTACGTGACATCCTGCTCGTGCTCTTGCCCCAGTGACAAGAGCTTGGTTTGAATTATTTGGATGGTGTCACGGTCCGTTAATGCAGTGTTGTTGTTGCTTCTTTGCTGGTGCACTGTGGCACGAATGTGATGCACGTGAATGTTGCGAATGATACGAAGGGATTCACAGCTGCAGAGTCGCATATTTGCTTCCCTCCTCTTCTCTGATTTTAATTAAACAAATTCAGGATGGCAGGTTAACCTGCAAAAACCTGGAAGTCACATGCTGATATCAAGTTGAAAGCTGAAAATGTCTGGGTTTCTCATTTATGACACCATAAATGACAATCCACAGAGAAAACCCTGTCCCATTAATCTCAGAAATGGAACCAAGCAGGTCAGATGATATCTACCCCTCAGAAACTGGCTTTCTGATCTGTCACGCCGTTTCTTTCACACCGGAAAATCTTTTCATTCCACAAATGATTACCAACACCTCTTCTGTTTTCCCATGAGAGACAGCCGCACAAATTAACGCTAAATCTGATAAATGAGTCTTTACTGTTCTGGTTCAGTGTCAGTGTGTCAAACACTCAAACCCATGCTACAGTACCTTCCAAAACCAAATAGAATCCTACATACTTTTGTATTTATTTAATTTGCTAAGGTAGATACATACTAACTCCAACCAATTGAGCTCTTTACAAGTAACCTAATTAGGTCGTACGTTGCAGGGTTGTCTCCATGGCTTCACTTTTCTAATGACAAGGGTTGCACATGTACAAAATCCACATCTTCTAGTGGGATTCAATGCAAGGTATTCAGATATGAGGGGGACTTCCTCTGTCAGTGTGGTGTTGACTCTCTAATTTAGCAACTTTCACAGGTGTATCTATTCCCCAGCAGCAACTAGCAGCTAATACAGACAAAACAAGAGAAAAATATGAAATTTGTGGCATCTAAAAAAAAGCAAAGTAATGAGATTGCTGCCCCAGCAGCTACTGGAAGCACTCTGTTCACTTTATTTAGATATTAATGTAAAGAAAAGTAAATAATACAGTTGGGTGACCTGCCTGCTGCAGCTACTGTGTGATGAATGACTTGCTTTCTGTCAGATCTAATTAGGACAGAGGCATGCCATTCAAACATTTCCCAGGAACACCCTCTTGTGCTAATATGGTTGTATCTGCTCAAGGCTTCCAATCGCAAATTAATGATGGTTCTTAATTTCCACAAATTTAATTTGCTTTATCATAAATGCAATATTTATAAATAATCGTTAATCTTCTGAAACAGACACAGATAATGAATGACCACCCCCCCGATAAAAAGTTCCCATTGGCGCCGTGCTGCAATTACCAAAAACAGCCAACACTAGCACTTTGCTATCACTTCATCTGTTGTGGCCTTTCACTGCTGGCCACGGGGCCCGCGTGGCCTCGTTGGCCAGTGGCACAGACCCCATTGAAGGCTAGACAGCATGAATCCGGCTATAGAGGAGAGGTTCCAACCCTCTATTCAGAGACCCCAGTCAGCAGTTTGACGCTCTAAAAACAGATGCTGTCTGAGCTAATGAGAATACCCTGCAGCATGTTAGAGCAGGGTTACACTAGGACAAACTACTTCTGCTAAAGGTTAATTAGCTATTAGCTGGTCATTTATGTATTATGTCTACACATTAAAACATATGTATATTATTTAGCTGTGTCCAGAACCACCCCCACTCTTTTCTGGGCTGGAAGAAGTGCCCCTCTGACAATAAGGATTTGGGATGAAGAAGATAAAGTGAATTAAACCTCCCACCTCCATCTAGCCTGTGCTAGTGAGCTAATGAGTGAAGGATCCCAAAGATGTCTTCGACAACACTGATGCCCTCTGGGTCTCCGGGCCTAATTCCCGAATCAATAACACAAGCCCTTATAGATCCGTGAAACCTGATACGCCTTATCAATCCTTGTGCGGATGAGAAAACAGAACGAATTCTAGACTATAAAAATAGTGAAAGCAGAAGGAAATCGACAGGGGAGGGACCTGAGTCTAAAGCCGCTTCCTCCTCCCGTATCTCTGACAGAACAAGGACGGCGCATCCCCAGTCATCTCCATTTCGACCATGATGTATGACAACAGCGAGCACAAGTGACACAAGGAAAGGAACGGCCAATAATTCATCACTCTTATAGTATTTTGTGGCCTGACTATGGCACACTGACGCAGCGGTGCTCCATTAAGAATGCCAAAAATGCTGCTACAAGAGACTCTTTCAGTCATTAATCTGGAAAACTTTACTTCCAATATCAATATATAAAATGAAATCACAGGGAACAGGCCATGGCTGCACACACTTACACATAAAGTGACAGTTCGTGTAATCCAAACTGTATAGGGCTCTCCCTGAAAGTCTGACAGTTTCTGCTACATTGTCGCCCTGAGGAAACCACCGTGGGAAACGCATGTGATACCTGACTTAGGAAAGAATCTCTAATGGGGCTTTTGTGGCATGAGTAACTTGCAGGTAAGGTACTGTATATCACATAGCCGTAATAGATGACTGCCTTCAACGCAAAACAAAGGCTAAAATGATACATCTCAGACACGCTGGTGTTCAATTCTTTGCAGATGATTAGAAAAGTGAGTCTGTTTGACTGTGTTGTCTGTCACCTTTAGGCTTTAAAGGGATAAACGCTGCTGATTGTTATTAGCATTTGTGTATGTGTAAAGCATAATTTGGCTTTTGTCTGACTCATTTGATAATATCAAATGCTGGATGAACAAAACAACCAGCTCAGCCGTTTTCATGAGCAGAGCAGAGAGAGGGTGAGGTATTATCAGCCATGTGGAACACTGGTGACCTTTGTGGGTCTGCATCCAAAATCATCAAATGACACTGAGAAAGAACAAACAGAAACTGAGTTGTTTCTGTAAGTAAATCCTGGTTAAAACAGGATAGTGACAAATAAAACCACCAATAAAAACTGTGCAAATGACATTTGACTTGACTTGACTTGACTTGACTTTCCCAGAATTGACCTACAGGAGTTATCTCTGTGGTCAATCCCTGCGGATCTGACCGCGTCTACAAGCAACAAAAGCACCTTGCACAGTTATGTGACAAATAAAGTGCAATACAAATTTGATGGTCTGCCAGGATCAACATCTGCTCAGGAAAACAGCCTTTGATATTTGCATGAATTTTGTTTCATACTTCACCTTAGAGATGTAATCACCGACATCCTGCAACAGCTCCCCAGCCGGTGGAAAAACACACTGGTTGCGGTTTCAGCCATTTGGACAAAGCTCTAACCAACAGGGGGAACGGTAGAACAACCTAAAGACTTTAATGGTTTCCAGGATTTGGTGAAAGAAAAATAAAAAAACCTGGTTGCAACAGTCAGCATCCCTGTGCTGTTGCAGCTACTATAGTAACCCACAGGTCCATTAACAAAGACATCCACACACACACACACACACACACATACACACATACACACATATGACAGAGATCTACCACACAGCACATAGGAGGTAGGGTGACATAAAAAGTGACAATACACAGAAGGAAGGAGAACCCTTGAACTCTTAATGCAGGATGATCTGGTACTGAAGGGAAGGAGAAGGTGATTTGGGGGCAGCAAGGTGAGGGGAGTCATCATCTCGTACCTGGAATACTGCAGGCTGCCTCCTCAAATCCATTTCAAGCTCCCTGCCCATCATATTTGTTATAGTGCATTTAAAACGTGCTAAAACAATGTCATTGATGGGACAGATGTGTTAGGTGTGGTGAAAAGCAGGAACTAGTGTGTTATGTGTGGCCAGACCAATCCCATACATTTCAATGAAAAACATAATTACACACAAACACACACCATAAATCATCTAAAGTAATCCCTCCTAGCAAAGACATCTACCTGACAAAGACACTAAGCTATGCCTGACATGTTCAATTATACTTGAATAAACATGTCTAAAGCTTGTGGTTTCACCTCCATCATGTGACGCTGGCGCCTTGGACCAGCTGGCTAGTTTGGGGCGATAAGAGAAGCTCCTTATTGGATCTTTCAGCCTAAATCCTTGCTTATGATTTTAATGGGGTGACAAAGACTCTTGGGTAATATTATTTTTTTAAGCCTACTGATCTCCAAATTAATCTCCCACCACTGGGATTTCAAGCATTAAAGGGGATCTTTTAAGACCACGTCCTTTACAGAAGTTTACAATTTGTATTTTTCCTACAAATCCTCAGATTTCCTATCAAATCCAGATTACGATCACTTGTTACTGTTGTTTTAGCATTATTTAATGACATGATCCGCTCTGAGGCTGTCGTGCTGATTTATCAACAGCCCAACACAACAGAGCAGTAGCAAACAAAATACATTTACAAGCACATGGGGGAAAAAAGTCAAATTAAGCTATATGGCGCCGTGTTTTTACAGTCAGTGAGTGATAGCTACTACCAGTCTGGCAAGTCCTTCGCTCTTGCCCACTCTCCCATCTGTTGCCATCCCAATCCAGGCAAATAACTCTGCTGTGGCCTGAAGGCAGGTTCTACTTGGTGACTAACATGAGGCTCAAAGTGGAAATGAAAGCTTAATTATTGACCTTTCTCGTTTGACATGTGTGTTTACATGTATGCATGAGTACACGAGGGTGCTAGTACAGCCATGTCTTCTCTCATTAAACTCCGGTCTCTTGACATTTCCCTTTTTGGATATGTTCACACTGGAGTAATGAGTAGTTACTGATGTCAGGAATGTGGCTTTCTGGGCTAATTCATTTCCCACTTCTGGGTATCGTCTAATGACAATTCGCAGCATTTCAGTACAGCTCTGAAATTGCTGTTTATACTTGGATTAGTGACAAACTGAGCAATGGTGAAGCTTAGACACTTCTAAACCATGGAGGACGTCCAGCATATTTTTAGCAACATGCTAAAATTCTAGTACTCTTCCTGCAGCCTGACAGCAGTGAGCATTCACCATATGGCCGACCAGCGTCGGCTCCAATAGGATATCTCAAATCTCAAATCCTCCTAGAGGTGTAACTTCACCCTGAAAAACAGCCCTAGGCAAAAATGAGTTCTACAGATCAGCAGTTACATTATGCCAGATTTGACGTTTGCAGGCGGTATCTAATGTCATCGTAGCCTTATAGACTATAGGCCAAATGGGACAAAAATATTGGGATTACCAACAACAAACAGTGTGTTTTTAGTTGATAATTTTGTGTGTTTGCTGCAATCCACATTTCCAATTTCTTAGTCTTAATCCACTCACACTCATTTAAAGCCCTCTTGTTCCATGAAGGAAGCAGTCACCAAAACATTTTCAACATGAACCAAGCGGGCAGACCAAACAGAGATGAGGCCCCTGGCACCCTCTTAATCAACCATGACTGCTGCAGGGTGCTCACGCTATAACACCGTGCAAGCATCATCATTTTATACAAATAAGCTCAAAAGAGGAGATTATACATGTTATTTAAAGCTTCATATACATGTGAGAGCCTAAAGCACTGCAGCCCATGCCTCTAAAATTACAGTTGGAAAATGTACCCATAAACATGTTTTCTCACATTTATCACCAGACATGATACTGCTTCAAACCCCGATATAACTCCTGCAAATATCAGAGCCTCACCAGACATGATGTAAACCGCACATTACTAATTTAGTAGCTTAAGAAAATGGTGGCATGTTTGCATTTCCAGGTTATAAAGCAGACTAAATTCTGAATTGATTATTATTTTTTTTTTTTACATGCAGGTATTTGCATTTTGGAGATAGACATGAAAGTAATAGACATCAATAAATTAAGCAGTAAAATAGACCGAAAAAAATATTGCTTCTTGGCCGATAGGGCAATTTCATAGGTTCAAATATTGCAGTGACAACATTATTCATCTATACATACATGGAAAAAAAACATTTATGGCATCATCCTGTAAGGTGACAGGAGATAGAATAAGGCAGCGTTTACATCCTTCACCTGGCCTGTGTCTAATGGACCGTGGACAAATGTGGGAGTGGGAGAGCGATGATGACAGCCCGTCTGCCACGAGTAATGTGCCTTTGTCAGCCGTGCCCCACGTGCGAAACACATCTCGTGTCTGGTGATGGATCTTGTGATTGAGGAGACGCACGCACCCATTATGACTTGAATTAATGAGTTAATATTAACAAATGTGCAGCTTTGCAGAGGGGCGTTCACTGGAAATACCGCCAATAAAACAGCTCTCAACTCAAACGTGAGGCTCTGATATTTGCAGGAGTTATATCGGGGTTTGATTCTCAGGAGGATGGGACATAAAAAAGTTCCTGAAAGATAAAAATAGATATCAGAAGGAGCCTATTTATCACTCCGTCCCTGCATAAGGGGATACAGCATGAATGCTGTCTGGAAAAATGTGGGTAAACAAGATGTTGATATTCATATTACAGTTGCTGCAGCTTTAATAGTCTCGGTGTGTCCATATAGTCTAATATGTTAGAGAAGGCTGTACTACTCAATAGTGCACGGGCCTGAAAGCATGAAAGACGCTGAACTGTCTGCAGTAATTACCCAGCAGCAGATTATGCCTCTACCCACAGTTCAGTGCCTGGGAGCTGCTGCACAGCATCTGTGATCAAACACAATGGCATGCAGCTTGAGTGGGAGCTACACCACTAGCCTGTTTCTCAATGATCCTTCCTGAGCAACAGGACAACTCTGCATTTACTCACGTGAAACAGGTTTTTACTAAATCTGTACTGTAAATTAGTCAAGGGACCCAAATTTACCGAAAATAGATCTTAGTTCTCCAGAATTGAATCGATGCTCACGGGGGAATCAATTAAGGACTGTTATCACAGTGCTCCAATCTAATAAAGAAAGCCTTGCAGTGTAGTGCAGCGGGGGATTCATCTGCCAGCATCTCTGCCAGACATCAAATAATCCTCTCATCGCTCTGCGGCCTGCATGCGCGCACCGGCCGGCAGCGGCAGCAACAATGGAGCGCAAACACCGCAACCAACGCTGAAGCAGCCATTCAAACAGTCGATCGACACACTGCTTTTACCCTCCCTAGTTAGGATATAGTGTGGTAGGCTGCAGATATCCGTGTCTGATGATCCGCGGAATCCAGATAAATACAGAAATAACGAGCGGACGATGCACCACGTCAGATGCGGCTCCGCGTTATGGATTTACACCTGGTCATCTGAAAACCCACCGGCTTCTCACACGCACTGCACCATCGTGACGGCAGGGAGGACAACAGGGTGGGAAATGTAGCCTTCAAGGGAAAGAGAGGAACGCTCCAACTCACCGTCTGCTGCGATTGTTGCTCCTGCTTCTTCCAGCCCGCCGCCAATGAGATGTGAGCTGGAGGGGAAACGACGCGTGTGCGTGCGGTTTGTATGTAAGAGAGAGAGAGAGAGAGAGAGAGAGAGTGGCCAGCCTGTGTCTGTCCGTCCTCCCCTCCACTGCTGCAGTCGCAAAGATGTGGTCCACACGGATCCTCGGCTCTCCTCCACCAGCAGATCCCCGCTGCTGTCAAAAACCCAGCGGCGGCGAAGATCGTACTTATCCTGTGACGATGACCTACTCCGTAGCGAAACCCGAATGATTCCACAACGCATTTTCTGAGTTGGCATTTTATAGTTAAGCCGCAGTCTCTTTAGGTAGGGAAACTCATTTTGGCTGATTTTTTGTAAGGACAATAATTGGTGTACATATAAGATTATGTATAAAAATAAAAACGATTTCTAGTAGTTTTAGATGATTTGTGCTTCGCATGCAAGGCTGTTCCTTTTACAACAGTAAACGTGGCTTTTGCTCGAAATAGGTTTTGCTCTTCGTGATTTGTCGATCGCCAAAGGAAGCGAAAAATGCAGCAGAGTGAGCGTTCTGTACTGCTCTCACCTATCTGTGAATTGCTGCCAATCCCGGGCAGAAAAGCAAATTGCGGGGACCCTGGTTTAATGAAGGGCATCTGAGAGACCTGCAAAAAGACAGGTGTGAAATTAGCCATGCAGGGTACTTGCAGAAATTAATTAAATGAATTTTGCATTTTAAAGTCACCCCTTTATTTGTCTGTGCTGTGTAATTTAATGCTTTTCTTCCTTCTTTGCTTCACTTTCAAAAGTATTTTTTCCTAACAATTGTCATTGCACCACTGGAGATAGAGATTATTTTCCCTATTACGGGAGTACATTACTTCAAGATATTTGACGATTTTAGATTTTGACTTGCAAAGTTAATCTAAACTACTAACACTGAAGCTCCAAATGTATGTTTTAGATATTATCGTACAAAAAGCTATCTTTTTTGTCATCACCAATAAATTAAATAGCAACACCTAAGTGGGTTTTTGCAGTTCAGATGATTTCCATGTCATACGCCGGCATTGGTCTGCTATCAGAGCAGGACAGGTGTCCTGTGGTGTCAAAAGCACTGCTGCACATCACATTAACATTAATAAACCTAATACCACCATCACATTTGGAGCTGCAGAACTCAAAACACCAGCAGCTGGAGAGAAGGCCCCCCTCACCCATGTCACCCAATTTCAACATGGGAAAAACATGTCTGAGATCCCACCGGCTCACCGTACACATGCATCATCAGCTCTGCAGGGCAGATTCCACACATGATAATTGGATGTAACACTCATTCAGGTTGGAGGGCATTAGCATGCGCATGCATCCGGCATGCAAAATTGCTGCCACTGGAGGTGAGAAGACCTTCAGGCAAAGGCCCAGATCAGAAACAGCGTTTTATATGGCTGCCCTCAGAAACCATCATTTACAACCTCCAGTTCCAGCTGTTGACATGGATGCATTTGATGGGCGTATCTCAGGAAAAATAAAAGCTTTCTCCACATGCAAATGTTGACACACATTTCATAGTCACGCACGGCTGCTGGATAAACAGGATGTGTGTGCGCAGGTGTGTCCGTGCCACAACCGTGCAGTGGAAGTGACTCTGCCAGTAACTCTTCCAACCAACAAGACACAACATGTTTTCCTGATTAATAGACCTAACAGGTTCTGTGCATACAACAGCGCTGTGGAAAAATCTCCTGACCCTCTCCTGCATGCAGGACCAAATTTTCCTGCAGCATTTAGCATTTTTAAAAAGTCCTCCAGAGACCATGTGTGCTTTAAAAAAACAGTTTAAAGGTTAGAATGTACAAAAGAATAGCATCTTTGTTGGGAGCACCTGCGTCTTAACATGAAGCATCCATGAAAAGCTAACCTTGATGTGACCCTGCAGACACCTAAAAGGCGATTCTCCTCCACTGTCTCAGGACGGTCTGAGACAACCCGTGCAAACATCTTTGGGGATGAGGCACTGTTGTTTGCCTAAGTTCTTTCCTGGCAAAGATTAGCCAAATACAGACAAGCTGGCTCACTCACGGTAGACAAACCTGAAGTGGTCCATTTCTATTTTTGTATTTTCTATCGCAAACCCACTTTCGGCTGCAAAATGAAGGAGGAGGGTTGCATAAGCAGTTTCTGCAGGGATCTGGTGCAATTTCAGGCGCACCGTGGGCACACATACATTGAGAAGACTGTAATATGACAGTTGCTAGGGAACACTAGACAATCTTATTCTGCATAAGGTGGAGGCTAGAAGACAGTCTACTGCTGCTATATGCAAGACTGCAGCAACTGGAAGCCTCCTCGACATCCCCATGGAAACACTTCCTGGCAGTCCTTCGCTTTACCATGGCACTTTGGCCTTACCCTCGCAAGCATTCCTTTTAGTTATTTACTTTAAACCAGGGTGAACCTCTCTGCAGCACATTAACGTGATATTAACATCATTTGTCACAGGCCTCAAGTGTGCATGCACACAGCAACAATCAGGTCTCTGTTTTCTTTTAAATAACTTATTTGAGAAATTGATTTCAGAAATGTGCTGTCACAGATATTCCATCATCCTACAGAAAGTCCAAGACCTTGAGTCACGGCAGAACCTCGAGCTTGCCCTGATGCAAACACGTCAAGCAGCACTCGACATATTTATCTTTACGTGTCTGACATCTGTCATTGTTGCAGTGGTGTGAAGCTGCGCCTCCACCTGGTATTTTGTTCGTTGTTTGGGGTGACAGCTGTGTGACTAGGAGGAATGATGACTGGAAATTCCAGCATATCTTCAAACAGTTCTGGGAACAATGAGTCAGATGCGGACAAAAAAGCAATTAATCTTTGGGCGATGTAGGGCTAAAATTGTTTAAATCCATTTTGTTCCAAGCATGTTTCCAAAGGAATGCAAATGTTAAAAAAAAATGATCAGTGCTTACAGTTTAACCTTTTTATTTTTTAGGACACTTTTGCATTTCATCATGTGACAAAGAGCAGAGGAACCAGGAAAATTAGAGGTGATGCTGCATTCTTCAACCATGACTGGGAAAAATCAGACTTGATAGAGGTCAATGGCAAAAGTTTCATATTAAAGAAGGGGGAAGATTATTTCTTTATGAGTAAATGACATCACTTTTGTCCTCTGCAATGATCTGAGATGGGAACTGGGATATTACAAAGGAGTTAAATCAAACTTATCATTTTTGTCATTTTTTTAAAATTCTAGAAGTAGCATTTGAAACACCACCTATGCAGTCTTGGTTAAAAAAAAGGTATCTTACAAAGTGTTGTCCGGTGGACTATAAGAAATGTGTTTAATTCAGTGATGTATAGCAGTCATTAATAGGCTAGTGCTTTTAGTCAGCATTTCAGGTCCCATTCATTCTACGTCATATTCATTCTAAATTACCTTTACTTGACACTTGTCCAAAAAAAGAGAAAAAAATAGTGTTATTTGAGATTTTACCCCTTCAAACTCATCCTTTACTTTAAAAGCATGTGTTTTACTTTCTTTTAACATGAATCCACCATCTCTCTGTCATCTTACCTTAAAAACTCTCCTCTCCCTCTTTTAGTGGTGATAAAAGCTATAGTTTGGAGATGAAGGGTAAACCCTTGTACATGTCAGCCTTCAGCTTGGCCCACTCTGCCACCCGCTGGACGTTGCTCTTCTCCTGGCCCAGAACATTTGCCGCCTTCCTCAGCTTGGCCTCGTTGCGCTCCAGGTAGCGCTCCCCCTCGCTTTTCAGGAAGTTCAGCTTCTCGGCGCGGTTTTCGTGCAAGGGTATGTCCTCGCTCATGTAAGGGTTGAAGCGGAAGTATGTGTCAGGGGGCAGGAGGGCGTCCAGCATGGTGTGTACCTCTGGATTAAGGCGGGGTTTGACAGGGTCAAAGGGTCAAAGGAGGTTCCTACAGAATAATCAGGGTGTTTTTAACCTACCCTCCGTGTCCGTGGCGCTGCTTATGACATTGGTGAGTTTGGCCTTGAGGCTCGTGTAGGTCGTGCCATTCTTGCCCGTTGTCTCATATCGTCCTGTACCCAGAGACAGCACACACTGCAGTGGTGTGTTGGGCCACAGACACTTACACTCATGAATGGCCAGCGCTGTGGGGTTGTTGATAAGGAGCCCCCCATCCTGAAAGAGAAGGAATAAAAGAGTGGAAGCCAACATGTTCATGACAATACTGTGAGGTTTTTTTTGCATTTATATTTATGAAATTGTGCATAACAGGGATGATATCTTAGTTCCATTACATTTAATTTGTCATATTTACACTACCTACAGCCTGTAGGAAAGAAATGAGGTGAAAAACACAGGTTGGGCAACAGCTCCACAGCTGAACCTGAGGACAAGATGCTCCCTGGCTAATAAATGTGGTACACTGTTGAATACTAGGAATTGTTCACTAAAATTAGTGACCAAACATTCTAGTAATTACCAGAATCTTATTACAGGAAGTTTTTAAATTATAAGGAACCCACATTAATCTAATCTAATACATAATGTTTTTTGTATTTTGCTTTTTTTTGGTCTATTTTTATGTTAGCAGATTCATGAAAATGCTATGAGGAAAAATAAGACCAGACTTTCATTAAATGTGGATGAAGAACTCTCAGATTTACCCCCATCTGGTTTTTGGATTTCATCCAACTCCTGAAGTTAATCGGGCTTAAATAGATAAAGATGGAGAGTGTGACACAGAAGAGATCTGATCATTCCAGCAGAGGCAGAAAAAGGTCATTTCCATGACGATAAAGATGGTGAGCAGAAGAAAAATAGAGAAAAACAGCCCAAATACTGACAGTGACTTGAGATCTGAGCAAACGGACCAAGACACATCACTCTCAGCCTTGTAAGAGAGCTCTTTGCCCTCAGGTGTGAATGTGTGAAGCAGTGAAACACAGTTTACACTCATGAGACACAAGCTAAATTACACAGCTGCTCCTTGATGCTGACTTTTAACCTCTCAACCAGACATCCCACTGAAATTATCGATGTGCTTTCTGCAGTCTTCAAAATAACATACAGCATTCAATTGAATATTCAGGTTATAACCAAGAACCACAGAATTTTATAAAATTTTCTCGACATCAAGACATTCATATCCTTTCCTGAGAAATATCACTGTTACTGCTGAAAACTCAAGTAGGAGTGAGACTGGTGGGTGGAAACAGTAGCTCCAACTGTCAATGAAACACCACGCAGCCCCAAAAGGAATGTGGACACACACAGACACACACACACACCAAATGTAATACATTAGAAGCAGTAATAACAAACACCACAGCACTTTCATCACTGGAGCACTTGTTTAAACAAAGTTGTGCTTCAGCCAGGGAAGAATTAGAAATTAGATGAGAGAAATCACAGAATATTAGTACATGAGGGTGGCCAAACTTTCAAAATTAGACTCAGGATCAGCATCTGTTATTGATTCACCAACATTTCCATGAGGGAAGTGTATAAGGAGAAGGACGTAGAAGTAGAAACAAGGGCAAATTTTCCTAACTAGGCTATCAAAATGAAGCTAAACTGGGCCTTGAGCATAACTGCAGCCCATAACGACCATCTAAAGATATCTGACCTAATAATTAGCCTTCAGGATTTGGCACATTAAAAGCCTTCTGCTAATTTAGTATAACATTTTTACATATGAGACGCACACTAGCCATTCTTCTCACACAGAAAAGTGGCTTCATCTTCCCACAGTACTCTTTTTATCTCCTGGTTTTCTCAGCTCTATGTTATACCTGATGGAGGTCTTTTCCCAGGACAAACTCTTGGAAGTATCCTGGGGCGGCGGATGAGGCCCTGATAGCTTGCCACATTTTATGTTTGCAGTCTCCAAGGTAGTGAGATCGAACTCCCGGCGTGAGTCTGTAGTTTCTGAACACATAGGCCTTCAGGGGTAAACCTCTGTTCACTATGGCGCTCACTGCTGACACCTGGTGGACAAAGAGTTACAATATTCAGAAAGGATTAGAAAAAATATGAAGCTTCAACAAAAAAGAAATATTGTTAAAGTTATCCAAATAATGACAGAGTAATTTTTTTTCGTACTTTTGGGGAGTTCGGGTCCCTTGAACTTTCAATCATATAACCCTCACCCATCCGTTCCCTACAAAGGGAACAAAAATGGAAAAATAATCAAACTAGGCCCCAGTGAAATCAGTTGTAAAAGAAAAAAAAGAATAAAGGAGTTCTGTGCACCAACTTTAGGATGTTCTCCCATATTTCACTGTCATAGAAAGCATGGCTCCATCCCATTTTAACAGTTCCAACAATGACGTTCTGTTTGAAGACGTCAGCGCCGAGCTTCCTGTACATCTGCTCACACTCTTCCAAGGGGATCTGGAAAATTCCCAGCATGAAGGCCAGAATGGCACCTGAATTAAACAGAGACATGTATGGATTTGCTGACACTGGGAGATTGCAGGCAGACAATAAAAAGAACAGATTAAAATAATGTACCAGTGCTAACTCCACAGATGTAGTCAAATAGCTGGTGGATTCTTTTGCCTGTTAAATTTTGAAGTCTGTGAAGAGTCTGAAGGGCCAGAAGTCCCCTGCATGAACATTAGCAAGGCTTTAAAATATCAAATTAAGAAAAAGATAAAAAGACAACTTTTCAAAAGTTGTTCTCTGTGGAATCTTTACCTTGTGCCCCCTCCGTCTATGGCCAGAATCCGAATTCCTCTGCCCTTAACTGGGTCAGTGTAGCCAACCAGAGCGAGCGCTTCTCTCACTGCTGCCTGAAGAGGAAGATCTTTGGCCTGACGCAAACGCAACAAACATGGCAGCACGCGTTCCTAAAAAAAGGTATACTTTATTTACACGTATAAGACATGTGGATGTATAAATGTCTGACAACGATGCTCACCTTGACAGCGACGCCTCCTGTCTCAGGAAACTCAAGGAGATGACGGCTGAGCTCCTCCACTCGGCCGGTGAGGAGCTTGACGTCGTTGACTCTTTCCAGTCCTTTCACCAGGGCTCTTGTCCTGTTGTCAATGCTCACCCTTGCTATTATCTGCATGAAGAAATCAAGAAAATAAGTCTGAACATGTGGGCTAAATTTTGGCTTAAAATCACAAACCTTTTCTCTCTGCAACAGCAGTTTCCGCTTCGCTTTGTCCTCTTCATTCTCCAGCTCTTCCGCTGCTTTTTCTGATGTAGGGTCTTCCACAGCAACTGCTGCAGCCTTGTCCTTTTCAGATGTGACACTTTTGGCATCGCCTCTGAATTTGGGGACCAGGGGCGCGATATAGCTGCCAACAAATGCTTGAACGCTGGGCCGAGGGTAGGAGAGATAATGGGTGAAACCTTTTTTGGTGGAGGTAGGTGGAGGTTCAGAGAAGGACTGAGCAGCAACTTCAGTTGCCTGGACACGTGAAGTCCCGTGTGGAGAACTGGAATTTTCTAAGTGAGGAGGTGGTAGAGCAGAGGTAGATGCTTTAATACTTTGATCCTTGGTCACTGAAGACAAAACAGGAATATGCTCTCCGTTTGTCTGACAGACAGTTTGGACTACAGGCTTGGAAACAGGATCATCTTGTCCTCCGTGAGGCTGCATCGGTGCGCTGCCGTCTTCTTCCCCTTGTGCACTGGTACCGAAGTAACAGTTGATGTGCTGAGCCAGAGATTTGTAAGTCTCATCCATGTTGGTGGATAGAGCAGCTGGATTGAAAAGCTGCATAGTTTGTTTTGCCACCCCTGGGGATGAGCTCGGCAAAGAACCGATGTTCTTTTCTTTAACCTGGTGACATTGCTCATCAGAGTCCTTCTCCTCACCATCTTCTTCTTTCGTGGCATTTTCAGGCATTGCTGCATCTGTTGTGTTACTAGAGGCTAAAGTCTCTTTTTGGGCTTTTCCTTCATGGTTGCTGGCAACCGTGACACAGGCAGGTTTGAAGCGGGAGAACTTGGAAATGAGGTCTGTGCTGCTTACTGCCTTGGTGACACTGTCCAGTGTGGTCCTGATTCGTGACATGCGTTTAAAATGTCAAGTGAAGGAGATGTTCAACTTAATCCACCAGGGAGGATGATGCTAAAAATGTCAAGCATCATGAATGTGTCATGAATGACTGAGGAGTCTGTTGACAGAAGAGAGAAATATGCTGCTTCATTCCATGTGTCCTGGAACAAAGAAAAGATGCACCAAAATTATTTCAAGGAAGACATGAATACGTCATCCTGTAATGACGCCAGCAGGGGGAACTGTGGCCCCATAGCAAGGAAAGCCCCCCCCCCCACACCCACCTAATCACATGCAAAAATAAGATCAAAGTCTAAAGATCAAAGGGATAAAATAGTAATACTGCTATATATCTGCTACATTGTATTACAACTGCCCTCTATACTACTGCTTTCGATTAGCTTCAAGAAATACAAAATACAAGGTAAGATATAAAAAAACAAAAGACACTTGGTTATCTCTGCATCTACAGAAAATGTTAATCAATGTATTTTCTACTGTGTGTAGTTGGGCGTAATGTTCCAAAGTTTGTCTAAACAAGACAATCTTGATTTCCGTGGCTTTATATAAAGCATTTAAATCAGTAGTTGAGCTGTTTTAATGCCAAGATTTAAAAAAAAAAACAAATTACTGAGTTTACTTGTAGTTCGAATTATATTCTAAGTGTTTTGCGCAGTATCTTTTGTCTATTCCATGGTATTATTTGTCACCACTACATTATGCATTTTTTAATTACTAGCAAACGGCGATGACGTCATTTTGCGACTTCTAAGCTAGCCAATAGCGACTTTCTTTATTGAGGGGTTGGCAACGCTGGCGTCTCTAACAACTCGTCCGATTCTGGACAGATAACATGGAAGAGGACAGGTTATCACATAAGCTTACAGTAGAGTCAGTTCTGCTGGTAAAAGCTTTAAAGGTCAGACACCGCTACTCCAAGTCTGAAGAACAGAACAATGAAAAGAGTAATTATGACTGGATTTCGTGTAAAGACTTTACAATTGAAGAAGGCAAAAGACAGATTCGCGCGTATATCAACACTTGGAATATCCAGCCATGTTGGGTTTATAGTTTATACTTTCTGTGCTTCACCGAAGAAGAGGAACATTCATTCTACCACTACCAGGCCCGCTTCAGTACCCCGACCCCGCAGAAGCCAATCCAGGGGACAGTTAGCGTCTACTTCTCCGTGGCCGTATCTAAAATCCAGCCGGACACTCTGCCTGTGGAGGTGGTCTTCGTAATCGAGTCCAGCAGGCTTGTACACACACCAGGGTGGATGACATTCAGAGAGACGTGGTTGGCGGACGTGATCGAGAACAAGAATATGCTCCAGAGAGCGGTGGACCTTTGAGCTGCTATTAGATGCTCGCAGAAGGACTAACGGCGGATCTGGACCTTTTCCGAACTCCTGAATTTATCATCCAGCTTACTTACTTACATGTTACACCATAACGTATGATTTAATTTGAACTTAAATAATATCGGAAAATATAGATATGCCACATTGACAATGTTATATAAGTGTTGACAATGTTATATAAGCTAATACTAGCTAACTATTGTTACTTATCACTTTGTCACCAAGAGTATATAACTACTATTTAGCGTTTTGTTGACAGTGAAGCGAAAGGGACTGTCTTCCCCCATCATTCCAATCTTGGATTCACAATAAAGCGTGTTAAAATTTAAAGTTCTAAATAACACTACCTGCTATTGGACCGGACAATTCGCTATCTCGACGTTCCAATGCTAACTTGCTAATGCAGTAGCTAACAAATAACTCAACCATTTGCTGCCGAATGAAAGGTGGATATACCGTACGTTTCTCCAATATGTCTGAAGGCTACAAAACGAAAAAATATTTCTGCTTACCATGCGAAAGAGATGTGCTGCCTCCCAAACAGTCCATTTGTTGAGAACCGGTCATTGAGAGAGCAATTGGGAAAAACAAACAGGAAAAGAACAGGAAGTGACGTAGGCCCTTCTTTTTGTGGTGCAGTTCTTCTTTATTGCCACTTGGTGTTGCTATATATCCCGACTTTCGGTCCGTTTCAACTCACTTGTGACAAAACACGGACATCAGTGGTAAAATAAATAAATAAATAATAATAATAATCACAAAAAGCAGTTATATCATCACAGTTGTCCTTTAAAAGACTTTGTGATTATTTCATCGCCTAAACATATTTCAAAAGACAACAATGAAATGTTTAAAATGTAAAAGTGTATTGTGTAAAATGGTAATATATACTAAATGGTATATGATGGGTAAGGATTAAATGGCAGCATGAAACGCTTATACTGTCGCAGGACTGACAATTTAATAGTAGCTTTGCAGACCACAATTACATTAAATGACGGTAATATAAGGACAGAATAATAAACTTTTTGCAAATTAGAAAACATTTATCAAATAGCTATTAAAACCATTAAGACAAAAGTCAAATACATTGATTTCTAATCATTTTTTAAATTTTTTCTGAAACACTGTACCGATGAAGTCATATAAGTCCGTGCCATCATTTGAGACTTTTATTTCAGTTTTACATGTTCTGATGCATTATCAAACAAAAATAATGTTCTATTACCTCTTCATATGTGACCTGGGAGAGGTTAATCGACATAAAGTAAGTGCTGAAGGTCTTGTGACCACACTACATCACATCTGTGCTGTTTATACAAATACACAGATGGTTTTTTTGGCAGCATGAATCTTAATCCTGTCAGAATGTGACTAGATTGTCTACAGCAGCAGACTGATATTAGCTGAGGTTTTGTCTAAACTTAGTAAAGATAAAAGGTGCAAAGTCAAAACTACACATTAAATTGTAACTCAAAAGGTATACAAAAGCAGCTGTAATGTGCGTACAAGTCTGTGGTTTGCAATGACTGCAACTCACACCAACTTAGATGATATAATGTCTTCAAACATCTTCTGCTTCTCCTTGCAAACAGCACTGTCTCTCTTCAGGTGGGAAATTTCAGTCTCCAGAGCATGGATTTTTGCCATAGTGCTCTCCTCTCTGCGATCCAAGTCTAAGATCTTTGCATGCAAACTGAAGATTTTCCTCCAAAGCTGGTGTTTGCCCGTGTCTGGCCTGCTGTATGAATGTTCAAACACTGAATCGTGTTCTCTGTTTCCATAAATGCTCCCTTCGGTGTCAGGTGGATCGTCCATAACCACGGGGTTAATATTAAAAGCTTGACTCAACGCTGCTTCAAGTACAGATGAGTTCATGTCTGACTCTCGCTCAAAGAAAGGGCGTAATCTCTCACAGCATGACACAGTCATTGCAGAATCAGTCAGTTCTTTGTGCAGAGGGTCACTGCATTGAGATACTGCTGGTTTCCTACTCTCATCTGTGACCTCACAAGTAGAATTACACAAGATACCAGTGTGAGACCGCAGGGGTGGCTCAAATGTCTTCTCTTCGTCTCTGTCAGCAGAATCGGTTGTGTGTGTTTCTTTGCATGGTTTGTTTAAAAGAAGCAGTCTGTTTCTGAGAGGAGAGCCTAATTCATCAGTGTCAGTGCTCTTGTCTAAACTCTGAGGTTTGATTTTGAGGGTAGAAATGTCTTTATCCACATCCTTAAAGAAAAATTTACATCATCATGGAAGCCCAAAAAACAACCACTGAATAGCAACATAAGTGAGACTAACAGAAATCATTATGATATACAGAAGTTTTGTCATGGATTTGGAGAAATTTGCGAAATAAATGAAGACGGATACGTACATCTTGGAGGGGAAAAATGTTTGGGATCGCTGTGTTCTTCAGGTAGCGGATTCCCCATCGAATATCAAAGCAGTCGTCGGTAAAGTGATCACTGCAGAGGTACTGATGCCGACTCGGAGTCCATTCCCCCCGCTTCATATTGTTCACCCATTGCTGAAGCCTGGTCTTATCATGAAGGGGAAACCTTTAATTAAAGCAAATTTATTACATAGATTCATGTTTTTTTTTTAAAAAAAAGATCAATATTAGAAAACGTGCTGCAAACCAAAACATACGGGTAAAAGCTGATTCTCTTGTTGTCTTCTTTAAATGCAGATCCTCTACGGTTTTTGCAGACTTTAACAGCGCAGTACCGCGGCATGTCAGCTGCAAATCCTCAGACTATTAGGCTTTGCATTTCACTATTTTCTATTATTATTAACAACACACAGCTATAGTAACGTAATTCCTGACAGGAGCGTCACTGTCACTTCCGGGTCACAACCTCATGGCGGAAATAACGCGATCCGTTTCAAGATAGTTAAATCACTGTTGCACAACTACGTACAAGAACATACATTTCCTTGTAATAAAAATAAATTACAGAGAGTAATCTATATATACAACACTCAAACTTATGTTTCCTAAAATAAATGACCGTGTTGTTTCCATTGTTAATCCCGGAAATCAGATAAGACATTTTAATACGGAAGAAAAAGTCCTTCACTATCTTGCTGTATTCCTTTTATGTATTCTTTTCTGCGTTCGTTTCACGTGCGCATCGTTCCCACCAATCGCAGTAGCCTGAGTCATTGTGTTGAGAAATAAACCAATGGCGTTGCGAGTCGTGTTGTTACGCCTCAGGAATGCGGCTAGTCGACGTAGCTTTCCATAGCTCTCGCTTCGCATCAGCTGGAGCTGTTGGCGGCAGACTGAGGTAATCTTAGGCGCTTTCTCTGTTTATATGTATATTTACTATCGATAGTTTGTCTCTAACGTATTAATGAACACAACTCTAGTACTAATCTTTTAAAGAGAGAAGTGCTAGTCTTCTACCGAAGTAGCTTGTTGTCGTTTTCTAGAAGCTCACGTCTATCAGCAACCAACGCTAGCTAAAACATTGACAGAAACTGACGACTGTAGATTAATAAAGTGTTTGTGGTGAATCAGGCGTGGTTGATCAAGCTGTCAAACTTGTCTCTCCAAGCTTTAAGGTGCCAAACCCAGCAGTATGGCCACGGTTCAGTCGGTGTTGCTGTTAACAGTTCATGTATTGCTGATCTCGGAGTTCATCCTTGCAAAGAGGGACTATTATGAGATTTTGGGGGTGCCCAAAGATGCCACCGAGCGCCAAATCAAGAAAGCCTTCCATAAGCTGGCCCTGAAGTACCATCCAGACCGAAACAAGGGACCAGATGCCGAAGCCAAGTTTAGAGAAATAGCAGAAGGTATGTTAGAGTTAGTACCATCTCATAATAATCATGACTATTTGCCAATCAGTATGTGATGTAACCGTGTCTGTGATGTATTACAAATATTTAAAAAGTGCATCCTAAATTACAAAACAAACTGATCCAGAAAGGTCAAAAAGCATTACCTTTTTAGATGTCATCAATTAATCTGTGGGATGTTAAACAGATTAACTTAAACAATGTTATTGTATTAGCTAAAAACATTAAGGGAAGCAAACCAAATAAAATACTAAATCAAATTGCATTGTTTTCTTCCAGCTTATGAGACATTATCGGATGACAAGAGGCGACGGGAGTATGACCAGTTTGGCCATGGCCCATCGCCAGGAGAGGGCCACCAAGGAGGCAGCTATGACGACTATAACTTCAGAGAGCACTTCGAGTCCTTTAACTTTGATGACATTTTCAAAGACTTCAACCATTTCAGCCACCAGCAGCGCCACCAACACCACTTTCACTCCCAGAATCAAGCTAACCGAAAGAGACACTTTGACAGCCATTTCCAGGCCCACCAGGAGGCCATGAATAGACACAGGAGGCAGTTCCATCAGGGGGGCTTTGGTGGCGGACTCTTTGATGACATGTTTGAGGACCTGGAAAAGATGTTCTCTTTCAACACACACAGATCTGAGAGCAGATTCCAGGGCTCAGCAAAGCAGCACTGCAGGACAGTGACTCAGCGCAGAGGCAACATGGTCACCACCTTCACCGACTGCTCCTGAGAACACCACAAACTCACACGGGACGCTGCATTTTCAATTGTGTGCATGTGGAATTTAAAGCTAATTTATCATGCGGTGGAATAGAGAATGTTATTGTTTTGCTTTTCTGTATGTGAATTCCTTTTAAAAGAGCATCCATGCTGTCAAATGAGCTGCCTCTAAGCAATAACTAATGACACAGCATAAATATCATGACTCATAATTGTACTTATTGATTTTTTCCATTGACTGTGGACTTACCATGGTACAATATGAAACACTCAGGTATGGCCCGAGGTCAATTTTCAATTTTAATTAAAAAAATAAAAAAATAAAAAATACATTTTTGAATAATGAGGCAACAGGATTCACTCAATCTGAAGCTATTTGGGCATTTTTATCATTGAGCTCGTCACAGCATCAGTTTTTCTTTGACGGAAAACGAGACTTTGCTCCTCTGAACTGTACTCTGCACTTCTTGTCTCATAGTTTATAGCAATTATCTTAAAGACCAGAAATACCCCAGATTAGAGCTAAATGTGTTGATATACTCCCATTAGCAGCGGGTACCTCAATTTTAGTTAGTGTTTTTTTTTTCAGTGTTGGTAGAAAAAAATGTCGTTCCTAAGGCAAAAGCTGATAAACATCCCCACAAGCAAATAGGGTGTGTCTCTGAGCTGCTTCGTAACCAGTTGTTTTCATGGTGTGGAATCTCTCCTTGAGTGGATCTTAACGTGCAATATATAGCATCATTGCTCTTCTCGACCCCTGTCCTTTGACATGTTCATGTCAGTGTCTCTTGTCTGCACTTTGAGTGTGTGTGTGTTTGTATGAGCTGACTTGCGTGAATGTTGACGGGTTTCATGATATTTCAAGAATGAATAAAGATATAAAGAAATATTTTCCGTCATTATTGGATTTGTAATTTAGTGGGGAATTTTTCTAAATGTCAATCAGTAATTTCAAACATAAGGGACTATAAAACGAGTCAACTAAACTGTTAAAATTGTCATAAATGTCAAGTTTAGATTTTTTTTTTTTTTCCATTCTGGAACTGAAATAATTGTTAAAAGTAAGGTCCACTTGGCAAATTGAAAATCATCCAAAACGTTTTACAGTATATTGTATTCTTAGTTTTTTTTATACCCTATTCCAAACATAAAACGGATGAAAGATAATGCTAAAATTAAATTAAACTAATGCTCTTGTGAAGTCTGAGATGATTTAAGAATTCCAAAGCTGTTCATCATATGAAATCTGACAAATGCATTATTAGAAAATAAATGCAATTCATAATTTGATCGTTTCACTTTAAAAAAAAAAAAATGCACATTTTAGTTTAAAACACCAGGGATGCAGTGTGAAGACAGAACACTGGCTTGTTTTAGCCTGCCACACATGCCAAGACTAATCGATGAATTAAACAACAGCGTCCTCAGGCAACATCTTTCACATCTCCATAACAGATTAAATAAAATAATCCAACCACCCTGGGGGACAAGGGGCTGGATGTCAAAGCAAAGTTTAGAGAAAGATATTTTAAGTCTGGAATAAATTCATAAGGCAGCGATGATTCATTAATAAAGACAATTATTGTATTTTAAAATGAATTACGAGCAATCCTAAATTGCTGTATAACACGGGTAAATGTTTTTCTTTATTATGAGGCTGTTTATGCTGTTAGCCATGTTCATTAGCACGTTTACTTTAACACTTGTTTGATTAGCCTTCGAGCGTAACCGAGCATTTAACCCGACATTTCGAAAATATTTAGTATTTATATATCTACATTTACATAGGTGCTGTTCGACGTATATCCACTAGAGTGCGTGCTTTAAAAAGGAACGTTTTCACTGTATCAAAAGGAAAATGCTTCATTAAAAATCTTTTTGCTTAGTTTTAGTAAAATTATTTTGTAGAATTACACATTTTGCACTAAAAAGTTCAGGAAATTGAATAGAATGTACATTTGAATGAAATTTAAAATTGAGATTCGGTGATTAGAAAATTGATACAACCATCATCACCTTTTCGATTCTCTTTAGTAAAAAAAAAGTAATTTCCATTATAAACATTCATCAAATCCAATCAACTTTTCCCATCTGTTCCAAAAACAGCAAGAATACTGGCTTATAAAATTGATGTTAACAGACTGGGTTCATAAATGCTGAGATGGAAGAAAAGTTTTGCAATATTTGGCCTTTTGTGTCACACAGTAACGGCTGCAATTGAATGTCATGGTTGATAATGTCAGCAAAAAGATGAGTGCTTTTCTGTGCCTTTCCTCTGATGAAAAGAGATGGAAGGATAAAGAGACAGATGCTTCATTTTCAAATAATCAAGCTTGTGCTGATCTGAATACTGTGTACACCCCCCCCAAAAAGAAAAAAACAGGGTCGATACAATGATGCCCATTGATCACTTAAAACCACTAAATACTTATTAAAACCTCAGAATATGTTTAGACTCTTCTATGTGAGGGTAGTGATGAATCAAAGCAATTATTTTTCCATCTCAGTACATTTGTCAGCCTCGTCCCCCATGATGTTCTCTAGGTTCACCAAAGGCATGACTCTTTTTTTAATTTTACACCACCCATTCAACAGCCTCCCTTTCAGACAGAGACGACCATCCTTCTCATGCTACACTAGTGCTGACAGCCATTTCTTTATCATCGACTGCTTCAACTGCAGAAGAGCCACATGATCCCTTCAGTCGCACTCAACAACAGAGCACAGATCCCAGTTCTGGGACTGGGAACCTGGAAGGTAAGACTCAACTTTGTATACTCCAAAGTTCAGTCAACAAGGCGTAAACATGTGATACTTATTAAAATTATTAACGGACACTCATCGGCAACCATAGACATAGTTTTCAGACATGAAACCTCATTAAAATATGTAATATTGCAATGGTGACCATAAGACCATTATCCATAATAACGTAGCTTTAATGGGCCACTGGGGAAAAGTATTTGTGGCTAGATTCTTGTTTAGAAAGTGATAAAGTGGCAAATTTACTTCATGAGCAATGAAAACAAATTAGCAGTATCTTCTTCGTGCATGCAGTCGGGAGAAGGGAAAGTTGAAGAGGGAGGAGCTCCTCATCATCAGTAAGGTTAGAAAGGTTCAAGGATCAGAATGAATTACTCCATAATTAAACATTACCTGGACATAAGGGCAAAGTCCTTTTCATGAATGAATTCATTTTGTTTTTAACAGTTATGGCGCACGTGCCACACTCCCTCACCGGTGCGAGGAGCCCGTGAGAAGATGCTCAGTGATCGATATCGGATTATGTGGACCTTTACCACATGCATTTCCCTATGGGTGCCAGGGTTTGAGCATGACTGGAGATTTTACCACATCATTAACAGATGTTTTTTTTTTTAACATTCACACCGGAGAATATGCAATTTTACTCCACAAGCAATGCTCACTTTGGCACATTTTTTCTCAATCCCTTTAACAATAAATTCATTGTCTTCACAGTGGACTGAGTGTAAATGTTCATTGTGCAGCTCCAACTCAGCTTAGAGGGTGCTAGACAGGGATAAAGAAGAGTTATGTTGTGTTTAATGCTCTTCCACAAATGTTTATTTAAGTGCTAAAGAAAAAAAGCTCACATGGGAAGCAAATTCGAGTGTGTGGAAGGCTTTACCATCCTACACGCTGTTTTACAAACAATCTACATCCTGCCCAAAACAAACCTATTCAGAAAATAACCCAATTAACCAGCAATGAGACCAAGAAAATAAGATCATTTTAAAGAAAGTATTTGGAGTGTGACTAGGTCACAAAGGAGTCACTTACATCCATACACTGATTAAATTAACAGCCCTCCGCGCTAGGCCCGCCGACCGGTGCTTAGAAACACGAGCAGGCAACAAACTTCAGCGTTTTCCATCTCAGTATTCATCGTTGAACGGGTAGTCCTTATGATCAATGCTCCTGCATGGAGGAAAGTAATAAAAAAACATGTTAATAATACTGAAAATTATCCGTTCTTGTAATCTTTATTTAGCTGTGCACTCCTATTTGGCTTTAGAACACATACAACTTAGGTGAAAACAAAAGCTACCAGAAAGCAGCAAATAATGAAATAAAAAATAATAAAAGCAAGACTTGAAAGGATTTAACAGGCTTTAATATCTTACAGACCCTGAATTCAGAAGTTTTACAGCATGACTTCAAAAAGGACCTTTAAACAAAGGAACTTTGTTTAAAGTAGAACAAAATAAACTCGAGCATTCTGGGTTCCATTTCAATCAGTGTTCTGTCTTACAGATTAACTGTTACGTAAAATTTTTACAGTGCAGCTCTATTCTTGACTGGCTACAAAACAGATTTACTCTCAAAACATTATTTTGTGCTCATTTGGATTTGTTGCTTGTTACTAATGCACAATAAAGATTAAACAAATACTCCTCTTTCTCCTCTTTCTTACTTGTATTGAAACATCGATTTATTGCTGCATCCATTTAACTTGAAGCACCATTTACAGCCCAATTTCAGTTTTAGTGTCCATTGATATAAGTGAGGAGCAATACTCCTATTTGCACTGTGATGGCAGGATAGAAATAAATTATTTCCTTCTTGCTTCCTGCTCTACAGTACTACTCGGAAAATTAGAATATCGCGTACAAGTTGTTTTATTCAGGCAGTCCAACATAAAAGGTGAAAACAATACATTTTATAGACTCATTACAAAGATTTTACTTTCAGATGCCTGACATTTTTGTTTTTAAAATTATTTTTTTATTGATTTCAAGCTATATTCTAATTTTCTGAGTTTTTGAATTTGAGGTTTTCTGAAGCTGCAAGTCCTAATCAGCAAAATCAAAACAAATAAAAGCTTGAAATATACTGATTCGCATACTATTTGTCTATATAATATGTACATTTCACCTTTAAAGTTACAGAAATGCATGCACTTTTTCAGGATATTCTAATTTTCCCAGTAGTACTGGATTTTGTTCATATTTCGGAGAGACTTTTGTCAGAGTGGAGAAGCATCATAACCATCCAACCATTTAAAATAACATGGATGTATTAGCAAAACAATGCATGCAGCAAAACAGTCATTTCTCCTGTCTATGCTGCCAAAAAAGCAGGGTGGAAATAAAAGTTGAAGGAATGCCCATCTATAATTTATCCCATCGCCGTTCTGCGGTCTTTACTGCCACCTACTGGACGGTTTAGCTAAGGGCGAGCAGACACTGAAATGTAAAACTTACGACTGCATGGGACAGGCTCTCCAGTTCCTGTTGAACGCCAGTATTGTTTTCATTTCTTCCTCAGTAAGCTCAAAGTCAAACACCTGCAGAAACATGAACAGTCATTATCGTGGACGAAACAAATCAACCGGAGGGTGAAGCAGGTCTGGAGCAGTATTGAACCACCTTAAAATTCTCCTGAATGCGCTGAGGTGTGACCGACTTTGGGATGGCGATCACGTTCCTCTGGATGTGGAAGCGGATCAGGACCTAGAACACAATTGAAAATGGTGTTAAACGGGTACAACAGGAAGAAGCTGCATGAATCCTGTCACTGATCAAAGACATTACAGGTAGAAAAACAAACGTAAAACAGAAACAGCTTCTACAGTCTGTGTGAGGGTGATACCTGAGCTGACGTCTTCTTGTGTTTCTCGGCGATGGCTTTAATAGCTGGGTTCTCCAGCAGTGGGGGGTCATCAGGTGAAGCCCTGTATCAAAAACATCCTTCTTGGGTTATTGTCATTTAGCCATTTCATTTGGGAAATAGAACAAGGCAGGATGGTGCTTTTGCACAAAAGATGACCCCTTTTCACAGAATGCCACATGCACAAAGAGGAACAAGGGTCACAAGCGGCCTCTCATCTCAAGCATGTGACAGACATGAAAATGGGTTAAAAAAAAATGCAAAGTTTGCATGAATAAAATACATCCCTTTGAGCAGCTGTGTGGTAATCGTTTCCTTAACTGACCATTGCCTGTCGGGGGAGCCCAGTGGGCTGTAGGCCGTCACGGTGATGCCCTGAGAGTGGCAGTAGTTGATCAGCTTCTCCTGGGTCAGGTATGGGTGGCATTCGATCTGGGAGGGCACAAACAGAGGCAGAAGGAGCACATGGATGAGAAACTTTACGCTCTCATTACATTACTGTTATTACATGGAGTACGCAGACCTGCTGTGTTTATTTAACAATATTTAGGCCGAAATACAAAAGATTAAACACTGTCTTTTCTTGCTGTGTGATGACAAAAAACAGAGGGGAAAATAGCACTGTAATCAAATAAACAAGATCATTAAAAAACAAAAAAAACAAGACTCATACTGGAAAAAATGGCTCTGAGAGAATGTAAGGTCAACACTGCTAAAGCCAAGAACACACGGCGCAATTTTCGGCGTCTTCTCGCCCTCACCCGAATCGGGGTGAGTCACAAATCCGCTTGGTGACTGAGCTTAAGTACCTCAAAGACTCGAGTAATGACCCTGGCGACGCCACGCACGGAGACGCAGATGAGTCTGCTCGCAGTGACGTAGAAAGAGCTCCAGCCAATGAGAGCAGACACGGGCGTAACGCAAAATAAGAAAGTGAAGTAGAGCAGTACGGTGGCTGCGGCAGACCCGAGCAACAAGAAATGACAGGAGATAGAAAAATGGTTTTCAGGAGACTCTGACTCAGCCCCTGTCCGCACCAACCCCACTCCACGCTGACTTTCTGCATCAATCTGCACGTCCCTACCGCTGCAATACAAACAAAAGTTTTCTGCAAAAACTGCCATGTTATCCATGTTATTTTAAATGGTTGGATGGTTATGATGCTTCTCCACTCTGACAAAGGTCTCTCCGAAATATGAACAAAATCCAGTACTACTGGGAAAATTAGAATATCCTGAAAAAGTGCATGCATTTATGCAACTTTAAAGGTGAAATGTACAAATAGTATGCAAATCACTATATTAAATACAAAAATGAAGGCCTCTGAAAGTAAAATCTTGCATCTGTAATGAGTCTATAAAATGTATTGGCTTCACCTTTTATGTTGGATTGCCTGAATAAAACAACTTTTACGAGATATTCTAATTTTCCGAGTAGTACTGTAGTTGTTTTGTAGTTTTAATAAAGGTGTGCTAGTCCATGTTTTTCAGACTAGAAGTCTCCCCGTAGTCGAATCAGTCAAAAAATGCGACACGAATAAAAACAAAAAAAAAAAAATTGCACTAGACTATTAGTGGCATTTTGTGGAGGAAATTAATTATTACACAATCCAGGACCAACAACAGACGTTTCATTCATAAGGGCAAATTACAACAATAACACCCTGCAACCACGTACTTCCTGTGTCAGGCTTGTTTGGAAACTGACGGAGAGAATCGCGCTGTGTAAACACTCCCCGAGGCCTGTAGTGTGAGCACCCAGTGCTCCCGCCGATCCTGTCGAGTTGCGCGGTGTGAACACCCGGCGCCCTGCCAACTCGAAAAAATTGTGCCGTGTGTACTTGGCTTAAGTGGTTTTGCCTAAGAAAGAACTGCTGTGACATAATACAGTAGAAGATAAACGAGTTTGTCTGGTTTAATAAGAGGAGATAGATGTGCCTAGATTATGCCTTCTTGGCATTTAAAAACACGTGATCCTGGAGTATGAAGACAAAGAGCACATACTTTACACAATATCAGTTTTATAGGATAATGATCGTGTTCTCGTGTCTCTTGTAAACTGCTGTCACGTGTAACGAGTTGGTGAACATTATTGCTCAGTCTCCCCTCCCCCGTACTTTAGTAAATGAAGTATGTGCATACCTGCAGGTTGGCCGGCTTGTATTTGAGGCCTGGCTTATTAAGGATGGCTTCAATCTGCTGCCTGTTGAAGTTGGAGAGCCCGATAGCTTTGACCAAACCAGCATCGACAAGCTCCTCCATTCCCTGAGGGGATCAATCAGGAATGTGAACCTCCACTGATACCAAAGAGACCAGGGGCCCGTTTCAGAAAGCGGGTTTTCAAAACTCGGAGTTCGAACCTAAACTCAGGGTTGCTAAACTCTGAACTGTCCAACTCAGAGTTTTTGGTTTCAGAGTTGCTTTAATGAACTCTGAGTCAAAGATTCCCCGAGTTACGCTCGTGGTAACGCTCACAGAGGTTCCCATCGGGGCTTAATCAAACCTTTAATCGTGGGTTGGATCTTCCTCTCCCAGCAGTCTGCAGGCTTCAAGAGCAGCAGAAACTCGGGGTTATTTGGAATAAACCTGCTTGCGAGCAGTTTCCCTGCGTTTCCCTTAAATCACCACAAATTAACCCAGAGTTTTCCCTAAACCCACTTTCTGAAACAGGCCCCTGGCGAACTCTAGCATTTTATTAGGCTTTCACTCACCTCCCATGTGTCCACAAAGTGAGTATCATCACCGATTATCTTTCCATCGCTGTCCAGAGGAAACGGATCATCACCTGGCTGATATTGAATGAACAGTGTTACATTTGCATCGTGTTATGATGCTGGCAATTGTGGTACAGCAAACATAATGACTGAATGATCATGACTGAACCATATGCAGATAGATGCATTTTCAGCGTTACCTTCATGCCCATGGGCCAGTGTATTAGATAGAGGTCCAGGTAGTCCAGTTTAAGATCCCTGAGAGTCTTCTCACAGGTCTCCCTTACCATGGACTTTTTGTGGTAAGTGCACCACAACTACAAAATAAAGCAACAAGGAAGCCAATGTGAATATCCAAGTTTTAGAAGCTGCATTTATAATTGAAGTACAACAATGACGATGACTCTTACTGACCTTACTGACAATGAAAAGATCCTCCCTTGTCACTACGCCATCCTTGATCATTGCTTGAACACCTTCTCCCACCTCTGCCTCATTCTCGTAGATAAATGCTCCATCAATGTGCCGGTAACCAGCTGAAATGGCTGCTTTCACTGCTTCTGTGACTTTGCCCGGAGGAGACTGAGCAGACAGACAGTCTTTTTTAAGTTTCATCTAATCCCCCAAAAAGGTCAAGAAAAAGGAAAATATAGCACAATGGAAAACAAGATGCAATAACTGAGGTCTTCAGAAATATGCTCTCATTTATTTTTGATCAGTATAAACAATGTATGCAGAAATACAAATAAATACAAAAACTATGTTGCACTCACTAGAAAATTAGTTAAATATTTTATAACTATGCTATGCTAAGCTCTGCTTTAACCACCCTTCAATCCACCAAATATCTGTGATCTCTCTATCCTGGTTGTTGCTGGATCATTCTCTGCCTGACAGACACGTTTGCTGTGCACCCACCGCACATTTGCATGCATGAATGGTGTGCTGGGTCTAATCCACACTGTCACTGCTTTAAAATCTGACCAAGACACCCTGTCTGCACTGTCGACTGTGCATTAAAAAAGCAAACAACAAACTGTACAATTTAGTAGATTATAGTGATTCGGGTCGAGTAAAAGGCGTTGCACTGAAATCCGTCATCCAATTCAATTCACTTGGTAACACTATACAGCTACTGAGGTCACACGCCTTAAATCTATGAATAAAAACTAACTACAACGGTTCCTTTTAATCTTATGGCTGTAACGCAATATCAATGAACGTTCGCACTGCAGACGTGGTCAGCTAGCTTAAATATAATGAAGAAAAAAAAAAAAAAAAAAAAACAAAAAAAAAACTAAAACTCACCTTCCATGTCCCCAAACCCATAGTGGGCATTTGGGCACCAGTGTTCAATTTCACTGTTGTTGCCATATCGCCAAAAGACGAAAGGGAAAGTTGTGCTGACTGTTGGATGACGGCAATTAGAGATGTTATGCTCGAAGCAGACGCTCTACACCTGTATCGATCTTTCAAAGCAGAAGTACAAGATGTTTCAATGCCTCACTTCGTCTTGCAAAAAAATCACGTAACTCCTCAAATGAAGCTTAATGACGTCACACCAGTACCGGCAACGTATCACGCCAATTTTGAATCCTGATTCAGTCTGGGTAAAACAGACTAAAAGCCCAACTGCGCTGAAATAATCTTGTTTTTAAAATAAAAAAAAACCTTTAAATCACTCTTTGTTTGTACTTGCATGTAGTCGTTTGTAGGTAATATAACTGCATGGTTTACGTTTTATGTCTTTATTCCGGCGTTTCTTGTGTAACGTCCGTATTTTGCGTGATTACGTCACACTGCCACTCGATCTGGGAGGGCGCAAACAGGCAGAGGGAGCACATGGATGATAAGCTTTATGCTCTCATTACATTACTGTTATTACATGAAGTATACAGACTTGCTGTGTTTATTTAACAATATTTAGGCTGAAATACAAAAGATTAAAGACTCTTTGTGATGACAAAAACGGGGGGGGGGATAGCACTGTAATCAAAGGAGGTCATAAAAACAACCCATACTGGGGAAAATGGCTCTGTATAATATAAGGTCGACACAACTAAGTGGTTTTGCCTCAGGGTGAACTACTGTGGAATAATAGAAGATAAACAAGTTTGTCTGGTGTAATGAGATAGATGTGCCATTATGCTTTCTTGGCATTTAGAAACGTGATCCTGGAGTATAAAGACAAAAAGCACAAATACTTTACACAATATCAGTTTTATAGGATAATAATCGTGTATGAAATACTTCGAAACACTGAACCTTTTCAACACAATTGCTTCAGATTGACTCAAAGGTTCAGAAAGCCTCGGTTTCTCCTTCACTAACCGCAATCTGTTGACACTCTGGCCAAATACTCTGTGGGCGATCTGCGTTCTGGTATCGATTAATGATGCCTTTTATGGACGGCCATAAGGCGCAGTCAAATCTAGTCAATCATTTAGTGATTTTGTCTTTTGGCCACTAGAGGGCATCATTACTGCACTTATCAAACGTGTGGGACCGACTCCTCTGTTTCTGTCTCGCTCTCTCGCACGCACACACACACACACACACACACACACACACACACACACACACACACACACACACACACACACACACACACACACACACACACACACACACACAGACTAGCCCTAACTCCCAAGATGCAGCCTAAAGAGGGAACAAACACAGTGTCTGTCTTTGTCAGCATCAGATAAAACCTTGCAGACCTTTAACTCAGCTGTTCAACATTCTGAGCAGAAGATAAGAGCGAGAGAAGAGAGCCATATAAAAAAACACTCAAAAGTTATGTGAGCCAGCAGCCACTGTGTACCCCCACAATGGCTCTCACTTAGGTTTGTGTCTCTTCTGATCTTCTCCCAGCTGGACACCTGCTTTCAGGCCCCGTTTGCTCTGATCTATCTTCAGACAGCATTTGCCAGCCAGCAAACTGTCAAAGTAACCCAGAAATCAAACACCATCGCATGCTGTCATGATCAAAGATCTGCAGGTAAACCAGACAAAGACACAGACACATACAATTGTCATCTAAAGGAGGGGAAACTTTTCATTACGGAGGCTTATATTTGGCTGGTATCTGCAGGCAGAGGCCTTTGTGTCGATGAGGATTAAGGAAACGAGGGATGATAACGTGCACAAAGAAGCAACAGAGAGCACTGAAGTTCCTCTCAAGGAAACTTTTGAACAAAGTGCCGAAGAGGGTGGGGATTTTTCTTGCACCCAGAATTTGACCTGGGAATAATTCACACTTTCCGGCATTAAAGGTGGATGGTGGGACGACAAATAAACACGATTCCATTTCATGTGGCTCAGCGATGCACCCTGCGGCTGGCAGCGTACATTTTTTGACCAGCTATGAGATCAGACACGACGCCAGACAGACCTGACCTGTCCTGGGGAGATCAAAAAAACTTCAGTTCTCCCTCTCTCTTCCTCAACGGCCTGCAGGGCTCTGCTCTGCCTTTTTCTCTGCTTCTGCCAGTTTGCCCGGGGTCAAATCCTCCACTCGTAGACGTAATGTCGAGTGTCAGCTCCTGCTGAGTTCACTTGTCCACTCACATTTTGCACATTCCATCTGCAGAACAACAAAGATCGGAGAGAGAAATCTCGACGTCATGAGTGAATTATGGTCATAAGTCAAATTCATTACGCGCTCTGATAGATTGGAGATGACCGCGGCTGATCTCAGCCATTCTTCTGCTGGAAAAAGATTCAAAATTCACAATAATCTCCTTAAAATCTGGAACATAGAACATAGACCATGAAATTAATCAAAAGCAGTTGATTAATCTTCACGTCAAGGATCCATGTGTCAAATGTCAAACGTGAGTGTTGTCAAGAACCCTGAAAAGAGGAGGGTCGTTTTATTTCCTGACTGCCACCCGATCAAGATTCTTTAGTTTCACCATTATTTAAAGGCAAACAAACATCAGGTATACAATAAATCTCAAACCCACGTAAAAATGTCAAGTGAAGAAGCACGTCGTCAATAACATCACACGATGTTATTCTCATAATGTAATTGGTCTCGAAGTATTAGTCACATTAAGACCATCATTGTACACAAAAGAAGCTGCTTTCCCCCAGCATGGCTGTAGCAAATGACTCCGTTTACGTTGGAATGTCTGTGAAGGAGCGTGTTTGTGGGGTTTACACATTTGCTGCATTTCCCGAGTGTTTTTAGCACTCTAATCAGGCACGTCCGTGACAACTGGATACTTTTTCATTAAGCCTTCGGCTGCTCATATATGAGTGGAAATAACATTAACTGGCCGTTTTAAACCTATCTGGTTTAAAACGGACATAAAGCTAGTCCAGAAAAGCCTTTTTTTTGTATCGCTGCTTGCTTCTGTGGCCATTCGCCCTTCTGGGATTATTTTTTAGTGTCGAATAAATGTCCTTCATTGCTCATTTCCACAGCCCATGTCCTTGTTTATACTTGTGAGTGAGAAGCTCTCAAAACTTGCTAGCTAATGATGCATTGCTTCAGCCGTCTCAACCCTAAACCCACCACCTCTGCCAACATATAAAATGCAAACACACACACACACACACACACACACACACACACACACACACACACAAACCAGAAGGCCCTCGGCATCTCTTCTCCGGCCCCTCAGATGTGGTGTCGTGTTTTTTTTTTGGCTTGATTAACCACTTAGTTCCGTCTCTCAGACGGAAGATTGCAGAGGAAAAAAACGCTAGTAATGAAGTGCTTTTCAATCTGCATTCCCGAGAGTCTCAATTCAAGACTGCCCTCGCTGTTTGTTCTTCGTCAAGAGACGGCCGCCGCTTTAACGATGTCCATCCAACCTCCTCCATATCGCTCCCTCATCAACCTAACTGCCATGAATAAACACCATCAGTATGCATCCAGAGGTGGAATCTGGTGGCTTCTCCTCTCGAAGGCTTGCTGATGGCTCGTTCATCACTGTCATTATGCAGATTACAGTGTGACCGTGAACGCCACATCGGAGCCCTTTTTCTTTCCATTATAACGTCACCGTTTCATGAACCTGACTGAAAACACTCATGCGCTTTGCTCTTGTGGGCTGAGCGGCATTGATGCATTTAAGAAAAACTGTCTCAAGCATCTGAAATTACCAGTTTTCAGAAAGCACTTGAAATTCAAGCCTTTATTTTTAGCAGAGTGTGTTATCAAAACATATAAGTTATCAGGTAAGTACATTATAGCTTTGTAAAGTATAAAGAGTCTATTGCTGTAGCTTCTACCTTTTTTAAGATTTTATTTACTTATGATTATGAAACACAATGACTTGCCAGAAAATCTCAGATTTGGGGCAAATTGACAGAAAAGCTCCTCTGTGCAAAAAAAAAAAAAGGAAAAAAAAAAGAGGAAACACAATGTGATTTAAATCCAAGGCCCTTTCACTAGTCGATGCCTCCAGTGATGATCATACAAGAATTGAAACCAGGTCAGCACACTAAATATCTGCAAGCTGTGGACTCCCTGAGGTTGGACCTGGAGCTGGACAAACTTCTGCAGAGGATCTGTCTTCCACAACCTCCAAATTACAGGTACTGACCTAATTTGCAAATACAAAATAAGAATACCAGTGTGTTACCTTATATTATGATGACATATATTGTTGTTATTGAGGCAAATAAGTTCATGCTGCATTGCAGAGAATATCCTGTTTAACAGGATGCTTCTAAGGGTCCGGTTGGAATTTTATTAAACAGAAAAAAACTGAATAAATACAGTTAAATGCAAGTCTGATAATATGTACAAAAAAATGGCAGACTGAGGAATATAAATCATTTTTAAATTGGGATTAATTGCAAGTATTGAGCGAAATTCTGTTAGAACAAGTAAATCTACAGTTTGATTTAAAAAGACTAATAATACTAATATGGTTTATTCCAGTTTAAAACTGGTTTTAGTGCTATCATATATGCACAGGAATATTATCTTCCCTGGGTAATGATATCAAAGGGATATATGTTTAAAAGGAACAACCATACTGGATGAAATCCTCTCGTGTGCCGCAATATATACTTTGTGTGATCAGAATGACACAGCAGGAATATTTTAAAGTTCCTCATGGGTTTCTTCCCTATTTTGTCACCTGATATGATGATATGATGAAAAGGAAGAGACAGGGAACTTCTCTAATCTTGCATCATGGGAATGTTGTTTTGAGGCATGTGTGACTGTAGCAGCAGGGGAGAGGGGAAACCTTGCACGCGACATGCACGGGTACACATGTGGAAAGGCCTCATGGGATAATGAGTCACAACCAAGATGACTAAGAACAATTATTTCAGAAAAGAAAATTGCTCAAGGCAATAAATCCTAGACAACAAATTATATTACAAGAAAAAAAAGTAAGAGGAGAAATCATACCGAAGACAAAAGATTATTAAATTTAGGAGTCAGACTGTTTTGCAAGTTTATCAAAGGCCAGCTCAGATTGCAGAATAGATGGAGGATAGCTGCAGGTTCAGAGAACATTGTGTAGTCTGCAGAAAATCAGAACTGAAATCAGAAATTCAAATAAGAGGAAAGAAAACGGTTGAACTGGTTCGTTCAGCACCACCTAGCGGTGTATTTTGGAACAACATGTGGAATTTGATCTACGTTTATTAAAAATGCCGTTTCAGCTAAACCAAAAACAATTGCTGTGAGCTTTTCATTGATATAGTATTCAAATTTTAGTTTATGTTTAATAATCAGCTTGGAAATGTGAGTGCAAGATGATGGCAGTTGGAGGTGCGTTTGGAATGTAAACACTGTCTGCCCAGACAGCTGACTTCAAAGCGAGGCCGTGGCAACCTCCTCTCGCCCTCAACCAAAGAAAAGTGAATGTCAATGCTCATCCATGGTCTGCAGCCCCTTACCGAAACTCCTCTTTGAAGTAACAAAATGGATCTGATTGACTTGTGCAACAGACATACTGTATGTATAGAATTGTTTTTGACAATGCAATCAGTCAGTTAACATTTTACTGTACAAGTACTAACAAAACTCAGCTGAGCCTCAACTTACTGTTTCTGACTTCCCTAAAAGCAAAAGGAAACACCGCTAATAATACTATGATTATATTTAAACCATGATCTATGGTTTAAATAAACGCTAATAAAGCGCTGTGCTGATTCTAGAGACTAAAATAGAACTCGAGATCCAAATATTTTCAGTAATAGAAGGAATATTAGCTTTAAAACTATTTACAGTTCTTTACAACGGCATTGCGTTTGAGTTCTTGGTAAGAAATTGCCCACGTATGATCAGAGTTAGAGGCTGGAACTCCTGCACATCTGAGCTCTTCATCATTATCCTGGCTCGCTCACTCATGTCCTGAACTCAGGAAACAAAACTCTGGCTGTAGCCTTGCTCCCTGAACGCTACAGGGTGCCAGGAATCATAATGAGAGAGAATTAGCAGCGAAAGAAGAAGAAAACAAATATGTAGGTATCTTCAATGGATGAGAGCGCAGAGAGAAAGGCCAATGTGGACGCCAGGGAGGGTGAGAGAGAGTGAAAAAGGAAAGGAGAACAAAGAAGCAGAGGAGGAAGACGCCTTGATGAACATAAAGCTCGAACAGAAGTGAGAGTTGAGTGGATCGGAGGTGAAGATGAGAGGAGAGCAGGACAAAGTAATGGGTTTTATTGTAATGAGGCAGACAAGTGTGTGTGTCCTGATATTTGCTACATACCGAGTACTAAAATACTCATTCTACTCGCAAAGTGAGAACATCTTTGTAAAGTGGGAACATTTTGGCTGGTCCCCACAACTGCATCCCACCGTCTGAGGGTGAAGACGAGGGTTTAAAGTTATGGTTAGAATTAGGTGTGTGTGTATGCTGACACACTCGGTATATGCTCAGCAAATGATCCTCTAAACTTCCTGTCTTTACATGGGGGAAGGGGGGGTTAGAATTTGCTCAAGTTGTGGAACATCACCAGACAGGCCAACAGTCAGAATCAGAGACAGTCAGAGATTCAGACAGAGAGTAGTAAAATCTAAACCCTATTACCACAGCTGTCCCATTTACTCTAATTTATATTTAGAACTCAATAAAACATATTAAACTTCGACAAAGGGGCTAAAAATGAGCAACGTGTAATGCACTTCCACTAAAACTGAGCAGATAAGCTAATGAGATTGTGAATACAGGAGTGATTTGTATTACGAGAGAACAGAGATGGGTTTTGCATGTGTGAGTGGATGATACATTTAAACATGCAAGCTTGAGTACAAGGTTTTCAATTGTTCGCAACTAAGTGAGAGCATGGACCTGATCTAGAAGATACTGATGGATGGATACTGCTTACATATTTACAACCAGTGTTGACGTTTTGATGCCATCCAATTGCTAATGCCGATTAACAGCATTAATGTACACATGTAATGCTGTCTCATCACCACGACTGTGTATAATTAGCCAGTATAAGACCTCACGCAGGGCTGAAACAAGTGATGACAGATAAACAAGTCAGATCACAGGGCCTGCGAATCAGGCCTGGAGCGGAACAGCAGGCTCACACTTACCTGTTGTCTTCCAGGCGGCTGCAGGGCGTCATGCATCTGTAATCTCTGCCATCAGCATCAGGAGGTTTTTGATTCTTCAGGCAAACTCTAAAAAAGACAGAAAAACTCAAAAAAGCAGCTATAAAAACAATACTTGTAGAAGAAGCGGGGTACTCATAAGGTGGTAAAAAGCATTACACGATAATTAGTCAGCAATGAGGTAATTAGTTGCCGTAAAATAATAAAGGTGGAGAAGAGGACACAGTCCCACTTCGGGTTAACATTCTTTAGATTAAACTGGGGGTAGACATTTAAGAATGTAGAAATACATTTACCTTAGAGGATAAAGCTGCGGAATTAAAGGAAAAAAGACTGAATGCTGGTTCTTTATCTGATCATTATGATCAGATGGAATAAAATCTGTGAAAAATCGGTGAAAACTTTCCACACTGGTTTCTTACATAACAGCTACATCAGAAAACATTGTTCAAATTTAGTATTAAACAAGGAAATTGGTTATTAGGCCTCTGCTACTCCACGTCCAAACTTAGATGTCGCGTAACATTCCATCACTGTTAGGCTATTTATTCCTAATCAGGGTCACAAACACTGCTGGCAGTCATCCTCAACAGCAACAACAACAACACACACACACACACACACACACACACACACCGACAGAGACAGGAAAAAACCTACTTCACTGTTCTGTTGATCCATGGAAGGTACTGTACATAAACGGTGTTTTAGGAGACAATCCAGACACTTTGAGTTCATCACCATGGCCCATGTGGCCCAGTGGTGTGTGTTATTGGATGGCCAGTGCCATCATGGTGTAGATGTTTGGTGTCACGAGGCATTTTACATTCTATTTAACGTTTGTTTTACAGTAGCGTAGCTTTTCAGTACTAAAATACTTAATTTACATTAATGTTGATGAAACGATGATATTAATTCCAACGCTGAACTTTTTTTTTTTTTTATTTCCAGGAATAAGATGCAGCTTTTAAAAATACACATTTAGCACAAAGGCTTTTTCTCTTTCATTCTTGGCCAAATGACAGTGCTTCCACAGAGGATTAACATTCCTCAACGACTCTCTCACACAATTAAATCATATTCCCTTAAATATCACAAGAATGCCTTCATCTTAATTCAATACTACGTTACCTATCAACATACAAAACTTCGAATATAACAACTATACAGCAGGCATGTTTGTCGTATCTGACCATAAACAATGTTGTAGCGGATAAGCTAGTTGACAGCTACGTTGGGAGGAGTTTAAACAGAGAAGCCCACAAAACACAGACAAAGAGCCCAGCTGAAGGGGCACAAAAACACCACTTGTTGCCAGTGACCATTCCGTGTGGAATGCACAGATCTGGACAATACCGTTCCTGCACACATAAGCGTGTAAAAATTCTGCTTCATGGCACATTTTTACAATGTGCAATTCAAACATTTGGCAAACAGTGCAGTAAAAGTATTGAAAGGCCAGCTAATCGTGGTTGACAGCAGCATGCTTGGGGACCCTGGCAGCCATATGTCTTCAGTGATGGCTGATGAAGTTTTACCCAAAAATCATTCTGAGAAACTACATCCCTATTCATCTTATGAATAGACTGACCCGCATCTTTTGTTTCTTTATTTGGGATTACGATAATGTCCAAATCTGAGGTTATTTTGGATCGGAGGTTTTTACTTCAGTCATGCATCCATTCACAAAAATACTAATTGAATTAAGCTTACGTGCAATGAGGGGCCCTTTATCACACAGTTTTGTTTTGTATATGTTTTTAAAATATTTATAATATTATATATTCAAATGTGGAGCTAGGTAGGATATGAAGGTCACAACTGGCAGATGTACGTGTTTACGGCTTATTATTTTATGTGATTGGGAGCCATATGTGTATGATTCTGACATTATTCCCATAACAGAATTAGCCAGCTGTGGCTCTACTTTTACCAGCAGCTCTTTTTTTCTGGCCATCTTCCAAAAAGCGAATGAGGATTGAAATGACCTTGATTGACAGCCACACGAAAGAGGGCACATCTTTAATGGCTGTATAAGTTGCACTAACTCTGGTCTGCCCGCTCTACCTCAAGTAGCCCAGCAGCTAACATAGCGATCTGTGTGGAAAGAGAAGAATATTATTGTTGCTTTTTGATTTCCTTCCTCCATGTTGTACAAGTGTAGTTTTAAGAAGAACTGGCTGATTTTTGCCATCAGTTCTGTCTGACTGGAAGTGCTGATGTCATCTTTAATAGTCATAGTAAATGATGAGGTCAGGCCCTGGGTCACCTGTGCATTTACGCTCAGAGTTGTCCTCCATAAACAAGATCCTGACTGACAAATTCAAAATAACTGAACATGCATAATATAACAATTTCATGATATAACAGTCTTAATCTTATTTCCCTTTGCTCCTTAGATCCAATTTGACTCCGTCAGAAATGTTCCAGTCGTGCTTTGGCCCAGACAACCAGTGGGCGGTCAGACAGGAAGATGAGGAACAGGGTTTATTTCATTCCAGACCACATCCTTCCAGCTGGCCCCTGTTCTACAGCCCCCGGCCATGCAACGTTGTTCATCATGTTCAATCTCGCTGTCCCTACGGCAGGGCCTTCGGATTCCAAACTGGGTTCCGAACCCAAAACACGTGGAAGGTAGGTTACCACAGGGCAAACAATTTACCCCTTTACACTTTAAAAACATCACCCATCAATTGGGTTTATTCATCCCCTGATAACCCAAATGAGCACTTTTTCACAAGTGTAATTACAGAGCTCTGACGTGAATATGAAACCACGCAGGTAGTAAAAACTGCAGGCTCCTCCTGCCCAACGCATGTAAACAAACTCACACAAACTTCATCCAAAGTTCTGGCAAAAGGTCGAGCAGACAGCTGTTACAGTGGCAGCAGAATCCGTCCATTTGACCATTCGCTGTTGTTCACACAAGGACCTCCGTGTTTAAGGGACCATTCTTTTGGAATTTTGTCTCTAGGGATTGTAGCGCCATTGTTGCTGAGAACCCCCAACAATGTGCTGACAGCTCACTGGGCCATACCAGGCTGCTGCAGCTTTTATTTGATACGGGCCTTCCATGGGTATTAATATGCTACTGAATACATCTGCATGTTTAGATTGCAGCAGGATTGCATGCCTTGTTTGGGATTTAGAAATCCGATTTTTTTTTTTTTTTTCCCTGCTTTGCTTTGATGCAAAAGTGAGAATTTTGGATGCCTGGAATATGTCAGGGTGATCCTGGAGGAAGCCAAATGACTCCCAGGTGGAAGTCCGGAGCTGTATCTCAAGCTTTAGGGAGGGAATATCTGGAAGGGAGGTATGGATCAGAGGTGGAATAAAAAAACATCCCTACAGTATATGGGATGGATGACTGTATTTCAAAGCGTGGTTGCAGTATGTTTCACAGAAAACCTTTCATGTGATAAAGTTGGGTGGGTGTCAGTGTGTCTGCATGAGTGCAAAGAGCTGAAGAAAAGAAATCATAAGAGGAGTCAGTCTGATTTGATGGATGAATGGATGATGCGTGATGAATATATCACGCATCATTTTCAGACAATATTTTAAAGATAGAGAGATTATAAATTGTGGATAATGCTACTGAACATGTGATACTGTTAAATTTGTGATAGGATGGATAGTTAAATAATTTCAGCATGGAAAATCTGCATTTTAATAATGTGAATTCATGAGCCCTACGATGAATACAGCTGTTTTTAATGCACATTTAAAACATTTAAACAGAGAATTATATCAAAAATGTAATCTAATGAACATTTTTCAACATTCCTGTAATTATTAAAAAAAATGCACTATAGTTTTTATGATAGTGAAGTTATTAATTTATTTACCTCTAAAATGTGAAAAGAGAAGTATCATGTTAAAAGAAGCAAAGGGGAAAATAATGTACAGTAATTGGAATGGGGTGTATCTGATCATCTAAATTTTAACTTTAACAAAAACACTGCAGGGAAAATACAAACCATAAAGAACAAAACTGGTGCAAGTAAGAGAAGTGAGGAAAGCAGTGGAATGTGTGAGACAAGGTGAGAACACAGGAAAAGGAGGAAGGTGTCAGGGTGGGGGGACCTTAGCAGGTCAAAGCATGAGAGAGCAGTGGTGATGGGTCTGGACCACCCATCAGGACTGGCTGGAAGCCCACTCAGGCCAGCTTGTGCGCGGTTTGCATGGTGGAATGGATGCAGAGATAAATAAATGGAAGAACAGACAGAGACAGAAGTGGGTGTAATGATTCATGCAGCTGGAACAATGTGCTGGAAACTTTAACATGCCGATGGAAAACACACACACACACACACACACACACACACACACACACACACACACACGCTATCATCAACAACACCACATAATTAAGGCTGGGACTGTTTGTGGTAGACCACTTCAACAAGGCTCAGCTGGAACTTAATGTGGCCAGGTCCACTAAAAACCTCCATGTTGACCATATTCCAGCACCTTGGACACACAGGGTGGTCACAGCATAGCGCGCCATGGCTCTTACATGACTGGCAGTTTGGGAACACGTTTAACACACTGGCTGCACTGAACATGGCTTCTGACACTTTCTGCATGCTGCACTTCCAGTAGTCTGATTACATAACAGACTGTAAACAAAATCAGCTAATCACATACAGCTGTTGATGTAAATTACACTTTCAGGCTTGAGAATGAATGAGCAGCAGTTTTAGAGAAGTCAGAGATCTTTTAAAATCCCATTTTTGATCTTGTTGACCTGCGCTGGTGGTGTTTTATCCACTGTAATACATATCCTGGTCAAAATAAGCATATTTTCAAATCTAAACCTTTCTCATGAGAAAGGAGATCACTGTAAATGCTGCAGGCGATAGACAGAGCCAACAAATTTCAGAATATAAGAATGAACAGCTTATAGGTCTTTTGTTCTCTCCATGAAGCACCACTAGGACACCAGTAAAGTCACGGGTTGGTGATGAAATTGCTCGGTTTTGGATGTTTTTCACAAAGATCTTCCTTTTAGCTCTTTCTGATATGGTGTTATCTAGTGCTAATAGGATTACGCATAATGGGCCTCCAAATATTTCATGTTCAATTGTTTTGCATCTAACACTGGACATAACCCCATCCTAATAACACACACACACACACACACACACACACACACACACACAGACACACACACACACACACACGTCACTGCCCCTTAAGCTCACCCTTGATCTCCTCCTATACAAAAGGTGGAGAACAAGCAATTGGACTGTCTGGATAATTGACGTGAAGAACAAAAACACGGGCCACTCCTGGACAGAATATATCATAATCCTTCAAGGTGGGGTGGCAAGGGGGGCGTCAAGGCCACCAAGATAGCTATTCATAGCTTCCAGAGACATGGGGAGACCTCCGGGAAGGACATTGTGAAGTGTTGGTATGAGGCTTGGTATGACAATGCTGGGAAGACTGCGGTTCGGTAACGAAAAGGATTGACTCCGCTTCACAGCAGAGGTTAATACCATGAGAACTGTCTGAGTTCGAACCCAGAACCCGCCTTTCCTCACAAGGCCTTTCACTAATTGAATATCGCTAATTAAATGTTATCAGTGCACATTTGCTTTCACTCAGATCAGGAGGCTGGGCACTGTCGTGATTAGATTTCCAGAATGAGAACTGGCCACATTCTGAGGAAAATGGCTGTTGCTAAAGGCCTACATGGTAAAATTAAGCAGTAAAGTGATCAGTGATGTGGAAGAAAAGCATTGTTCTGTAGGTAATAATTAACAATGATTGCAGGCAATTATCTCTGCATGGGTGTCATCAAGACCTCTTCTGTCTTAACTGCTGCTCTTATCTGGCCCCATCTATTTTACATCTTCCTACCCTCATCCACTATATCAGCCTTTTCCTCAACAGGCTTTTCCTGTTGAGTTTTTTACCATCTGGCTTTGCAACAGTTGAATGTAACATTGAAACATCCTCTAACAAAGTTTCAGTGTGTTAGTCTGACTTTGGAGATTACCTGGTGCTAAGCGTGAAAGATTAGATTCTGATCATGAATTAAACTTTTCACTAGTTCCAGCCTTGCATTTTCAATGTAGATGCTCAAGCTTTTTTTGGTTTTAAGACTGCAAACTCATCACAACTTCCACAAATTGAAACCCAGAAAACTATACAAAATGTGGACCCAAACTGCCCTGTCCCCCTACCTGCTTTATTTCTGGTAGAACAAACACAGTGATGCAAATTCAACCTAATTAAATCGACAACCTACGTATAATATTATTGCTGCTAATTCCCTCGTGGATGACACCTCTGGTCCTGATACCATCCACGCTAAAACCCAGACACCGCTCCAGCCCTGACTGTCGCCAGGGCCCCTGCATACTCCACAGCCTTTATAAGATTAATGCAGTAGATGGAGCAGGTGTCTGCCAAAATTCCATTCCTATTTAAACCTCCAAGTCCATACCGGCAACTTAATCCTATTAGGCTTAATTGAGTGAAGTCGACAGTCTTTTTCAGTTAAACTAAGTTCACGCACTAATGAGATTCAAAAGGCAGGACTGGGGTAAAAAAAAAAAAAAAAAAAAAAAGAAAAAAGAATTAGTATGTGGTGAAGAGTATGCTAGTGTGTGATTAGGGAAGTGGGCAGCGTGCATCAGGGAGCGTAGCAGCGACTGTGCTATTTGAACTTGTAGAGGCTTCCAGCGGTGTCTACCTTTAAGGAAGGGGGGTTGGCCCGGAGGTGTCCCTGCAGGACAGATTAGCTCTAGGGGGAGAAGAACATTACTGATATTCAGGGACCCCCCGTGTGTTTGTTTATGTTTGCAAAGCGCCTTTACAATTTTGAGGCTGTAAAATATGCGTGCACGTATGTAGCTGTTAGGATGAGAGGTGTCGTCCATGATGGATGTAAATTTGGCCCGCACGATCCTCTCCACCACAAAAGCCTTCGTTTAGAATCATCCATTCAAATGGATGATTCTAAACCAAGAAATATTTTTAATATGTAGGTTTCTAAAGCAGTGAGTGTCCACAGTACATAACTGTCTCAGTTTAGCATAGATAAAACAAAGCTATATGAAAACATTCTGGGTTTTATAATGTTAAATTGTGGTTCAAAGTGTGCAAAAAAAGTAGAACTTTAAAAAAAAATGCATGATGAACAAAAAACTTAAGGTGCTGGCAGTGAAAAAAAACAAATTTTTCTGGGTCCTGTTAAATGTGTCACACTCGTCTACTGGTGTGATGGTATAGTCGTGAAAAGATAAATTCCTTTTTAAAAAACTCTTCTGAGGGTTTTTGTCTTATCAGATGAAATCTTTGAACGCAGACTCTTGAGGTGAACCTGACAAAAAGCCCCTCTCAATGAGGACAACTGAGACCATTCAGGAAAATAAGTCAAAGAAGACAGAGACAAGACAGAGAAGGAAAATCAGGATCTGGGCCTTTAAATTTGTGCTTCCTGCTTCCATCTAAAAAGGAGATTGCCCATCTGATCTAATTACACTGGGGCACCCAATCCTCCCCCCTCGCCTCTACGTCACCAACTTTCTTTTTATTTAAATTGGGATACATACGTATGTCAAAACTTCCTGATATGAAAGGAATCACGAGATACCATCTGAGGGACAAAGCTGGGCCTTAGAGCAGCCTTCATGCATGTGGCTCCAGGATCAACAACCTTTTCAAATCAACTTGCCTTTGTTTCTCTGTGAAAAGACAAGATGAGTGGACCAGGCTTCATACTCTCACACCCCACATTAAGGAGGTCAGAGTGGGACACAGCGTTTAGCCAGCAGCATCGCTGACACGGGCCCGGGGGGCTAACCTTTAGAGGTTAGTCACGACCAGAGATGCAACATACTTTTGAAGGGGTAACCACAAAAGGACACCAGAAGAAAAAGTCTAGCATAAAATTGGGTCTTGCATGGCCTTCAGGGACGAGGGGACAAAAGAAATGACTGAAATAGTAACTGGCAGAAATGGTAATTGGAGCTGGTAGAAACTGTTTAAAACATGTTAGTTGTTTTAAGACTGGAGATCATGATGCAATAATGACTTATCACAACAATAAAGATTTTAGCTGCAGGTGAAGCAAATTTCCAGTTGCTGGTATTGTACACATATACGTCCCTAGAGCTAGCTTCTGCAGCCGGGGATCGGACCACTAAGGTCCCTGCCTTTGGACTGCCACCCGACACACACTGCACCCGACCCCTTTGGCCCCTCCTGCAGGTGGTGAGCCCACGGGAGGGGGGGGTCCCATGTTGCCTCTTCGGGCTGTGCCCGCCCGGACCCCAAGGCCCGGCCACAAGGGGCCGCCATCGTGACATCGTGCCCCACCTCCAGGCCTGGCTCCTGGAGGGGGCCCCGGTGACACGCAAACCCCTCCACCACAATAAGGTGGGGCCTTTGTCACCGATTCTGTTCGTGACCTTTATGGACAGAATGTCTATGCGCAGCCATGGTGAGGGGGTCATCAGTTCGTGACCTCCAACTCTCGCTGGATCGGGTCGCAGCCGGGATGAGAATCAGCACCTTCAAATCTGAGGCCATGGTTCTCAGCCGGAAAAAGGTGGAGTGCCTTCTCCGGGTCGGGGAGGAGTTCAAGTACCTCAGGGTCTTGTTCACGAGTGAGGGAAGAATGGAGCAGGAGGTTGACAGGCGGATCGGTGAAGCGTCTGCACCGATACGTTGCGGTAAAGAGAAAGCCGAGCCGAAAGGCAAAGCTCTCGATGAGGTGGCTCGGGCACCTAGTTAGGATGCCTCCCGAACACCTCCCTGGTGAGATGTTCAGGGCACGTCCCTCCGGTAGGACATGATGGAGAGACTATGTCTCTCGGCTGGCCTGGGAACGCTTCAGGATCCCCCCCGAAAGAGCTGGACAAAGTAGCTGGGGAGACGGAAGTCTGGGCTTCCCTGCTTAGGCTGCTGCCCCTGGAACCCGACCCCGGATAAGCGGTAGAAGATGGATGGATGGATGGATGGTATAAATATAAACTGTTATACACTGTTACCATCAGCCCTTTCTACAATATATAAGATATGCACTTAGTATATGTATGCAATCATATCATGGCATCATGAAATTAAAGATTTAACAAAAAATATTCTTAAAACAAGGAAGTCAAGTCATCGTAGGAGTAAATTGAATTTAAGAAGTTAACTTTGTTAGTTTTAGTAAAAAAAAAAAAACAAAAAAAAAAACAAGATTATATTTGTTTACAGTGTAACACAATAGTATGCTATGGAGCTCACCGAGATCTCAAGACCTAAAAAAAAAATCCCAAAACAAATCTCAAGATTAATAGTTTAAATTAAGCAAATAAAAACCGAATCATTGTGGCTTAGTCCATTAAATTCTGTCTGTTCTGCTAATCATTTTACAGAGAGATTGAATTCGGAATGTCCTAATGTGATTTTTTTTTCTCCCCCTGCTGACCTGAATGACACTGCCTTTGTTACTGTGTAATTATACACAGTATGAACACTGACTTCAGTTTAAACAACACAAAAACTCAGATAGCAAAAAAAAAAACAAAACAAAACATGACTGATTCAAAAGTGAGATTTTATTCCAATCCTTCCTTAATAAAGTTGCATGAGTTCAGTGAGTTCAGTGACCTGAGATGGAGTCGAACCTTACGCAGATTTATCCATTCTTTCTAACTGATGGTGCCCTTATTGTTAAAGCAGCTGCTGGATAAAGACTGTGAAATATGCAAAAGATGCACTCTTTTTCATGGGCCATTAGAAAACATAAATAATTAATGCACTACTCTAATTTCAGAAGTGATTTCTAAGGTTGTTGCCAAAAGTAAGATAAATAGGTGTGATTTTAGCTGAAGTATTTACAATCAACACAGGTAGCATGAATTTGATTGTAGTGGATAGATCGAGGCCTCAGTCAGGCGCACACTGGCCCTGACCGGCAGCAGTGAGGAACACTTCCCTCTGTCTCTGGAGCGACTAAAGGCAAGTGGAAAGTCCCCATTGAGAAATGTCTGCCAAATAGTTGCTTTTGTTTGTTTGATTGGGTGTGCATGACACTGAAGGAGGAGACTGAAAAAAAAAAAAAAAATCAAAGAATTGTAATAATTGGCATAATTCAAGGTGGCTGGGCACAGCCAGGGGGAGTGTCAGCATTGGGCGAATCTTTTTGCCATCCTCAAAGAGAGACGCTCTGCGCAATTAGCCACGTGAACTTTGACCCCGCTCAGAATAATTAATGAATAACAGAGGGGATAAAGACAAAAGGTGCAGAGCGGTCTGCTTGAGTGGTGAGGGAGGGTAATACATCAAAGAATGCTGTTAATTGGCCCTGTGGCTTTCATTCTTTGCCCTATTTCTTTCAATTCATTGACTCAAAATAATGGGTTCAGGTTCATTATCAACAGGTCGTAAGCCCTGGGAGTACCAAAATTCAAGTCAAGAGTGTGTGTGGGTGAGTGTCTATAAGCTTAAATGCGTACAAAAAAAAAAAAAAAAAAAAAAACATTGCGTGTGCGCGCAACAGCGTAGGTTTTGCCTGGCCTCCCCCAAATCCCCGACCATGTCAGTTCCTCACTGGGAAAAATACGAGTTGAAAAGTTAGACTGGGAAGAGAGCAACAGTTGGGCAGCATTCAGACTTTTTTCAAGATCACACAAGTGCCTTTTTTATATGTTTGTGAATGCCCCAAGTGTCTTCACGATGCTGGAATATAACTGGTACGGACAGGTAAGTGAAACCGATGCACCGGCGGTCACAGAAATTAAGGTATCAAAATTAACATTTGGTAGATTATTTTATAAAACACATCCAAATATTTAATCAATTAAATTACATTTTATAACACTAGTTCTATGTCACACGTTTGCCTTGAATTTCCTTGATTTGGCTGCAAAATCAACTAATTCAAAGTGGCATTAAGACAATTTAGCTGCCACAGTTAGAATAAAAATAGCTGACTAAGAGGATCAAAGTACGGCACAAAACTACAACTTCATTAAAAAGACACAAACAATTGGTTTTCAGATTGATAATGTAAGGAGAAAAGACTCCTTTTGCAGTTCTGAGTGACAGTCAAGGTACAAGATTCTTAAAAATAGCAAAATATTGTGGGCATTATGTATTACAAATTTAAAAATGCTTTTATGTAACACACAGTTGTTGAAAATTAAAATATCTTATATCTCTAAAATTTTTCTGTAAAAGATGAAATTTCTTTCTTTTTCCCTTGAAAAAAAAAACATCTGAAAATAATCTTGATGATTTTACTGTTACTGGAGTGCTGGAAAGTTTTTGATAATTTGCCAACCTTAATGAAACACTGAACTTGTATATGTCAGAGTTATTTTTGACTGATTTTGGTGACACAAAGATTCAACACCAAACTTTGACCAACAAATACGAATGACAATAACACGTGTCGCCACTGGAGTGGGATTACAAAACGAGTCTCATCACAAAAGTTAAGGTCACGTGAAATACTCTCATTCACTTAAACAGCAAACCATGCCTTGAAAAAAAAAGGAAATCAGTAGGCGGGGTCGCTAACTCAATCGCAGTAACTTCATCTGCTCACTGCACGTGATGAAGTGAGCGGTGCTCTACGACTTAACAGATCAGAAATATTTAAGCCGCATTTTTTCGAGTGACTGCGACATAATTATGACTTCACACTGGACCTCTAAGGCCTTCACATACCCAAGTGAGACATGTCAAGCAATTAATAACCTTAAAATACATCTTTCAAGTGAGGCTTTTGGTCTCAGGGGCTCCCCGTCGTGATGAAACGACTGATGTCGTCTCACGTTAGCCTTGCACAGGTGCCTCCTTTGCCTACATATAAGATCATTAACGTAACCAGAGACACGCCAATATAGATAAACAGAGAGAGAAAACGTCTAATTTTATCTTTGTCTTCATAGATCCTTTATTCAGTCTACAAGTCAAGTATATACTCATTTTTTGGATGAATTATAATGAAGGAAAAAGCCCCCAATCATGAAACATGGCAAACCGTTACACAGAGCACAGCTTTTATGTCATACGGAAAACACGCACAGTCCTTTAATCCTTAAAGGATTACCTCTGTAACAAACTTGATTAACTATAAAAGTATTGATATTAAGCCGATCTGATGCGATCATTATTTGCAAAGTTGAGTTTCACAGTAGCATTTGGACTTACTGATGAGATGCGTCACTGTGATAACATCTTAGATGGCAGGAAAGATACACTAAAACAACATTGGTTTCAGTTCACGCGAACATTAGAAATGCTTTAATGACCAGAAAGCATGGTCCAACGCTGAAAGTGAGGGCCAGCTGGACTTATTCTACATGTATATGTGATTATCTGTACTGAAAGTACATGCCACTAAATGCTTAAAATGTAAAATTTATGACCTCTCAGTTTTCAAACCAGTTCAGGTCTTTTAATATCAGGGAATTATGACATACAATTTCAATATTGCAACAAAACCAAAAATGTTAAAAAAGGCAAAATAAATAATTGATGGTCTACACTGGTGCTGGTGAAAGGTATGCGTTCATAATTTAATAGAGGTTTATTTTAATGCCAGGACCTGTGATAAAAATTGGCTAATCTGAAAAACTGATGTTGGGGTTTTCTATTTTCTAGTGTGTGCGGATCAGCAGTGCCAGCTGAATTCAGCTCAGGATTTGTTGTTATTCTGTTTAATAATTGAGCCCCGACTTGCTAAAAACGAGTGTACCGTATCAGCAGGGTATCATGATACCCTGCTATATAGTCCTTACATAAGTGTGTGTGGTGCTGAGTGTAGGGTGATTTTTTTTTTTTAATCACTTAATAAGTTGCCTTATCTTAAGCTTGAGTAAAAAAAAGAAAAAAAGCAGGTTTGGACCTATATTTGAGAATTTGGATCGCTTAAAAAAAACAAAAAACAAAACATTGTTAATAACACCAACAACGATAATATTTGCTTACTACTTTAAGAAAATACATTTTATGATTAGTTTTCTTAAATTCTAAAAGTTTTGGCCTAAAAATAATTCCTTTCCTGAAAACGTCTTGATAATGAGATTAATAATATCTCATTATCTGCTAATAATATGGAATATTAACATTTTAAAGGCATCAAAAATTGGTATTATATACAACATGCATATATACAAAACCTCTTCTACTGTTGTATTAGGATTTTCTAAATATGAGATATTAGAGGACAGAATTGACTGGATTATGCTTTTTTTCAGAATTGTGGTTTTACGATGAGAAGAAAACTGGAAGTGACTAAATGAAGACTAAACTAAATTGGTCTCAGGCACAGCTAATTACTCAATTATGATGACATCAGACAGTAGAATAGTATGATCCAATAAAGCATCCGGAAAATACATTTCTGAAAAAAAAAAAAAAAAAATCATATTAAAATGACATGAAAAGGCTGATTCACTTCTCTGTCCTGGTTCAAGAGCTGTGCTGAAGAACCTGGTCTTCAGCCGTGAGACCAAGTTTTAAGGATCATATGATATAGAACAATATGACAATAAAGATCCGGTGTGTGATACAAGCCCGAGCTTCTCCGACCCCCCGTGAGGGAGAGGAGCCCCAGCCTCCCCTCATCACAGACCATCGCAATCATTCAAACGACAGGGGCACAGAGATAGCCAAAAGAGCAAAACAAACAGCTCTTTGTCTGTAGCAACCCTACGCTATCATTTCTAGCAGGGTCAGATTTGATTTGATTTTCTGCTTAGGTTTCATTAAACAGCTATTGCATTATTTAATTTCCCAAAATCGAGTTAAGAGGTGGGACAGAGATCAATGCATCTCTGCCAAAAAAGCTTTTGAACAGAGCATAGCAAAATTAGCACATAAATACATTTTATATTGCTTAGGGGCAGAGGACCGTCCGTTTCATGCCCCTGTGAGCTTCAAAATGGGAAATATTTCAGATTTTGATGTCCAAGTTGTTCTTTGCAAATTCTTTGCAATTTCATTATGATTTCTGAAAATCATACATCTTTCGCAGGGTTAGAAACAAGTTACTGGTAATCAAGACAATTCTTTTTTTTTTTTTAATGCCAGGTCTGAAATGTTTGATATGCTGCACATTTCTCAAGTTGATGCAATCAGTTTCTGAAATGGGCTTTCATACTATTATTATGATTATAAGCTGCAATTTCCACACAATTTAGCAAAAATTAAAAGAAAAATCTAATCTTATTTCATACCCAAACATTAGTTGTTACTTAAGGAGAACAAATTTAATTTACTAGCTTGCCAACTGCACTGTCTCACACACACCCTTGTATTTCTATATTTGTGAAGACTTAAGTAGGCATAATATATTACCTAGCCACTTACCCTAACCACCCCAAATATCCCCCACCCTAACCCTTACCTTAACCCAATTATAACCCCAACCTTAAAACCATCCTCACTTCCCAAACATGTCCTCACTTTGCAAGTAGAATAAGTATTTTGGTACTTAGTATGTGGCAAGTACAACACACACACACACACGCACACACACATCCGCACAGAAAGGAAGCCAGAAAGACAAAGAGCAATACCTGACTACTGCATGTACCACACTGGTGGCCATGCTGCAGACACAGACCCAGGCCCGTGAAATCATTTCATTAGCCGCCTTTCATTTTTAATCACATGATGCAACATGTTTTAACCTAAATATCCTGTGATGATACCACGATAAGGACACAACTTGAGAGCTGATCACAACCACGCTGACTATATTATACGTATCGGCTGCAGACTTCAGGACACCCACAGAAAACATAATTTTAGGTCCTTCTCGGGCATCACGCAGGTGCCATTCTATCATGTCCTACTGATGTGTGATCACTGGGAGTGTTCCCTGGTACACCAATAATGCTGGCAGTGAATTCTTTGGCCTTATGGACTGGGACCATAGCTGTGTCTTCTTCGGTTGGCAAATTACTTTATTTTCATTATTTATCTTCTGTAACATCCATAAATTTGGCATTAACGCACTGTCAAAGGCAGCACAGGAACCCTCCAAAGATTTACTGCCTTTTTACTGCCTTGATATCTTTTGCGCAGTCAAGAGTACGTACAGTGACGGTGCCAATGCAAAAGGGAGCCTAGCTAACATGGGTCAGCTGGAGAAGGTCAGTGGAGGTCAGCCGCGGCTAACATTGATTAGATTTGGCAGAAAGCACAAGGGTAAACAAACACGTGCATGGGAAAATTACCATGCATTAAAAAAAAAAAAAAAAAATCTAAATGTCCTCTATTAGGTCCTTAAAATCATTGGTGATGATGTGAAGTGATGTATATTCCACACAGCAGGTATCATTCTAGGAGTACTGAGACATAATCAGTAAGCACAGGTCTCTGCCACATACGTGGTCATATGATGACATCGGGCCTGAATCTCTAAGCCTATAACTATATGTTTAAGCCTGGAAAAATAACAAAATCACGCTCTGGCACACCTCTTATCACGGACCCAACAAAGTAACATGGTAAAATATTAATGGTTATCAGTGAAAATACTTGATTCCGTGACTTTTCATGTTTCCATTTTCAGGTAATTATGACATTACCTGGTTTTAAATGTCACTCTCTCTCCTGAATATGACATTATTTGATTTTTTTTTTTCTTTTTTGGCCGCTTGTTCTCTTGAATTCAATGTACCGACTGAGTTCTTTGCACGGTCTGTGCCTTCTGAAAGAAAAATGTCTCTATGCTAGCTTGAAATTTTCAGTCTGTGACATCAGAGCCAGTTTGAAAGGTGCACATGTTCCAGTGTTGGATAAACCAAGTGTGACACGGATGCTTGAATCCTCTCGTTTCCAAGCAGACAAGCGTCTCTTTGTCTGCAGCATGAACCGTATGTGATCAGTTTGAGTCAGGTCAGGGCTGATTTAATTTTCTGCTTAGTTCTCATTAAACAGCTCTTTTCGTTATTTAATTTCCCACAATCAGGTAGAAAAAAAAAAGAAGAATAATCAGTGTATCTTTAATTGATGTCTTCAATAAAGTCATGGTTATTTCTGCCATGTTCTGTGCTCTTGCCCCTCAGATTTACTGTCAATTTTGTCTCTTGAGTCTAAGGAGTAATAATCAGTCAGAGATTTAAATTATCACAATAAAAGACCAAATAAATCAGAACTGCTGTTAAAATAGCAGTATTGTGAGGTATCGCAGAGACCAAAAGCCTGATGTGCACCTCTTGGACAACTTGTCAACCTTCTTCATTTAAGCATTACAAATATTCGGTTCGCCCCAAAGTCTCATATTAGTTGCCGACGCCCTAAAGCCCAGGCTACTCCTGCTGTGGCTGCGTTTCCTTCAGTTTGTCGTCATAATGCGCCCAGGTCATGGAAGGCTTTCGCTTTGCGGAGCAAAGACCGTCTCACAATCAATGATGTGCAGAATTTTAATAAGACTTCATCTTCATTGTTTCTGTCGGAGCCCTCCAGTTCCTCTTTTCACCATCTGCCAGCAGGAGAGATTAAAGCTCTCTGACATCATTCACGGAGGCAACGCCAACAGGCCCTGTTCTAGCTCACTGGACGGTGAGGGGAAGGGCTGAGGTGCCCTCTTTCGGAACATGACCACTGCAAAGCAGTTTACACACAATCCTGAGCTTCAGCTGTGGCATCCACCTGTGGAGTTTTCTTTTCTTGGTTAATTTTTTAACCATCTTAACAAGGATTACACATCCGTCTCTTTGTGTTTTTTTGGTTTTAGACCTCTCAAACAGAAGAATTATAAACACGGATGACTTATTATCCAGTGTTGGAAGAAGCAAACTTCAAATATGAATAAGATCACTGTATATTTACAGATCAAGACCAAATTCTACTGTTAAATGTTTGCAGCAGAGTTTCTTTTGAGCTGCAAATTGAAGATCCCTTGTTATCTGTATATTTACTGTAAATGAGAACTGTCGTTTATTTATCGTGACCTCCGGTTCAGTTTGCATTCAGACATTATCTTTCTGAACGTGACTGGAAAGATGACCTTCATTGTTTACATTATTACCCTCATAGAAATCGTAACGTTGTGTACATGACTGAGTTCTTCCTGAACAAAAACCTGACTGTGCGATGGGGCCTTCGCACAAAGGTACAATGCCATGGAACGCTCACGTCATCATATGATAATTCTATTAGCTTGGTTTCAAAAGAAAGCTTTACTATGTTTCATAGCATAATTAGGCACATGAAAGAACAGTTTCAAAAGTGAGTTACCATACTGGCTGCTCAGGATGGAACGCGCGTGCCTGACCAGACAGACCTAATTTGTGTCTAGTCGTGTGTGCTCTTTATTTCAGCACACAGTGATGATGTGGGGCTTCCAACTTTTGTTATTTTATTTATGAATTTATTAATTGATTATTTTAGAATCATGTAAATTGATCTGTTTGGTTGTAATATTTATTATAAACTATATGGAGTTGGTTCATCACGATTGACACAAGACGGACCGCAATTCATGTCTTTACTGAGGAGGCTGGTGGTCCAACTGAGGGTGTTTTCGCCTTATTTTTGGCCAGCAGGGAGAGAAGGGCTGTGTTGTGCGCGCTCATGGTGCACACATGCATGTGAGCAGAGGAACATCTGTCTCAGGTGTTCCTGTAAACAGGCTCCTTTTCACTGCTGAGTGAAAAACGTGTCCTAATTGAGTTAGCAGAAAAAAATCATATTATTCCATTTTGTCTAATTACATGTCCTCTACACCGAGTACAGGCTTGGCTGCATTTTTCTCCTTAGCTCTCTCTTCACCTAAGCATGTGAAGTCTTTCAGCTCATATCAGAAAACAGCATGTGCAGGCACAGTATCTGCAGCCCGTCTGCACCTGTAAAGGAATTCAAAAATTGCTTGTTTTTAAAAGAACCGTCCAGTTGGGGACTCAAACCGTGTAATCAGCAAACCAAACACAATGGCAGAAATACTCTCAGGGCAAAAACAGGAAGAAGCATGCATTGATTAAGTTACATTAGTTGTGTACAGAGGACAGCATGGGACTGATGGTCCATACGGTCGTTTACAAAATCAAGGATGCTGCTGTCTGCACTGACTGGTTCTGTTGTTAAGTACAGCGTGGTCCTTGACTAATCAGAGTAATTGTTCAGTAGAAATACATGAAACTGATAGAAGGCCAGACTAATACACATGATAAAATTGGCTGATTTAGCATTGACAGTAGTATATTGTTAGTATATGTGTAAGCTCCTCCAGTATATTAAAAATGCAAGTTAACGAGCTCTTTCACCTCAATAAATTCCTGCTGGCATCTGATTAAAAGTTAATTGGGGATTTTCTATCTTAAAGAGTGAGTTTCATTTTTACATCACTCTGGAAGACCTTTTTTTTTTTTAAATAAATTCAATATTTCACCAAGGTAGCAAACACACAGTTTCACATGTAATCCAGTTAAGATGACTGTAATATTTAATTCATATCAGAATCATTAAAAGTGCACTGCTGCCGTGTCCATTAGAAATTCCTTTTCTAGCAGGATAAAACAGTCTTCAGATGTGGGTGCTGCACTTTGATGTGTTGTCTCAGAAGCGGGCCGGCTCTTACAGGAAGTCCCTGATGTGTAAAACATGCCAGGCAGGGGGACTAACAAAGGTGGGGCCTTGTGGCTCCGCCCCGGATGAGCCAAAAAACGGTCGAGGTGAGGAATTGCGGCCACGCACGCGATGCAGGCATCGAATAAACAAAATACACGCTTTTTGCAGGCAGACTGGAGTGCACTGGCACAGAATAGCATGAATATAGCTCTTCTATTTATCTTTTCTGACGGCAGCATCTAGCATCCTGGAGGCTTCAACTGGTATGTCATAGAAATGAACCTAGCAACACACAAGAAAAGTGAACCTGGAATTCAAACATCTGGCTTTATTACTGCAACGATACAACTTACAAAAGTGCAGTATAGTTAGGCTGCTTTAAACCTGAGCCCAAAACATTGCAACACTGTATGTTTAGTTGTGGGGCAGATTTGCTTTTAAAAGGTTTTATCAGTATAGAAGCGCTGACATCAGTCACTTTTGCTGCGTCTTGGACCTGTCTAAAAGCTAATCTGGGACAGCCGCCATGGCCTGACACTGACTCAGAGACGACAGCAACGACAGGTGCAGGTTACACTTTTTGTGTGTTACAGCAGCGGCTGAAGCTCTGACTGTAGCGTGATGGCTGAGGCGCCTTCCGAGGGAAGTGGGTGTCGCCCCGATAACCTGGGGAAATGTGCTGAGCTTGGTTGGATGTTCTGTAGGAAGGGAAGTGTGCAGGAACCCCTAGTCTGTCAACTTATTACTGTCACGCATACCACACATACACAAACATTGCAATGCCCCCCCCCCACACACACACACACAAAAAAACCCTGCTTTTCTGCCTTTGTCAGGTCTTTCTCTAAACCAACAGACAGCTACGCGAACACTGAGAGTCAGGAAATGGCTCATGTGGCTCCCAAACAGGCTGATATGTCTTCTGACATTTTTGCAAAAGCTCAGGAAGGAGCAGAAAACCTTCTTCCTCTTCTTCTCCCCCCATTTGTGTGACACACACTCACAGTTGTCACTGAGTTGTTCTCCTGTAAGGACCTGCAGCTCCCGTGGCAGGACGCACTGCCACTCTGGGAGCCATGAGTCCTTCCCGTGTGGTCAGAATAGTAGGCCTGCCAGACGTCCAGCTTCTACAGGTAGGGGGAGGAACTCATGTGTGACACGTGTGTGTGCTGCTTCAGTTGCAGGAAACCAGAACAACTGAATCGCCACTGTGGAATCCAGTCCTCCTCGATCATGTTGTTATCTTTTTCATTTCACAACTGTGGGCGTGTGGTTCAAGCTATTTGCTGTGTAGCAGGCTCAGCAAAAATACCGAAAGCTCGTCTGGGAAGACTTTTTGTTCCGTTTTCAGCTTATCTTTTCAAGAGATGGTAAAAGCAGACATTTCCTAATTCTGTTGAAGAATATACAGCATTTTAAAGAAATGCAGCCAAACACTGTCGAGGTTTTGTCCATGATTTGTACAGCATTTAAAGTCACAGTGTTACATAAGTGGTTGGATTTTTTTTTTTTTTTTTTTAAGTGAAAGGAGAACTTGGGTAAGAATGAAACTTACTGAGGCAAGTGTTGTCCATTTAGAAAAAAAAAAACAAAAAAAAAAAAAACAACACCTGCAAATGTGTCTTTTTAGGAGAACCGTATTTCAGTGGGACTACAGAGTTACACCTTGAAACTAGAAGGTAAAACACCCTTAAAATGCTTTTGCAAATGTTTGTTTTGTAGTCTTCCTGAGGTTTTTGCAGCAACATGCGTACAGGGACATAGAAAACTTCCATGCAAAATACTGATGTTTTAATTGCAAGTGCATGGACTTGTTTAAACCAATTCTATAGGAAGGCTTGGAAAACCAAGAACATACTACAGCAGTTATCGTATCTGTTGTGTTCAAAGTTGCAGCAAGAGGCCAAATTATTTTACTGGAAAACTGAAACGCAAATATGTTTGAAAATGGGTAGTTTGCAGGTCCTGATGCCTTTTCTGGTTTAGAATAGAATAGAATAGAAATACTTTATTGATCCCAGACATGGGAAATTGAGTTGTCCCAGCAGCCTCGCTAGTATTAACATATTTACAACATATACAATGCATATATATTATATATATATATTATATATTATATTATATATATATATATATAATATATATCCGGGGACATATATATTATATATATTAATATATTATGTGTCTCGAAAGAACATGGTGTATTTGATAGTTTCAGAAAGAGCTGATATGTTAGGCTAACAAATAAAAGATGCATACATAAAAAAAATACAGAAAATAGAATTTCTACATTAAAGGAAGACAGACTTATAAACGGAGAGTGAAACTCCTCGACGCCACTGATGTCTGTGCACACGCTAACCTGGCTTCTTGAGCAGGAACAAGGGTGTCCAACATCAGAATGGTCCATACAATCTCAAACTTGCCCTGATTTATTAGATTCTTATCTGATTCTTGCACTGTCTGTCTGCTGAGCATCGATAATTTTCCAGCGTGTCACACATGCACAGGCTGGCCATTGTCGGAGTTGGCCTCGGTGACTAAAGCACCAATACCTCTCAAATCTAATCAGATTCCCTTAAGTGAATAACAAGCGTGTCTCCGGCATTTACAGTAGTGAGAACGCCGAAGTGAAACCAGGACAAACCGTTGTCACACAGACTAGATGTGGTGTGAAGCCGTCCTGGCATCTGTCCCGCTATCTGTAGTGGGAAAAAAAAATGTTGATTGGCTAACAAACGCTATCTTGTTCAGCTGGAGCGAGTCAGATAAGAACTCTCAGTCACCTACCGTTGTGGACTGTGATGATCTTAGCTGAACAGCGGCAGCGAGTCTAGCTGACGAGGAGAACTTAATGCCGTTTTTGTGCCCAAATCATTGCATTTTAGCTCTATTGTGCTAGCTGACAACCATATAGGCTTTACTGAGCAGACAATAAGCGTTATAAACTAATTGCCTATTGTCAAATTCAGTTTTAATTTCTGCAAGACTGTTTGAAATATAGATTCATATTAAGCAGAAGTGATTATATCTGACCTATTTATACTGATAGTTTAGCATTAGAACTGAGTGCCAGTGTGTCTCTCTTGATTAGTCTTCAGAATTGTTTACTGGGATGTGTTAATGCATGCTGCTAACTCACATGTTGAATATTAGAGCAGTGTCGAATGAGGGAATAGAAATTATATGCTTTGATCTAACACAATCAGTTACAGAACTGTCACTAAATGTTTCAGATATGTCAGGGCTTATCAGAGCTGTATTTGCAGTTGATTAGCCAAGGAGTGAAAAAAATATACAAAAAATACAAAAAATTATATCTGATATAAGAAGCCCCCCATCATTTCTATACAGTTTAAGTCATTAATAAATACCTCAGATAATTCAATTAACTAAAATGGCCCTCAATATAGTTTTCAAGAAGTCAGAATAAACCTATTAGTTATACGGGAGGAAATCATAAAACTGTTTATACTGAAACGAATAAATTAATGACAAGAACTAGTTAAAAATGGCACTGAAGAAGTTATTTAAAACCCCCTTTGGGGAACAAGGGTCAATTGTATGGCCACTACCCCTGGAGCAAGGAGCAGAGGACTTTGGGCAGTGGCCACTGATTGGTGAGTGAGACAGAAAAGGGCGGTACGAATAAATTAGTGATAGTCACTAAAGGCAGACCCTGCAGTGATCAATCCATGGGTGATCTGACAGTCCAGTGTTTGAAGTGATTATCATGCTAGGCAACATAAAGGCTTACCCCCAGCTTTGGGCCTAATTAGCTCACTTAGGGACCTTTATAAGCCACTGGTAAGGGACTGGAAAGTACAGGCAGTCGCTGGGAAGTCAGCAGATCAACAAGGCAGTAATAGTAGTAGTAGCAGCAGCAACAAGTCAGCAGATCAACAAGGCAGTAATAGTAGTAGTAGCAGCAGCAACAAGCTACACCAAGCCATCCTAAAGAGATTCTGTATTTCTGAGAATGCCACACTTAACTGACTGCAGCTACTACACGATGCGGGACGCAACCAGAGCTTCAAATGTAAGATCAGAACTTAAAGCATTTGTGATTACTTTTTATGGTGTTTAAATTTACTTTATTGATTAAAAATAATGTCTTTATCAGACTTTCATGAGGGCGTTGGCATGTTTAAGCTGCTTATAGGTAAAATTAGACTAAGACTAAGACTAAGAAACCATTGAAGGATTTTTTAAATTAATCAATATTATCGTCACAATCTAGTATTAAATGCAATACTTTGCTCACAAATAGCCTTAAGAATGGTTGCTAGTATAAAATTAATCACCTCATCATCATCATCATCTGTGTTTAATCACAAATAAATATGTGTGTGAAAAATATGGACGGCTCTGGTGTGAGAAAAACACGCACAAAACAGTTTTTCTTAGAAACAAAAATTAAACGGGTGCTTCTGTTTTCTGCTTCAGGTACAAAGTCACCTGGAGAACTCCAAGTTCCACCTCCACCAGACTCAGAACCAGCAGGTTAAGCAGTACTTCACGCTCGGCTCAAAGTTGGCCTCTTCGGGCGGGCAGGGCCATGCCGTCCCGCACCCTCACACCCCTGGCCAGACGCTGGCCACCGTGCCGATCATGAGGAACGGGCACGTGGCCTCCGTCAGCGACAGCAGCAACCCCAACAGCCCCGTTACTCTGCTAACCATGACCAACCATGACAGCGAGGTGAGTGAAAAAAAGAAAGTGCAGCTGAGGAATACAAAACTGCAACTGAAAGGACTGAAAATGTGTCATGCTGGCGGGAAAAAAAACCAAGAATCTGAACCACAAACAGGTCACTTGCAGTAAACCAATGACTGTGATTTTTTGTTGATTTTGTAATTTTGTCTTCCTGTAAACTCTGTCAGAAGGAGAGCCCAGTCACGGCCAACAACTTGTCTAGATGCGAAAAAGCAGATAATGAGTGGAATATTTATCTGACATTGGATCTGAATCTCAAAAAAAATCATCTAAACAAAGTCAGGCCATTATTGAGCTCTCTGTCTCTCTGATGTGCTCATCAATAACTTCAAACATGCAGTCTCTGATGAGAGAACTATTTCAAAGGAAGAAACTAATAATAGCTGCGTGCCTCTCCGGCCAATGTTGCCCAACTAACTCAAATGACATGGCAATGGAGAGCTAATCTGTTATTGGATTCGTCTCTGGACAACCCCTCCCCTACGTTGTGTCTATTTTGGTTTTGAATGTTGGAACTTCAAACGAATCACACTTGGACAGTATTGAAATTCTGGTAGAAAGATCATCACAAGCCTGTCCACGAGTACACTGTAATTACTGTTTTCTTTTAGTTTCCAATGGATGAAGTTATTGATGACCTCATTAGTCTTGAATCCGGTTTCAATGATGGAGGCTTGGATTGCATGGAGCCTAACATCATATTGCAAAACAATGTAAGTATGAATTATATTAACTCTCGCCAATGCTGATTAAAAGTGCTAACACTTGCTGACGGGGTCACATACCTGCAGCTAGATTTCCTGGACCCTCCACCCAAACATCTAGGCCCAAGAGGGCCTGGGAAAAGGGGGGAGTTGTCTCAACTTGAGGTCAGCTTAAGTTGAAAGATGAGTCAAAGTTCATTGCGGTTTAGCAACATTTTCCCACATTGCTCAAGAAGTCAACAATGCAGATTAAGTCAAACAGGCATCTTGCTAGCGTGATTAGCTACATGTGTAGAAAATGTCTTACAGGGACACATTCTTGGGAAGACAAGAACTATGTGTAGAAAAAACTGTGAGACAAGGGGTCCATTTGGCTAAAGAATGTAGCAACACCTGAGCTAAACATTGAGCTAGTTTGTACGACGGGAAATCTGGGAATCTGCTCTGACGCCTTAAATAAAATGGGTCATAGACTGGCAAACAAAGAATCATACACAAGGATAATGGTGCAAAACACTACAGATACTGTGGTGGGAATTTGGGGGGGAGGTGAGGGATGAGACGGGGGACAAGGATGAATAAGGGAGGCAGGATGTTTGAGATGAGGACAGAATTACTGAACCAGAATTACTGAATCAGGCTTAATGCACACGGTCCACTCCCCGTGGGAGTGGACCAGAAATTATATGATGGATCAATGCTTAAATGGATCAATTCTTTCTAATTAGTCACACAGCGTGATGCGTCACATCGTTTCACTGTGTCAACACATACAGGAACATGGACGGGCGAGGGATTGAAGCGATTACAACAGGAGTAGCAGGAAAATGTTGCAATCTTTCATTATGATAAGCACTTCAGTCTCCTCCTCCACTTCACTGGCTTTATCGAGATAATGAGGAAAAAACCCGCACATGCAAACTAACCGCACGCATCTGAACTGTCTGCAGTTTCCTCTGTTTTGTTTCGCCACTGTTTTCCTCCCTCTTGCTTTCTGCTCCTTTTCATCTCGACTTGACATGCGGCCTTATCGCAGCCGCCATTCTCGTACTTCGATTTGCCATGCGTGTTGTAGACAAAATTGACAGTACGCATCTGGGAATGCATGATGACATCTGTAACATTTTCCCATCCATGCAAAAAGAAAGAAAAAAAATAGATACACATGTGTATCAGCACGCCATGCCTCTCTCAAGCACATGGAAAGACATCTTAACTCACATCAGAAGCATACTTTTCCCAGTCATGAAGCCATCATAGGAAAACAGTTTTGTCTCTGTTCCCCAGTTGACCCAGCTAGCCTTTTTATCTAATGGGATGCTATTTTCAACACAGAGTACATCTCTGTTGGGACCTTTTTAAGTGAAGGGGGTTTAAAAATGGTGGTGGCACTGGCGAAGCGACGGCACTGCGTTCGGTCATCTCAGAGGCCACTAGCCAGAGGTCAGGGGTAGATGTATTAAGGGTTAAAAGTTATTTATTTAGTTGTCTTCACACTGTGTGATGACTATCTCAATGTGGCAACCAGTCACCCCAGCAATATCTGACCCTTTCCCTTCTCTCCACTGTTTTTGTCTCCAGGTGTCCCTCAGTGGCAGCATGTTGGACGTCTATGGGGGTGAACAAGGTATGAATGCCGCTAAGGGTGGAATGAGTCCTACATCTAACCCCTCAAAGCTCACTGTAAAAAGGGAATACACAGGTATGAGCTTATAACATAGCACTGATCCACCAACTAACCTCTTAACAAACAATATTACATCTTCTTGCTGCTGAAAAAATAACTATCCAGGTAGTCAAAATTGGTGATTTGGTGCTCTAGGAGCAGCGCTAGCTAAAAAAGGCAACAGGTTTTCTGTGTCTCCTCCTGCTAAAATTAAACCCAATTAGATGTGTCAGGCAAGTCGCAGACAATTGTGTAAGCTCATTTATGTGCAATGTTTGACGAACACTGGCCTCCTTGTCATCGGCTCTGCCAACGGGCCCCCTATAAACGTGTAGACTTTTTGGTCACGTAGCTAAAAAACACAAAGCGCCCTTCAAAAATGTTTCTTATTAATGTCACGCATCGAGCAAAGGGGCCTAATTGATTTAGGAAATAGAAAGTATGCCTGAAGAAGTCCTCACTCTCAACAGGCAAATAAGGAAATTGCCATCTGTTTCATTCAAGTGAGGGATGAGGGGACAATAGCCTGTTCCACAGAGCTGAAATTGTCCTGATTGAATCAACAAGACAAATTGGGAAATCCAATCTCAGCTTCCCAATTATGTAATTTGAAAGAATGTGAACACAAATACGGGTGCCCTGGCATTTTCGTCTCTCTCACTCACTCTCTCGGGCAGATTAGAATTGTTTAAATGTCTTTTATGGAGTAAGTAGTTTAAAAGCGATCGCTTTTTTTTTTTTGTTTTCCACAATGAGCTTCATACTGGCTGGTTGGGGGGGTGGTTGGGGGGGGTGGTGGGTGGTAGAGTAGATTCTTTCAGCGCCAGCGAGTGTGTTTGTAAGGAGGTTAAACTGGTGTCTGCGCTGGGAGCTAATGAACTGGGCACATTCCAGCTGACCCCGCCGCTGAACTCCCTCAAAACAACCGACTGTCTTGTCCCCTCACTGGACCTTTTTGTGCCGTCGCGTCTTCGTTGTCTTTTAACTCCAAAATTAGTGTGCCTTGCTAATCAATTTGTTCCCCCCCTTTTTTCCTCCCCCCAACAGAACACGACACAAGAGTGATAGCCAAAGAGAGGCAGAAAAAGGACAACCATAATTTGAGTAAGTGTTCCCGGCTGTTACTCAACCAAGGCTGTTTGTATCTGGACACAGGATGTCCTTATTAGCATAGCAAAATGAGAAGAATTGTTCCAATAAAAGTTCTAATCATCTTTGTAACTCATGAAGATAAAAAAGGGATATCTTTGTATAGATTGCCAGGTGTTCATCATCTTGTTCTTATTCCCAGTTAAAGCATTAGGCTGATGATGGTGTTTTCTGAAGTTAGATCTCTTTGTGTGCAACTGGACTGTAAGGTAAGTTGCACACTGAGTTCTAACTTTGGAGAACTATGACCTGGATGAGTGAGAATCTACACAGACATTGTAATGTTTTGTCTTTGTTTCCTGCCCAAACGGGCACAACTAGAGGATACATTGTAAATCAATTTCAGATTTCAGTCTTGTTAGCTTTAAGTCTGCATTTTATCCCATGCCAGCAAAGTTTTATCCATTTTATCGTCTTCAAAAGTTGCTTCATATTTAGATGTAACTCTGGGATGTGTGACTTAAGGTTTGAAGATTTGTTGAAACCTTTAAAATACGTCCGATTCTGGCCCTACAAAAACAAAATGTGTTTCTTGATTTTTCATGAAAATTAGTCATCAGTTGACAGCAGCCCTAACATCTTGTGCTTTCTTTTGTTTTTAGTTGAAAGAAGAAGACGATACAACATCAACTATAGGATTAAAGAGCTGGGAACACTCATACCAAAGTCAAACGACCCGTAAGTTGCTCCGTCGAGCCGTTACATTCTACTTCACTGCCCAAGGATGCAAGAAATATTATACCACGAACCGAATCTTCTCATTATATTTAAATAAGTAGAATATTTAGTCATATTTCAAGTGCTCACTTAAACTTTTAGTTGGTTCTTCAAGAGCAGCGTCCTCTTTCCTGGCCTCAAATCATGAATGATGAGGAAAGGGTCAAACGAAAGCTTGCAGGCCGCACTATGTGAATCAAAGTCTGAAGTACAATCGGGACACTGCGATAGAGCGAGGAGCTGAACGGAAATCCACTGGCCATCTTTCACAGTTGAACTTTGCTTCAAATTTAAATGCAGGGTTAGCGTAGCCGTCACCCTATTAACACGGCATGAAAAAGATTATTAGCGCTGATCAGACCCACGTCTCATTCATGTGGAAATGGACAATTTTACTACGGTTCCCCTTTACCTTTTAAAAAAAGCAATATCATCTGCAAAAGAATGAGTTGCACTCTCACACCTCAAGTTAAGTGCTCCCCCTTCCCCCCATCCGTCTTGCTACTGAGCTCATTTTCGCGTATTTTTACTCCAAGATTAATTTTACCAGACAAGGAGGTATGAGAATGGACTTTCCACATACCTACTTAACTATTCTATTAAAATTCCCATTGAGTGTCCCCATGTAATGTCAAAGGACGAATCATTCCTCAATGTAAATCACCATTACCTATTCAGATAATAAAAGGGAGGAAGCTTAAAACTTTTCTGGATTTTTTTTTATCATTATTATTATTATTATTATTATTATTGTGGAGGATATTCTGATATCAGGGAGGTGGGGATCTGCGTAAGGGTTATCTAATAATGCTTCTTCTCCCTGCAGTGACATGCGCTGGAACAAAGGCACCATCTTGAAGGCCTCGGTGGAGTACATAAGGTGGCTGCAGAAGGAGCAGCAGCACGCTCGGGAGCTGGAGGGCCGTCAGAAGAAGCTGGAGCAGGCAAACAGGAGGCTGCTGCTCAGGATCCAGGTACTAAAATGGGATCTGGGTGTTTTTTTTTTCAGTTAATACTATAATATCACCTGGTGAAGACATGGCAATAGTGCAAATAAAACCAAGTTTTTATTTCCCATTTCAGACCTGATATTATATATCAAAATAATAAAGCATACATCTAGTTGGATCTAGTTGGGATTTTATCCATCACACCAGTGACAGAGTTTACGCTGAAAGGCACAGAAACAGTGAAAAAGCTGTCCTTTTGAACCATAAAAGCTCTTTAGCTGGTCCTTATTTGCTGCTGTTTTACTGCACAGTGGCCTCCCGACTTGACCTTACTCAGTAGTGGTATTGGATGCTTCTCAACTACACATAGAACCCTTTTGCTCAGCTGGTTGTTATAGCAACTCTGCACATACTAAGTATACATGACATGAATGCATGCGAGAATAACAACAGAGTTGTGCGTTTGATTCTAAGCATTAGGCTGTTTGTTCTAATGAGGGGACAGATAAGACAGGTTTATTCAGTCAACCTGACTCGATCAGCCCTTGGTAACTCACACCTCTGCTTCATTTTACTCTCCAAAGCCGTATGGTTGTGGAATTGTAAACTCATTTCCACCTCAAGAGCTTTACAACCCGAAAACCTGAGCTATTCTCCCATTGTCCCCACTGTAAATCTCCAGAACCAGTCATAGTTACCCTCTGAATTAACACAAAGACCACAGTTTTACATGGGAAAATTGGTCACAAATCTCCAAACAATAAAAACATAGCTTTCTCTCGCTTTCATGCACTCGCGCTTTAAAATTCCGATGATGGGAAAAACAACAAATTATGCAAACTCGTAAAAAGATCAGAACGATCCCAGAACTGCTGCCTAAACAGTAACCTAACAGTAAAAGTTACCATCATAGCTTTCTGATGACCCAATGGTGTGTTGACTCCCTAACTGTGGCTGGGAATATTCTATGACAGGATTTTGTGGGTTTTGGTTCATTTCGTAAAAACATTTCCTTTTCTTTCTCAGGAGCTTGAGATTCAGTTACGAGCACACGGCCTCCCGAACATGGCTACAGCTCTGGGTACAGTGGAACTATCCTCCCATCTTCTCAAACAGCAGCAGCAGCAGCAGCAGCAGCAGCACCAGCAGCAACTGTCCCCACAGGCCCAGCAACCCCAGCAGCCCCCACTCTACCAGGAGGATCCTAACAGCGAGTACCTCCAGCGAATAGTGGTGGCTGGGGTCTCAAACATCCCCGCTGCCAGTGGCACGCAGGATCACGGCACAGCCGCCGATGCCTGCACCACATTTTCCGACCCGCTGTCCCACTTCACAGACTTCTTCAGCTCCACGCTCAAAGAGGAGCACCGGCTCGATGAGATACTGATGGATGATCCGCTCTCACCATTCGGCACTGACCCGCTCCTCTCTGCGGGCTCTCCAGGAGCCGCTTCCAAGGACAGCAGCCGCAGAAGCAGCTTCAGCTCCGCCGAAGGGGCACCCTCATGAGTGACGTTCGTTTCCCTGTGACAACCCCAGTGATAAAGGGCAAACCCGGAACTTTTTACACCCTGACCACTCGTTCTGGCGTACCATAAAGATCAGGCTGCGTGGATCTGAAATGACAGCTCGCATACCCGAGGATGCCCCTCCAAATGGTGCGCTGAAGGAACAGAAACAGGACTGCGGAGCTCTTGCTCTTTCTAACTTCCAATCAAAGTGTTTCTCTGCGGAAACAGACTTGTGAGATTTGGCAAATTTGAAATACTATGTAAATGAGTGCCAACTGTTGTTTTTATATATGCATTAAATATATATATTTTTTTGTAAATGCTGTGGTAGATACACTGTAGCAAGATCATCAGTGCCAATACTGAAAAAAGAACCATGACTTCACACTTCAGACTTGTATACTATAATATTGTAATGTGCCTTACTGTAACTTTTCTACTGTCTTGTGTAAACACTGTAAATGTACTCACCACACTGCCTAACATGTCCTTGGTTGTATGTCTGTTACATGCGTTTGTATATTTATGTATGTTTTAATCCATTTATTTGTAAGAAAGATATATATTACCTAACATTGTAACTTTTTTATTCTTTTAGTAGGAAGTGAGAAAAAACATAATAGACCCATTTTTTCAATATACCCTAATCTGGCTTTTTTTTTTTGTTCAACAACAAAAATAATAATAATAAAAAAAAAAGCCCTTCTTGAAGACCGACGGGCTCAAAATATGAACAAAAGGCCGGCAAGTTTCACAGAGGAAGATGAAGGATCTACTTACAAGGTAGCTGATTGGCTAAGAGTGGCGGAAACCAGCAGAGAGAAGGAAAATTGGATAATAAAGACAAGTAGAAAGGGAGTAATAATTCTGATGAGCCTATATGATGTGAGCTGATGAGCCCTCAAGGATGAATAATGACAGGGGATAAAGGGCTGTTAGCTCAATCTAAGAAAATTTACTTTGCGGTAAGCACGACGGAACCCTGCTTTCTTTCCTGCTGTGGGAAAAAAAAGATCATAAGCTGATATTAATAAAGTTTGCAGGAAAGTTACTCATACAGTCGTACCAAACTTCATTATGAGCTGATTTATGCTGCCGTATCATTAAAAAAAAATCATTTATATTTTGGTTTCTAATTTCAAAGCAAGCATTAATTCTACAGCAAACCGCGCTTAAACTTCCCGAGCATCAAAGGCGGATAATAAAATCCAAATCCTTACAAACAAGACTAAACCAATCAATCCTTTCTGCTACACAGTGCTGAGTGACATTTCTTATTTATTAGTAATCAGTTAATGCAGTTATGGGATAAAAATATAGTTTCACTACGGATGAAAATGAAAATGAATACAAAAAAAACAGCATCTTCTCCCTACACTAAAAACAATCACAAAACTGCTGAAATATTTCTTGAATAAGTTTGTATTCTTCTTGAGTGACAAAGCATTTTCCTCTTAAAAAAAATAAAACTCATTAATCAATTCATTTCCCCCACTTATCAAAGGCTATTGAAGGACAAAGGGCCGATTCTGCACTGGCTTCAAAAGGAAAATGTGGCCGGATAAGGCAACGGTGACATCAGAACAGCTGACTTTTTTATTTGGAATATTACAGTTCATCAGCCCACACTCTTGGAAACACGCAGGAAATAAAAGTGTTTCCTGCAGTGGCCTGAGCGGAGGCTCTCATGTCATGACATGAGTTGTACATGTGGAAAGCAAATCCCATCATTTAAAAACTAATTTGTGAGGCCATGTACTATTCTTTTCACTTCTGTCTGCTACCTTTCTAAAATTTTTCACTGGGTTTATTGTTTTACTTCCGTATGCTCTGCAAAATGGTGTCCCTCAAAAGGATTACCTGATTGTCATGAGATGTGGGCGGCTGTTGTGTCATATTTGCACCAGCAGGTGGCAGCATTGGACTGTGTTTAACATAATGGTTTTAAAGTCGACAGGAAAGTGATACAACACAGCATGCAGCGCATAATTAAAGGATTCAAATGAAACCTGTTTAAAGGCACCTTCAGCCATGCAATTCTAAGGAACAGTTCTGTGGTCAAACCTACACGTCCTTCTGTAAAATGACATATCTACAGAAGCTAAGTGACGACTCCAACCTCACAGTGCAGTCACAGCCACCACCCACCGGCTCTGACACCGGCACTGAGTGGGAGAAGCTGTCAACTTTGCAGATGCCGCAGCTGCCAATGTGCAACGATGCGCTTGCCTGTCGAGACCGTCGATGGCGGCTCTTAATCACCTCCAGCTCAGGTGACTCGAAAACATGAGCGTACACACGAGAGCGCTGCCCGTGAGCTCTTGCACTGAGAAACAAAGCCTAAACAAAGGTGTCATGGTGCAAACCAAAACAGGCCCATGCAACAGGTAAAGTCGCAGGTCTGTGTCTCAGGAAGTTGCAGATTGGAAAACCACCCACTAAAAACCATCATCAGCACCTGGGCTATGACAAGTGCACAAATTAGGTGAAATTTAAGTGAGAATAACAATCTGACAGCCTGCAGGAAGGCACCCAAAAACATCAGGTGTCATATCTATTTCCAGCTGCAGCTCAGAGCTGTGTGACAAACAACAAACCTTTTCTTAATCATCTCAAACCAACCCCAGATGAGGTGATCGGGGTTGCAGAAGAAAACTCCGCACTGTTTCCCGGGGAACGACTACAATCTATCCCAAGACTCTTCGGGACGTTGGCCCCCATGCTGCTTTTATTAAAGACCACACCCGGACCACTGCTCGACAAACTTCCACGTCACCCGAACGGCGAGGCCCCACATGCATTAACGTCGGAGCACGAAAGAGGCAGAAGGAAAAACGTGCCCGGGCTTACTCGGGATGCTGTAAAATTAAATGCGATTTCCAGGGATTTTATGAATCGTGCCAGATGCCAAATACATAACTTCAAACAAATTGACTTCCAATTACTGCTGCGGCACACCACTTCCAGATGTGCAACAGATGGGGGCCGGGGTGACCAAAGGTGTCCCAGCCCACGCTTTGTGTTATTCTCCAGTAAAACGGCTGTACAGTTGTGTGTGTTTTAAATCACCGCGGGCCCTGGGCTGGAGGTGAAGGGAAGGACAGGCGGATAGCGGAGGAGAAACCAAAGCACATCATTAGGAAAATGTAAATCTACGCAGCAGCAGCAGACACTGGAGCTCCATACGTAGCATTAATGCAGCCTGATATTATGTAAAGGCAGATGAGGCGCCTGGACTGCAAGCTGCAGCTGTATCGAGGAGGAGGGGGGATCCAGAAATGTAAATGTTAATGTGATCTCTGCTGTATCTTCCAGTGCTCGGATTAAACGGTAAAAAGGAACAATTACGGGAATCGCTTTGTTGGGCATATGTTAATAGCTTACAATATCCTTGCATGCACAAAGTATGTTCCCCGTGATTAGAAGATAACACAATACACGGGCTTGTACGAGTAAGGTTTCACACTTAGAGCACTCTGTTCAATTGTTAATGAAGTCTCCTTCTGGAAACTTTAAACTATTTGATTAGTCGCTATTAAGCTGCATAAAAGTAAAACAAAAGCGAGAAGTAGCGGGAAAGACAGTTCTTTTCTCTGTGGAGAAAAAGAGAAAATCCAGTAGCGGTGCTGCGTTCTGGAAGCCTCCATTCCGTCAGGAATTGTTACATTGTTGAGTGTACATTTGGATTTGTTAGGCAACTGTGGTTTTACCTCCATTTCTTTAGAGGCCTGCTACAGTTTTGGGTCCAAAGGTCAGAAAACTTTCAGATCTCATGCGCCAAAGTGGTTTTGGGTGCAGTGTCAGTGTGAGCCGCCGATCATAAAAATATTCATCTCTATCAGTAAGAATTCCTGAACCAGCAGCCTTGCCTGAGCCCCACTCATCCTGGGCACCAAATATCTTCTCATGGCTGCTCATTCATGCAGCACAGATGCAAAACCATTTCACCTGGCCATCGCGGCTCTCTGCTAGCTTTAATTACCTCGCCCTGTCAGAGTTGTATGCTAATCCAAGTGACGCCCCCTCAACACACTTTGACCTTCTGTAATCTGGTTGACCTTGGTTAAAGGACCGCTGCTGAGGAGCAGTCTCCTCTTTCTTTTGTGACTCTGGAGAGAACTGTGCCACGCAGGCAACCAGCTGCTTACCTCGTACCAAAAAAAGCAGTTCCTCTTTTTGCGAGCGCAGGAGCGGGGTAAGCTGGGTAAATGTCAGATTTAGGCATGGGGTGAAATGTCGGGGGGTGATGTGGGAGAGCATCAGTGATCATCATTATCCAGTACATACAATTAGCGCTGCATGGCTCCCTGCTTTTGAGCACTCTGATGGGCATCTTGTCTGCATTATTGATTCATCTTCTGTCTTTCGGTGTCTTATTCTCTCGAACCGGGCCGAGCGGCAGGCCCGAGGATCAGGACTCATCTATTATACATGGGTAATTGTTTATTAAATGCAGGCATGACCCTTTTTGCCTATTACCCGTGTGCTGCACAACGGTGTGCCTGTGTTTCTTTTCCATATTCTAAAAGATCCGACAATTCCCTGTTGAGGATGTGAGGCCGCTCTGGCACAAGCAATTGCCAGCATGGGGATGGAGCAAAGGAAGAAAAAGAGATCCGGCAGGGAGGATGATGGGAAATAAAGCCAGGTGACCAGAGAAGCATTTCTTCCCCCCTCTCCTTCAAGGCTTGGTGGATGGTGGCAAAGACAAAGGGTGACTTAAAGAGATGCTTTGCCTCTCATTACACGGGCTCCTAATCTACCTCTGCCCTATCCTGGGCAATCCCTGCTCTAGGCATCTGGAGGCTAAAGCTTCAGACCAGGCGGTTGGTCCAAAGCGGATTCATTACTTCAGATAGGATTGCCAATGAGCCTGCTAAAATGTCACGTTTAAAATTCAAAAACTGGCCAAACTGACACTAGAGGTCAGTATTGTAACAGAGTTCAGAGCCTACTGAGACCAGAGTCGAGAGAGAGGCAAAATAATTCAGGTAATGGAAATGAATTGAAATGAAATGATTAAGTTCAGTTAATTACTCGGTAGCTTAGGCAAATCAGCTTAACTTATATCAAAATCATTATTTCAGCCCGAACGGCAGATTCAACGGGAAGATATTTCGCCAACATGTACTTAAACCAGTGTATGTAAAGTAGGATCAGGCTAATGGATTAGATCTAATACATGCACACCGTGTGGGGGAACAAAAATAAATGTGCTGCGAGAAATTATAGACGCAGGTTCTAATCAAAGCTGCGGATGATTTGGAGCGATGTTGCTGTGTAACGCCGACGTCTTGATCATAAAACAGTGGAAGCTGCTCTGTCCTACTGTTAAATATGCCAAAACACACACTGAGGTTTGACTAAAACACAACACTGAGGAGAAAAAGGAGAACAGGTCCTGGCCCGGGTGCGCCGCTGCGCCTCGGCACGACGGAGTGATCTGCTTGATGGCATGTCACTTGCTATTGGCCTGGCTGAGGGTGATTAACATGGGGTGTTAATTAGAGGGTCGCCGGGTGAGAGTGTGTGGCACTGTCACACACAAACCCTAGTCCTTTGTAATTAACTTTGGGTTTTCTAACAAGCAGAAAGGGAAATTATTATAACCCACTATTAAAGAAGCAAATCCCAGAGAAAGATTGGGGAAAAAACAAAAAGGTATAGGGTCACTTTTATGGACATATAAAGCACCATTTTATACATAACTGCTATAATCAAAACCGCACTTAAAGTAGTCATGAAGATTATTTTGAGTGAAAATGAAATAATAAAAAAAAAACACATAATATGAAGGTGAACGACTAAGAAAAGGGAGTGAGTGAGTGCATCAGACTTCCCTCTTCTCAAAGCTTATTTATTCCAGCATCGGGCCCTCTGATTAGGCAGCTACAGACACACTTAATGCCTCCCCACAATGAACGAGCGGCTGCAATTTCAATGGGCTTATCTGTTGTGCTCGCGCTCGGTAAATAATGCCGCAGCTGTCGGCGGCCTCCGACTCATCAGCCACGTAGCCTACGCCGTGGTCGGATTAACCACCTTGAATGAAGCCTTGTCACAGAACACGGGGAAGCTGCGCAAAGCTCTAAACAGTTTACAGGACCCTCCGCCCCGAGTGGAACAAACAGAATGTAATTAAAGGCAGAATGGAGCATGGAGGAGGTGTAGTTCGACAGGGATACACACATAAATACATAAATACACACTCACTTTTACTCCTCCCAATGCAAAAGCCTCTTTGTTTGTTGCCGTGCCTTTTAATACCCTCAGAGAGCAAAATACCTTTTTTTTTCCACATTATGGAATTTGTCATGTTCAGTTGCAGCTGTCAGAGCTAGAACAGTGTGCGCTAATGTGTGTAATCTGCTTTGCAACACATCAATTATGATGGATATTGCTCCGCCGCCATGCTTCCAGGGTTTTTATACAAGCCTGCAGGGGAATCAGTCTTTTCTTGTTAGGCAACCAGTTTAGTAAATAATGATCCACTTTGAGCCTGTGCTGATGTTTTATAATGTGATGTGTGTGTGTGTGTGTGTGTGTGTGTGTGTGGAGGAGGCTATAGTGTGCAAGGATCAAGCCTGGTAGATCAAAAAACACTTGAGTGCAAGTCTGGAATTCAATCATGCCGGTGCTGTCTGAAAAAGCCCGCGACAGAAAGGTGCTTCTGTATGTCCGTCTATTCATTAAAAATATTACCAGCAACTTTATATTTTCAGAGCAATCTGCACTAACTCACCCGCATCAAAATAGGCTATAAAAAATTATTTAGAAGTTTTTAAGTTTAGACTGAGGTCAGCAGTTTTTTTGTTCGGCTCCTTCTACCGCTGCTGTCCCAAACCTTACTGGCTCTTTCGTTCCCAGGAAAGAATTCACTGTTCCAGGAAACATTAAGCCCGACTTGGAATCTGTAAAAAAAAATAACCTGTAAATATTTGCCGAGTTGCAAAAATCACCAAAACTTAGTGTAAACCTACTGGTGGGGCATTAAAATTCCAGAATAAAACAATAAAATGCTGTTAACGCTGTGAGCTTGACGGATACCAGTCCTCTGCTGCAAACCCGTTTGCTTTCAATAAATCACCTGCTGGTTGGAAGCTGCAGTAAAGTAAGAGCAACAGCTGACTTCCTTCCTTTTTTGTCAGAACACAAACTCCAATTTAATGGGACAAAGCTTTTTAAATTCACGGTGGACTTCAGCTCTGGGCCATCTGGGAGCTGCAGCGGATCACTTTGGGATCCGCCTGGATCTCTATTACATGCTACTTCTGTAAATCACTCACTCACCCAATCTGTCTGCAGAGGCAGGTAACAGACAGAACCCCTTTCCTGTCACTGTAAAAACTGGAGCTACACTGGGACCCACTCTCACACTCGAGTGTGTATCTATGCTTTGGTGCCTCCTCATCCATCGTTGTTGCCATTGAAAATCGAGATTTTGGTGGATTATTCTGAGATTGGGACAGACACCGCTGGATATTCGATTTACTCCATACAAGCTACTCCCTGATGTCCCATAAAGCTCCCTTGCCTCTGAACTAAGCTGGTCAGGGTTAACCGTCCCACCCCCACCCCAGCGACAACAGACCGAGTACCTGTCCCAAGTGTGTGTGTGTGTGTGTGTGTGTTTATGTGCATCCCACGGCCTCGGTCCCCCACCTCTCTCCAGTGTAATGGCTTTATTTATGAAGTGGCACCAGCAGTAACAGGCAGGCGATAAAGGACGAGATAGGGCGGGGAGGCTGCGTGCCACGCCGCGGCCCGCAGCCATGCTGTCCTCGTGGCTTTAAAAGATTGATACTATCGGACATGTGTGTGCTTGCAATGTGAGGGAGGAGCAGGAGGGACGAAGTAAACACTGCTGCACCAGAAGAGAGTAGGCAATAACTCACTCACTGCTGGGATTTTTTTACCCCTGAAATACTTTGGATTTTCAAGAGCATATATAAAAATTAATTAAATTTTACTAATTATATTACTGGGGCTGCTTATGTAATTTAAAGAAATGATCTGTTAGTAGTTCTTCCACAGTAAAATATGGTTGTGTCTAGTAATTATGCAGGAATTGACCACTTATTACTTGGAATTGCTGCTCTTTATTTCTTTGTCATGATCAAGCCTGACTGAGAAAATAATGTAAAATGTGTTTTTTGAGGTCTTTGTTAGGACTTTCATAGATAAAATGCAATGTGCACATTTCCTCATTACTCCCCGGGGTAATGTGACGTTAGTGGTATTTCTGAAAACCTGTTTTTACTTTTTTTCCTCTTTTTGGCTGTCCTGTTCCCTTTCAGAACCTGCTCTGCCTCGTACTCGCTGCAACCGCTGCCACGATGCACCTGTGTTTGTGGGAAGTCAAAAAAATCTCACAGCTCCTAATAAAGGAGGACTTTCATAAGAGAAATCTCAAAAGTTCTCCTGGATTGTTTTGTTTGTTTGACTGTTACTCAGGTTATTTTCTGGGTTCAAGTAAAAATCAACAAATGGTTTGATGTAAATTCTTCGTCATATTTCTGACACTGAAAGACTGAAAACAGTAGTGAAAACAAATAAGGACGCTTTCTCACAGCTCAGGACTGAATACAACATCTGGTTTTTACATTCCGTACTTGATTTCATCTCTGTCACTGTCACTAACACAGCAGAGCTTTTCAGATGCCCCCTCTCCGTAAACAGTTCATTTGTTCACAGAGATGTTATACTCGCTGTCACACTGAGGGCCCATCTTGTTTTGCCAGGTGGACAGGGGCCCTTCCCGCTCCCTCTGCAACTCCTTCCAGCCGTCTGGTCTGATCCGACGCAGCTGGTGGGACGTGATACCCGTTTAGTCTGAGAAATCAGCCAGTGCAAACAAACACCTAGCCTTCTTCTCCAGCCAAGCACAGGTCAGTGCATCTGCCAGCCATTATAAGCAAAATAGCTGCCGCGCATCAGTCATCTTTGAAAACAAACCAAATCCTGTTTCTACGCCAGGGAATAAACAAAACAGGGCTCAGACGTCATCCGTCACTAAAGATGATGCAGCAAAAGTGTGTTTACACAGTACACCTGGAATACCAGCAGTCACCACACCATCAACACCTCATTTATCTAGAGGTGGAGAGTTATACTTTATTATTTCATCCAAAATGCGTTACTCTTGTAGCCTCCCAGAGGAGGCTGTAGATTCAAACACGTAAGTGATTTGGCTGCATGTTGTCAGTCTTTTCACTACAAAACTGTCGGGTTGATGAGGCAGAAAAGAAGTGCTGTGTTAAGCAAGTCTGGAGTGTGACGGTGGTTGAAGTCGGAGGCCTACCGAGCACATCTCCCCCAAGTACAAACTTGTTAAAGAAGTATGGGAGCGCTTTTGTGTTTAAGGAAGGAAACTGAAAACCGCCTCAGTTGGTTGCAAGGAGTCAAAGCCGCGAGACTTTCTGCTGAAAGGAGCAGGAAGCGGGGAGGGAAAAAAGAGAGAACGAGGGCAAACTGGAAGGTAAAGAAGGAGGTAAATGTGAGAGAAAGAGGTGCAACGTATGAGACGGAGATGGGAATAGAGAGGAGTATATGTGTGTGTGTGTGTGTGCGTGTGCAAATTAATGGTGATATGTTTGAAAGGGTGAAATGGAGGGTTGGGAGTTTTGGAGTGTTTTCCCTGGCATAGATGACCCGAGAAGCAGCCACGAACAGGAAGGTCTGAAAGTTAATTACATCAGCTGTCAGGGCCAAAACAAATGTCAGTGCCTGACGGCGTCCCAGCACCTCCTTGCCTCTTGTTTACTTCAGTTTCTAGTGAATATCTGCCTGGACCTGTAAATCACTGTGTACGTGTCTTTCTGTATGTTTAACTGTCTGCACACGGTGTTGTTTTTGGATTTGACTTGTTTCTGCAGACCTGTTTAAAGTGCAAATTCTATTTTAACTTTGCAAATGTCTCAACACTGAACAATGCTCTTTTTCCTGCAGCTGTGTTCATCTGGAAAGTCTTGAGCCAAATCTCTGCCCTTGGCCTTTTTTTTTTTTTTTTTTTTTTTTTTCGTAATTTCTTCTTAATTTCACACAACCACCTGCGGGTCCCTCAGTCCTTTCCCATCATTTTTACCAACTTGGCCCCTCTGGTCTCCCCTAAAACATCATCCAGGCTTGGTGACTTGCATGTTGTTAAATCGAGCCTCCACACAGATTCCACCTTGAAGCCATGTGGACTTAAAAACATGTTATCTCCAAGTTCACTCTGATGAAACCTGCAACGTTATCAGAACCTAAACTCGCACCTCTGGTCAGCTTTAAGAGTGAAAATGAAGTAACTTCTGCAGCATAAATAATTATTTTAGTAACTGTGACTGGTGGGTCTTTAAATGGCTTAATCCAGCATTTTATTTTGAAAACCCATCCATTCATTGCTGGCACATGCTGAGGCTAACTACAATTAAATGTCACTGTGGTGCCCATTTGATGCATTAGCTAGCGTGCTAATCAGAGGGATCTGCAACAGGACAGAGGATAAATTATTATATCTGAAACCCCTTTGATAGTTTAGGAGTATAGATTTTTCTCTATGATGAATTATATTCTTGTCTGGGCGTCCGTCTGCGGCTAAGGGAGAGTGGGTGGGCACATCTCGCCTCTTCCTCCTCACACTGTCACTTCGAGCGCCCTCCTCTCCTATCCCGTCTTTCCTCTCCACTCAGGGCAGGAGCGGTGCGTGGGAGTTACTCAGGAGACATCATCATGAGCCACTTCACTCGAGTACTGCCTTCAATCAGCCCTTGAATTAATATTAATCACCCCTCCGCTCACCCCCAACACACACAACAACCCTTTCATCTTCACACTGCAGATGATAACGTGAAAAGCAGCAAAAAAAAAGTCATTTAGAGATTGATCACACCTCACAAGCAGCCGACACAACATTTCTTTCCTTCCCTTTAAATCTTTCTGTCCCTGTGGCTTTGCTGTCCAAACCACCTTTCAAGACATAATTGTCCCTAATAACCGCTGAAGGTCACAGCCACTCAGCAATACATCTCCCTTTCTGTGCCCTGTCCTTTTGCTGCTCCTACTCTCTTCAGCAGCAAAGTCCAGTTATGTTTATGGACTCTGAAACTGTGATTACAACTAATCTAAAAGCCAAAAAGGGGAATAAAAAATGTGCAAAATATACTGGCTTCAGAGATTCGGGCAGAAGCCAATAAAAACAGAAACGGTACTTTATAAATGATTAATGTGATTATTTCCTGCTGGCCTCCTGCATGGTAATGCAAACCACATCTCTGTGGTCCACAAACCGAAGGGCTCCTCTAAAAAGTTGTTTTAATTTTGTAACTAGAGAGTCAAGATGAACACTATTCAACAAAATTCTGGGTTATGAAGTATTAAACAAAGTCAAAAACTGGTGGAGAATATAATTTGTTCTATTATAAGAGGAAGAATTTTGCAAGAGCAAACATTGATCTGACAGTTATGTCTCTCTTTTTTTTTGAAATACCACAATAACAAGTACACTCTTTTTCCAAGAAAATGATCAACAACACTTGCCAAAAGAGGAAAACTGCTTAGGTTAGCTTAGCTTAGTGTCAATTTTCTTTCTATGGGATGACATTTTTTTTCCAGTTTGTGCGCCTAAGCTTAACTCTTTAACCTGAATGGGATAAACTGTGAATGCAACAGCAACCAGTGATGCAACTGGGCACAAAAAATGTGGATTCAGAGACCTGGGACTGAGAGAAAGTGTGTGCCCCCCCAAAAAAAATCATCAATCAGAGTGTTACCACACTAGTTCATTATTTAAAGCTGCAAGAAAGAGGAAAAAAAAAGACTGATGAGAGACGTGGAGGACATATGAGGTCTAAAATCAAAAGTGATCATCCACAGGAGTGTTTAGTGTGTGGGTATCTGTGTGTGTGTGTGTGTGTGTGTGTGTGTGCATGTGTATATGTGAGAGATAGAGGGGACATGAAGATGGCTGAAGGTCAGGGAAACACTGGGGCAATCACACTAATGAAAACAAACGAGGGATACAGTTGAAAGAAGACAGAGAAAGAGGCACGGGAAAAGAAACATAAAACAGCATGGGTGTGTGTGTGTGGAAATTGTCTGTCTCAGCTCAAACTAATCAAACACACCGCAGTTCTATAAAAGTCAAGTAAAAATGTACAGACATGCAACCAGCGACTGCAGCCTGCCACATCCCCCACTTTCCTTTACTTGGTCTTCTAACCTCTGGTGTGACCAAAGCACATGCACGCACACACACACACGACTGTACACACATCAGCCAACACACATATGGCAGTGGGAATTTATGAAACTTATTCCTTCAGACAGATGACGGTGTTTATTAATGGCAGGCAGGCTTCTTGACATTCAGGCTGGTGAAAATGATTAATGCTATAACATATAGGCAACAGGAAACAGAAGAAGAAGAAGAAGAAGAAAAAAAAGTCACTGGGCAGTGAGCAGAAACCTTTGTAGTCACACATGCAACCAGGTCCCTCAGCTTGCTATGCTGCATTAAAATGTCTGTGAGAAACAGCTGGAATTATGGCGATCACGAGTCTCGTGTTTGATCGAACCACCCTAACTCAATCTAACATGTTCTAATGCAAAAGTGGGAGGATAGAGGTGTAGAGAATGGAGGGAATAAATGTCAAAAGATGACTGAGGGTGGCCAGGAAGCAGATGTACAGTGAAGGCATAAATCAATAGGCTGAATGTAAAGGATGTGCGTTTTTAATTAAGATCGCTGCTAATTACCAAGCAGCTATAAATCAAAAAAAGATACAGGGGCATGCATGGTATTAGTATGCACACTCTAATCATCTTTCTTCTCAACCTCATCACATGCTCTCTGACCAATCAGTAAATATGGCTCCTAACTAAAAATGAACATTTGGACATTTTGATTAATCAATAATCAGGGTGACTGCATCAAGTCAGCGTAGGAGATTAAGATAGTGGATCTACTTGATTTATCTCATTATGGGTGCAGATATAGTTCTGCAATTTAACGGGCGATTCTGAATTTAAATAACCTGAGATTAACCACCCACTGTTTTGCCTGTAGCATGTTAGATTTATGCATAACTTACACACTGCATCTATTCAAGGAGTAATATGTTAGACTCAGAAGTAGATGTTAGACTTCCATCTACTGAATCTTTAAAAATGCAGCCTGTTTTCTTTGTAGAAGTTGTACCATGTCCTTTACAAGTCAGTAATTTTCAAATCGACATGGAAAACCAGTCAGTCAGAGCACAGTTGAATCACACAAAGAGGCATTTGCCTGGACAGCCACACAGCCTGACTCAGCAGCTCGTGTTTGTTGCTGAGCCACTCTGCGCCGGCTTGTTGCACTTCAGAGGAAGCCCTCTGGTTTATTTTTCACTGCAAGTGGGATTTGGCTGCTATCAAGTGGGAGCAGACCAGTATCAAACGCATGTCTGCCTTGTAAACAGGCAGCTGGCAGCGCACCAAGCTGCTCTCAGTGTGCGCTGAGGCCGGGCTGAGCGCAGCCAAGTTGTGACACTGATCCCACCCCTATCGCTCCCTGACAGCCTGCGCTAATAGACCCTTCAAACACTCTCACCTCTATCTATATTTTATTTGTGACACGCCGAGGCTGTTGTGCGCACACGCGTTTGTGTACAGCCTCTCAAGATGCATTGTGATGTGTGTGTGCGCGCGTGCGTATGTCTGGTTGGGGCATCTTTATTGTTCGTTGTTGACATGGATCCCCTTTAGCCCTTCACAGGAATCAGCAGGAGCAGGGCTAAGCTTCTAACCAGTCAGCCACACACACCAACTGCACTGCTCAACCAGTGGAAAAATCATTATTCAGCAGGTCAACAGCCACTCTCGCTCCCTGGGAATGTGTGGATGTGTGTTTGTCTGCCTGGGTATACTGTACACACTCGCATGCTTGATGGGTGTGCGTGTTTGCCTGCACTCAGCGCTTCAGGCTAAGGCACTCAGAGTGAAATTATGTTTTCAGACTGACTCCATGTTGCTCTCTTCATCCTGACAGGCGAGGAAACAGCCACAAATAAATAAGCAGAGAGCTCTCTCTCTCCCTCCCCAGACGTGACCGCCATGGAATACAAGCACTCCAGAAGGCAGCGTGGAGGAAAACAGCAGCATTTTGTTGTAGCGGTGGCAGGGGACTGTGACTCGATAAGCACGGCATATTTGTGCCACTTAAAGGGATGTAGCGTCTGTGGGAATAGATGTTAAAGGGGCGTGTGAGGACACAACAAGCATAGAGGAATTTATTTCTACGACATGGGTCATTTGCAGTTCCAGGCAGGATTTGTTAAAAAAAAACAAAAAAACAACAAATAAACGCGACAAAATCTCCCAAATGTTGCAGCTTTTAGTAAAACAAATTTAATTTACAATTTAAAATGCAGCTGTTAGCGACAAGCATCATTTTAGTGAACCAAAGTGAGTGATGTTAGAAGTATTTTTCTGGCAATAAACATACTGATATATGCTGATAATAAAGGAAATACAGGAATGTATTTACCGGCGTAGATAAAATTCCTGGTAATCTCTTCTACTGCACCTCAGAGTTCCAATAAGTTCAGGCTGATAACATATGGGGGGTGGTACAGTGGTGAGATCCACCGTGACTGTTGTGGTCCTTCAACTTCTAATATACATCTATAATGCTGCTGGAGATCTGGGGAATGAAGGTTGATAATGAGCAGACATTTTGTTTGGGGTTTTCTAGCCAGAGGGCATCTAATCAATATGTTGTGTTGACAGCAGCATAACAGCATAGACACAAAAAGAGAAAGTGGGTGTTCAAATGGTGGCTGATGATAATGAAAAAAGCCCCACCCCGCTCCCCAGCTGGCGTACAAAAGACTTACAGAGAGACTTCTTTGAAGGTTCTCCTTCAAAGCCCCGGCTTGCCTCCGCGGCCGCATCATGGGATTTCTGTTATTAATTGAAGTTAATTTTCTGGGATATCAGTTTGCTGGGCACGTGGGAAAGATTGATAGCCCCCACGCGTCTCCTGAGTGTTGGGACGTGGAGGGGGACGGGCGAGAGGACAGAGAAATGACACTGGTCCCTCAGCATCCCACAACCCGGGCTTTCACTTTTATCATGGCCAGATCAAATTACAAACATCGGAGGCCAACCTTGGCTGGAGGAGATTTCCATAAGATTAATTAGGCCAGCCAAAGACAGAGTGGGCAGGGAAAATATAAAATAATAAATATGGGTGGGGGTGATGGGGGGGTTGGTGATGAGGATGGGGGTTGGTAGAGGGATGAAATGTGAGTGTCTGCATGTGAAAATGGGCAAGTCACATGGACAATGGGTAATTAGTGCAAGCAGCAGATTCTCAAAGGCACGGGGAGGACAGCCAGACGGGGGTTCTCCGATGGCCCCGTGATGTGGAGGGCCGTACGGCGGGGCCCACATTTAATTAGCACCACTTTGATACCCACAGGAGTGCCACGGGCCCCGGGGCAACCTGAACAGTGACTGACAACCCCGCACCTCCGGATGCTCCCTGCACTCCAATTATCGATGCACCAAGCTGAGAAGGCCCAGCGTAAACCCTCGTCGACGTGGGATCTTACGTGTGCACACGCGCATGTGCACCTTTGTACTGCACGGATGCAAAATGCCCAAACACACTCGCTGACCAGGCAGCCGGCTCCAGCCACTTCCTATCCGCCTGCTACAAATTGGCATTTAGATTAAATGGAGCCGGAGATGCCCCGAAGGTGGGAAGAGAAGACAATCTCCTACCCGACCTGATCTGCTGCAGGAGCAGACGTTTAAAATGAGGATTCATTTCGTGGCAGGAGGAGAAACGGAGCAAGAGGAGCAAGCAGTGAACTCCTCTGCTGCTGTGTTCTGAGAACAGGGACATTATCAAACGGCGAAGAAAAACAGGCGTCATGCTCACACAAACACACACACGCACGAAAAGCCTCGGTATGCCAGTGCACAATCTGCAATATTAATGTGTGGAAGCGAGCGTGAATAGGTGCCTGGAAAGCACAGGCTTTTTTTACTTGGTTGCACTAGTCTATTTTTAATGTGCAGGGATGTGCCCCACACCTCAACATTTTCCTGCGCTTGACTTACACAAACAAACAACGCCTGGCTCCATGAATTATGCAAGTCAAGTGATTTCATCCGACACAAAACACATATTTAGTAAACAAATTGCTTACTCTTTAGGTAACAAGGCGTTTGTGTAAATAATAGATATTCAAATCTGTTCTCCTGACGCCCAGGAAGGAGGTTGCTGTGTAATTTGTTGTATTATTTAGCGAGTTGTCTTTTCCGGATCCCTCGCCACATCGTTGACAAACACATGAATGAAAACATCAACAGCAACATGGTTGTTGTTCTTTCTCAAACACCTTTTTTTCCTCCCAGTAACATGCAGCGCCCGTCATAAATGAATTACAAGACTCTGAAATATTAATCCACATGACACACATCCCTCATAACGGAGAGGAAAATGAAGCTTTTCTCTGTGACAAGGGGACTTCGACAGCTTAGATTTTTAATCAAAAGGAATCAATGGGATGAATACTGTATGTAAAAGATGGCAGCACAAACAATATGGCATCTAATCGCTGCCCTCCCTTGTGCTGTCAGGGATAATTCCTCTTCAAAGTCTCTTATGGGGAAGCACAGCGGCACTTTGCAAGTTGATGAAATGCAAAGGCTTTTCTGCAACAGATTGGTGTCAGGGCCCGAGACACTGTACACAATGAGCGGTGTTGTGTTTATTAAAAGGCCGGCGAGGCTGTTGTTTCATCAATAAAGCTTGTTTGGACGAGGATTGCCTTTAATCAATAGCAGAAATCAAACAGAGAGCAGTAATAGCTGGATAATCTGTGACAAAGATCTGAAATCCACTAAAAGCCCCGGGGTGTGATCCTCCTAACCCAATGGTGGGCAAATATTTTGCCTGAAGGGCCACATTGGGCTTTAGATCTTGATGAAGGGGCCGGCCAGGTGGTGCAGGAAACTAACCCCCCAAATTGAGTATCGGAGTTTAATTGTACTATTGACAGAGAAAATATTTTGAAGAGCCTGTAAATTGGTCCAACTAGAGATAGATGATGAAGCTCCAAATTATGTTTGGCCCCACCTTCTTGAGAGGACATGCTAGCATGCTAGGTGAAGGGGGGGTGGGGGGGGGGGGCAGGGTCTAAACCTTTTTCTAACCAATCAAGCTGACAGCTCTCTTCATTTGGCTTTTGGAGGAATTATTGTGAAGGCTCTGCGGGCCGGATTAAATAGTTCACTGGGCCGCATGTGGCCCCCGGGCCTTAGTTTGCCCACCTCTGTCCTAACCCCTGCTGGGCAATGGGGGGGGGTGGGGTAAACTACGTTAAACTGGTGTGTGTTGCAGGGCCATGTGAACCACTACATACCAGCAATGGTTGACCTTTCTTGTAGCAGCACTGTGACCTGTAATGGGTGGAAAAGCACAGGTTCAACTAATAAAAATAACTCTGCAGGTCCTTTGTGTGTGTCAGACAACAGGGGTCAGGGGGCTGATTTTGCATCACAATTGTTGTTTCACATGTCAAACCTCTCTTTGCGGCAATGTACACGACAGCACTCTCACACTACCCATCCCACAGAGCTGGCGCTACTCTCACCCATGGTCACCAGTACCACATTAACCCATTTGTCACGCCCTGAGGTAGTCCGCAGTCGACCCTGTTGACTCAGACACTCTCTCACCCGACTGCATCCCGTGGGCGTCCCTTCAGTCACCGCCAACACCCCCCACCAGCCCTCCAACCTCACATGCAAGTGCCAGCCTCCTCTCAGTCCACACATGCAGCCTGAGGAGGCTAAAGCAGTGCCAGATGGGGTCTCCTCATGCATTTGTTGTTAAGCAACCTCTCCCGCTCTCCTTCTCCTTTGGCCTTTCGGCCTCTGTTCACCTTATACATATTGATGCACGAAAAAAACTTGGCATGACGCACAGAAGTTGACTCGATTCTAGAACACCCCAGACAGCTGCCACACATTAAACCCAATCAGTCAGGCTCTAACCAGCTATTGGGCAATGAGCCCAGACTGCTGAGCGCCAATCACCTTTATCGGAGATGACAAATTGGAGCCTCTCAAAAACTACACCATTTGCTTTGAATTGTAATTTGTCGCTGCTTCTCCTGTGATTTCTGGAGGTCATCAGTACGGTGATCTTCACCATACATGTTTTCTCCCTTAATGAAAGCATCTTTCATCCTACATCTGTTCCTTCCGAGAGCCAGTTTGTCACTGAAAGAGGAAATTGACAACATAATCTATACTGCACACTCCAACGATTCAGTCTTAGAATCTATGATTTTATAAATATAGGTGTTTAACACATTAGTAGTTGCTCCATGAGAAACGTGAAAGCAGCCACGTTCAAATTACCTATAGGAAAAGTGTTTTACAATAATGAGAAATTTGACGTTTGATAAATGCATTATTAAAAATCATGGCTCATGTTGAAGCCATCAGTCTATCGACCCAACGCCGCGCCTCATCCGCGGCCCAGCTGCAAACCATTATCATTTGTTAGAGATTCTGTATATCAACAAGGAAAACATTATATAAAGAGTTCCACATGTTTCAGAAATGCCATTTTGTGATTTGGACACTAAACGGTTTCGAGTAATTTAACATGATCCCGTCGGAGAGGGAGTCTTGAGCCCTTCCAGCGGAATGTCTCACAAAAGTCGCAGACAGCATGTGGTGTTGATGCATGCAAGTGCAATAACATTTACTCTGCAAATCGCTGCCACATTGGTCTGTATTGGATCAGGTAAGCTGCCTTTGAAATGACCGTTTATACAGTGGACTGCACCTTATAGAGCTATTAATGACAAAATGGCTGGAAAATTATCCTCAATTCTGTAGGCAATTAATAAAAATGGGCACATTTCACAGTCAAAATGACAAATTTAGACAATATTTTGACATATAAAGAGTTAAATATCCTCTTATGGATAACGTGTATGGACGTGTACCGGTGAAAATATTTGTATGTGTTGAGTGCATTTGCCTGCTGGCAGCGCCGAGTGTCTCCAAGCAGTTGTATCTTGGCAGAGACCCAAGGTTTTCAATTAAGCTAAAACAGCAACAACGCACCGCCGGCTGCTGTACCATCATGTCGTGCCAGACAACACAGCTTTTTTATTTTTTCTGTTGGTCTGTGGCACTGCGCTACATTAAGGTTTCTAATGGCCGCCAATTCGCCACTTAACCGTTCTAAACACCCGCGTCATGTGAACTGTGAGCAGTTTGCAACAATCTGTGGGTAAATTAATGATGGAGAAGGGGGGGCGGAATTCCTGCCCAGAGCTGGCACCATGCCAGTTCCAAGCAGCGGCGGCAACAGGCTGGTACGAACAAACAAGGAGACCCAGAGCTGTTAACGCTGGGCCAGTTTACACGACCGTAAAATTCAGATCATTATCTGATATCTGCATTTATCAGATTATTCAGGTGATTGTGGTAACAGAATAACATGATCTGCTTTATTAGATAGAAGCAGTTATCTGATTATGGGAAGTCAAATTAAAGCGCTGGGATTTCGCCCCAATTGTATTCATTTTGTTCTTTTACATCTGCACATGGACGAAAACCAAACGGTGGACTAATATTACTCTAGGTAAAAATCCCAGTCCTTTTCCTGAACATCAACAGGTTGCAACTGCAGCAACATACAGGTCAGTTAAGTGCACTGGATTTGTTGCCGGTCAAATCTTAGTTCTGTCTCTTAGTTGTTGCATCTTTGTAATGGCCCAAGTGTAACATTAAACGAAAAAAATATTGAACTGAAACCTTGATTGAGCCCCTTTCTGACACCCACCTTTAATACAGATAAACATTATAGTGCACTGTGTTTCTTCATCATGTGAAAGATCAATACGTGTGCGTGTGTGCGTGTGTGTGTGTGTGTGTGTGTGTGTGTGTGTGTGTGAGAGTGGTTCCAGTTTTGACACTACAAAGTTCCAGATTCAGCAGCAATGCGTCTGGCCCCCCTCCACCCTTTTTTCCTCACTTCAAAGTAACTTTAGTAGGGACCATATTAGGCTGCACTTAACCCCACATGAGAGGCTGGGGAAAGGAGTTTCTACACAATGCTGTTTTCTGTGATGGCTCCAACATGAAGGAGAGCAGGAGCAGGAGAGTGAGGTCTGACAGCTCCATATGTGAAAGAAACATTCTCTGCCACTGCCGCCCTCTGATGATGTACAGCTGTTCTCCCCTCCCTCCTCTCTTCTTATCTGACCTTTTCCTTTCTATCTCACCTTCTGCCATCCCTTTCCTCCTCTAGTCCACCCCCTCCTCCCTGGAAAAAAAAAAAAAAAAAAAAAAATAGGCCAAGGTAACTTGCCAGCACCTCCTCCTCGCCACCTCTCCCTAGAGGTTTGTGTGATATTTAACTACGGCTACAGTGGCATTTACTAATTTTATATGTGCAGAATTTATGTCAGATTCTTATTCAGTGAGAACAGGGGAGAGGAGCAAAGGTGGCTGGCTCCGTGTCCGCTGTGTATACACTGGTATTATGTGAACTATTCACAACACGTCCGCTGACACGAGCATCACTATTTTGTCTATAATGCTGCTGCTTTCCAGCCCAGGTGCCACAATTAAAGCCTAACCTCAGCATTTGGAAAAGGGGACGCGGAAAGAGCCAATTTGTTGTCCACTATGCACACCAACTTCAATAGCTCTTTGCTGACGACAAGTCTTTTTTTTTTTTTTTTTTTCCCAAAGGGAACTCAGCCCGGTGGCCATAGCTTGTTGTTGACAGGGGTGCAAGGTCAATCTGATAACGGCGATATGGCAGCAGAGACGGGGACAAAAGACCTGCAGGCGCATACATGCACACATGCATACATGCACAACTGTATATCAGAACAGCTGGCAAAGACGTGCAAATCTGCAGAGTCTGTGTCGTACAGAATGAATCTTTAATGAATAAACTATGCCACTGGGTGATGCAGCACAGTACTGGAGCCAGTTTCTTGTTTAGCTTGAGTAATAGGAACAATGTAGTTTTCATTAGTTGTACATATAAGACTGGGATTGCACTTAAAAAGATGATTCTTCATGGATTAAATGCATCATTTTTCTCTTGCTAACACAGATCAGGTAGCAGACTACAAGAACTTTCTGTCATCGTTTTTGCTTCTAAATAACAGGAGGGTGCAAAAAATATTGAAAATGACCACCAGCATGCATCTTAGGGTAATTGTAAGTACTGGTAATTGCAGGGCTGCAGTGCAACCCTTTGTGACGGCGAAACAGGAGAAGAAGTAAGATTCCCCAAGTCTGCTTCAACCAAACCTGAAATTCTGAAACAATAAATGATAAAAACAGGAATGGAAATGTGATAAAGTGCTGAAGACAATTAAATAAAAATATGGAAAGAGAGGAAGCCAGAGTCAGGTAAAAGCAAAGGAGAGAGTTGAAGTATGGTGGAAAAGAACGATGAAAAGGAGCCCATGAATAGGAGGTTCAGCAGATTGACCTGTGGGGCTTAAAACCAAATTGCAATGGTATTGTATTCCCTCCCATTTCCAGTATGGCGAGTAAGCTGCTTATTGATAGAGGAGAGATGAGACCACCCATACCTGGGGCTCATCCTGCTGTCACCATGCAGGACAGGCGTGGGGAGGAGGAGAATTCACGCATGTGGGGCCCTTTTCTGTTTTGCAGCCAAAGCCAAATCCCTGGGGTGGGATCCTGCGTCGTCCCCGACTCAATAAAATAATTAGCTTTTGGACAGCCTGGCCATTAATCAAGCTGCTCTAACATATGCAAAGGCGAAAAGAGGAAAGGGGGAAAGAAGACATATCAAGAAAAGAAGATATATTCATTTTTTATCCGTCTTTTCACTTTGGTGCACTTTTATCTGTAAAAGTCGCTGATGTGACTCTTTTTTTTATCCAGATTTCTATAAAACATACGGCACAGCCTGATTGCTTTTTAATTTTATGTTTAGTCTACAGGAAGCCAGATTATTGCTCCCCAGACCAAGTGGGGGGACTATATGAGAGAATCAGCACAAAACGTTCCGTTTCAAATAAATGGAGAGAGGGTGCGTCATGTGAAGATCACCATTTAAATAAACTCAGGCTTTAAAATTGCCGTAAATGAAACATCTGTTCACCGCAGTGAGAACCATCTACAAAATTAAGAAAAGTAGAATAGTAAACATGTAAAAAGCTGAAATCTTCCTTCACATTTGATAGTGCTTTTCAGTAAAAATAGGCAAAGATAATCGAGAAAAGATGCGGTCCTGTTCTGAACTCAAGCAGACAGTCCACTCATGTAAATGCATGAGGAGTGATGCAGAGGTGATGGGGAGGGTGTCTGACAACAAGTAAAATACCTCTTGTCTGTGGAGGCCTTTGCAACGTGCTGCTGTTGGAAGACGGTACTAAAATATGGGGCGCTAATTTAAAGCTTCACACATTCCAATGTCTAATTTTGCTATTGCTACACATTACAATCAGCAGGGTTGCAGATATACATTTTACTCTCACCCCTTTGGGGCATTAATCAGTATTATCACACCTCCTGTATATGAAGGGCAATTGGGCCTAACCTTTGATATGCAAATCAACACATGCTACATGCTACATGTGAGATTGTATTGTAATTTAAAGTAAAGCCACACAGGTTCAGAGACATAATACCAGCAGTCAGGTAAGGTTGTCTTTTGCAGCAATAAAGTGTTATGACCTGATAATATCAGTTTGTGTAACTGTCGGAAGAAAACACATCAAAGTGCAACAGTCACTGAGAGCTCTGATGCTTGTGAGGGAATCTCAAGTCTGAGCTGACAATGAAATGCAAAATACAAAACTTCTGCACAGCCTTTCAACCCAGAGAGAAACATGCACCGGCCTCCCTCATCTTTTTCTGTTTTCTTTCCATCCTCCTCGGCCCTCGTGTGCCAAAGCTCACATCTCTAATGCATGATCTCATCGTCAGACGTTGTGGAGGATTCTGGCCTCAACCAACAACGCCTTCAATAAAATATGGCACCGTGGCGTTCAAAGCCATGCTAAATGTACCTGACACATGGGGGGGGGGAGGGAGCGAGTAGGGCGTGCAGTTTGTGCCGGCGAGGAGAGGAGAGGGACTCTGTGGAATTGTCGGGGCGAATGTTTTAAATTTCAGATCATAACACTCAGACTAGGAGTAATAATGGCAGACTTGTGCCTCACAGATGTGCATGTTTGCACCTTAGTGCTCAGATTCCTTTCAGAAAAAAAAAATATATATACTTGATGTTATGTGCTACACTAGCAGCATCCCATCTTTACATTTTACCATCAACCATTGTTTAGAAATGTCAAATCACTGTACAATCGGGAGGTAGTCAGGGACATAAACTATAGAGGTGATAAGCTACTAGAATGTAACTTGTGTTAATATGTGGGATTTGAGGCGCTGGCGTCTGTGACAATTTTATTGTCTTCAGGTTATACCAATTAGCTTGTTGCTGAAGCTGCATCCAGTTTAATTACAGAGCCCAAAAGGAAATAAAACCATGTGCATTGGTACTTTTTCACCCCAGAGTTTGAATGTTCAATAAAACAACTCAGGAAATTCGCTTTCTGTGATAAAACAAAGAAATATGACAATGTGTTTCTTTTTGACACGACTAGTTTGTCTGGTAAATGTATGAAAGGGCAAGAAAGCGAACAGAACGACAGCTACAGTAGGAGAGATTGAGCACGGTGGACTGTGTGACCAATGATGTCTGCAGATCATCATGTATCATAATTACTCGCTGCAGAAATTAGAGTTAGGATGTTGAAATTTCCATCATGTCTGTTTTCTTTGGGCCTCGCGCACCTAATCACCTCCGACGGAATGCGGCTGTCAATCATCTCATGACTCCTGTCCTCGATCCATAATTCCAGATCCCCCGAGTGGTGCTGCCTGCCGGACCGAGCCGTCTCGCACATGCAGACACGCATGCAGACACTGTGTGTGCGCAAAGCTGGGCTACAAACATACAATACATATACCGAAAAAGATTAGCTTAGAATGAGAGGCTGAACACAAGCGCCTAAATCAAATAAATAAATAAATAAATAAATAAAGAGATAAATAAATAAAATACAAGCTGGTGTTCTCATAAATTTTAGATGACAGGCTCATATTGATTGGGGTGTGTTTGAAACTAAACAAGTTATATCCATGGCCCAGAGCACTGAACATGCACTCTGTAATAATTATTTATGATATATTTGGAGAAGGGCCCAGTGATGTTTTGGCATAATAAGCTGGAGGAGACTACAGACTCTAATCGCCAGGGTTATGTTCCACCAAGGATGGACAGAGAGCTCACTTTGAGGGCAGTAATCAAAATCTGGTTGTGGGGGTCACGTGTGGATGGTGAATTTTACTTGGGAATGAGTTTAATCATGTTTTTAAATGGCTTGACATGGATTTTAATTTCGAGAATACCCATGTTTTTATCCGGTTGGAATAGAGTTGTAACAATCAAACACCACCCATACATAACCATGCTCCATTAACAGCAGGTGCGTGACCCCCCTGTTTAGTATGCTCCGTGTCAACCCGCGTCAAAAATTGTAATATAATATATGGGATCTTGACAAGCACAGACAGAATCTGCTGTGTGGCTGGTGAAATGGCTAGATTCCACTCTGTGTGCATAAGTTTCACTTCACATTTAAAAAGCGTATACTCCGTACATACACGGTGTGTCCGTACATACAAACAGGGTGCGACTACCTCAGAAATCAATGACCTCTAAGCTGAAAAGCTAAAGCCTAACCCTAAACACACACATAGCAGCTTCTATACTAAGAGTAAATGTGTGACATCAAAAATTTGTGTCCTGTGAGAAGGTGGAGGAGGCACAAACACAGCACCCCCAGGTTTCCAATTTGGAGGAAATAAAAAATTGAAGAGTAATGTAACACTAATCAGGAATGGTTGTTTACATGGCTTTGACCTCTGACTCCATGTGTGATGATGTTTTCCCATGAGGCTTTGGTGTGTGTGTGTGTGTGTTTCTTCCATCTAAACACAACCTTCACAGAACACACTCACATGGTTGTGGCATTACTTTCACACTTTTATGGTCAACTCAGCTGTGCACAAAAATATAAAATATGCATAAAATACAGACTTTGTACCAAGATTTTGACATATTTTCAAGTATCTCTGAGTAGCAAGTGGTAGTAGTGCAGATCCCATGCTAAAGCCAAGAACAACTTTCATTTGGAGAAGGGCCATATTTGATCTTTCATCATATACAGCCTCCCTACTTTTATTAAAATCTATTTTAGTCCATATTTATTATTTCTATTTTATAATTGTTATTTAGTTTATTTGATTATTTAGCAGAAAAGATTCCAATAATGACAGAAGGTTGCTGTTTATTTTTGCTGTGTATTGTTATATAAACAAACCAAAATCATGACATAACTGTCCACTTTATGTGCTTTAATTTGTATACCTGTTTTATCACAGTGTTTTGCTCATTTTACTACAGCGTTATACTCATTTTATTGCATTTCATAGTTATTCTATTCCTATTCTATATTACTTGAATTGATTTATTGTGCACTAGTAATTTCACTGCGCACACAATGACTTTAAAGGCTATCTATTCTATTCTATTCTATTAACCTGGACACACCAACAAAGGATCTAGCACACCACATGCAATTAAAGCCACAGTAGAACTGAAAGAGGATCCTGCAGAGGTCAGTATTACAGCACCAAAAAAACATTTGCCTTTACAACTCTGTGTGTGTGCGTGCGTGCACGCGTGTGTGCATGCGTGCACAAGCCTTGAAAAGTCTTCCATGCTGCCCAATAAGTCCATCTAAACAGACAGTTTCTGCAAAGGCGAGTCGGCACTCTTGGCACTTCGGTTGACACAACAAATCTAACTTTTTTTTTTTTATACATCTTTTTTTTCTTATTATTATCACATTTGCTACATCCACCCGCACCTGCTGTCATATGGACTGGAAATAAAAGCTGAAATTATCTACCTTGGTTGAAAGCCACCGTTAGATTTCCTTTGTTAATTAATTCTATGCTGCCATTCTCCTAAACTCTGGAATTCAGACATGTGCCGCATGTACATGTGTGTTCAAATGCTGGGAGGGGGGGAAACCTGAAAGGTTATTTTGCAGATAGCTGAGTGGTGGTGGTGGCAGCGGCGGTGGGGGGGGTAAAAAAGTATTCTTCTCCACCGCCTCTGCTCTGGTTTTAATTGCGAGGTGCTAAAGTTGAAATGGCTGCGCGACATGATAGTGTTAGAGGAAACAGGGGTGTCAGGGAGGTGGAGGAGAGATGATGGGCAGGGAGCAGAGGGGTAGAAGGGTGGTGAGGTGTTGGGGGGGTGGACCCCGATTGCGTTCATGAGCTCATGTGTGTGGGTGACAGACAGGAGAGTCCCCAAGGTACACTTCATGTAGCAATAGATAAAGATTCTCTGGGGAAATTTCTCTCATTAGTCCTCAGACACAGTTCAGTAATTCAGCCGTGTCAGGTTTGTCATGAGACAAAAAAGGAGGTAAATGAATAAATAAATCAGCATAGGAAATTATTAGAAAATTACCAGTCTCCTTTCCTTCATGGATGTGCCATCGAGGAAGCGAAAACCTGACTTCAAGCTGCTGCTATGGATTGCATTCAATATTTTACTGGAGGCCATCAGGCGGAGTGTGATTCCCATCATCCCACTCCCCTGATAAGTCAGTCTTTAATGATTAAATGAGGTTATCCTCTAAGAGTGGAGTAGTTTAAACCTGGTGGCAGCACTATCATTTGGTACCAAGGTGGGCTAAAGCAAGATAAATGCGCTATCTTTCGACACACTGTAATGTTTACCAGCGCTGCAGAGTGAGCGCAATCAGGAGCTGAATCCGAGGTGAGGGGAAGTACAAAGGAAGAGCTATGATGTTGACATCCGAGATACAGCCAGAGTAAGAAAACACCCTGGTCTTACTGGGTAACATATTAATCTTGCCACCAACGCAGCCTGGAGTTATCTGCTCAGAACAAGAGATTCTCCAGGAACAAAAGAAGCCCTTCTTCAAACAGCGTCGCAAGTTTTGGACGTTTTTATTACACAGTTAGCGGCATCAATTCCGAGCTACAAAAGGAGAGCCCACATTTGTGTGTCTGGAGACAAAGCCAAACCAAGACGGATTAATTCTAAAATGTGTTGGTGGCGCTGGTGGGGCCTATTCTTCTCACTTCTTGACGCGGCAACACGGATACAACGAATGTGCCCTTTGGGAAGACAGTGACATCAGATGAATTGTGACATTTTTTGAGGGGGAGACAGGGGTGCTTTGAAAGCTCCATTTTTACTTATTTACATTAATCAAGCGATCCTTTCTCTCCAGGAAACATTATAAAATTCATTTTCATGGCCATTTTTAAACGTTAATGATTACATAAAAATGCAGCACCTCTAGTGGCTGATGTCAAAGAAAGGCAACTTAAGGTTGACTGTACATTTACTACTTCCTCATCCAATATCCCTCTCTACCGCCACGTCTCTCTTGCATTTTTTTCTTGCGGCCTTGGCCAGCAGGGTTTCGGCGGCGTCCATCCATCTCGGTGTATGTATCTTTTAAACGATGCATCATCCATCTTTGTGTATGTATCGTTTAAACCTGCAACCGGCAACACACAACCGGTTGCTGTTGGCCTCTGTCACCCTCCCCAGCTTCCTGTAACTCTCTGACCATCTGCATGCCTAAGTGAGGAGGCCAAGCCCTTTACTCCTCTATCGGATGGAAATGTAAGCCGGTTTCTAGCCGTAATTGCTCCTCTGTGTCTGCATCATCTCTAACAAACGAGATAGAAAGCAACAACGAGAGAAGGAGCAAGCCCAGTTGCCCTCTGCTATGCTATCAACCCCGACAGTCTATTATAACTGGCGCAACTCACCTTAGTCATTATCCTGGGGGGTTAAAGGTCAGGCTGCAGCCATCCCAAGTGGTCATTTAGCTCTTCTTAACACAACATAGAATGCAGATGACATCGCTGTTGCATAAAAAGGCTATGGGCTGGACGAAGTCTCTGACGACTCAGTGCATATTAAAAATTAGAAAAAAAAAAAAGACTGTTGAAGTGACTAGTGGTTTGCGCACATGGGAGAATAACATTTCAGCCTTGTGGTGACCTTGGATATATCCTGGACCAGAACTGTTTTAATACAAGCACAGCTCCTCACTTTATGGATGCCCTGTATTATTAATATTATGAGAAATGAGAGGCGAGAGGTGAGAGACTTTGGGCCCGGTTTATGGATACGGTAGAGCCCAGCAGCACAGAAGAAGACTGGATAGTAAAATAATTCCAAAATCCACCTGCTTTACTATTGGTGAATACCAAATAACCAAGGGCCTGTTCTGCACTTAGGGCCAGACACCAATGATATTGGAATTAACAAGGTGTTTTAATGCTTTTTATCACACTTTTGGGATTAAAATGCTAATTTATGACATCCTTCCTTTCCTTTTCCTGTGCCAACATCAAATGCAATGAAACTGGAGTCGCCAGTAAATGTAATTCATTGAGTAGGCAAAAATACAGATCTTCTTCAAGCATTGTGCCTGACCTCTGGGCTCCAAAAACCCACAAAATAGAATTACTACACCCCAAGTGTTCTGGCTGGAGCCACTCATGCACCGCCCTGAGTCTCGCCTCTGTCTGCGATGGCACATTGATCAACTGCATGTCCTCAGGCGCCACCGCGCTAGCCAAGCAGAAGCATGAGAGCTTATAAAACACTTTTAACCAAACTTTAGGGCAAATCCGAAGGGGTGGGGGCGGCCCTGTGTGCGATTCTGTCCGTGTTTGCTCAACGACGTGTGGATGTGTGTGTGTTTGAGCTGGAAGCTGTGCCACAGCGCCTCGAGGCTAACCTCAGAGAGAAGTGCAAGTGCAGAAAAGTGGGACAGCTGCCGCAGCGAACGCACTACACAACAACTTCAATTAGAGCGCCGGAAAGTCGGCAGAAAGTCACAGTAAAACGGGTTTGGCCAACAACAATTTAATCTTGCCAATGGCGCGTGTCTACCAAGAAATGGGTGATTTCGCCCTGCATAACAAACCCAATACAGAAATACAGAGCGCACAAAGAGTGAATATTGTCTCGAAACACACAAGAGAACCACGAGGGAGAGACAAAGAGACAACACTGTAAGAGATTATGACTTCTCCCTTCATTTAAATCAGTTTCTCAAGCTGAATAAAGCTATTTATAGATGTGGCTTTGGAGCTGCTCTGAGAATTATGTAAATTCAAATAACATATTCTTTATATCATAGCGAAAATAATGAAGGACCTATAATGCCTTCCTTGTAATAATGAATGAGTTGGAGGGAATTTTCTCCAGGCCCTGATCTAGCAGAACAATGCCTTGTTCATGGACAATTAAAACAAGGAGCAATGGAGTTCTGCCGAGACGCAGCGATGAGCATAAATGTCCTTTATGGTGCGTGCAAATTGTCCCTTTTTAACGACCGCTGCGCGGACTCGACCCTAAGGAAGAAAAATCATACAAACGTCCCTCTTCATCACTCTTATGTGCTGTCCTTTTAATGTCCCCCTCTTTCAAGATATGCTTTCACTTGGGTTTCCTTTCACTTGTGAATCTATCTATCTATCTATCTATCTATCTATCTATCTATCTATCTTTTTGTGAGCCCTGGAATTTGTACTCACCCAACACCGGATCTTGTGTCTATTTTATCGTCTCGTCTTGTCCTCTTCACTCAGCTTATGTAGCATCTAGTCAACCAAAAGTAAAATACACAGAAGTGGTTAAATCCTGATTTTCTTATCAGATTTTGCACAAAAAGCATAAAAACTGCATCATAAACTGGCAACTGTGAGTAAATATACCTTATCTAGGCCACATGTAAGATGCAGATGTGCCTAAAAATGTTCGCCCTCTGGTGATAACAATAAGTTTGACAGCAGCTAATTTAAATCAGGAGATGAAACTGAAAAAAAAATTAGGGAGAAGAAATGTTGTTTTCTGAGATCAACTGCCATGTGACATGGAGAGAAAAGCGTTTTTTCAGATTATTCTGTTTTTACACTTGTAATACGTCCCAAAGGATGACAAACCGTGCCACAAATCACACCTTTTCAGTGTCAAATATCACCTCACTTTCTTTAAAAAAAAAAATCCAGCAAGTCAATCAGACAGGAGAATTTTGGAGGAAAAAAAAAAAATCAGCCAAAGGGGGGAAAACGTAAACAGCTGTTCACTAGGTTAAATATCGGGTTAAGAATGACTAAACAAACCCTGGTGAGAACAGTCCGAAGCCATCAGCTTCAATTACCTTTTCTAAACTCAGCCAAAATTGGCCATAAAAACAATTGCAGAAAACCAATTCATTTACCTGCATCTTTACACAAATCACCTGACATTACAACAGCATCTGACATGTTTCTCCAGCTTGTGTGACGTGGAACACCACCCACTCTTGTGCTCTTGATTTTGATAAGGAAACCCGGTTTTAAACAGAGGGAAAAGGAGCTGCTGAGACATGTGCTAAAGAAACTGAATGACAAGGAATTAATGAAAGGAATTAAATAAATGAAATAAACGTTAGGTGAATATTACATTTAATATACAGTATCTGAAATAGGTACAGGTCAGGTTAAAGGTTACTTCACGAACTATCACTGACTCTGTGTGTGTGTGTGTGTGCGCGCGCACCCGTGTGTGTGTGATTGCCTGCAGGTGTGCTGGAGTCAGAGCAGCAGAGTCAGAGCAGCTGCATGTCATCGCTGTAATCAAGCATCTTTTTTCTGTAATCAAACCTCTACAAATATTCTGCTGTGCCCCCAACGATCCGCCACACTCTGCTGCCAGTTAGCACGTTGCTGCGCCGCAGTCATTCCGCCCATTCCGCTGGTGTTTTCACCCCCTCGAGAAGAGAACCGTCTTTGTTCTCTACTAGTTTGCATTTCTCATGATCAACTTCAAACACACATTTTCTTATCCCCAGAAACACAGTAAAAGTAAGCTTAGAAGGTACGTGCCCCTCCTTATAAACGGTTCAAGTTCCTTAAATTACACGAATAAATGTATGTTCAGGCCGCCACAACATTTTTGTCAAAGCAATATTTAGGAGTGTTAAAACAGACAAAAACACTGAGACAATTAGGACCATGTTGCTTGACCACTGACCATTTAATTAGCCATTTAGTCAATTTTTTGGTGTGAAACATAAAAACACGACGTTTTCATTATTCAGTATGACCAGCTTTCAAAATGACCCAGGCTAATCCAATTTGACAGGCCAGGAATGATTTTGCAAGGAAGATTTTCAAAAACTATATACGAGTCGGGCTGATTTCCAAAGTCTTATCCAAAATGACTTGTGGCTGTGTTACAATGTTACAGCATCTGAAATGCATCTGATAATGTTTCTGTTGTTTTTAGCATTGATTTATCACCTCTTTTGGATAAAAGTAGAGACTTTATTGGTCTTGCTTTAAAAAATGCCACTTTTACATGAGTGTGAAAGCCATCAAAGAAGACCACTGAAATGGCAAAAACGTAGTCCAAAAAGCCCCCTGTTGAACTTGGCTAACAGGTGCTTCATTTCTAAATGCGGCAAGGAATAAAAACTACCTTAACTACATTTTCCTAGCCTCCATCTACAGTACACGTTTGATTTGTGTCACTGGCCTGGATCTCTGGTCAAATGTTGGCTCATCACTTCAGTTTTTAAAGGCATCCATTTACACGACGAGCATTTATGGAGCATTTCGACAAGGCTGGAACCCAGCTTTATTTCTGACAGCCGAAGGTGCAGCTGGCATGGTTTGCCTGCAGACTTCATTAAAAGTAACTCTTTGCATTCATCATACAAAAACAGCTTCATTATACACACACAATGGACAGTAATTACAAATGGTCTAACGAGAACACTTTTTGACATTTTAGATTAAGGCACAGTGGAGGCGGAAGATATGCCCCTTTTTAATGAGTGTTTACAGTCTGCCTGCTGAATGTATATTCACGCATGTGTGCATGCATACGTGTATTTAAAGAATGGATGAAAAGGTTAATACAGATTTACAAGCAGGAATGACAACGCCGGGGGCTCAACGGACTGTTTTCTCCCCCCCGCCCCTCAGCACATTCAATCCCATAACCTCTTCGCCTAGCTCTGTGAAGGAAATCGTGTGACCTTTTACGACCTTCGCAGTCATCCAGCCGCCAAGAATGCCGGTTAATTAACGACAGCCAGTTAGCTTCTGCTAAATAGCAAGATACTGTAATCAAAGTGTAGCATTTGTCAGGTGGGTGATAAAAGCGGCTAAGCAAAGCAAACCACTTGCTTGCACTGATCTGCAGAAGAGGACAAATAATAATTGCACTCAGCCTGGCCGGGCCCAAGTGTGCCCAATTCCTTCTTCCAAGGTTGGGAAGTAAAACTGACCAACGGCTGACGAGACAAGCGCGGACAGCAGGTGGCCTTTCCATCTGAGCCCGCCACAGTTTTCTTCTTTCAATATGCTTCAGAGCTCTGCACCTTTTCTTTTTTTGCTCCTCTTTTATCACTCACCAGGAAGAATGAAAAAAGCAAAGGAAGTAGAAAAATATAATATGGCAATTTAGCTAAGTAATTACAGCATTTTACTCTCAACTACCAACCACCTACCCGCGGCTCTGTTGGCAGAGAAAGCTAATAATTCAATTTCTCGGTGACAGTAATTGTAAGCCGGTGTACCTAAAGGTCATATCAGTCACCCAAGAGAAAGGGAAGGGAGAACCCAATGACACAATCACACAAGAGCAATTTAACATCAGAGCTAATGGGAGGAACGGGGCTGTGACAGACAGACGGAGCACTGGAGCCATCGAGAGCACAGATGCTTCAAGGGCTTCTGACCTGAGGCTCACTTGATGTTTGACGGTCAGGAGCAAAAACATAAAAGTGCAGGTAACTTTTCCACAATACTGTTTTTTGTCTTCCGTCTTTGCAATGATTTTCCAAATCTAAAAGACAAAGGAGACCTTGTTTTCCTTACAGGTCTATTGTCCAGGGTCAAACGGTGACGACTCTGAAAAGATTTTTAACTTCTCCCTACTTTCCCTAGACAACCTTATGCTACTAATAGATGCTCCATACATTTCTGCGTTTCCATCCAATGTAAAGACACAGAAATGTAAAAAAAATAAAGTGACTTTTGACACATTCAGTCACTCATACATTCAGTGCCTGCGTCACAGTTCATGGGTTGTTGAACTAGTAGAAGCATGTTATTGCATTAATTGCACTTCCAAAAAAATTCCAGACAAGGAAAATCAGAACAGAACAGAGAGAGATGTAACGAGAGAGCAGGTTAGCCTTTAAAGTAATTGACTAATACAGTAGCAGGTATTAAAGTCATTGAGTTCCAAAAGGGAGCAGGCAGCCGCTTGACCCTGAGCCACTTTGGACTAATCTAGCATTCAATCCAGCGTGTAATGACTGCTAGAGCTGTCAATCCTCTGGGCTCTCGCTGTCTCACACACACACACACACACGCACATGCGCACACGCACATTCTGACACAGACACTTGCATTTATAAAAGCAAAAGCCTCAGATCTCCACTCATCCAGGGGGTCACACGCTATCGACGCCATCGAAATCACGGCGGAGTTTCTCTCTGCCATTTTGTCGCTGCGCTACTGACATATTTCGTTCACGTCGCCTGGAAGTGCCGGGATCTGGAGGGAAGTTTCCTCATTACAGAGCGTCATGGGAGCAGCAATTTGCTTAACCTCTCCACTCTTCGAGGTGATCAATATATTTAATCCACACCGTGAGACATCCGCACTGTCTGGGAAGCAGGCCTGATGGCAGAGGAGAAAGGAGAGGGCTTCAAAATTAAAGTCATCAATTACGTCTCTGCCGATTGTGCCACGTCCCCTCACCGGCCGCGGACCAGCGGTATCATTGATATTTTTAATTTTCCTAATGAAGGCAGTCTATTACGCAGCGTGGAAAATTATTTTCACGGGAACATTTATCACATTCCGGCTGGTTCAGCTGTTTTAAAATATGACTTTTATGAAAAAAGTAACACATGATAATAATATTGTAAATTCCATGTGGTGTCTTTTATGGTGACTTTTATTCAGGCATTTTCATCATCTAACTTGCTCCTGAGCAATTGGTTTGCATTAAATTACATTTTTTTTCTGTTTCCCTCACATTAAACTGAATACACTTGGTTTTACTGAGTCCTGCTGTCCAACAAATGAGTCAATTTAATGGACATTTCCACTCATTTTGCTATTTTATATAGGCCAGATTAACCCGCAACATAAACAAATCATTCCACATCTGCTCGGTGCACAGCAGCGATGCTGCACACAATAACGCGTTTAATGAACACACTTATGGGTTCCCATAAGCTGGCCGTCAGCCATCCGCCGGCTCGCCGCGGCATCTGTGGGCCTATCGCAACACAAAACGACACCTGTCACACTGCCTGAGCAGCGGTTGAAAAAAGGGAAAGAAAGCGAAAGAAACAGAAGCACTTCACAACACTGTCATTGCCATTCATAATACGCATTGGCGTATAAAAAGGGCCATTAGGGGCCCCAACCTGGGAGCCATTAAATCATTTGAAATCGTTGTAACATCCCATTAGTGTCAGTTGTGGGACCACATAATAGTCTGTATTAGAGGGATAACCACAAGATGCTCCATTTGGATGGAGTCACATGGGTCCTCTGCCCGTCTCCCCTCTGCTCCCTCATCCTTGTCCCCCAGATCCTCACCTTGGTCCTGAAGAAGTGAGGGGTCGCTCATGGGAGGAAGTGTTGGCTAAGACACAGAGCAGCCAAACTCCCCTGTTGATGGCTGCTGCTTTGAATCACATGAATAAGGAGGCAGCTGAATGAGGAGCACAATGAATTAGGCATGATGCAGGTAGCTTGTAATGGGCCTATTATGCTGCCTTTAGCTATGTCAAAAGGAGACGGGAGCGGTAAACCTCGCCGGGGTCAAACGAGGGCGCAAGCACATGGCTGGCTTTGTCCAAAGATGAAACTCGCCCATCAACAAATCATTATATCTGGATTGTTGAAACCTGTATCACAAAAGTGACCCAATAAATTATTTAAATGTTGGCTCTTTGACATTTTATTTTTGTGCAAAAAAGACTGCATTGATTACTTTACGTGTGGACAAAACTAGCCGGTTCTCTTAAATTCTCCTGGAATAAATTACAAACTTTGTTTCGGTTATTTGCTTCAAATGTATATGGGTAAATTATCAGTCCAAGGATTTAAAATGCAAAGTTAAATGTAGTTTTCAGGATTTAATGAAAGGCTAGAACTCAACTTTATAAACACAGACTGATAGGGGTTCTGCATATGTTGGAGCACCGTTAAAACACCCAAAAATGTCCTTTACGGTGTAATAATTGCAAGCAGTAATCACACAGATTAAGTGGCAACACAGTTGTGCCTGTGTAAATCACACAGGTGACATGTAGCCCAGCTACCAATCACAACCAAAGCTGAAAATATGTCAGGTGACTGGGAGCTTTGAGGAAAACTCTAAAATATGGATCGCTCCGGTTCTTCTATTTCTCTCAGCGGGATGACAAATGGCCCGTTCTGCAGACCCTTGGCGTGCCCTCAGAGTTTTTAAAGGAACAAAGCCATGATGAATGGATCAATGTAGCAGTCCAGGAAAACAGCTCTTCAGGCTGAAAAAAAAAAAAGATATGGCAATGACAATTGGGGGACAGCGGTGACCTGGAGAGTGGGTCTTTGGGGTACACCCCCCCCAGAGGGGCCCCAGTGATGTAGCTAGGATCACCATTAGGGGGAAGATTAAGTGGCCCTGGCTTCCTCTCTCACTTAATTATACATGCAAGCCCCCTCTGTACCGCCCCGCTGCAGCACCTCAGAAAAAGCCAGAGTGCTCCTTTGTCTTAGCCACTGGCCGCTGCTTTGATTGCTTATTGGCTGTCTCTCCTGACAACCACCAGGCACAGAAACAAATCCCATTGGCCTAGGTGTCAGGAAAGCAGAGAGGGAACGATAAAAAAGAAGACAGAGTAAAGAGAAAGGGCTGGATAAGAGACAGACAGCGAGGGGAGATGTGCGTATTTAGTTTTCATTACAGTGGGAGCTTGAAGAGCATGGGGGGAGGAAAAAAATGTCCTTGTCAGGCGGAGTCTCTGGAGGTGCCAGGGAGGCGTGCGGGTGCCATCCGCTGACACTCAGCTGACAAATATGGAAGCCCTCAAAATAGAGCAGTTCATGCTTGAAAACAATGGCTTATGAATAAACAACAGGCCTCCAGGTCCCCGCTAATAAACAAAATGATAACACTGGGGGCTGAGTGTGACAGGGAAGAATGGATCAGAGAGAAAAAGCCTGGACTATATGCTAACAACATGGAGCAACATGTGACAAATCATTGTGTCAGCTCCAAGTCCAGCTGGACTGCTGCTCTGCATAAATTTAATTGCTAAATCACTCTGAAAACAGCTTGTGCAACAAACTAGGGCCTAATTGCTGGAAGCACTTTCAGCAGAAAGGTGAGGATGCGGCACAGATGCTAAATCACTTACAGTAAATGAATCTAAACAGAAACGAATACTACTTAGAGCTTTGTGTGTACCGTGCTCAGCCAAGGCATGGTGGCTGATGGTGGTTGACAGGGAAAGGTAAAAAAAAAAACACTCTCTGAAGAAACAGAAAAACATAAGAAGCACTTTTTTTTTTTTTTTTTAACACAAGTGCATGTTTAAAAAGTAGAATGGCGAACACACTTTTAAGACCGGGTTGCGCAAAGGACAGTGTCAATAATTAATGTTGCAGGCAACTCTGCTTCAGTATACTCATCATGTTTTAAGAACATAACTGGAGATGCTGTTAATATGTAATAGGGCTGCAGAGATGCTTCTCACCCCTGAGTTTTCATCTCAAAAGCTGAAAAATCAAAGTTTACATCCTGAGGCAACCTTAAATCAAGCACAGTCCGGCCGTTACCAAAGCCATTTTAGGATATTATTAGCTGTTAGCAGGTTAACGGCTGATCAATAGATGGTCCAATGCAGTCCCAGTGGTCTAATCCTCCTAATCACATCTGGAGCAAGACAGTTTTAGGGAGTGGGATTTCAATCTCAGAACAGGCAGTGAGATCTAGTACAAAAATAATTAGAAATGAAAGTTGCAGCGATGACCTTTGCTTTTTGGAAATGGCCCTTCTCCTAAAACTGACGAGTTATCTTTGATGAAATTGCTTTTAGGGGTGCAAATCAATAATCAAACCAGCAGTTTTCCTATTCCAGCAGACTCAGTCAAAGCTCAGACTCGGAGGAAAGTTTGCAGAGAAAGTTAGGCGTCCGCCTTCATTTATACACATTTTTTGGCATCTGCGTGTTAAGTTGACTTGCTCTCTCTAAATATTAAGAGGTTAACTACAGCGTGCCATTTTCAGGACATTAAATTCTATGCAATCCTGCATTAACATTTATGCCCAAAAGCTATCTATTATTAAATATAATTTGAGAATGATGAGCTGAAAGTGACATTAATGGCAGCAGGAAGATTGATATACTTGGACTCAAATTCAGTCACTGGCAGGCAGTCACGTGTCCGCACGCATCCACATACGTTACATGTTAGCTACAATATAAACCAAAGACTTTTCAATTGCCCACGTTTCAAAAGAAGTAGAATGAACAATCACAAATACCTTCGTATAATTTAAGACTTGTGATTTATGAGCATAATTGCTTACATAATTCATGAGATGATTATCACATTACAGCGCATAAATTATCGGACTTTTGTGATAATTCAAAGCCAGCACATGGCCAAGGTTTATCTAATATGCATTATAATCATAAATCAAAGTAAGCAATGCTAATTTTGATGCGCCGGAAGACTAATCAGCGTCTGGATTCCATCATCAAATACAAGCACATGTTCCTATCTTAACCAGTGCCGCAGCGGAATGGGAGAAATCAATAGGAGAAAATCATTTAGAATGTGTTTGCATGTATGGATCGACACCTTGAATCATCAGTCCTATTGATCCTCGCCGCTGTGATCTTCATAAAACCCATTTGTTCGATCAAAGTTTGCACATGCTGCCAATACATTGTCCCCCCCACCCCACCTTGGTTTGGGTCAGAAAAAAAAAACAGTAGAAGGATTCTAAAGAATACATTACAAGACTTTGTGGAACATCTCTTGGTCCTTCCAGAACGTATGTTCTCTGCTGCAAAACAATACAGATTTAAAAGATGGCTGACATGATGGCTCCAACAAACAGAAGAACTTTCAGCCTGTGTGCTGTAGCGGGTGAGTCGCTCCACCCTAAAGCAAAAAGCCCTGATGACCATCCTGGAGACTGAGCTGACTGCAGTTAATTATAAATTATGCAGTCATTGTAGACCCACAAAAGAAGACATCCCCGCTCCGCAGTCAGATGTAATTACCAAAGTCAGACACACCGCTGTGTGTGATCCATGTCTGACAGCCAGCACTGACTGATGACCTTCCCCTGATAAAAAAATAATAATAATAATAATAATAAAAACTCCTTTTGTTGTGCCCGTGAGCACGGGACACGCCCACCTGACTAGCTCGTAAACTTTTCCCAATTTTAAATAACTCCGTACACGCTCTTGTGGCCTGTCACTGTGAAGCTATTGGCCCTTTGGGTTGTTAAGCTTCCTTGGTCAGTCTTGCTTATCATTCACAATCAGGTTTTGTGAGCTCTCTGTTGCTGTATAGGGCAAAAAAAAAAAAAAAAAAAAAAAAAACTCCCCATCAGAGGTGGCAGGAAGGGTTGGGCTCCAGAGTCGGGGAGGAGAGGGCTAATTTGACACAGCTCGCTTGGCTTGCCATAATTGCTCCGTCACTGTCAGTCCTTGAGAGGCCTTCTCCTCGTCCAATTTGGACACAATTACCAGCCGTTTACCGGTGGTCGTCGAGCCCGGCGTCCCGTCATCCCCCCCCACCCCCCGGCGAAAAACCCCACCCGTTCTTCCCTGTTTGGCCGGTGGCTAAGATGTGCCATGCCTCATCAAACGCGGATGCGGCCCATTAATGGACACTGTTAGCATTTCTCTTAAACTTCTCCTGCCTCTAATAAACATGCAGTGTTCCATGAAGGAGCATCGCCATCCCCGTGACATGATATTTATTGTCTGCGCTGGTGGGAGGGAGTGGGGGACAGAGGTGAGGGTAGGGGTGGTTAGACAGAAAGAGCGATATATCAGCAATGAGTAGGCGATGGGAGGTGAACAAAGACAGATGAAGAGGGAGAGAAGCAGAGTGGAACATCTCTGTCTGCAATAACACCATGAGAGGCTACAGCTGCATATATGTGTGAATTCTCCCCAGGCTTAGGATGTCACTTTCAGAAGATAAGGTTGGGATGTCGGTACTCATGCTAGTTGTATGGCAGCTAAAAAATGATGGCTAAAGATTCCTGATGTAGTAAAGCACAATGCAAGATAGAATCATAAAAGTGTATTCTGTAGGTCTTGCCTACTTAAATGATAGCTAAACACCTTAAAAAGCTACCTAGATCTCATAGAGAGGAAGAAAAGTAGAAATCCAGCCTTGTTAGAGACTAAACTTGAATGATCTGTGAATAATTCAATTGGATTTGCTGATTGTGACATAACGTTTATGTCATAAAGACATAAGTTTCAAATCATCAACAAATAAAATTGTTCAGGATGACTGGTTGTAACATGCAGGTGGATGTTAATCTGCATTTTTACAGAGCAGCAGGCAAGAGCAAGCAGAGTGGACGAAAAAAGACGTGAGAGACTAAAAGACATTCACCCTAATGGGGTCAGAGTCCTCTAAAAGGCACTCCTTTTCTGCTGTGGCCCTATAAGTTGGCCCCCCGTGTTGCAGCAGTTACTGAGACAGGGGTGGAGTCATCTATCACTTGGCGGCCGCCTGAAGTAATTACACACTAACAGACAGGAAGAGGGTGGTCATTTTGTCCACACACACACACGCAAGACAGTCAATTGTGTTATGTCTCTGGAGACGGCGGCCTCTGCAAATCGCACCCTCTTCTCTCACCTCTCGGTCTCAAAGAAATTAATGAAGCCCAGTGCAACTGCGGTCTAGGCCACAAAATGGCTGCTCATTAATAGCCTGCTGTCACGGGGGACCATTACGCCACAGCCAGATATTAGAAATGAGGAATGTTTCATTCCTGAGGCTAGTGGTGATCAACAAATGGCGACTTGGATGGTGAGTGGCCGCTGTGGCGCATTTGATGTCAAAAACATCTTTTTAGTGAATTTCAAACTACTTCCAGGGCTTTTAAAAAGCTACATGAAAACGCTGAAAGGATGGAAGAGAGAAAAACAAAAAACAAAGAGACGCTAAGTTGGACAGGCAGGCGTGTAACACCAGAGACAAAGCAGGACTTTCAATGTCTGCACAGACTGAAGCTGGCATCATAATAAGTGTGTAGTTGCCCACCGAATAAACTCATTAATTTGCTTAATTATGGAACTCCCTATCACTTTCCCCTCGCTGGGAAGTGCTCAGTGAAGCCGCACCACAACACAACACATTTAGAGGCTATGTTCCCACTATCACATAATAAACAAACAGGAAATACACCAGGGCCTGATTAAAGGCCTTTACACTACAGAGGGTAGAGAGAGAGAGAGAGGGGAGATGGTGTTTGTTTCTCGGCTCACAGATGAAATTGTTTCAGCTTGTTCTTGACAGCTACAGCTACAGACGTGCGAGGCTATTATTGGGGGCTGGTTGTAATAATTAAAGCAACCTGAATAAATTAATGGTTCCTGTGTGTGCCAACGCCAACATGTAACCGCACGTTCAGGTGGGCTTTGTTCGTCCTGATTAATTTTTGTTTCTTGTGCTGCTTGTATGTGTGTGTGTGTGTGTGTGTGTGTGAGTGTAAGGGGAAAGTGATGAATTCTGTTTGCTGCATTTATCAAGAAAAAAAACATTTTTATCAAAGCTTTCAGCTTTTCCTTTTCATTTTCCACTTCTATTTAGTGTAAAATAAGTTTACAGAAAGAATAGAACATTCCATTAAATACAGAAACAAACACAGCAGTTAAACAATGTAAATGCTGTCACAGAAAAGCCAGTCTTCATCTTCTTTACTCTCTTGCTCTTCATTAGCAATTTTGTATTTAAGATTAATTCTCTGATGAGACTTTAATCATAAAATTTTGGTTAACATCAGCTACATAAAAAAAAATGAATGCATGAATAGGGGATGGTTGAGAACTTCAGAAGGTCTACTGGGATTTAAGTAGTCTGGAAGAAATAAATCTAGTATAGACCGTTTTCATACCAGAAACAGTGAGAAGAGAGAATGGATTTAAGTCAGTTAAGTTTGTTGTCTGAGGTAGCTGTGCTTGCAGAAATAGTTCTAAAACACGTTAACTATGGAAAAGGGCAGCAGAAAACCACAGCATTGGCATTAACTCACTAAAATTGGTTTAGAAAAGATGGTTCAGGTTGGTAATGATGGTGTGCAGGACACTGTGTCCCCAAGAATGACAGGAGTATCGTCTTTCATTGAGCCTTTTAAGAGCAGGATGTACCATCCTTCACTTCTATTTGCAGCAGGATAATGTACAAAAGTTTGACACAAACTTTAATAATTTCAAACCGGATAGAAAAACATGAAAATGAGCATAAATGTGTTGGCCGCAATCCAGACGGTGGCCATGAATAGCCATTTTTTGTACTGAAAAACAAGAGCACACAGAAAAAGAAAACATCTCTTCTCATCAAACCATCGACTCTCCAGTCCTTTTTGCTCATCCCTCTACTGGACTGAAGTAGCAACACATCAGAACTGATGCTGAGAGCTGAACTGGCTCTAATAAAAAGGAAAAATGCAAAAAAAAAAAAAAAAAAAATCACCCAAAAAAAAGTCCAATGACATCCATGTATGCACACAGCAAGTACACCTAAACTGTATGTTGGGCACATTCACCTGCAAAATACACACACACTCTCACACACACCAGTAGGGTGGGAGGCTCTTGTCAGACAGAGTAAATCCCATTATTTGGCCCTCGTCCCAGAGAGTGAATTGAGAGTCAAGTAGGATGCATGTGGTAACCACAATGAAATTACAGCTGCTGTGAGGCCGAGCGCCGCTAATGCACCCCTATTGTGTCATCGAGTGCATCTAAATAAGCAGGGCTAAAAGGTAGCCTATGCTACCGCTGCAAGGGTTACAGTGTGTATGTGTGTGTAGGGGTAAATGGAAGCTTGCCCGTGATAAAGGGGTGTATTTAGGCCTGATTATGTGCAACCTGTGGCGACCACCTGATGAAGCTTTCTGGTACCGTGGGTGGGTTTGTGAGTGGAAGTGCAGATGTTTATGTGTTCTGTGATATTTTCCCTGGCCCACTTAAAAGGCACAAACCTGTAGCTGCAAATACAGCGGCATGAAACCAGAGAAATGGAGGAAAGGGATATATAATTTTGTCTGTCATACGTGAGCAAAGGACTTGGCTGCTGATTAACTTTTCAGTGAAAAGTTCACTGGATGCAACAACAGCACAAGCAGGACGTCAGCAATGACCGTGTGTGTGTGAAAGAGGTTTGGGCCTTTTGGAGGACACTAAAACTGTTACTTGAAGATGCAAACCAGAGATCCAGTTAATCAATTCTGAATTAGATATAGAAAGGTGGATGTAAAATATGAAATAAATAACTCACGCCGACAAACCCAGCAACATTTAACCCTCCTTACCTTTTCCCCCTCAGATCGATCTATGGTTCATCAAAAGCCTTCGTACAGTCAAAAGTCCCTTTTCTTATTTTACATTTGAGTTATCCTCAGAGCTGTCCATCAGGCACAGCAATGACATCTAATCTGAAACAGAGCCTCACACTCATGACAGAAGGATAGAGCTGTAAATCTAGAATGCTAACCTCTGCTGTTTTTTGGTCCGCAGAGCCGGTTGGAGAAAAAAAAAAAAAAAAAAAAAGATACACAGTCTAATAATGACAAGTACAAACAGAGGCGTAGCTTTGTTCCAGCTTTATGAAACAGCAGACTTCAGGGGGGCTGTGTTTCGCTTCCACGGGCCTAATCAAACTTGTGTTATTTAGACTTCAAACATGGCCTCCAAAGAGAGACGGGGAGCAAGCTAGGTGTGCGTCTCTTGCTAATAGCTGCTAGCACGATTCGGGTAAGCTGCTTATTTCCGACATAAATAATGCATCCAGGCAGATGCGCTTGACTTTAGCTGAATATGAATCGCTTACATGATTGACACCGAGGTTTGTTGAGAGCCGAGTTGATTCCGCAGCCTCACCTTTGGAAATAGGCCTGTCTCATTTAATATCCCCTCTGTTAACATAATTATGACAACCGGCACTGATTCATGTGTGTGTCTGTGTAATATCCATGACAAAATTAGGATACATTTTTTTGGGAGTGGGGTGGGGAGCAGGCAGGAGAGATTTCAGCAGAGTATCAAAGGCAACTAGATTGTCTGCATGTTTAACAGCTAAGCCAAATCAAATCAGGAATAAGAGGACTATCTGCAGTTTAATTCTGGATGCTTTCACAAGACACCCCACTTCCCCACCTAAAAACCCTGCCCCCTGTTAGCCCCCCTTTTACAGTCATTGATTCCAATCAATCAACGCTAATTAAGCAGCCACCTGTACACATACAGTATATGTCATATGCTAATAGGGTAATGATATGGGCATTTAGCTGGTGCCTTAATCTTATTCGACTTCCAGCTAACACATGATGATGCTCTTTATCCAGTCATGGGAATATTTATAAGAGACCACTGAGAGGATATGGGTGCACACTGGCTCACTGTATTAAGCCTTATTTAGAGGCTAACAACTATAACCATTACAGATATGGTGGCGATAGATTTAATGGGCTAACGGCGTGTAATCCAAAACAATAAAATCTAAATTTGAGTTGCGCACATGGCTCATCTGCAAACAAATAAACATCTCTACAATGCAAGATGTTTTTCACCCCATTCTGTCTCATTAAAGACCTTAGCAAATCAGGGAAGGAATGTTTCTCGTTTCATGTTTAATCCTCCATCGGTGTTAAGGTGCTATGGATAACTAACTATTTCCCCGTGCCAAACCCACAGCCCTCTCTACTGGAACTGAAGATTAACTGTTAAAGCGCTAAGAGAAGGTGTGTGGATATCTACAATAGGCATTTCATTTTTTATTTGGTTGCATTTTCTTAAAATTTTCATGACATCACAAAGATGTAGTCTGCTAAGTCATCACTCTGAACCTGCAGGAAGGTCATCTGGACTTTTTTTTCACAATAACCCTGCAGAGAGCATGGAGAGGAAAGGGAGGCCGTTCCAGCAGGAAGCACTTCAGGTTACACTGACTTGTTACGACTAACTGGAAAACAGCAGGATACACTCCAGTTCAGATTAAGTTCAGTTAGAATGATCGGTTCGATTTGAGTACCGCCTGTGATGGCTCACATTCACTAATATATCATTAATTCACATCTAACCAGCCACCAGAATGAGGCATCAGCAAGATTAAACAGGAAAAACCTAAGATATTACACACATTTGCTCTCTGGTTGTGATGCCATGATACCAAATGAACTAGATAACTCGTGCAAACACACAAACTAAGCACAATCTCATCAGCCCCTTCAGGAATTAGCGGCCATATTCGATGCAAAACGTAGTGGCGATCCCCAAAGAAATTAGGGCATTAATGCAAAATTAATCACAAATTTGAGATAGGCTTACTAACATGGATGAGGATTGCAAAAGTTCTGACATAAGTACTCACAGCGCAAACTAACTGCTCAGAAATTTGGAAATGATTGACTAATGTTTGCTATCCTTCTTTCTCCAGATAATTTTGCAAATCATTGCAATTATGACATTAGAGATTCCTGAACCAAACTGAAGAGCCCGGGACACATCTGAGGTCTACTTCTGCAAGACAGTGGCAACGACAGAAAAGTTTTCCGACTTAATAGTTGGAGAAACTCATCACAAGCTCTGTCCTTGCGAGCCCTGAACGCGGGACTTTGTTCCTGCTAACGACCTGCCTCGGCCCGCCTCATCTCCTGTGCCGCTCTGTTGTGTGATATGCAGAAAGAACCTAAGGTAAACTCAGCGGTGTTTGTAAGGGAGCTCTCTCTTGCGCTCCCAAGCGATCATTATTTGATCTTGTTTGGTTCATTATTCATCTTGAGGGAGCCGTTTGTGACTTGTGGATAAATGCCATATGAAAGGCATTGTGCACAGAGGATGCATTCTTACTTTTATCCCGGCTCCCAAAACAGATCAATTAGTAAAACTAAACAGTAAATTATTAATCGCGTTGCTTTGTGTCCCCGTTCCGTCACCGGAAGAAAACAGTTCATTAGAGAGCCAGAGACAAGCAGGGGTGGAGAGCGAGGCAACGGGGGCTGCGACGTGATTGAGGGGGTCTTTAAACTGAACTGATGCCGTGTGAACATTTGAAGAAAAAAGAAGGAAGAATTATCAAGCGTGTCCATCATTCCAGGTAACTTCCATCGTCCCTCCGGCCCCTCCTCAGATGACGTGCACTCGCAAAATGGGGTCAAGCAGCGGAGGAGTTCAATGTCACAGCCAGCATATACGTTGCCCGTTGGGGTGCGTGTGATTAAAATAACACGCGGGGATGTTTCGCGTCATGGCGAGCAATCAGAGCGCATTTGCAAAAAATATTCAGATCAGATGAATTTTAATGAGGTGTACACTCGAGGGGGATACCGCTGCCACGGTGCTGGGGATAGAAGGTGAAAGCAAACCGGCCCCTTATGTGCCAGAAGCCAGCAAGATACATAAACTTTTCCCCCTGCCTTCTCCTCTCCCCTATCCAGGAGAAATTCAGGACTCCACTCGATGTTCAGATTGCTCTGCTGTTCCGAGTTGGGCAATTTGAATAAATTATTCCAAATATGAAAAAGAAAAATGCTCAGTAGGGGTTCATTTTGTGAGAAATTATATTTTCGCAGGAAAGGTTAATTTTGAAGGGAGCTTGAACAACTGCAGAGGGATTGAAGGTGAGTGAAAGAGAGAAAGAGAGGGAAGGGAGAAGAAAAATAGAAAATAGAAAAAGGGGGGGACAGGATCGTAATGCCCTGACGAGGAGCATTGGGCGTCATGGAGGAGAAGGGGGCGAGAGAGCGATGCAGGGAGGGAGGCAGTTATTAAAAGCGATTGCATTGCCTCCCGGATGTCTCAGGAGAGCAGAATCAGTGGAGATGTTAAACCTTGCTTGACACCCCAGTTGGATAATTGTGGGTGTGGGAGCTAATCAGCGGAAGATGTCTCCTCAATTTAAATCTTGTCAGTTAGTGAAGATTAGGCCCTCCTGTCCCGACCACCATTAGCTTTGTTGCATGTCAATGCGCCCGTGAGGGCGTTCACCTGGTCCGATTGCAAGAGTGAAAAAAAAAAAAAAAAAAAAAAGCCTTGATGGAAAGGAGCATATTTATTCCAGCTAACACCAGTATAGCATTTTTAAGAAACCCCACATAAGGTGGTAGAGAGGAGATTGCAGCCGTTTTGGAAAATGCATTTGTTACTACTGACCCAACAGGCAGACCCTGTGGAATAAGAAATGTAGTGCACGGATGTGCTCCAGATTTCACTGGCGTGGCAGCTGGATTGTACACAAACTGGAGGCAAGGGAACCAAATTAGCATGTGTTCGCTACAGGAAATTAAGGAAATTATGATTTCAGCGGAACAGCTACATTTACAATGGTGCAGTCCGGTGTGGTACAGTGTTAACTTGAGGAATACATTTGGGTTGAAGGAAATGGCCAATCCTTCGTTAATGCTATCAAATGATTAATAACATGCGACACTGTGAGCTCATTACCAAACATGTGATCATCATTTTAACCCTGGTTAAAAGGAGTAAGAAGTGGCTGATTCACAAATCCGCAGCAGATGGCCTGTCTGGGCTCTCTGCATCCCCTCCCTCTATGATACATATTTGCTGCAAATTCTTGCAGCACAAAAGCTCCTTTCAGTGAGCAGGTCCAGTATCCTTGGAGGGGCAAATAAACAAGGCGGCGGTGCAAGGCTGCTCCGCTAGTTCCTAGCACAGGCCTGTTGCATTCCTGGGCCTTCTGCTCTCTTCCTCATGAGTCTGAGTGCTGACAGATGTTTTAAGCATCACAAATAAGGAAACAGGATCTCATATAACCCCAAATCTAATAAATCTGGGTCTCTTAATCCTGGCTCAGACAACACAAAGACAAAAAATGGTTTAGAAATGAATGTACTTTCTTGCCATTGCAAAATTATTATTATTATTTTACAAAGTCCAGAGAGCAGTACACATTAAAAAGATTTCTCAAACACAGCTTTACCGGCGGCCTCAGAGAGCAGCTACAGCGAGACGCTGTGCTCAGGTCGGCTGCAGGAGACAGTAAATGCTATTATTTCTTTATTTAGGGGGGAGCCTCTCTGTGTGGCCGGGGGAGCAGAGCGAGCGTTCTTTAACAGGCCTCCAAGCATTTGTTTGGCAGTCAGAGGGGGCAACGGTGTCTGCCAGAGCTGGCTACAAGCGCTCATTCAAGCAGGCTTTCAATATTAAAACCACAGCATGAAAAGCACACTCAATTTTGTTCATATAGTCACGAATTATTTCAGCTGTTCAACATGTGAAATGCCCGTTCCGTACACCTTAATGTCACATATCCATCCATCCATTTTCTGTACCTGCTTTATCCACACTATCTTATTAAATCAAAATGTCACTGATGATCTTTTCTAAATATCTATGGTCAACAAATAAAATCTTAATTAAACACCAAGTTGGAATCACATCAGCCATGAAGTGCCCAGTTAAAAGTATCAAAGAGGGGAGACAAGAGACTGGTGTTTAATCTAATCTATGTTGTAATAGTTGGGTTGGGGGGGGGGGGCATTAATTATTGATAAGGCCAGAAATTGATTGGTTAATGAGATAATGTAATTGAGAAATGAAAATCATCTTAGTTGAGCATGTGTGTCTGCTCCAATCTGGTGGCAGCGGTGCTGTGTGTGTGTGTGTGTGTGTGTGTGTGTGTGTGTGTGTGTGTGTGTGTGTGTGTGTGTGAAGGGGGGGTGTCTTAGGGGACTGCCCTTTCGTAGGCTTCCATCATTACTGCCACACTATAAAAGCAGAGTGGTGATTAAAAGGACTTGATTGATTTGGCTCTCGTTGGGATAAGCTGTCCTCGTTCCGTCACTGAGTCTCGCTTGCAAAAAAAAAAAAAAAAAAAGAGAAAAAAAAATTGTGCAGATGCATGTGCATATTTAAATGGACCCAGTGTGTGTTGGTGCATAAAATCAGGTTAAATAATTAAATAGATAGGTATGAAATTTACAAGCATATTTATTTTCTTGCAAACCACACTGCAACTAATTTAGCAAAAATAGGATATGTATATAAAACACCTATAGATTTGTACCTAAATATTCAAAAGGGATGCATATATAATTCAGAGTTACACTTATTCATGTGCGCATTTGATAATTAAAGTGTGTGTGGCTGCATAGACTGTGTGACTGTATAGCCAAGAGGTGGCCCCACTCCCCCAGTTTTCCCTCGCCTTTGTGTCTGCACTCCATACTGTACACACACACACACACTCGAAGCGCTCCAAACCACCCTGAGAGAAGACGACAGACCCTGCCGCCTGACACAAAAGCTATTGATTTTACTATCTGCTGCAATGAATGATCTTCCTTTGCCAATTTCTGAATTGAGGAATGAGTTCAATACTAATAAAGAGAGTGGAAGGATTCTTTAAACCATACTAGTCCAGAATGGTGGAAAACTCGGAGAGACGGCGCACAAAGATGGGGAAGGAAGTTAAGATTTGTGCGTGTTTGACTTTGGAAAAAGAGGGAATGTGATTTCTCACCACGGGTGAGATTAAATAAAGACGGCATCAGTGGTTTTAACAGTCTAAATCACTACCCTTAAATGCAATTATTCCGATTTGGCTTTCCTTGCTGGGTTGAGAACTATGACAGCAGCGGGACTTTTTTTTTTTTTTTACACACACACACTTTAAACACTTTTCAACTTTTATCTGAACAGTTTTCCCCTACCTATTTTCCCGCGCCGCTCTTCCGCTTTTTACGACGCAATTTTCGACGCGCGGCATTCCTGTGAGCGTTCCTCCTCTATCCATTCATATATTTCATGCGCCATAAACAGGCAACTAATGCGGTTTCTATTTTGTGTCACACAAATCTTCTATAAAATAAGAAAACAGGCACATAAATATTTAACAGAGCCTGTGTTTGGATGGGGAAGCTCTTTATGTCAAATCACCTGCAGACATGAGGACTCACATTTCTTCTTTTATTTCACTTCAAGGTGCGTGTTAGTTGACAAGAAAGCAGGGAAAAGAGGACACGCGACAGCTATTCTGACCCGGTTTGACTAAAAATGATATTTCTTCTACTTTTCTTCCTCTCTGTATTGCTTGGATCGAGACTCAAAGGCTCGGTGTGTTAATCAGAAGCCCCTTTGGCCTGCCGAGGTGTTAAATCAACCCCCGCCTGCAGAGAGCCGCAGATTAATAGATAAGGGAGGTCTGAGGGAGGGTCAGCCTGATACAGCCCCGGCTATGTTCCCCTGCTTGTCAGACACCTTCTCAGATTAAGCCGCCGGCTTCCCTCTCCGTTGTGTAGAGGTGAAAGGTCAGCCATTTACCCGGTTCATCGAGGTCTCGCGTGCAGGTTTCCGAGGTGGGGAGGATCTGCATAAAGGCTGCGGCATCCGCACGTGTTGCGGGGGGTCCTGCACAACGAGGCAGTGGAGTGCACGGGCGATGCAGGATCTGCCGCAGAGGATTACTGTAAATATGCTCTGAAACTCAGGAGGGGATGAGAGGAGAGTGGATAGAATGCTTTTTTTGTATGTTAAATGTATTTCAAATCAATTTTCCAGAAATTTCAAAGAGAAAAAAAAACCAACAAAACAAGGGGACACGGAAATAAATCGGTGGGGGAGAAATTAAAGCGCATGAAAGATGAAACTGCAAATTTGACTTATAACAAGCAAAATTACACCCTGCTGTCATTTAAATTATGGCTGCCCTCTATAAAGGTGTCTTTTAGGTGCATTAATTGAATTCGGCACTATTTCCCAATAATAATCTGTAAAGTTCAGCCGTCCATCCTTCATGAGATCCCTGCCGCGTACCGGAGGAGTATCTATTTCAGTGGCTTAATTTATTTTCATGATTCGCCGATAATGACGACCATGCAGGCTGTACATCAGAATTAACCTTCATTTCACTGAGGTATATTACGATGACAGTCCCCGACACATTTCACCTACACAAAGGGCATTCTCACCCCCTCTCCCCTCCTCTCCCTAACTCACACTTTCTCCCCCTGCCTCCTCCGTTGCTGCCCCTGCTGTATAATCATCCTCGGCAGACCAAGATTGTTTGATAGCCGATTAATTTTCATAGGAAATCAAGTGGCCGGCGCTTTCTCTCCATCACTCTCTCTTTATTTCTGCCTCTCCCCTTCCTAACACACGTGCGCTCCTCTGCAACAATGATGAACACGGCTTGTGCATGGTGACTTTTCCTGTCTATTAGGTGTTTTATTTAATCTTGTCTTTTTGCTAATAAATTGCACGCCCCCCTCCCCCCCCACTCCTCATCTCTTTTTCCATTTCTGATAACTCCAACGTGGTTAATTTATTTTGGACGATGCCGACGTAACAAAAGTGCTGTAAATTAATCAGGGGACATCAAGTGGAGGGGGTGGGGGGCCTTGCCTGCTCTCTGTCTCTAATTTCTATGCAAACCATTAGGTGTCGGATATAGATTCCATCATTTGCTGTGGTCTCAGTCAAAAGATTTCATTAGGGACCTGACGTCACATTTTTGAAAGCAGCACCAGATCATTTCTGTCCTATTTTCTCCCTCATGAGCTCTTTGTTCTTCGCCCCTCTGTAGGATCCTGCCACTAAAAAGGCCCCTATGCAAATGACAATAATAGATTTCCGAGTGCGCCGCAGCGGCGGCATGATAGCCTATTTAGAAGAAAACCAAAGAAACATTCAATTTGAGGCGCGCAAAGGTTGCCAAAAAAGTGATTAAGAAATTACAGAACTGGTCCTCTCTGCTTGAAGTTTCATCTCTCTCTCTCTCATTGACATGACATCAGTAATGAGCTGGGCTGGTAATTAGAATATTCTGGAGAGGTGAGCCATGCTGGAGCTGGCAGCCACAAGACTGATCTCTCTCTCTGTCTCCCTATGCCTTTTCTATTATTTCTTTCCTCCATCAGACAAAAATACAGCTGTGTGATGACCAGACTCTCTCATTTCTGTGTGTGTGTGTGTGTGTGAGTGTGTGTGCATACGTGTGTGAGATCTGTTCATTGCCCCTCTCCTTGCAAATAAATATAATCAATCTCCCATTTACATACAAATAGGCTTCTCCACTTCATCCTAATAATCTGCCCAGCATTCTCAGAGAGGGAAAATAATATTCCCTCTACACCCCAATTCCGTATTTATCATTAGATGGATTTATTGATTGTTTTTTTTTTTTCCTCTACCACAGATTTTCTTCCACTTCATTTTATTAGAGGATATTGAAGGCATGTCGGACTGATGCGGCACGTATGCTTCATTATTTCCCGCCGAGGAATGATTACGGTTATTGACAGTGTCACGTCTTCCCTCTCGTCATCGGTTATCGGTGCTTACCGCTCCGAGATCCAGCAAGGCGCCGTACGGGCGAGAGCGGAGGGGCTGCACTGTGAACGTTATCGCAGGCATTTAATGGGTGTAAACTGCAACGGTGCAGGCGTGCGTGTGCATGTGTGTGTGTGTGGGGGGGGGGGAGGCTGTCACTAATATGGCTCATTCCACTTTGTGTCATGTCGATGATGGCGGGGTTGACTGTGGGGGCTCTGACTGAGTGTCAATCCCACTTTGGACAAACAACCGTCCTGGCTGCGCAATCACTAGCAACATCCATCATACGTTCAGTGGGGAGGGCTGAAACCGTAGCTGCGGAGACAAACATGGATGCCGTGGATGTTACATATTAGGTAGTGCTATCCGGTTTAAAGTATCCAGGACAGAATTCGCTTTTGTCCAAAAACAGAACTTAGAGGGACATCTTAAGATGGTTTTTAAGTACCAATCAGTGATACAGAGATAAGCTAAGCATGATTTTTACAGATAATAAGTGTTTGAATCTGCCATAAAATAATGCTAATCAGCCTTATAACTTCCACACGTGCAGCAGCTTCGCTATGTGCCACTCTTAGTTTCCCTCTTTTCATTAACAATCATTATAACAAACAGCGGCTCTGTTGCTTGTTCAGGCCCTGCTTGGCCATGATAATTAAGACCTAATTCCCATTATTGCATCATTGACGGACGCATGGGGATCATTTGGAGCTGTGCCGGCATCAAACAACTGAACTGTCATTTTCCTCTCTGAAAAACTGCCCCGTGGGCCAGTGGATTAGAGGCACTGGACCCATTTGCTTCCTCTGAATACCGTGTAGCTGAGGTTTGCTAGTTACGGAGCTCGGATGACTTTGAACAAAATCATTTGGTTTGCAAGTTAATTTGTGTATAAAAAACATTAGTTCAGACCAACCGATACTCAATTATTTCGGAGCCTTAGCTTGACTTCAAAACCGGTTGGGTAATCACGAGTTCTTGGAGATTAAAAGCGGTTTGATCAGACTCTGTGTGGACTTAAACAAAGAAACCACTGAGTGAAGGCTGTGGGAAAAGATCATCAACAGGCACTGACAAAGAGGTTCAATTAAGATGAATTGGGATGTGACAAAATGTTTATCTGAGGTGTAAATATGCAAGTCAACAGTGTGGATGTAACAAAAGCAGCCCGCAAAAATAGATCACAGCGTCTAACAGCTTGTCATAATCAAACACGTTCATTAAAAACATCGAATTTCAGTAGCGTTGGCGGTTAAATTCGCTATTTTCACGGTGTTATGACGCGTGGAAGGTGCAGCGTGATGCTCTTTGACTCACACATGCATCCATATGGACTTAAAGGGTGGAAAAAAAGGTGACGAAAGCAAAAAATCGCATCTGTACCGAGCATTCTCGTGTTTGTGTGTTACCACAGGCTACGATCACCTCGCTGCCATGGCCCACCTGGCAGGCAAAAAAGAAGCAACTTAATGAAAACTGTCATTAAGGAATAATGGTGGATGTGCTACAAAATACATTTGTCCTTATTTCAGCTAAAATATAGACAGACACAATATATTAAAAAAAAAAAAAAAAACTTTGTATCTAATTAAAATGATAACTGCATTCTCATTTTTCAAACTCTCATATCCTGAGGGCCAATTGGAATGAGTGCTTTTCCCCCAAACAGCTGCAGTCCCTCTCTCTCTTTATCTTTCTCTCCCTCTCTCCGTCTTTCCCCTCACTCCACTGTGGCTCAGTGAACTGCTCCTACAGCAATATCCCATCATTACCATCTCCCCAGCTGAGCTACAGCCAGCCATTATCATGCGGCATTATTAATCTTCTTGTCTTATCAACTTGCAAATCACAAACCATTGAGCCTTATGGCACGTTTTTGGGCTGCGTGGTTATTCATTTTGGAGGTATAACCGAGCCTCGGAGTCTTTCCGATCACCTGACGATTGCCACTCTCCTACGTGTCTCCGTGCCTTTTTCCAGGCCCTAGTTGTAAGCCTTTTACACACTTTTACTCACAATTTATCTGTTGAATTTTACCATTTAGATATTTTAAACACAGATACATACATGGAAAAAAAGGTACCACCAATAATTAAATAAAAAGCAGGAATTGTCCACGGAACAAGCGCGTTGGGCCTGTTGCTCAGACGAATTGTCAGCAAGGGGGATGGATTTTCTTAATGGGCAAGTATTAAAAGGGTCTGTGCAGCGCTGACCCCTCTCCCTGACACATACGTTCACCGTGTTTCTGTCATCTCCCCCTCTCTTGGCTGATATTAATATTCCAGCGAGGAGCGGAGAAGCAAGGAATGGGAAAGTTTCTTTAAAGACATACCATTGACCCCTGATTCTTGCTCTCACTTGAGTCTGCTTTTCTTCAGGGCTAAAATATTCACCCTGGAAAAAGTGTGGCTATGCTACTTAAAGAAATGAGTAAAAAAAAATAAAAAAATTGCAAGGAATGTGTGTTCCTGTGTGTATCAGAATTAGCATTTCCTTTGAAAACTTTACATGATAAATCACCATTTTTCCCCCAATAGCTCATTAAGCACCACACAACAGGTACCTCGCATTAAATATTTAGCAGAAGACAAAGTGCTTCATGTGCTCCTATGGACCCAGCTATTACCCAGGCCTTTTGCATAACATCCTCCGAAAACAGCCCACCCTTTGATCTTCATTAATATGGTTTGGTTAAATATTTCAAATAGGCTTTCATATGTTTGATTAACATCTTTCAGAATAATTCAGTAAAACAGATTATCTTAAATATTCAAATGCTAATGATGAAACTGCGATTACCAAGCCGTCACTGCGAGTCCAAAGAGGTTCAGTAAGGACGAGTAATATTTCATTTGATCAGTAATATATGGCAATGCACACTGGACAGTTCATGATATGTCACGGACAAACTTCACCCATGCATTCAAATATGTGCTTATAAGCCCTGGGTATTAATATTAGCATAGGGGTGTATTTTAGAGCACATTTCAGAACGCTGCGTGCTCGACATTGTAATTTCCAAGCTTATCTAATCAATTCTGCAAGCTCCAACGGCCTCATATGAGGCCTGGTAAAAGGAATCAGCTCAGTAGCACCTTCTGAACACTTATAAATAATGAAAAACAGCTTTAAAAAAGAAAGAACTGCTTAAGGAAAAAATGTTGATTAGAAAAGTACCTTTTATCCGTTCCTTCAAATCTTTCACATTCTGAAAGATGCTGAGGACTCCGGGCAAAGCACGGCGAATAAAGTACCCCTATCTGACCAGGAAAAAAAAAAAGTATTAATTTTTGTGATAAAAAGTGCTGACAGTAAAGAATGAAGCAGGTGGTATTTGGATATGAGCGTTGGAGATGAGATGAGAGCCCAGAAGATCACTTTTATCCTGTGTATAGACTTGTCCTTGAAAACTTCTTTAAACCCCATGCTGCCTGGAGAGCTCCGCCTTGCTTGACTTGGCATTAAGAGTCATTTATTTCTCGCTGTGTGATGAGTTTTTCTGTGAAACTTTGACATTTTGAAACCAGGGTTTGACCCTGGTAGAACTGATCACACTAATATGCCAGAGGAGCACCAAGAGAATGTTCAGAATAAGAAAAAAAAAGTATGATGAGAAAAGTTTTATGTGGTTAACAGCATGTGTCCTATTTTGTCATACTGGTGCCGTGCAGGGGGAGGCCGAGTAAAAATGCACTTTTTATTCCCATCTATAAATTAGGAGTGGTGGGTGATGAGCAGTGAAGGAGAGTCACGTCTGAGCTCAGAGAGAGAGAACAGAACTGCTAACACACACACACACACACACACACACACACACACACACACTCGCAATGATACACTGAGGTCCTGATGACAGTTAGGCTGTTATAAAAAATACTGCTGGGCCACACACACACACACACACACACACACACACACACACACACACACACAGCTGGCAGGCGCTAACGCCCCTGCGCATCTCCTCCGGTGAGGATTTGCATTCTGCTCCTGGCAGGTCGACCGACAAATTGCCCCGGCAGCTGCGGGAGACGGAGGCTCTGGCTGAGGGAAGAAACGCAGCTCAGACAGTTTCTCATCCGTCTGATACTCTCTGTGGAGCCTGTATCGCACCCCGCATCCATGCTGGCCTGATAAGGGCGGATAGACACGCAACGTCTTGGAGACTGGAAGGCCTGGCGGCCATGGCCGGACCTTCCCTCCCCGGGGCGAAGAGGGGGCTTGGAGGACACCGTCCCCCTATCACCCCACCCCGAGCTCGCCTCAGGCCACCCGCCCCAAGGCTATCGCTCGCAAATCAGCCTCAGTTTTCTCAATCAAAGATACTGACTGGGGAAACTGGTCCAAAGTGCTTAGCGCTTTGAATAATTCACGTGAAATTCCATCACACAAATGGACCATCGACAGGAATTAAAGGGAAAAAAAAGAAGATAGCAGCGGACTGGCACAAACCTTGTTCTGACCACATTCATTTAAAATATGTGATTTAAAAGCAAATTTCAATCTTTAATCAAACGCTAAAATGAATGTCAAAGAAATGGACTGGGAGATGAGAACTTAGCAAGCCCACTGTAACACGAGGATCAAAGTAATTTCTCTTTCTAATTCCTATATTTTTTGCATGATTGATGAGAGAGGCTGCTTCAAAACTCTATTAACAAGCTCAAGTTAAACAGGGGTGATGTAAAAAGACTAATGTTGAAACTGATAGTAACGGACTGAACTTTGTTCATGCGCTGCTGCATTTAGTCCACTGTGGTTCACTCCCTGAGTGGATTGCCAAATTATCATTACCTGTGTATAGTTGCCTGCACATCAGTGTCGGCAACTATTAGAACTGCTGGGGTGCATCTGGCCTAACATGGCTGCGTGGAAGCCCGAGTCAACCCCACAGATGGACCCCAATCAGAACTAAACGGAGTTAGAAAGGCAGTAGCGAGAACAAAAACAGAGCTCGGTAAAGAAGTAAAGAATGAGGGAGATGGGAAGTGGAAAAGTAAAAAAAATAAAAATACACAACAGCACAGTTTCCCCTTTGTGTTTGTTGCCATGCTGCCCTCTCCCCCTTTCTTTAATGAGGCTGGACGCGTGGCTGCCTCAGCACCTGCTGCGGGTGGCCACAGGGTTAATCCCGCCCGGCTTCCTCTCCTCACTCCGTCTTCCGTCTCTGCCTCTGGGCTGCTGACGGCAGCAGGCCCGGTATGGGAGGGTGATGAGGAGGGAGGGGAGGTGACAGGAGGCACCGATACCCCGGGGTTCCTCCCTCCAGCACAGCAGAATGAGTTGTACCACACGCCGTTGGATACCTGACAAGCAGACGCCTTCATAAATTACCAAATGAAGATTGATCGCGTACCCCTCTCACCTTTTCGTGTCACCGTGCAGGCAGATGCCCGGCACAGGACCGGAGATGTGCACACACACACACCAAAAAAAAAAACACAGCAGTTCATGAAGATAAGCAAGATAAAACGCAGAGAGTCCACACACACACACACACTTTAATCAGAAGCTACCAGGATCAGGAGTTCAACTGATCTGGCTGTTTCATGCTCTGCCAGTTAGAGAAAGCAGTCACTCAAGGAGCAATCGGTTGGTCAGTCAGTCAGACTGGTGATGCAGACTTCATTACAGGTCCTGTCAGTGAGACCAGGAGGAGCTTTTTATTTTGGGAAAAAAACTCAGAGGGTACATTGTCCTCGTGTCACACCACTGCAAAAATACAGTAGATTCAGGGCTGGATTTTTAGCAGTAAAAAAAAAAAAAAATCCAGAACCAAGCACCTTAGATTGATGCCTCTCCATCTGATCCACAAAGATCACTGGCATCAACCTGCTCCGCTGATCAGCATCCTGTACTTCAAACCATCTGCATCAGCAGAACAGCCACAATACACACACACACACACACACAGAGGCACAGATTCATAGAAGTTAATGGACTTGAGAAATCACAATCAGAACACTGTCTCTCATGCTCGCCGTTCCCCTCCATCCTTTCACTTTCACACATGGCTCCGGAGACTGTAACCTTCACTTGTAAGTTGCTTACTCAACAGACCTTGTTACGGCGCGGGTGCTTTAGCGCTCCCGCCTGTGCCGAAAGGTCAGCGCTGTCGCGCACAATCTCATTTCAATGGGGCGCTGCTCCGTTATGATCGCGCCATTATCATAAGCTGACTCACAAATTGGTGCAGTAAGCTATGATGAAACGAGGGCCACGGAGCGGTCTGCGGGGGAACGGAGGAGAGACGAGCAGAGAGGAACGTGGAAATGGTAATGCGGCGTACACAGACAACAAACTAGAAAGTCAGAAAGTTGAGGGCCTGTCTGAGGCCCATCACCTGTCAACTGTGCTCGTCATTCACAAGGCAGTAAATTGTCAGCTTTCCAAAAGGAGATGGAGAAAATGAGCAGGAGCAGGCGGAAAAAACGAAAGGAAGGGTAACCTCCCTCCTTAAAGGAGCCTGTTACATGTGTACACACGCTGGAACGACTTGAGGGCCTGTCAACGAGCTGCAGGGGAAGAAGCTTCAGAGGAGGAGGAAGGACAGGAACGAAAAGTCAAATAAATCTGAGTGATGCTCCCCTCTGTCGGCCGGCCGAAATGCCAGACGCGATGTAAATCATGATGCGCTGACTGTACGTGCCGGGCCTGGCTGACATTACACCATCGGCTGTCTCCGCTTTACGATTCGGACAATCATCTAGTCCAAAGGCGCAGCGAGAAGATTGATGTTTATGCACAACCGGTCGACATATTTCAGTTACACAACCGGCAAATGAAATACTCCGACATTCATCAAGCCGCTGTTAGAACTCTGGATAATTTAAAATGCCATATGGGACATACAGAACCCGAAAAGGCTTCCAGGATATCCATTTATCTGGATCCTATCCAAAAGAGTGGATAAGAAAGTTTAGAAAGAGGTCAGCTCCACTGTTCCTAATGGTTTGACATGCTTTAATATTCCTCCTAAATATTAATACTGTGCACATTTGATTTCCACACGGTTGCTCTAATGTGCCATAAAGGGCAACCATTCAGACCTTATGGACTGCACGTGTGGGGTCCAACTCTTGAGGTGTGCAATAATGACAGTTATGAAAATCCAACAAAAGTGCCCCTGGTGTTCCTGGCACAAAGTCAACGCTGCCTAAATACCTCCGTCTGTGCGGACTTGCATATTTCTTCCAAAAGCTCACAAAAAATAAAAAACAGCGGTTCTGTGAGCTATAGAGGGAAATGGCAGAATGTCTAATGTCACGGCCATAATAAGCAGTATTATTACAACTATTAAACTGAAGTCATGAGTCAGGTTCAAATGGTCAAAATGGGAGGGAAATGGGAAAAATGCGGACACATTCCTCTGGCTGGGTTCCCAATACTCAGTAACAGTGCAGGTACTGTTTCTTGCCCTGGCTTTGACCCTGGGGGATTGCACTGATTTCACTCAGCTGTCAAGACTTTGCAACCATTCGCAGGTGAGCAGTTAAAAACATTCCAAAAGCTACAACCTGTCAGGGCAAAGTACTGATTGCTGTTATTTGCCTATCCTCATTAAACCTCCAAGGAAAGTAGACAAGAAAAATAATATATTTATATATAAAAGCCTGGAAGTCAGAATTACTACCTGCACAACATGGACATAAGTTTAAAGTCCTGAGAGCGGATGGCCAATAAATTTCCGAGCAGAGGTTAATTTAATGAAGGGAAACCGCGTCGCAATTACCTTGTTCGGTGGCTTCCCTCTGAATGCCCTCAGGGTCTCGTCAGAAATGTCACCCAGGAGGAAGGATGGAGGGTATGTAGGATAGAGACCAATCTCAGGATGGAGCCATTAAAAATATAGGTAATCAGTAAAGGCTAAATACAAACAATATGCAGAGTCCTGTTAGTGTGTATCAACAGAATTACTGAGATTATCCTCCATTGATCGTCCACCTTTATAGTTTTTCATCAGTTTTTATTTAAATTTACCCTACAAATAAGTTAACTATAAAATGGGATGTGTTTCTTATTAGAAATGTGCACCAAAAGGTGTTTTTCTATTTCAGATGGCAGCATTTATTGAAATAGCATGAAAAAAGATGTCTCACTGTTCGTGACTTACCATGGGTCCTATTTTATGTGATTTCGCGGATCAGTGACAGAGTGACTCCCCACTCCCTGCATCATCCACTTGCCTGCCAATACACAGGCCTCTATCTTTATCAAACTCCCATAAGCTCTGTGCCAGGCTCGCTATATCTACTGCTGAGATCTGGGATGCCTGTAATTACCGCGCTATCTACTCAAATCAACTAGATTCCAAATCTTTATTTCCCCGCGGTCCCAGCCGGGCTCCTTCCTAGCTCTTACCTCCCAGGAAGATGTAGCCCACATTTTTGCTTTTTAATCAGGTTTCCATTCGCGCTTTTCCAGCAGGGAGGAAAGAGACGGTCCAGCTGTGACACTGGCTTTAAGAAGGTGAAAGGGTTCAAAATGTAAACATGGACAGACCGTTAATTCAAACGGTGCACAGCGTGGTTCGTCAAACAGGGATTTTGTTTTTTATTAATTATATTTTTAGCTGTCTCATGACACATAGTTTTCCAAGTTTTTCATCTGAACTTTGAGTTTTCAAAGCAATTAGTTAGTCGAGGTGCCCCGCGTGACAGTATTTCACAGCGCTAATGGTACAACAAGTAATTAAAGGAGCTAATTTGCTTAAGCACCTTAGCCTTACTGAGAGGGATCTTCTTATTAGCCACAGCTCTGACACGGATGCTAATATTAGCGGAAATAAACATATTTCCTATGCCCCACATTTCAATGCCGTCAAGTGATAAAAAACATCATTTAGAATCAAGTGTGGAGGAAGCTCATTTGCACTTCAGAACTTGATTTAGCAATCTCTGCAGGCCTTTGCTTATTTGCCCATCAACTTACCCGCCCTGCTGCATTAAAAACTAACAAACCCAAAACTGCAGGAGTCCAAAAGCCCCCCGCATTGGAATTCATAAACATTTTAAAAGACATAAGCAAAGACATTTACACAAACACTATTAATATTTTACGATTCATAACATTACTCCTCTTGTGTACAGTTAAATCTTCATCTGGAATTAAATGGAGCTTTCGCCTGACGCAGTTAGATAATTGATTGTGACTGTTTTTAAAAAACGGCACAAGTGGGATGCGAAACCAACCCCCCCCCCACCCGTAAAGGCAGGAAAAAAAATAAAAAACATTTCCACAGAAGCTTTTAATGGTGTATGTACAAATAAAATGAGCCTATTTGATCAGTCATCACTTTACCTGGGGTGCTTTCAATGAAAAAGTCTGAAGCCTTTTCATTGTCAAAGAAATTACTTGCAAAAACAGGAAAAAAAAGTGATATATGGTATTAGCGGCAGCTCAGCTACTGTTTCATGGGAAAACATGCTTTCATTTTCTGCTGCGCAAAGTTAAAACAGAAATTTCAAGGGAAGCTCAGTCTGAATTTAGCTACAGGTACAGGCAAAACAAATCTACCTTAATTTTATGGATTAGTGTCACATCTTCACCTTAAAGAAACAAAAATACATTTTAACTAATTACAACTGCTTGATAAAAAAGAAAAACTTGATGTGGGAAGAGAACCAAAGTGCATGTATCTCATGCACTTTCAATGTGTGACAATGTGTGCTAAATAAATTGAACTAGCAGCTTGAGCAAACCCAAAGGACTAATTAGGTACACAAATTCAAAGGACATAATGTATGAGAAGGATTAGGGAAATGGTAGGTTAAAGCCGTGCATTGCAGAAACTCCCCCGCTGATTTGGACCCATACAGCACGCACTCATGCTCTCAAGAAACTTTTTGATGTGAGCATTGTATGAAAGACCCCTACTGCAAATCACCTCCACTGTGCTTAGACTGAGCAGCGCAAAAAATGCCCACAGTTGCAGCCAGACACACACACACACAGACACACACGCTCGGATTGATACAAAGATGGGCTGAGGGGTTGAAAGGGGAGATAAGAGGGAATACTTGAAAAACTGGGTACTCCAAGGTAGCATGGTATGGAGGACAGGCATTTGTTTCTTTTTAATGTGGTAAGAAAAAGGGTAAATATGTGTGGCATGAGGATGGATTGCATTGCTAATCAAAGCAAAAAGCTGGTTTTCCAGAGGGACTGCTCACAGGTGGCGCCACCAAAGGGGGAAAAATGACCTGTGATATCCTCCTCCTCCTTCTGCTAGTCTTCGTTTCTTTCAGGTAGATCATTCATTAAAAGCCCGGTATATAGCAGGTGTTCACTTGCAAAGCACTGAAGAGAGTGCTTGAAGTGGCAAAAATCACAAAGTGGAGCAGAATGAATAAATAGCGGAAGACACATACAAGCAAGGAAGGGACACTTCTCTTTAGCATAAGCTAATCTTTTGGAATTTTTGCACAAATTCTACAAACGAAACATAAGAATTGACACAGTTTAAAACAGTCCCTCAAAAACTCTCACACTTTACAAAGCACTTCTGCAAAGCAGTCGCTAATGAAGGCCCGGGCACAGGCACAAAACATTCTGTAACATGCCAGATGTCAGCTGACACCGCAGCCATCATGCCCCCTCACCGACAATACAACAAGGAAAGTCACAATAGTTCTAATTTCCCGTCTCCTGTTCAGTCTTCATGTAAATGTTGTCATCTGGCTCCACTGGGGGGCCGGGGGTACAGCCTGTGCTACTCTGCACAGATGCGATAATAGCAAAGGTGTTTGCAGGGGATGCTATTTTTATGCGGAGATGCCAGATCCCATTCCTTCAGCACATTTCTTCCCCTTTCAGACTCAGATTACTTCCTTAGTCGTCTTTCCCTCCCATCCATCCATGCCGCCCGATTCAATTAATATTCAGCCAAAGAAAGTATGAAAGTACCAAAATCAATTTATCATGCCTCAGAATCAGGTCTGCTGTTCCTTTGTCACTGCGGAACGCTGGTTTACATATGCCGGTTACATCGCTGAAACCTTGTCTGGCGCTGTCGTTTTCTTCTGTCTTGTTTCAGTCCCTGGAAGGACGTCGCTGTGTGTCTGCTGTCAGGACAGCAAGCCCTGCGTGTGGGGAGATGTTTGTGCACATGTTGTTCGTGCACGTATATGTGGGGACCACTTGTTATTCCCAGGGTTGCGCCTCACTGAGGCCCGTGTCTCTCTGTGTTTACAGCTCCGTGCGCTTGTTGCCTCCTGACTACAAGAAAGACTGATGAATAAATAACATCCAACTCTCTCCTGCTGTCTCACACACTCGCAAAGGCCTTGAAGTGTGTTGGCGTGTGTGTGCGTGCTCACGCCTATACCTATATAGGTGTTTGTGTGGGTCTGTTTGTGACGGGATGTGTGCGAGTCTTGTGTCTTTGGCATCTCTCGGTGGACCAGGCTCCCCTTCATGTGGCTGATTTCCTGGGCCCTCTTGGCAGGAAGCCGTCAGAAAAGCATTCCCACTCGGGCAGAGCCAGGGACAAACATGGGGAGGGAGGGAAAAGCATCCTCTTCATCCTCGGCATCAGTATCTGCACATACCATTCTGAGTGTGCCTGCTTTGTTGTGTGAAACACTTGGAAATAGAGAGGATAGAGAGACATCCAGAGGAAAGGAGGGAGGTAGTTAAAAGTGCATGTATTCTCCTCCGCAGCACTGGCCCAAGAGGAACTTTTCAGACAGACTTTCATTAACCCTTAGCCTACTAAACCGACAAGAAATGTGACAACATAGTGAAGAAAATGGCTATTGGTAGACACATTAACCCTAAAATCTGTGCGGGCACCGCTGAGTCATTTTTATTTTTTCAAAATAAAATGTCTTCTACTGAGAAAATACTCAAGTTGTGGGGTTCAGAGGGTATGGCTTGCTATAAATAAAAAAATATATACCTGTCATGAATCACTGTGGTTGCTTGTTTCTTTGGTAAAGACCATTATAGCCAATTAGAGCCAAAAACTGTTTGGAGCCCCAAAACATACTTAACATTTAAATGAACAGCTAAAAAAAAAAAAAAAAACAAAAAACAACTGTGTGCCAAACGTTTTGTGCTTCATCTAAATTTGCTGCAACAACATTCCTTATTACATACAGCTGCTGCTAGTTCAAATGCATTTACTTCGCAAAACCCCCAAGGGCCTGGTTAACGTTACAAGCAACAAATAAAAGCCTGATCTTTACGTGATTTTGGCAACGATCATAAATGAGTCTCTTGTTAGGAACGTAGCCAGATATTCATTTGTCTTCAGCGGCTGCTTACGAAATGTGAAGAGGGGGAAGTGGGTTTTATTTGCATGGTTTTACGTTCCATCAAGTGGTTGTGCTCAATTAAGGAAGCCATCACAATGGTTTTACATCTCTAATGCAGTCAGCTGAAAGGGACCATGACTGCTAATAGGGTGTAATTCCTTTTGTATCTGTATCCATGTACAGAGGTGGAGGAGGTGGAGGAGGTGGAGGAGGTGGGGGGGGGGGCAAATCCGTATCATCAGTAAAAACAATGCATCAATTAAGCAATTAGCGAGGAACAAACTGGGCAGCTTTCCAAACCCTCCCAATAAGGCACTGTGCCAAGGGGGCTTGTAGCGTTCATTATACCCACATCACAGGGATGGAGAGAAACGGCGAATGAGAGAGGGAAGAGAGACACTTGCCTTTCATTTGTAAAGTGGAGGCATTTGTCTGCCAGCGTGGGGATGTTTTGTTCCACCAGATGTGCTTTTTAGCAGGGCCACATGGTCGGTCAAGGCTGGGAAGAAGGTGTGTGTGAGCACTGGCAAGTCTAAGTGTGTGTGGAGGTGGAGGGGGGCAAACGGCCTCTTCGCTGCCATCTGATTAATTAATACTTGAAAGGGGCCCAGTGGCAGCAGGGTTTTAATTGTGGTAATTGGGGTTAATAAGGTGTCATTACATGCGCTGATCACAAGTATTGTTTCATCCAGACGGGCAAATTGAGTGGGGTTATACACCGATGGTGGAAAAGATGGAAGTAAAAGGGGAACAAGGTGGTGAGGGGGAGGAGAGGGAGACTTGGCAGTCAAACATGCCACTTATTTCTGTATGGTAACACCATGTAGCCCCTGTCGGGAACCGAAAGGCTAACACACCGGAAGCTATAACAGAGGGTTTAAGCTAATCGGCAAAGCCGTTAGTCTTCATGTGGGAGTTGCAAATCAAAATGGAGACCCCACTTTAGGTTTTTGACACATCTTTGTTTTACAACTCAAAAAAGTCAACAGTCAGACATCATGGTAAATATGCAAAAGCAAAGGAACCAGAGGTTAATAACTTACTACAAACATCGAGAGAAATCAGTAAATTTGGGCCCTGTGGATAAGATACATTTTTCCCAACTTTTCAGGCATCTTGACATCACGGTGCGCATTACATCATGCTAATTAAGTAGTCCCCATGGACGATAAATACATGAAGATGTGGACAAAATCCATGCAAGTTAACTTTCAACAGGTGCATACTTACGCTGCTGACTTAAAATGTCAACAGTCCCGAGTTTCTGAGATGTTTTGAGACAGGAAAGCAAAAACATTTCATCTCCGGTTCGCCATCAATCTACCAAAGACCTTTTCCTGTAAATCCACTTAAGAACAGGCGCAGAAGGCAAAGGAAAACATATTCATCTCTGACGGATGACAACATTAAAAAAAGCACACACGATCTGGCAAAATCTGAGAGAAGTGACGTGCTGTGTGTGTTTTACAGATATGCTTCAAAATAATGTGTCATTGCAAATTAAACATCCTCAGAACTTGATGAGATTTAGTGTATTTTTTTTCCACTGTTACAAAGTTGTGTACATCGTGAATGGCTTTCATGAAAAAAATGAGGTCCAACTGCACACACACCCCCTTCCTGCTGAGACAAGTCGTTTTTGGTGAGCCTGAGTGATTTGAGCTAACTTGGCAAAGCTTTTTGGAGTGTGTCTTCACCTGCTGACAGCTTGCAAAGAGAGATAAAGTTAGGCAAGAGAGAGAGAGAGAGAGAGAGAGAGAGAGAGAGAGAGAGAGAGAAACCATATTCTCCCTTGTGGTGTCTGCTCTCCTCTGGTCTACCTTTCTGTCAGAATGTCCAGTAAAACGACAAAAGAACACCAGGCCAATTAATCAAAGTCAGATGTAGCTGAATGCCACTCCTGATCCCCACTCAACTCCTACTTCCTGCGCACCCCTAAACACACTCACCCACAAAGCAAAGACTGCACCTCTTCCTCTTTAATATGATTCTTTTATGTTTATCTGCTGTAGAGAGCTGAATACATGCACAGACACTTGCAGATTGCATGGAATTTATGTATGTACCTACTTACACACACACACACACACACACACACGCACACACATACACACCCTGGAGATTTGACAACATGATCGGAGCTGCAGAATATGCATGCTGTGAAGTATCATAAAGACTGGAATATTGTAGACTAGAAAATACAGATGATACTGTCCTCATGGTGACTAGTTGGCTTGATTTTTTAAATTCACACTAAATGCTGTGTCCTCATGTATGGTGAAATTATATTAAATTACAGTTTTGAGATCGTTATCATAATCACTTTCCCCCAGTGTAAAGTCCATCTCCTTTTAGGTGAGCGTAGGTATGGCTACTTTCCTTCTTTTACCCATCTACCCATGTTTCTGATACTTTCACCTTCTACCCTGACTGTTTTTTCCTTCGCTCTTCCTCCCTTGACGTAAAATCCAGATGAAGCTCTAATGGAGTCTACGGGGAGTCAGCGTTTACCACATCTGAAGCAAACAGGCAGGTCTCTTCTGGTTTCTCTACACCCCAGACCTCCCCTCCCTCCATGCTCCTTTCTAACACCAGCATTTCCAGTAGATTCATCCATAGAAACCCTCACTGGCCCATTGAGATATGCTAGCCAGGTTTCAAGTTCTCGTTTGTTTCACTTTGATGAATGCCGGTGTTCAACAAGATTCCCTCGCTTTGTTGAGGCACTTCTAAGAAAACCATCTATTTATTTATTTATTTTTGCTTACCTCGCTTATGAAGTATTGATAAAATGGACATTTAATAAAGAATAAAATGCAATAAACAGAAAGAGATTAAAGTTAAACAAACCTTCATAAAGCCCCTCTTGTCTGCAGTCAACAGAACTGTTCCTGCTCTCCAACTGGCCCACAATGCAGAACAATGCAAGCGAATGTGACAGCAACTTAGTCTAGAACGAGTGGAGCCATGCAAAACAGACAATGACCTTTAAAAGACAATATGCTAATAAATAGCCACAGCGAGGGCCGCGGCACTTTGCACAAAGGGACCTTGGGAAACCGGTAGAGTTTTAATCAGGTGTGCCTCTTTTACAAAGAGCCCATGGCCACATAATTGATCCCAAAAGGTAGGTCCCCGTGCAGAGCCTTGGCATGCTATTCTCTTACTATAAAGAACTAATAGTGGTCTTTGTTTTGCTTTCCAGGCGGAAAGGGATATTTAAATCTACTGTATATTTGTGCTACAAAGGCCACAAATGGTAAGCATTTTAATGATGAAAATGTTTTGATCTTAAATCTATTGAATATGTAGGAAGGACAGCATCGTGTTTGGGCCCTCCACTGACAATGCATAAGAAAACAGGCTGGTTAAGAAAAAAAAAAAAAAAAGAGCAGCTGAACGAGTGTTATTACTGATTCGGCTGGGATGATGTGCATAATATCCGTGTGAAGGAGTGTTTAGGGGTTAAATTTAACAAAGTGCCCTTACTTGAGTAAATCTGCTGTCGTGACTTTCCCCAGGAGAGGAAGGACCTGTTTTATAACTGCATCAGCATCTCTGGCGGATCCACAATAGAAAACAGGAACACGCACAACTGAAATCAGCAATTCTGCTTCACTTAAGCATTTCAAAATGTAATAATATCTATTTCTCGATATCCAAAAATCATTCAAATGGCATTCATATGCGTTGCATGACATCATATCTTTCCCGTTTTTTGGTTTAAAACACAAGAATTTCCTGCGCATCCAAAGGCAAATGCCTGTCTATAAATCCTGAGTTACACATTTATGTAAAAATGCCTCTAGAAAGGAAATGAATTACCCATAAGGCATCGATCTCCTCTTTCCCTTATAAGTGCTGCCACCGATTTAGTGATAAAGACGAGATGAACGAGCGTGGGGCCTGCTAGCGGGTTGGGTCGTTGCCAAGCTGCCATTAGTGGCTGCAGTTAGTCAAAGCGCTTCCCTGTCAGAGCCGTGTAAACACATGTGAACACTTGGCAGGGGAGCGTACAGTTTGGCCAAACTGCGGTCGATGCTGATTACAGGCCTGCAGATGTTGCAGCAGCAGCAGCAGAAAAAAAAACATCCTAGGAGGAAAAATACCCTCAAATTTCCAGCTGTCAGGTGAAGCTACAGAAGCCCGCTCTGGCAGCTGTAATGGATGGAAGATAACTTCTATTTGAAAGTTTCTCCTGATCAAAGAAGACGGCTCTCAAGTTTGCCATTTTGATATGATCTATTCTGTTGAAAAAAAGGAAAGAAAGATGAAGAATTGTGGTTTTAAATGTCTTGCCTCTTAGTAACATGTGGCGACGGCTGGAAATTGAAGGTAATTTCATTACAGTTTCCACTGCTGCAAAACGATCATATTTCCCAGCTGGGTAAACACCACCTTATATGTGGAATATAACACCGATCCGAGCAAGATATCCCAATTTATTCCCAGCAAGAAGGGCATAAACACTAAGAAAAGAGCAGGGTAAATTGCTGCGAAAGCTAGCTTTGGAAAAGAAAAAAATAAAGAAAATAATCCTGACCTACAATTTCAACTTCAAAAATGCTTGCCTTACATTGAATTATAGTCTCTAAGAAAAGCAAAAGTATCATCGTCACGCAGTAGAGCTGTACAGCTTTATAAACATCCCATAGAAGAGATCAACTTCCCTTAATCATCACAGAATGAATACAGTCCAGTCGCTCTTGCAATTTTTAAATTACGAATGTTGCCTTTAATTGTCAGATTGAAAATCCACGGACAGCGACCTTTTACAATGCATCCATCACGGTAACATTGCGCCGTGCCTCCAAACCATCCCATAAAATCCCATTGCTGGCCTTAATTGTTCAATATGAAGCCAAAGCATCTGAACTAATTTGAATGTCTTTCTCTGATGAATATGTGCAATTGTCCTCTTCCCCTATTCTAATTTAATGCCATCTGTGGAAGGTGATTGGCTCCGTGTTGCCATTGCTGCCAACTGGGGTCAGCCTAACCATCAAGCGCTGTAATTGAGTAGTTAGTGGCAATTTTCTACCCTAATTTCCATCTGCAAAATCCAGGCCTGGCATGGCAAATAGCGCATTACACAGGCATGATTGTGGCAAAATGTAATAACATCGTTCCCACAGTTTGAAAACTTCCCCTGAACAAATGAGAATCCCTGCCTACATGTTATTCTCAGAAACTCCTTCCTTTCCTTTGGCCTACATCCTTGATCTCGCACGGGGAGGCACGCGCTTAGGTCGAGACGCGATGCGGAATAAAGAATGCGCTGACGTCCTATTAACATAATGGTAATTAGCTGCCCCAACTGCAGCCCTCCCATCAACACCCTTAATCCCCCCCGACAAAGCTTCTGACTCCTGCTATCACAAACACCATGTTGACGTTGACGCGGCTCTTATGGGGCCATCTTGTTTGGCTTATTTGCCGTGACATTCCTCTATCGGAAGAAGATGAAGGAGGTGATGATTTATGAGGGTGTAATCCATAACCGGTGCCATTCCCTGTGTGTTTTCGGGGAGAAGAAAAAGCCAGGGTGGAGTTGTAAACTAATGGACCGACAGGCTTGAAAGCCGCGACTTGATAACTTTGGCCGGGAGATTTATGGCGATCGTAAAGCCACATCAGGGACAAAGAAGAGTGGAAATGGGAGTCGGACTACTAATGGCTGGGTTATAACCAAATGTTTCTTTGGAGGGGGGTTAGATTCCCACTTTGTCATGTAGATATGAGTGCTTTATTTGAGCACTAATAATCTTTGTTGAGAAACGAGAGAGATGAGTTTAAGGAAATATTATTTGGAGTAATACAATAAGCATTGTCGACTTGAGAGATGAGCTTCCCCGTAACATAAATTTGATTTTACAACTCTAGAAGGAAAGACTCCCCGCTTCCCTCTCATATCATACCTCTCTTCCTTTTATTTTTTTTTCAACATTTTGTAATTACTTTCATGCACTACATCAAAAGCCCAGTAATAATAGTTGTAATTTAATTTATTCACACAAGTCATTTTCATGAACTCCCTTCTTAATGTGCATTTCATTCATTATTGATCACACGCTGATGATGTGGTAATGACAACCGCATTGTTTTTTCCACCCTTTTCTTTAAATGTAGACCCTGTGATTCAGGATTTTCATTACAGGCGGCACACTGGGCCTCTGGAATATCAAGGGCAAACAAAAGATAATTAACATGGGCAGGAACGTGGTACAATCACACCCACCATGAGTCACGGCAGTACCGATCCATGTCCCCCAGTTTGACACCATCCTTTCATAAAGTGTTCTCTGGGTTCGCTGCCGTCATTCTTTGCACAGGCAGCGTGGCTCCCCTTCAGTCAAACAGCATAATCACTGAGGGACTATGTACTCATTTCAATCTTTTCATTCCATCGCAGCCTCCATTTTCATACAAATCGTATAGTTAAGCTCACAAAAAAAAAAAACCCGAGTTATTATACAAAGCGGTAACTCAATATGAAAGTGTAAAGAAATCCAGAAAAAAGTAACAAAAGTCCCTAAATCATCAGTTAGTGTTGACACTGGGGCTTGTGTTTGAGAAGACGGTGGGACTAACAAAGATCTACCACACTTAATAAGGCAAATGTGCAGATTATTAATCAAAAACGACAACAACCACCAGAATATATCTATAATGTTTTTCAAGCAAGCTTCCAACAGAGATACAGCCACTGCACTGTTAGAGTTCCAATTAAACTCCACCTTCCCCATCCCTTCATTCAGTCTTAAAGATATACTGATGGGCAGATGGTGCGCGGGTAATGTCGATCTACCTGTCTTCCTCACCTCACCTCACCTGCTCCCTCCTGCAGAACTGAAGACCACGGGAGTCTGTGACTGACTGTTCCGACTGAAAGGCAAGGAGTTTTATTAAGGAGTGGGGACAGCATTCATTTTTTAAAACCTCCTCAATAAAATATTATACGGTCGCTCCACATTCCTCAGAATTATAATGACATGAATATTTAAATTTAAATGCATTCTGAGCATGCCGGTTTTCTCTTCTTCAGGACGGCATCAGATCTCATTTTCTACTTAAGCTCCTCCGTCATGTTTATGCATATCCACATGCATGATACATATCTACTTTTTTTTTTTAAAGCTCCTTAATGCAGGCTCAGTAATTTTGCTTGACTTTAATGGGGAACGACTCCTCATTGGCAAGCTTTTCTCTTTAAGACAAAAATAAAAAATATGATCAAATGCGCCTTTCATGTGGAACAGAGGCTGTTTTTGAAACTTCTTACTCCCTCTGTTGCCTTGGCTATGAGTAAATAGATCAAAAACAGAGGTGCAACTTTATATTCTAGTTCCGAAGCATTCTGTAATTGGATGCATTTAATTGATATCCCTCCAGCCCATAATTATAAAAGAAAAAGGAAAACAGTCCCCAATCAGAAAAACCCATCTCACTTTTTTTTAAGTGAGTGAATATTAGATGTACAATACACCAGATATGGAAGAGAATTAAAGTTTGTGACGCATTTCAGCTTAACAATGGCATGTATTGATTGATAACGTGGGTGCGTATCATTATGTTCGACAACAGGAGTCCTTGAGGCTAGAACGGACCCTTGTGAGTTTCGCTCTTGGGGAGCGCGTACTCTCTGATCTCTCCTTCTCCCTGACAGGGAGCTATCACTTTCTCCTCTGAAGGAGAGGGAATTCGTGCACAGATAAGACTTTGTCATCTGCAGTATGTCTCTTTTGACACATTTCAGATGACTCCTTAGACTCCAAGAGATAGTTAATTGAAGGAGACGTTAAAAACTCGCTACTGTCAATCCATATCTGCTTTCTTGCAGCATATCGCGATGGTTCCTTGTGCTGATGAGTGCCGGCAATGTGCATTTGCAGTGAATGTCAGTATTTGCATTTTGATGCGAGTCAAATTCATTTAAGATCGGTTGAGATAGAGGTGGCTTTTGGCTGGGACTGTATTTATCGTAGGTAAATTCAGAACAATACGATGAACATTTTCTTTCAGCGCGCAAAGATTTCAACTCATTTCACCTGTCTGGCAACCTGTTGAGCCGAAACCCTCCAAAAGCCGCCTCCCCATCCATCAGTTTCTGTGGTTTGATATTGACTTCAGATAAGAGGGGATGGCAAGGCTCAAATGAAAGCGACAGCACCTACAGAGCTGTGTATTAGAAAACCACAGGAAATGGCAATATGAATGCATGTGTCAGGACATAATTTACACCATTCCTCCCTCATTGGAGTCATCTCTTTCCAGACGATGACAAGTGACCATGGTGAAGTACTAAGAAGAGGACAGTCACCTCCATAATTGCACCCCTATGCTCTTTACCTGTCATTGTGTCTCGAACAAAGGAGAGAATTTCTGGGAGAAAGCAGAGGCGCTGTCTTTTTTTTTTTTTGTTCCCCGAATCCTCTGCAGGTGTCGCCATACATGGCTTCTGAGCATGATGACAAGGGGCTAAAGAGGGCTGAGTGGGACCAAAGAGAAAAGATCAATTTCAGTCCTCTTGATCCTGTGACCCAAGAGCCCAGAGAGTGTCTCTCAGGGAGTCCCAGCCAAGAGTGTCGAGGATGTGCCTCTTTGAAGTCAGGTCGGGGAAGCCTGGGAGGTTGGACCTATAGATCAGCTAAGGACGAGAAAATGACTACTAGTGTGTGTGTGCGCGTGTGTGTGTGTGTGTGTGTGTGTGTAACGACAACTAGCATGGTCACATTCTTGGATGGATGAGGAAACTGAGGCAGTTGGGGGTACTTGGCATTTCCTGTTCCGGCAAGGCACGCTTGTTTGTTGGTACCTAATGAGCTCTTGGACTACTTTAATGAGAGCACTGAATCCATTATTATCATCATTTCAAAAGGAAAATGTGGCTCTAAACAGCTCTGCGCATTACTGGGATTTACCCTTGTTGCTCCATTTGATCTGCAGAGGCAGCGGGGGTTTTGAGGTGCGCACACACACACACACACACACACACACACACACAAACTCTTGCTTGTTAACACAATGCATCCTTCATGTAGCCTTGATGTGCACAAGCATGGGGATACACATGCACTACCTAAATAGCAAAATGATAAATACACAAACAACCATTTGCAGTCATGTTAGGGAGATAATCAGCATTGGGGATGGATAAAAGAGGGAACTTTGAAGTGGCTTTAAAATGCAAACACCAAAGGACAGTCGGACTCCGGCAGCGAGTCAGGGTGAAATAAGGGCTATGGCTTAACAACAAAACAGGGTTTTCTCGAGGAGCACAGCGAGAGAAGGGAAAAGGTTATGATTCATAAATAAACACGGAGCAAAGAGTGATATAATGAATGCCAGGAAAGAAGGACAGATTCCATTTTCATCGCCTTCACCACCTTTTCCACTGCCATCAAAGGGCCAATTAAGGTTCCAGTGAAGCTCGCTGTCAAGGCTGCAGTGGAGGGTCCTGTCAGCGTTTGCCTGCCCTCCGTGCTGGCTTCCTGTCTCTCGACCTCGGTGTGCTTGCATTGGTGACAAGGACTCCTCATTCAACCTGCCCGCCTGCTTTTTATGACTACAAAAAAAACAAGCACTGCTGTTTATCTTTGTGTGTCCACCTTGTCTTCCTCCCTCTCCGTCACACAATTTTAATTCGACTAGCATGGCGGCAACTTTTGACTCTACGTTAGAATGGCTAGAAAACAGCTTTCTCAGAACTAAACATCAAGCTAAAAGAAGGAGAAATAGCCTCCCCTGACTCTCCCTTCTTTCTCTCTGAGTTTGATAACTTCTGTGCTGCAACATTCACCCTTCCATGTCCTCCTCATGTATCTTTGGAATTACTGAAATGTTAACGTGCCTCTGCCGCCTTTGATATTTAAGACAAAAGGGTACAGATGTGCAAGCTGCACGCACGCAGACACAGGGCCAACTGGAAATGGGAAAGGAGCTTTAATCTCACTCTTTGTCATGCTCCAAAGAGTTTCTCCTCCCTGTGTATTTTTCTGAATCTCTTTGGTTCATCCTTCGCCTACCTCTCTGCCCTTTTCCGCTTGCAATTCCCGCATTCATAATGGCACAGTGCGGCACAACACTGAGGGGTGGGCAACAATTAATGGGTGGCTGTTTTCGATCCGCTGCTCACATTGTGCTGCTACAATTGATTGCATCTCTGTAACCATACCATGAGGTGTTTCATTCCTGTGACAAAGGAAATTCAAGAGAACGCCTCGCCAGGAAAGATGAATGATTTCAACAATCGCTGATTAACTGATAGATAAAAAGAAAAAATCTGTCTGTAAATTTGCAGGCTGTTTATGTTTAAAAAAGGTGTCAAAAACCTTTTTACTGTTCTGTCACACATGCTCTGACTCATACCATAAAGTAATAACCACTGTCACTTGCAAACAGCGTTCTACCCTGAGGACAGCAGCAATACTTTAGCACAAAGGCGACTATGCTTGACTCTCTGCGTCTCACCCTATCTCTTTCAGTGAGTCAACCCTTCCCTCATCTCCCTCCCTCCCTTTGGTATCTTTCTAGTGCAATGGCCCCCGTTTACCACCATAACCCAAATTAGCTGGGCAGGCGTTATCCTTTCCATCGCTCCTCGCTGTTTGGAAGAGGGGGCGTGAGGGGGTTCTGTGTGGCAGAATTTGCTTTTTGCGCGTGACAGTGCTATCTGACAGCGTTTTACATCTCCCCTGCTTTCCCTTCACTACACTCCAGTGTCAGACAAAGAAATTAATACCCCCAGTGACTGTGTTTTAATTAAGCAATTTCATGCAAATTACACATTTTAGATTGTCAAATAATATACTGCGCAAAATTGTAGGCAGGCTGATCTGATATGCATGGAGTGTTATTCTTCCAGGCACTGTGCATACATGGAAAATGAACAAAAATGCTAATTTCTAATCTATTATGCAAACAGTGAAGATACTTACATAGATTTGCACACCTTACGCGTATAAATATGGCCCTCCAATGTATAGAATGACTGGTATTCTGAGGTTGCCATTATCAAATATACAATTTTGACTTTATTTTCATCATCTATTTTACTTTCTACTAATAATTATTGTTATATAGATGGGCTGGCTACAGTGATAGGATATAAGAAAAACAAAGTCTGCTAAAAAAAAAACATTGTCAAACCTTGACAGCGTACGCCAGCCTATTGAAATATTTTATATTCAAATACACATTAATGAAACAAGGAGCCATAGTTAATGTTTGTAATCTGTGCTACACGTCATTGTTCCCCATTAGCACATTGAACTTATTTGGAATTCATTATAATCCCCCAGCCTTTTAGTACACTGGAATCAGTAATGATGACAAAATGAATATAACATTATGCTTTATTATAACCGACTTGAATTAATGCGAGGTTGCTGCCGTACGAGGGTCTTCAGAAATATCCCTCTTAAAAACCATGGGTGTCAAAAGTCAGCGTGCGCAGGTCCAGAGTGAAAAAGCAATCCTTATTGACTGAAAGCTTGAGGAGGGGTCTTGCTGTTCCTTTGTGATTCAAATTCATTTAATCAAAGGTTTGTTTCTATATGCTCCCTCTTAATAGTGTATATTACTGCATGCAATGAGCCTCCAGTGAATTGCAATCTGTCCAGAGCTGTTCCATTTTCCTCTTTAGAGAAAAAAATAGTACGATAAGAGCGCCACTAATGGTAGGGTATGAGAAAGTTGTTGACGTTCTTCTTGCATTTAAAGTAGTCTGCCTTTCAATAGTCACATACAATAAGCAAGACCTGCTCTACATTATGATGAAATTGGTGTGAACAATTGGGAAACATGTGCCCCCACAGAGCGTAGAACATCATGGGGCACTCACAGGGACTCTGAATATTATGGCCCAACACCACACTACTCAGAAGTCCCTGAAGTCGGTGCTCCTGCTGAGAGGCCTGTTTTCCCCCCATCTCGCTGTAGTCGACTGAGGTGCAGGTCACCATGAAATGACATTTACCAAACTGGCCTCTTGAACTCTGAGTTTGAATAGAACATGAAATGGCAGCTTCTGGTGTAGTTGCAAGACGACCGGTGAGATAAATGTTGCAGAAAAAAAAAAAAGAATCTGCTAAAAATAATATAATTTCATTGTTAATGGACTTAGTTTGACATGACCCACATGACAGTGATAGTTCAAACAAGCAGACTTGAATAAAGATGTTATTAGTTTATTCGTATTTATTTTCAGCTATAATCTATTACTTCAGAAAAATGGATAAATCCCTGGAGTGAAACATTTTCTGAATGAAATATTTTTCTATTTTTGCCTTCACTATGCTCACCATCAGGTGATGCATAATCTTTAACGAAGGACACAATACATAAATACAGTACTTTTTATAATTTGAAGTCCACAAGTTTCCAAATATTTAGGTTTCTGCCAGTTTCTGTGTGCAAATATATAACTTAACAGGGAATAAGTGAGAAATCACTACGCTTCATTCCGGTGTGGTGATGTTATAACCAATAAATATGAGCAGAAACTTTAGTGACTATGGCAACAATGTTGACAACCACCAGCTGCCTGACCCTGAACATGTACCTGACTTGCTGTGCCAATATAATTACTAAAGGCTTTTATTAATACCACATGTTTTCCTTCAAACTAGATAAGACAAAAAATATTTATTGTATATTGCCAGAATGTTTCAAATTCAGGCAACAAGAGTGAGATTAGAGTTGAAAATGAGTTAGTTGGCACTGAAACGATGATGATGTAAGAGGATAAACACAAGCTAGTGGAGAGTGTGTAGGTCCAGCATGACATTATCCTGCTGTGGTGTAATTACTACAGTGTTATTTTTATAGATAAGGTGCAGAAGTTGTCCCTTCCAAATGCCAAAATTGTTTTTATGACTTGAGTTTACAAAGATGGCTTTGCAAAGTCAGTAATGAGGTACGCATAGATTACTCAGAAGGTCATTAGTCAGACGGACTGCTGAGCAAAATGTTGCAAAGACTCTCTGTTGTCATGCAAATGTGTGAAAAATAAATCAGGTTTGGTTACAGGATGACCTCTTGCCTCGGCTATTAAAGCCGCAGAGCAAGAGGCAGACGACAACGGGCCTCTGCGTTGCGCTTGCTCATTAAGTCTGCCCAGAGGTAAGCCAATTGATCTGCAATTCATTCTCACAAGCATTAAATCGATGCAGAGAGACATGAAAAGCCCCCAGATTTTTACGACTCCGGTCAAAGAATCCTAAAACGCTTTGTAACAACAGATAATGGTAATCTGCCTTGTTTGTGACTCAGAGCCGCGCGATCGATATGGTAAAAAGGAAAATGGGGGAAAGCCATGCATCCTGGGAGGAAGTTGATTTGAATGAAAACAATGGAGTGCTTTTGGGCTGTTGTCTATACATCCAGACAGCTCAGCCATCATTATATACGTGTGCAGTGTTTGTCCCGGTGTCTTTATGTGGTACACTAAAGTCATTCAAATCTACAATCAACCCTATTCAAAATAAATGATTGTGCTCGCAAACCTTATCCACTTTAATACACCTCATTAAAGCAACCCACTAATTATAGGGACTCCTTTCAAGATCTCCACAACGTAAGCAACAGCACAAACGACAGAACTCCACTGGACAGGTTACAGTGTGCGACACCTGAGCGATCCATTACAGCTCCTATTGATTGACAAAGCAGCAACATAAAGTAATTATAATTGATTCCAGATGAGGCTTAGCCTGCCATACACAGATCCTCCTCCTCCTTTTCTCTCCCTCCATCTCACTAACGTTTGGAATCTGAATAGGGAGGCTCGGGTAATTAGGTCATGCTGTTAAATTTTTAATGATCTCTGAAATCATATTCATGCTCACAGTGTGTCAGGTACACGTACAGCCAGCCTGGAGTGATACATCACCATTCAATGACATGAACAGAAGGCCTCAGCCATTTAATTGTGTGACCTTTTCGACCGAGTTCTGGGTGAAGCATCGGGAGAGAGAAGTATTTAGCGGGAAAATGAGCGATTGGGTATTGGCGGGATGTACGACGCACAAGCCCATCATAATAAAACAGACTGTGTCACAGTCTGTGTGAACGTGTCTGGGTTCCTTGTATGTGGAGGGGGCGGTCAGAGTTGACGGCGTTTGATTATGACTTTTTTTTCCTTTTCTTTTTTTTTTTTTTTTTTATACAAAGGTGGCAGCTCAGGTGGGGTCAAGGTCAAGGCCAAAGGCTGTAAAGGTCAGATGCACTGACAGCTTTCCCATAATTTCTAGTGACACACGATCATCGTCCGTCTGATGGAACATGTGGTCGGAAAGATAGCAAAACGTAGATACCTGCTGCACATTCCTCTGCAGGAAGTTATCAGCAACGGCTATTATGCAGACCATAATTTTGACCATTATTATGAATTTAAGGGGTTAAAACAACAAAATACCACAATTAGAAATAAAAAAAAAAATCTATTTATCCTCCACTTCAGCTGCCTTTACTGCCTCTGAGAGTTGAACAACATTTGATCCAGTACTTCATCTGGTTTGCGGGCGACTCGTAACCACAAATCCCCTTTAAGATGGAAAAAATCTGCTCATTGGAAACTCTCTTGATCTCCAGCCACAGCTGTTATAGACGACGAATACTCTCTGTCACAACACCAAAGTTTCTAAAGAGTGCACGGGGAAAAGCTTCACGACACAACGTTATGGGGACGAACCAGACAGCTAGCGCGTTGAGCTAGAGTTTTTTTTCACCTCGCGCATGTAAAAATCCTTCATTAGTGAGTGATTGTCTCATCCTGCACCACGTGTCTGACAGTAACATGGGCTTCATCCTCTATAATTACCCTTCCCATGGAAATGATTGCATCTCCAGTTTCAGAACTGACAACTCTATTTGGACACAAGTAATCCGCTTTCTTGGCTGCGGCTGATACCTGAGCATAATCTGCCCAGTCAAGCGGTAAGGAATGGCAGGAGGCTTTCTCTGGCTGCTGCGGCATGAAATTCTCCCCCCGTGCTTCTGTAATTTATCCAAACAGGTTTTTTCTTTAAGGATGTACTGTACATTTCCCTGTTCCTTCATCACCACAGCCGCTTGCAAGGATTGATGGAAATGTAAAAAAGAAAAAGCAGATATGTTATTAGCCTTTGACATGGTGCGAAGTCAGATTGCAGACAGGTTGTAGACTATGACCAGGGGCTATTTTGTGGCATGGTACACTGTAAAACATAAATTTGTAATTAAAGACAGCACAAAGTGATATGGAAAGTAATATTCTCACAATTTATGGCATCAATCAGCGTCTAAGCCAGATGGGGAGAGATTTTTGTTGACTTGATATGCCCACCCTGTGGGAGCTGGGGTATGAATCAGTCGCTGTGAGTCTATTCATAGCAAAAAAAAAAAAACTGACACAAATCGCAACACATTCTCACACTCACAGAGGTGTTAAAGCAAAACCAGTTTGTGAAAATAAATTGTGCATATGTAGGAAAAAAAAAGACAAAAAAATCAACAGAGCCTAGCAAAGAGCAAATTAATAGGAATGGCACCTTAAAACAGACTTAACAACTTGGTTTCCATTCATTAGCGTGCACTGCTGTTAATACATCATTGTGTGAGAGGCATGAAGGACAGGCAGTGACGGGATTACACCCCCTTCTAATGGCACATAACCCAAATTAAAATTCAAAGGGAGACAATGCATCAGGGAAAAGCGAGCAGTTGCAGGATGGAACTGAGGTGGGGGGTGCTGAGCAAGGGGATAAATAAAAATAGGATGAAATGACTCCAATGACCAGAGTCACGATGCAGCCGACATGACAAGGCAGCAAGGCAGTGATGCTGTGTAAATACTTTCTATTTCCTCATTTAAATGTCTTCCAGATGGTTGAAAATAAATTAATCAACAACCGCAGCAGAAGATTATGGAGCCAAATAATACGCAATGATATTAAAAAACTATTTTATACAGTCCGTTTAAGAGAGGATTCAAAAGCATTCGATGCAGACACGGCGTAACGGATTTCATCTGCAGAGCATTTTCATTCAGATGGCACTAATGCGATCAGCGTTTCATGTCCTGTTTATGCATTTATGTATTTTTCTATTTACACTACCAACAGAGATGTGTCAAATGCCTGGTTGTCATGTTTGCAGAATCCCCCATTTCCTGATAAGTCTAAGCCTGTTGTTATGAGCCTGGAGCCATAGAGCTAAGCTTCTGCACTCTGGTTAAATATCTGGAGTCGAAAGGAAATCAATTGTCTAATAAGAAGAAGGTGTCACGGTGTCAATATCTGCTTTTTTATTGGACGAAGATGGGATGTAGCTGAAGTAAATGTGCTTGAGCGGACTGAAAAAAGGGTTGACCTTGATCAGTCAGAGGTGGAGGTAGGGGCCCATCATGGCTCAACAAGTTCTTTAGGTGGAAAACATAAATCATTTCTGGTGAATTCAGATGCAACAGACGGCAACCAGAATGTCTTTCACCTGTACCTTCAATAGGATGGGTCCCCACAACCTGTAGGATCAGAAGGATCCCACTTGTCATACATGTAATCTATATCTATCATAGTGCAATATATTTGTGTGTGTGTGTGTGTGTGTGTGTGTGTAAGTAACAGAGAGAGAGAGAGAGATTGAGTTGCTGAAAGAGAGAAAATTGTGGTTTTCAACCTGATAATTTGATGTCCCAGGGCATGTGAGGTCAGTAATAAGAATAAGTTTATGCAGATCGCGAGAATCTGTGACTTTTCTATCCTGCTTCTCTCCCCCTTCCTTTTGCTCAGTTTTTAATTATTTACAGTTTTGGCGGGGGTGGGAGAGAGAAATAAGTAGTCAAGCTTTTGGACATTCTTGATGCTGTGCTGCACTTTCCCTCTGAAACATCATGCATATTTAAAGTTAATAAAGCATATTCCTTACCTTTTATCCAAGGTTTTTTTTTTTTTTTAATGCGGGGCATAATGCAAGAGTGTGTGTGTGTGTGTGTGTGTGTGTGTGTGTGTGTGTGTGTGTGTGCGTGTGTGTGTGCGCGTGTGTGTGCGCGTGTCTAGTCAGTTATCTCTTCAATAAGTCAGATCTCAATCTCAGGAAGACATATTAAATCACTAACTGGTATCAAGAAATTACAGCCTGTTCTTTAATGGTCTCATAACCTGAAACTGATGGATGTATGTTGTTTATATGCAATAATGCACATGGCTGACCTCTGTAATTTAACTCTCACAAACAGGTGTCAAGAGTGCATTGGAGAATATGAATAAATGATCTAGCAGCGCTCTTGTACCACAGGGGGGCAGTATGCTTGCCAACTTTATGGTTTTTAATGAAAGCTATGATAAGGTAAAATGTATTCCTGGCAAGCAGGAAGCTGTGTAATATGCTATAATGCCATAGGAATGAACTAGTTTTATGGAATAAAAAGTGTGACTATGTATAAGAATGGCAGGTGTATCAGCATCATATGCATCTACTGTACATGAAGTCCAGTCAAACTAAAGTGCACTCTGCAGGTACAAGTGTGAACAAAAAGCTGCAGGATGGGGGATCTGAAACAAAGTCTTGACCGGGGGATCCTCATAAATCACTGACCAACGGCTGGATTCTGACAAGCCACTACAGCTTTATCCGCTGCTGCTGTTCACTCCTGTGCACACCTGCCTGCTCAGCTACTGCTTATGCATATCCGCTGGATACCACACCTCTTCATGCTCTTCCTCTTTGAATGTCCCTCCTCCCCCTTACCTCATCTTTTTCATCTTTTTCATCTCTTCCATTGTCTTCACGTGATTCCTTTCCAGTAGGCCCGGTCTTCCCAAGTCCTGGCCAAGACTAAAGCCTTCCAAAGACCCTCTTCTCCTCTTCTCAGGCTAAATTGATTCTGCTAGGGCAAAAAAAAAAAAAGCAGTGTAGATATATAGCTCATAACTTATTTATGGTGCCCTTTGATATGTGTGATATTTAAGAAGGGTTAATATGTATAGGGTTAATCCATGAGGGGTAAAATATGTGAAAATTTCATGAAGTACTGACCAATAAGACTAGATAAATGAAATAAGATGAAAGTTTGAAGTTTTGATCCGGGCCTCGCTCTGTGGGATTTTGCTGTATATACAGCACATACCAAAAAATGACTGAATGACTTTATCAATCTTCAATCAAACTTTCCAATCTCTGCTAAGTTTTACTTGTAAAGGGGAGCAAAAGGAAGGGGCAAAAGCGACCAATGGGAAGGGTTTCACATATTGCAGTTCCAAAGCCCAAAAATGCATTTCGTATGCTATTTTCTTCAGGACCATGTATAGGTACTACGTATGTATGTGAACGCCCACTCACATGCATGTATAGTCGGTGGGTGCTGACAGAGGGAGGGCAGACCATGTTCTGAGGCTGGTGCAAGGAGGCTTGTGGGGCTATGGACCCAGCATATTCATAAATCAGTCCTTTCAGGGAGCTGTCAGAGGCTCCATAATGAGGGTCATTACTCAGGCAGGGTGTCAAAGCTACTATCACAGGGACCCGTCCCTGGAAATCACACTCACTCTGCTCCTTGTTAAATAAACAGTGTGGTATACAAAATGGCAAACAAGCTGAGGGTCAATCTGAAGCAGTGCGGGGCCAGGCAGGCCTCCAGAGTAATTTACCCACAGGGAATACCTCTCGGCTTGGGAGATGGATTATAGAAGGCCCTCCAAAAGATTAATGGAAGGAAAAAAATCATACAAAAAGGGAGATGGCAAAAATGAAATATAGTCAAAGAACAGATGTATGAGGGATTTTAGTTGGAGAAAAGTGGTTGAACAGGAGACAACTGACTAACAAAGTACAGGTAGAATCTTTTTTGATTTTTTTTTTACGTGAATACCAGTAATTGTCACCATTCTTGGCCAAAGCTCATAGTGGCCTCTTGATAACAGTGTCCGAATCTCTGCCATCAAATATCCAGCCTTTTATTGCTTTGCTAATATCTAACATGCGGCTTTATTAATTCGGGGAGGTGGAGGTGGTCAGCCTCGGCAGGTAATCAAAGGGTTGAGATAAAGAGGACGGACGTCTGAATCGTCCCTGAAGTTTAGCTACCCAGTGGAATAAAACTACTCTTGTGCCGTCTATCAGACGCGGTTAAAAATTAATCACATTATTATAACTGTTAATTGCTCACATCTTACTTTGGGTGTCAGGTATCTTTCTAAGAGTATTCAGTAATTTCTCGCATGTTGAAAACAGCATATTTCAATTTAGCAGTAAGAGAGCAACAAGTTAATATTTATATAATATTTATAAATTTTATATTTTAATCGTCATTAATACATTACTATTAACACATTTTAATCTATAATAGACTCAAAACATCCATACCTTTTGATGCTGAAGTAAATTATCAGTTATATTTAAAATACATAAAATTCCAGCATGCAAAAAAAGTACAACTGATATCACAGGATGTGTTCAATATGAAATATTAAATATTTCCTGAAGTAGTACAGATGTGCCCTCTTCCTCTGTTCTCGCTGTTAACCAAATAGCTGCAAGTGCCGAGTTTTTTCCCCTTACCCACTGATTTTCTGCCCGCTTACCTGAAGGCAAAAAGATTAATCTTTTACATCTGTGAGTTTTAGACAGACTCTCATGCTGTGCGAGACAGAGCTAAAGCAGACAGCCCTTATGCAATGCCAATTAATGATTTTGTCATTTCGGTGACGCAGATGTGGGGGTAAGTGGGGGCTGTTGCTGCACTTTTAAAGCACAAACGCTTTTGTGATGCGTGGCTATCTGCTTCATTGAAGAAGGGAAAGAGAAGAGATGCTGTGAGGAGGACGGCAACCGTGGGATGACGCGTTTGTGCGACTGGTTGGTGTAGAGCTTGTGCGTGCTGGCTTCCATGTCTTGGGGACATGCAGGGAACGTATGTTGTCTTGGAGCCCCTGGGCTGACATTGAAGATGAGGAAAGACAGTACTTCAAGGGAAGTGTTTTCCCTGAAGTGAGCCTGCCACTGCGTATACGGCTCGGCTTATTGACAAGTCTCCCGTGGACCTCCAAATGTTGAGATTTACACACAAACCGAAGGGGCAGCTAACAAAGTGCTACCAGCTGAGATTCCCTTGACTGAACATAAGGCGCCATATGCCTCCCCACCAAAACTGGATCATTTCATCACATTAGCCTGGAGGAGATCCATAATCACATGTTGTACATGCACCTGCGGTTATGCTTGCAGCTGTAAGTGCACTCTGTGGTAGCATAACTGAGCTGGGACCACAGCAGCTCTTACTATAGAATATACATTTTAGGAGCAAAGAGCATGCTCCGATGCATATATATACTTTAAACTGAGAAAAAAAGGTCCTCGGTAACTGATAATAATCAGATATTATATTGCAGTAAACATGCATTTCGACTATTTTAAATACAACCATACCATTCTCCATCTTTTACTTTTCTTTGCTAAAAGAAAATGTGAGTTTTTATGCTCCCATAATCCTTATAATACATCTACCCACATATTTATTAAAACCTAGTATCTTTGTTCAATATACTGCTCCCTGAGTGCTCTTTTTTAAAGGGGACTTAAATTAAACTAATCATGCACTGATTCACTGGAATGGAAGGGGAAATTAGCCTTATTATTAGACAAAAAGTACAAACTCCTTAATATTAAGATAGAACCTGGTGCTACAAGTGACAATTAAGTGTAGTGTACCCACTTTTAAATGCACTGGAGGAATTTATTCAAAGACCTGGCTAATGCATTGACTATTCCTCAGTGAGTTAAACTCGAATAAAGAACCTCATGTCTTGATGGCTGACTGAGAACGACATGATAATTGACCCAACTTAAGATCGCTGAGGTTTTCATCTGAGAGCAGCACCAAGGCCTTCATTAGGGCCTCGCTAGCACAGGGCCAAAATGTCTGACTCCCTCCCTCTCAGCAGCATTCAGACCGATGATGAATGGCTGCAGAGATGGACTGCTGCCGAGGGAGGGTTCCTGACGAGCCTTGGATGATGAATAATGGCTCTGCGGCCAGTTCCTCTCAGGAAACCCTTCAGAATCCGTTTGGTTGTTCTACAAAGGACGTCCCGTTGACACACTCCCTTTAACCAGAGACCGAACCTTGTCACAGCTAGGTGTAGCCGCGCATAGGTGGGACAGATTGTTACATTACCTGCTTGAGTCAGTACATCACAGCATGTACAGCTGAAGCGTGCTGCTCTTTTCTTTGCGGAATGATAAGAAGAAATCGCAGCAAGACAAACCTTCAAAGATCAATCCAAAAGGCCAAAACGTACACGAAAAACAGTCAGAGAGGAAAATAAAAACCACTTGGAACACGTTTGTAAATGAACTGACTGTGTGGCACGGAGTGTGTGCTGACAGCGAAGAGAGATGATCTGATTTAGTGACAGGCAAAGGATGGTGCATGAGACTAAACAAATTCAATCATCCCTTCCATCAGGAGGAAAACCTTAGCCTTTCCACTGCAAGAGAACCCCCTCCCGCCCTCCTCCGGCTTAAATCAATTGTAAACAAACCTGATTCCGCCACGACACACAGGGGGAATAAACAGTATCTTTCAATTTAATTCAGCCCCACGCCCTGGGAGGGGAAAACTTCCATCCATCACTTTCAAGTGCCTCGCAAGGCTGCCGTAACTCCGCACACGCAGTGGAAATGGTGACAGCGAGAAACAGTAAATGTGTCTCAACAAGCAGTTGTGCGGATATATTTAACATGTTTACGGCAGCGTGCGCTTGACAAACAGCACCGGATGGAGAGTCGGAGTGTTTTTAATTTTTAAAAGGCAGGTTGGGAGGTTGGTTCCCTGTAGGAGGTTAAAGATAGATATCAACCCTCTTTAGAGGCTAAGAAAACCTCTTGTTTCTGTCACCGTAGGTAAGGTTGGCTACACACACACAGATGCTTGAGGGCCAGAAGGAGCTGTGAGCATCTGTTGGTTGCCCATTTGCTTCTAAGATAACCGTTAATGTTTGAAATATGGCATTTGCAGCCAGACTTTCCATTATAGAACACATGAAGTGGATGCAGAGTACTGACTCACCCACTGACCCCATTTAATCCAGGAGTACTTCTAGTCTTAAGTTACACGTGAGAGCTGTCTAATGTAATCAGGGGAGCAAGGGCTCTGCTAAAGCAAGTCACTGGGATGCTTTGGATTCACTTTGGAGAACATTCCCCTTTGTGGATGAGTTGAATTGAATGGTGGAGGTAAACATGGCACTTGCCATTTTCCCAATTTGTCAGCGTACTTATTAAACCATTTCAGTGGTACACCTATAGCTCAGTGTATCTGAGCTATAGGTGAGCTATCCTAATGTATTGAGTGTAAATACTAGTGGTTTGGTGGTACGGCACATGTATTTGCCATACCCGCCTCATACCTAGCATGGATTTAGCTGGTAAAATATGCATCTATATGTTTTGCAAGGCAAAAGCAAGGTGCATGCATGAACACAGGCAAGCTGTGCCTGCATACGCATGAGTAGAACTTCTACCCTCATGCTTTATGACTCGGTGTGACAATTTCACCTTCACTTCCTGTCATTAAGACACTCTCAGCCTCCCCTTCCTTCCTTCAAAAATATTCTCAGCAGTTTTTTGTCAATCCAGTAATAATTCAATTTAGCAGGGCCAGCCAGGTTGGATATGCCATTAGTTTGGAGGAAGTGATTTAAGATTGATGACTTGAGTCTTCTGGGATTCGATTCCTCATCTGGGCACCGGGTGTGTGTGCGTGTAGGGGGGGAACCACTGGCCGCAGCTCTCCTGCAGCAGTGACTGTGGGAGTCATCGAGCGAATTAAGGTTCCGAATTGATTCCTTCCAAATTTGAGCCGACTAATGTGACAAGTGGCAGCTGTGAGCCCCTCACTGCCGCAGCCTCGGCTGTCTCCTCCGGGCTCCTCACTGTGATGCTGCGCCGGTGCGGGCGATGGAGGGAGAGAGCACCACGCTGTCCACGCACACACACGCAAGAGAACACACGCACGGGAGTAGCTTCACACGGCCACATCTTGGGATGGAGTTAGACAAAGACTTTTGGAGGAAGAACGAGTGTGTACCCGTTTACACACGTGCACACGCACACTGCCACTCCACCCTTGTGACACAGTGGTGTTTGGAGCTACTCACCCATCAAACTCAAGTCAGTGACACAAATTACAGCCGAGGATTGGATGAGGAGAGCTGTACCTGGCCATGACACACACACACACACACACACACACACAGCTGCACTGCTGACAACACACACAGCAGTCGTACTGACAAGGAACAGGTCAACATGATGACACTGTTGAATAATTCAGGAAGAAAACTGAGAGCGAAAGAGAGCGAGGTGAACAGAGAGAACTGGTTTAAACCTATAGTAAATAAAACGAAGTGAATGCATCGCTATGCATGCGTACTGTGCATCCCATATTCCATTACAAATCGCACACCTTGTCAACGAGCTGTGAACCGTCATGAGAATGTTTTATTCAGCGGCTGCTACAAAAGGTTAAGACCCATTAATCCATGACTGATTATTTCCGCCTGCATGAGGAAGACCTTTTGTATTTTATGCACTTTCTTCGGATTTTACTGCAACACAGAGAAGCAAACATTTTTAGTGCCTCTCCATCTCACCGTTCAGTTAATGTGACAGGTTTCAGGGGAGCAGTAAGCAAGCAGTGTCTGTTTAAAAAAAAAAAAGGAAAAATCCAAAAAAAGTAAAACCCTTGACAAGGAATTGGTTTCACGCATGGATGCAGCCTTTAAGACAAAAGCACCTCGGGCTATAATTACAGTGTCAAGCATACCCTGCCAAGTGTCTGAAGATTGCCCAATATTTAGCTTTAATTAAATCAAACCACAAATGTAATTTCTCCAGAGTGAATTCAGCACTGAGTGGCTTCCCAGAAACACACAACATGGCTGACTAATGCATTTCTTTTGTCCCTGTCACACCGCCGCCTGTTATGACCTCAGGCCCCAGAAAGAAAAATAATTCCCTCCCTTCTTGCAAGGAAAAACAAAAATAATATATCAGGCTTCTCAGCTGGTGTGTTTATATGTGTCGAAAATTGTCCGGAACGATTCTAAGGTGGGATGATTCACTTGCTGTTTTTCTTCATTTTCTTCACACTTGGCTAATTTGTGTTTGACCATAATTAACAGTGCCGCTTTGTCAATTACGAAGTCAGTATAATGTGCCGACATGCTGAGGTAAGAACAATAAAGGCTTAATAGTCCTAACATACTACAGCGCAATCTGCTTTCAACATTCAAATATGAAGACAGGGATGAAGTTTTGTGCACGCTCCTTTACATCCATCCTAATGATCACACTTGTCAGAGCGCATCAATAGGGAGGAAAAGTTGGTTCCAGCTTTTCATTAATTGGTGCAAGTGAGACGATGGTGTTTCTCTCCCAAAGGCCCAGGAATTAAAAACTTCTGTCTGTTTGGACTGCAGTACACAGCACGTGGATGTTCAAATGTCAACATGAAATTAATACCGGCATTAAAATTTCCAAGGCAAACTCGCGGCCTCGGTGTTTTAGTTTCTGAGTGAGGTCTGCGCTCAAGTTCATCTAAGTGTGGGCTGTGTGCTCAGTACCTGGCGCGCTCACACGTGCGCACACACATGCACATTGTGAATTTGTGAAATATGAGTGTACATGAATATTATGAAAGTCTTTGAACCTACTGATCAGCAAAGAGTGCCGCAGAGCACAGGGGGGCTGTGGGGTGTAATTGATTGTAAAACAGTTTAAAAAGTGCTTGAAGTGCAAAAAAAAGCTGCATTCTGTTGAGCGCTAAGGGATGTAATTACCGCGCCGATGTGAAGAGGGATTTGACTCCACGGATTCCTTCAAACTGCCGAACGGTGTGTGTAAACACTGCGCCACCTTTTCAGGAAATAGCAAAAGTAAAGTCAAAGAGAGTAAAAGTGCAGCTGCATGAGATGTTGATTTATGTGGATGGATGTTCTCGAGGAAAGAGTAGTAAGGGAAGAAGAGTGGGAAGCATCACACATCGGATCAGGCATCAGATAACTAATTCAAGCTGGATTAACACTTGAACCTTCAGGATGATAAAACAAAAATCCTCAAAATGCATTAGCAGTCATTTTGTAGCTTGGAAATATGATAGGAAAAGAGGTATCTATACAGTAGAAGAAGAAAATAATCACTGTCAGAGGAGAACCAGACTGTCTCCATGTCCAACAGGCCTTCGTGTGTCCACTATTCTATAAGAAAAAAGTCCCTTGTTTTTGTCTTGATGTTCCTTTCAGGAGCATAAGTGGGAATACAGAAAAGCTAAAGCAAACCTAAAGCAAGAAAAGGGGAAATCAGAAAGAAATATATTACAGCAAAGCCTCAAAACCTGATCAAACCTGATTTTTTTTTTTTTTCTTTTTCGGCCACGGCAGTTGCCTGGGTGACGCTTCATAGACCGTGCTGACCTTCCACAATTTACAGCCGTCAATCTAAATGGGAGCCCCTTATCTCATCTCCTCTCCCGCTCACACCTCCTTTGTAGATGTGCACATCTTTTTATTCTAAATCCAGTCATTATTGTTCCTCTCCACTGGCCAGCAGGAAAAGCCCCGCTGAAGTTGGAGAGTTAATTGAGCGTGTCTCCCTCACTGCTAGCCCTGAGGGTCTTACCGACTGGTTCCACTGCCTGGCTGCTTGCTTTTGCCGGCTGGCCCTCTCTCTCTGCTCCATGTATTTGCCTGGATTGCCAATGCAAGGCCTGACTGAGAATGTCTTGTCTGCCGGACTTCACTTGCGCATTCATGCCTTGGCCGCAGCGGCATCTGCTCATTACAGAGAGAGAAGTGTCAGAACCACAGAAAGCGGATGGCTAAGACTCCTCTAATGTAATCTGGAACATGGAACTTTTTCCTCCTTAATGATATGATAGCCAGACTTTATCTGAACTGGTGCCCTTTCAGGCCTAACAGTTTGAAGTAACAGGAGCACAAAGCTGCCTGATTCGCAGATAGAACTTGGAAGAAACTGCCTTAATATGCAAGTCTTTTGTGCTTTCATGATGAAAACTGATATTATCTCGTCAGGTACGACAATTAAACACACACGCTGAGGGTTTGATATATCTCGCAGAGATTTAAAGCTTAATCTAAAATGTTTTTTCCCTCCTCTGGGAGGTGAAGGTGAAGCCAGTTATCTGCCATTATTTGGTTTAAAACATTCCCAGCAGTATCCAACATCTCTACCTATTTGATTCACTTTGAGCATGTCTTTCTCCTGCATGCATTCATCCTCCCTAAACTCCTGAGTTGGAGTGGTTCGCCTCAGGCAGAGGAAGCAATAATGTGAACCCTGGAGAGCTATTCAGACTGAAGAGGAGTGTGGAGAGGAGCCTCCTCCACTGTTCTCCTCCAGCGAGCCGTTTGGGAGGCTAAACGGCGCCGATATCCCTTATTAAACCATCTGGCTGATGCTAATTAGATTATCAGAGATAAAGAGAAGGAGTTTTCTTTGTACATTTTAATGAGATAATGTGTCAGGCAATTGCGGGCAGAAGCGTTATTTTCCGAGTGCAAAGACTTTTCAGGTGAAAGTGGACAAGAATGAACAGATGTAGGGGAGTGATTAATAGTGCTTATCTGGAAATATCGTGCCTACACGAGAGAAAATAGAAGATTAGGGAGTCTTTTAGTGGCTTTTTTATGTCACAAGCTTTACAAAAGGCCTTTTAAAGAAAGTCTGGCTTTGTTGGAACTGACCACTATCTTAACATATCGCGTCATTGTTTTGTGGGGTGGGGGGGTGGGGAGGGAATCATCAACATTTGCAGATCCAAATGTTCCTGAGGTTGTTCACGCAAGCTAAAGATAGTCACGGAAGCTCTGGCCTAATGAGAGCTAGGGGGGGACTATTGATTAAGCTTGTCACCAGAGAAGAACATAAAAGTACACATTCAATAAGGGACTTCATATCGCGTCCAGCTAGTGTAAAGGTTAAGTGCTGGAGAATATTGCCAGGATCGATAATTGTCTGCAACTTCACGTATGGTCCACCATCACCGCCCATCCCCTGCTGCTGCTCAGCCATCACAACACTGACTGGAGTCACATATGAAAGGCCACACGAGGCTTATGGGACTCTGTAGCTTCTGTTTGACAGACCTATTTAAAATAAACACAAATTGTACATGCGGCAGCCTGTTTACTGTACGCCATTAACACTCTGAGGGAGCCGGAGTGACGATTACTTAATAGCAAGTCGTCAATGTATTGTAACACTTAAGACTGGAGCTTATGAGGATTTAATAGCCCACATACATATCTACTGTGCATTCTCCTTGACAATAAATAGGCTCAATTTCCATATGATAATGGAGGGAGCGAGGCTCCTTAAGCAAGACAAATGGAGGGTTTGCAGAACCGAATAACAACATTAACTGGCTAATTAAACAACAATGGAAGATGCTGCCGAGTCGTCGTAATTATGCAATGTGCTTTAATAAAAAAAAAGGTTAATGGTGCAGAAGGAATAAAACCTCAGACTATCTGTATGCCAGAACCTGGGATATCTCCCAACAGTTTCACCTTTTTATCTCCCTTCCTTCCACAGCAAAGTGTTATGGGTTTCCAGGACTGTATTGGCTTCTTGCTAATGGCAACTCTGTGCACTTCACAGATGAATGCGTGATGAAATGGAGGGAGCAGCAGTATTATGTGGCCTAGAGCATTGCTGGGGTGATTGCGGAGCCAACTTTAACTTTTAAAAAAGATGAAATAATGGCTTTGCCATTGATATAACATAAATGAAAGGAAAATCAGGCATTTCACATTCATTAGGTGTACAGGACACCGTAAAGAAACAAATGAATGTATTAATCTGGCTAAAGTTGGACTTTAAACATTGTCTGCTGTTGTGCCAGTTTTCTTCTGGGTTGCTGACTTGCTAGCTCTCTATTAACTCTTGTTGTGGTCTGTGAAGTCGTAGGTCAATTAGAAAAGAACAATTTCCAAATGAAAACATTTCAACAGTAGTTCTGCAGGACAAACTGACAGAATGAATAAGTACTTAAAAATAAAAAAGAATGAGTTTGTTTTAATCAAAAAAATGTTAAAAATAATATTCACGTCACCCAACAACAGTTAAAGCCTTTTTGTCTTGGACCTTTACCCCGGTATTTTTAATGTTTTGCAGTTGTTTTGTGAGATGGAACTTTTTGCGAGGGTTTAAAAGTGACAAAAACATCAGAGAATACACTAAAAATAAACACCTGCTTTGCTCTTCTCTGAGTTCCAAGACCTTCATAAAAATGGGTGTGGAAAAAAGGGTTTTTTTCTTTTTTCAGATCACAAAAGACTGTTTTCTACATTGCGGACCATATGTCCTTTAGACATGCTTGTGAACGTGGTTTTATTAGGGCAAGACGCTGCCTTTCCAACTGCTGGGTTATGTGCCCACCATGAACTCGTTTCCCAGAAAGAACCTTGGGAATGCTGGGAATGAGTCTCAGGTGTGTGTTGCTGATAGAAAAGACAGACGTAACAAGGCCAAGCAAGCAAAGTGACGCAAAGAGGTCAGCGCCAGTCAGAGGGGCTGACCATATGCCAAAATGTTAAAATTAGCTGCAAGAAATAAGCTAAATTAGATCACTTGATTATTGGCTGTAGAATAATTACGTCATTGCATAAGCAAATTGATGTTAAAAAAATTGATGTTTTACTGACGTGTGTACGAGAAACATCGTGCTTTGGCAGCCTGCCTTTTTTTTCATAGCGATATGCTGCAGAGGAAAGATTTGAGAAAGTGTAATAATCAATTATACAATTCTTTGATTGCACATATTGTACAAGTGTTAAATATTCACGAAACAAAGTGACACGAAACTCCATTAGCGTCGCTCGCGCACTAAACAAGAAATTACCCCCAGCATAAGAATAATGTTTTATTTGTGGTGATGTTTTAAAAATGAATGATACAAAATATTTATCTTTATTTTTCAAAGGCTTGTGATGCAAATCTCCAATGATGAGCTCTAAATGGATGGCATCTTTTCAAAAATGTATGCACTGCACAAAGCCTTCTCCCAGCGTGCCGTTTGAGAGGCTTTTTTCATGAATTTCTCATGAAATGTGGGTTGACAAATACGAAAACATAAATACTGAAAGCATTTACAGCGTTTCACTTTATGAGTTGACACATTTAATATGCTGATTAAAAGCCTACAGTTCTAAATTACAGCGCGTGACTGCGGTGGTGCGCATGTGCTTGTGTGAGTCTCGGGCACTTAACATGCTTTCTGCTGAGAGAGAGGAGCACACTTAGAAAACATTCTGGTACCTCAAGGCTCCATAAACACTCTTGCACTGCACAGATAAGATGCCGCCATGCATATTGTCTGGTTTCACAACAACGCACTCACTGGATTCGTCAAAAGCCCCGTGTTTTATTAGAATGGAAGTGCATTAAGCTTGAAGGCACACGCCAGAACACAACAGCGGAGTTGAGCACACAGTGTCAACACGGTCACAAAAAGGTAGGGGAAGATTACCATTTAAATACTTTAAAATAACCACAGGCTTGATTCTTAAAAATTCTAACAAAGCCACCAGACAAGTGTTGAAAGAACACACTGATAAGCAAATTTGCAGTGATGTTCTTTTGTGTTTGTGATAGAATGAGTCATAGTGCAAAGCTCCAGTATGACTATTTGACAGAAAAATAGAGAACAAAAGATGCTAACGGATACCCTGAGCTGTAGGTGACATTTCAGACGTGGAAAAAAGAAATATATAACAGAATTAGATTTAATAGAGCACATCTAGAGTCATATTGAATTCTCACTCCCCCTCATTCTTTTGTGGGTAACACACCTCACTGCAGGGAATTCCGCTTTTTACTTTTGACTCTTTTAATATTCAGTGTTTGACAAAAAAGAAACCTTGGAAAAAAAAAAGCAGCCCACCTCTTTGCTCAGAAGGAAAACGGGTAGATTGTCAGAGAAGAAAAACGGTAAATAGCACTACAACTAGTGTGATTGAACCTTGTTGTGTGAAGATCAGAGTCCCCAAATCACACCTGACAATTCAAACACTAAAAATCTCCCTCTCTCACACACACACACACGCAGTCTCTTTCTCCCTCTCTCTCTCTCTCTCTCTCTCACACACACACACACACACACACACACACACACACACGGGCATAGTCTCATGCACACACACAAAGTTCACGTGTCCCCCGTCTTGCTCTCCGGGGTGCTGCTTTATTAATGAGTGTGACACATAAAAAGCATCCCGAGGACAGGAAGTGTCACTCATCAAAAAAGGCTGTTTTTGAACAGTCTTGGTGCATGTTAAAGAATTATTCCCTTTCATAAGGACAAGAGACAATCAGTGATTGGCAAGGTTTTGTTTTTTTTTTTTTTTTTTTTTAATTAAATGACCAGACCATGAAACCTCATTCTCAGATGCAGCATGAATATTGCATGTAAAGTGTGCAAAGTTGGCTTGCCTGGTAGAATAAAAGGGCGACTGAAGGCTGTGGTGCTCATAATGAGTGTTTGTGCAGGGAAAGACTGTGCATTTGGGCTGCGCCTGTGCAGCTGTGCAAGGAAGAGCCAACATGAACGAGTGATTAATTTCATTGATTAATGCAAAGGTTTGGGTAAACACAGATAAGGTGTAAACCACGAATGACTTGTCCGGATCAATAGGATCGATTCCTTGCGAATAAACTTTTGGTCTGGCTCAATAAAGACTGCTTTCTCAAGACTAACCTGTCAAGGCCAGTAATAACAAACCAGCACATGACAGGTGAGTAAAAGCCTGACCGCACACAGTCGACACATCAAATCAAGCTTCCTTCGCCCAGGTTACACTCCACAACAAATATGAGCCATCTCATGCAACGATGTTTTGCATTAAAACCTCATGCATTCAGAACCAACGCCAAGCAAGGACACACGTTCAACTGCGCACAAAAACACACACTGCTATCCAAGTGCAAGCTGGTGCGTGGCTTCTTGGAATGGAACAAATAATGGGGGGATGTCGACTGTGGGGTTTTAAAGCTGTCACTGACACTGTGTCAGCCTGGCATCTCGCTCTACCAAAACACACACCTTTGCTTGCCCTTTTCTAAAACAGCATAGAGAACAAGGCCTTTGAATAATAAATACTTCCAAGTTTCCACAAGACTCTGGCCATGGATGCCCTCCCAGCAAACGATGTTGATGTGTAGAGGAGGAGAGCCAGGGAAGGAACCCCAAAGAATACAAGATGCATGTTCAGACAACACGAGTACAGAACAGGGTGCTGCCAGGAAGTGAGATGGGCCTGCGGAGCGTGAGAGTTAGTGGCCTGAAACTTCAACCTTCCTGTTTTCACACAGACAACTGACATGCCAAAGGTGCTGCAGCTGCAAAGTAAGCAAGAAAAAGTTGGGTTCTTAAGAAATTGTGAGCAAGAGGAATGGAATACTCATGCATACAAAGTTTGATGCATTAAGGTTGTAAATCACTGGTTAAAGCTGGGACTTTTCCCACAAGTAACTTTACAAATTAGATGTTAACACAGTCAAAATAACAATAACGGTGGCTGTCAATTAGATCGCATTCTTCATCATCCTACAGGTATAAAAAGGGAAGTGAGGTTTGACCCCCTGAATGGGGGCCATTGTAGCGGTTGATGTGGCCATCGTCAGCCGATATTTAATCCTCCCGTTCTGCAGTTTGGCCTCAACATGACAGAAAATCATTAACCACCGTGGGCAGTTAACTGTCACATGAGTGATTGAATAGGCAGTGAGCCATGGAGTTTGGGTGGCAGTTAAACGTCTGTCCCGTAGCCGAGTGGTGGCGGTCCGCTGAGGTCAATCATGAGGCAAATTTGGCGGACGGCCACTCCCACCCTGAAGGATGGGCCCCACCCTGAAGGATAGGCTCCCCTGATGTCCTGGGGTCAAGTCCGTCTATATTACTATACACAGAAAAATTAGTAGATCTGATCAGGTTTTTTCCAATGTTTTTTCTTAATTTTTATATTTATATTATTGCATTTATGTTGATATTTTTTTGGTTTTTGTTGTTATTAATTCACACTGGCATACAACTGCAGCATTTTTGACATTCAAATGGAAGGAAATACTGTCTGGAATAGATTGTTCAAAATATATATTGAGTTACATGTTTTTATCCAAGACCGACCTTCCAACCAAAGACGTAAGTTTTCTTTCCTCCTTTTTATTTAACAATGCCTTGACATCTAGACCTTGGTTGGTGTAACCTATACATGAGATTGGTAGTGTGATCCAGCAGGGCTGCTCTCCATACCATTCCCCTGTGGATTCTGCTTCTTGGACAGTCAAGTGTGTGTGTGTGTGTGTGTGTGTGTGCGCGCGCGCACTCACGGGCCAGTCCAGTTTAAGAGGATGGATCACAGAAGCCTTTAGTGTAAGGTGATTTTCACCAAGCTACATGTTCATTAAAGCCGCCTCTGTTAAACGTTTCTCTCCATTTCCTATTTTTATTAAAAGCATACATGAAACAGGCAGGGGCAAAAAGTGGCAGCAAATTGTCAAATTATAAATTAAGCTGCTGCTTCAATTATTTGCTCGGTTTGATAATAACGTGGTTAATTTTTGAACGAGGTTAATTACACAAGGGTTAATGATATTCTAATAAAAACGAAGAAGTCATCACATTTCCCCAACAAAATTACAGTGACGTGTAGGAGCGAAATATTTTCTTCAATTAATTCATAATTGTTAATAAATATACATATGAGGGGGCATGCGGGCTGAGGCCATGTTTTCGGATGACATATTTGGAGAGATCCTCGACATATTCTGTAACTATAATTGCGATAGCTCATTTCTCAACGGGGGTTAAACTGACTTGCCTTCTTTGGTAGGTGGCTAATTTATATCTCAAAGTGGGCCAGATATTGCACTTGCTGCGAACGGCGTCATTGCTTGTGCGAGGGAGAGAATAGAGCCGGAGAAAGGGACGGCGGGAAAGGGACAAACAGGGGGCAGGTAGGTGTGATCGCTCATTCACACTGCAGCTGCTTGACATTGAGCCCTACGGGGCATGATTACAAGGTCCAGGGCGATCCTTCACCCCACCAGACAGTTGCTCCATGTCCCCTTCCCTCGCATCCCACCTTGCTCTCTTCCTCCTTCCTCATCCATCTCGCGGCAGCATCTTTGACTCCGCTCCCCTCTCGAGTTTCTTTATGTTTCTTGCGGTGTTTTATTTACCCCTGTGGACTTGCATTCGTCTTGATAATGTCTTTCTGACAGCCTTATAAATAAAGCTGTCATTTACAGAGCTCAGGACACTAACAGTTAATGTCTCTTTGACCACTACTGTTATTTTTCAGACGTGTGACATGCGTTCACTGTGCATGCGAGTCCCCTGTGGCACGTTTCAACAAGGCTACTAGATTGCAGGTGTTGGGTAAAAAATGGCATCTGTTCAGAAAACGTCTTTAAAACTGTAAATTATCAACTAGTGCAAAGAGCTGTGCACAGCTATCAATGTGTATGACTGTCTCTGTGTTTAACTGTCATATAAGTAATAGATTTATATTATCATATCTGCATCTTTTGTGACATCATCTCTCTTTTTCGCCCTTTTTCTGAGCTCATCAGCAACACAGTGATTCTGAGAAAGTTTGTAAAAAGAGATTCATCCATTGAAAGATCTCTTTAATGTCCATTGTGACAAAGGAAATTTGGAAGACTTAACTAAAAGGAGACAGTGCAATCATATCTGAGACCCTGGTGACAAAAGTTCAGTCGAGACTCAGCTGAAAAAAATTGCTTGAATTTGAGCTGACAGTGGCAGACTTTAATCTCCCCTTGTTATAAGGACACAAGGGACTTATGGTGACTTCTTTAAAAGCCAAAGATTACCATGATAGGCCAGCCACATGCTTTCACGCTCTATCCAGCAGAGTTCATTTAGACATGCTTCGCTTAAAACCACCTTTCTACCAAAAAAGAGTTAACAAAAAGTAAAAATCCTGACACTTGTGCAACGTGCATGCTTGAATTTTTCAAACACTTGTCTGTTTCTTTACCATAATAGATGTCAGTTTTCTCTGATCTAGCTGAAGTGGGGAGGGGAGCAGGATGTAGGGTCTCACTCTTTCTGCATTTGACGCTATCGCTCAATAGCAGATCTGTGTTGTTTGACATCAAACGGGGGAGGTGTCTGCATCACCTGCAGAGCGCTCCAAAAGGATGAAGCAAAGTATCTTCAAATCACTTGTCCAAGACATTTCCCCCTATTAAGGCTGCCTCCACGCAGGCTTTAAGGCAGAGAGAGGCCCTTTAGATAAGCTAACCAAACCCGAGAGTTACAGCTGGGAGATCACACACATGCGCGCACACACACACACATATACATACACACACACACATCCTTCTTCTTCTATCTTTATGAGGGCATTCACAGACATAATGCTTTACCCAGCTCCTTACCCTAACCATCACAACTAAATGCCTAACCCAAACCTAAACCCAATTAATCTCTTAACCATTAAACTGTCCTTTGAAGTTGTGAGGACCAGTCAAGATGACCTCACTTCCAAAACTGTCCACATTTTGCCAGTAGAATGAATATTTCAGTACTCAGTATGTAGCAGGTTCAAGAATACACACACACACACACACAGAACACAGCTCATTCTGAACTTTTATAAGACTGAATGCATATGTGGCCCTTTTTTAATTACAAAAAAGCTATATAATTATAGGTATATTTTTATTATCTTTTCTGGTTTATTGCTCACACTAAGCAGATTGACATCTGTAAATCAGTACAGGTGTGTACTTAGTCTTGGATTCCTTGTCAGAGAATGTTTATGTATTAAAAACAGATCCACTCAGTGCTTATTAATGTCTAGACATTTTATATGGATGAATGTATACAACATTGGTGGGTGTGTGTATGTGTGTGTGTGTGTATGTGTGTGTGTGTGTGTGTGTGTGTGTGTGTGCAGCAGCAGCAGCAGATCATGTTTTCCAGGCCTCAGATGAGGCAAAGCAGCTTTGGCAGTGGGCCGTTTCATCTTGGGCACTGGGGCCCAAAACAAAGAGAAAATGATTGATTGGATGATGAATTATTTAGAGGTGAAGGGCTGAGGAATGAACCAGCCACGCTGGAAAGAGTGGGAGAGAGGGCTAGAGAAAGGACAGGAATGAGCAAGAGAGAGAGAGAGAGAGAGAGAGAGAGAGAGAGAGAGAGCGAGAGATCAGTTTCCCTTTATCGCTTTCTCTCCATTTAGAAGATGGCAATCCAAGTAAAAAACTTGCCCCTAATTGTACTAATACGTGTCACCACAAATTTGCTGAAATAAAATACAGATGTGGACGCAGCGACGGGGCTGCACAGAACCGAGTGCTGATAGGAGAGGAGAGGTGTTTGCTCAGGGATCTATAAGATGTTTGAACCTAAATGTAACACTACACCAAGAACAGAGAAGGGGGGAACAGTTTTTCTTAGCCCAAAATATCTGTCCTTTCACTGTCTGCATGTCCACAGCTCTACACTGCTGCCATGTTTGCCTTCAGTCTTCCCAGTAGATAAGACAATACTTTCCAAAATGCAACATGAATGCAACACCCTTCCTACAAGTGTCAACAGCAGAACTTTAAATGTGATGCCCGGTTAGACCACAGGGGGCACTGATGTGATATGTGAGGAAGAAATGGATGACACTGGAGAGAGTGAAAGAGGGAGACGGAAGAGAGAGAGAGAGAGGGAGGGAGAGGAAGAGCAACGAAATGAGGCACGGCTACAGGGATGAACGCAAAACGTCTCTCTCCCTCCATTTTTTCAATATCCCCTCCTCATGAAATTTCATTTGGATTGTAAATGTTCAGTAATTTACCATCATAAATGTGTAATGGGCCCCTGAATCCAATGACATTGTGCTGGCTAATCAACTCATTTGAAAATGAATATACATCTATTAAAGGGAACTCAGCATTTCCCCTTTGTAAAGACTGGCATGCTGTCAAACACAGGAACACTCCCTAAAAGGGGGTTTAGGAAAAAGAGATCCTCTTCAGGGAAAAGAAAAAAATAATCTACTCATCAGACGATTTTGGTTTTGATCTTAAATAAAGATGATGAATGAGATTAAGTGCTTGCGCTGAACTTCTAATTTGTTTTGTCATTAGAAAGCTGACATGTAATTGACTTAAGAGAAAAGGGCCTCATTTAAATCTTCATTCAAATGCATAAAGAGCTGGGACAGGAAGTTAATGACGCTTCATTTTCAGCTGGGAAAATATAACAAAATTCAATTGTTGAATTTTTTAACTGCATCTTGGTCCCATGTCAGCTGGCTGCAAAATCCTCCACAAAAAAAAAAAAAAAATATACAATAATACATATACACAGAGAACAGGATTAGGGTTTCTTATCTGTGGGAGACAGGGCCCGAGGCGCTACCTACAAACACTTAATCAAAAACCAAGTTCAACTTGTGACTCTTAGAAATAGAGAGTAATGAAGAGAGTGGAATGCAAATTACAAAATGTTGGAAGTCTGTAAATGCATGTGTGCATACAGTATGCATGAATCCCAGAGCAGGGAAATCAGACCCTATGTGCCTGAGTGTCAAACTGTGCACGCTGATTACATGCTTGCAGAGTTTCTATTTCACCAGAAGTCACCACATAACAGGGACAATAAGATTTATATTCATGTTGGAAAGTCAACTTTACGCAAGAAACATGTTATATTTTCTCATCGAACTGCTGCTATGCTACTTCAAGGCATACCACATTTATACTATGGCACTTTGCAGCCTCATTGTGTATTACAACTCCTCTTTTCTACCATTCCCCTACTTTCACCCCTGAAACAGCAATCAAGGAAGAGAAGTCATTTATCAGGGCTGTTAGCAGCAGGGGGTATATTATGCTCGGATGCTGTTGGCCCGAATGCTTGACTTTAGGCTACAGCCCTGCTGTAAGGTCATTGCAATTATGTCTTGGCTCACAGTCATGGACTTTGCCTTTGAGGTTCAAATGTCTTTCCACTTCAATCTCAAAAGTCCTCACTGCCACAATTTACTGATGATACACACACACACATACACACACACACAAAAAATCTTATCTTACTCTAAATATTAGGCTTCGTCTGTGAATATCGATTTATCCGCAGACTCAGATTGGCTGGAATGAGTTTGATTCCCCTAACTTCCACACTGATTACTTTGTGGAAATAGAATATTAGAGATCAGCGATGGTAGATGAAAAGGGTGGGGCTTGAAAGAAGATTTAAGATGACTAATCCTGGACCCAAAACTCACCTAAACTTCAATGACAAGATATTTTAAAGGAACAAAGACAAAGACGATACATGTAGATAAATGTACCAATATCAGTTTTAAAACAGTTGTTAACTTCTAGTGTAAAAGAATGCCTTTTTTTAATTTAAATCCTTGAGAATAAATAAAATAGCCAGAACCAATAAAAGAGACATCCATAACACACCAACAATAAGGGATGACAACCTGTGGGAAACACTGACAATTTATCCAAGATTCAGCATGTGAAGACGTGTGCTGAAAACCACAGAGCCATAAGGGATTACACATATGGGATTACGAGAACAAATTGCATACCACAGGCAAGGATTCATATAGTTTTTCCAGGACAAAGCACATGCTTGGAAAAAACCCACACTGTTATATAACAGCAGAGGCCACAGTACAAGGGCCCCTGGCTGCTGAAGCTATAGGTTACCCTTCACAGGTTTTCCTGATTTCACGAGCAGATATGTGCATACACCTCCACAGACTGAGAAGTTATTGTGAGACTGACTGCCAGATGTTGCATAAATGCTGCCCAATATGAGCTAATGGCTTCCCTATGGTAATGTGACGCCAAGGCTTCCTTAAAAATAATAATGTCTAGACAAAAAATAATGTCTAATAAATTATAGCAAAATTATGTTGAACAATAGCAACAATGGAGCACAAATAGAGCCCCACCCATTTTATCAAATATGCATCAGACGTGACTTGTGTGGACTTGGAACACTTAGTGCGGTCCAGAAGTTCACAAGACCGTGCCTGCATACTGAGGGCTGATGGCTCGATCGGCAGCAGCACCTACAAGCGACACACTGAGCCAAATCAACAAAAACTGCATCTGTTGCAGGAATGTGAACATAAATGCTGCTAAGCAGCAAAAAAAGCCAACTTCTTGAATTTTTAGCAAATCAAAGAGAAGTTTTGCAATCATTTGTTTGATGTTTGTGACTTGATGAACGAGAAGCAACCCGCAATTTACAAGCCTCTTGTTCCACTTACATAACAGAGTCGGATTATACCATTTTTTTTTTTCTTTGCCTCAAAATGCTCTTCACACATCTGACAGTGGGCTGAGCTGCATTTCAACTAGCTGTGTACTGTGGCATATCTTTGAACAACCACACAACTCAAGTGAAGTGCCTGCAGTCCTTTAAGCACTTTATCCTCAGAGCTTCATTGGGCAACAGACAGGCAAGGGGGGAAAAAAAAAAAAAAACAAGACAAAAAATGCAAATGAAGCGTTCAACATTTCTACGTGCCATTTAGAAGCACCACAAAAAAGGCAGAGTACATTTAAAATCTTTTAAAATGCCAGGCACACAACTGCAACATGCAACATCTTGGAGGAAAAAAAAGGGATGAGGGAAGTGATAGACAGAGTTAGGAAGATATGTTCTTTTTTTGAGACTGAATAGAGTCGTGTTGGGGATTCCACGTGTCTCATCGCCTTGTTTAGAGTGCGTTAGCAGCCAGTAACACAGGCTCCCTCCCTCCTCAACGCTCTAGTTTTCTTGTTGTCTGGGAGAGTGACCCGAGGCAATAACAGCAACCATCAGCATTCCTCCTCCTCCTACACCTCCTCTTCATGCAGAGATATACACCAGGGTCTAATTTTCCATCAGCAAAGCATGAAATCGGAGAGAATGCCACACAACAAGCGCTCTTATGCGGGGACACTTTGCCAGCTCTAGCACACAAGCAGACACGTGTGCAAGGACATGTACTGACTTCTGAATCAATTATAAAATCAAGTGGATGTTAAGGTAAAGTGACAATCAGAGGCAAGCTGATGAGAATGCAAAGGACTGCAGATTGGTGAAATCTGCAATTTAAGAGATCATTTTCACCTAAATTGGTGAAATCTGCAATCTTTAGGTGACTGATGAGGTAAAGAAATTATTCTAATCAATGTATCACAAAGCTCTACCCTAAACAGTGAACTTAATATGCATGACAAAAACAGTTGCCCACAACAAATAAAGTGAGCGTCATACTTGACAACTTGCTGCGACACATCAACATCAACAACATCACGACTAATTACTGTAAAAGCCTGACGGATGTGTGACTGCATGCAGCGAGGTTTAGAAAGGTAGCTTGAGCCTAAAGCGGGGAGACACATCACCAGAGCCCCACCTAACCTGGTCCAGAGGAGGCTAGTCAGTCCTGGATTGAAACAAGCTTTAGTGGCACGCAGTGCTGCCTTTAATGACTGTCGGTAATTCTATCCCTGGTGATGCTCTCAGACTGTTTTAAACTTTCAGCTGAGGGAGTCTATTGTGTATGCAAACGTGCCGAGCCGTGCATTAGTATTGTCACCAAACACTGCAATAACAGCAGCACATATTAATAATATATCACACGTTAGAGGAGGCAGTTTGCTGGAGATGCAGAAAAGTTGGTTTCAGATAATACTGACAGTTTTTTCTGCAAGTTCTACAGCACATCTCATGGCTGAACTAACAGAATACGGACACCATACATTATGTACATAAAATTCAGATAACCGGGAGTAATCAGACAAACATTTGTAATAACATGAGGCTTCGCATGCACTTGAAATGCAGCAATGCAAAAGAAATGCAACAATCCAAAAAAAACCCTGATTTCAGTCCATTTATTGGATTGCTTTCGCTGTCCACATGAAAGTGGCATGGCTTTTGGCCGCTTGCTGTCTCTTTACCATGACAAATTGACTATTGGATAAATGCAAGGAAGTTAAAGCAAAGGCAGCTTGATTATGTGAACTACTTCAGCCAATGCATGATACAGTGATATTGTTTCCAGCCTTCAAAAGAACATATGAAATCTAAATTCTTTGACCTTGCTATGTAGGACAAACATAAAATGAAATGTTCTCAAAGTATAATGTCCTGATTTGTTCATTTTTCCCCTCCTTGAACAAGGATTAGATCTTTGGTGTATCAGCGGACGCTTTGAGTTTTTAACCAACTAAACTGTCTGAACTGAAAACAACAAAGTCAGAAAAACATGCTCGGTTCTTATGACTCAAGAGGGCCAACGTTTTAATACGGTTTAATACCAAGCACCCAAGCAGAGGCATACAGAGCATATGTTATCAGAGACCAACTGCAAGGCTAAACTGAAAAGTACTGGATCGGAGTTTTCTATCAACTCAAAAATAAGGCAGTTAGTTATTAGGACAGCAGTGCTGAAAAACACTACAGAGAGCAGAAAACTCTACTACACACAAACAGAGAGAAGAAACGGATCTCACAGTGCCGACTGACAAAGATGCCCTGCAATATAGATGACGAGAACAAAGCTCCCCATAACAAACTCCAGTCATATTGAGACGATTTCCTTTTCAATAATGAATCGCCATCAGCACTGGGCGTCAATACCGCCTCTGTGTGTGGAATGCGTGCTCGCGCGTGCATGGAAGGGGAATGAAAAAACATCTATCCTCAACGAGAACAAAACTTCTATATTTAATCTGCACTGAGAACAAGCAGGCGTGTGGACTCGAAAACAAAACGGGGGCTTGGCACGCTGAGGCTTTGTGTGGCATGCAAATCACACCCGGACGAGCCGGCTGCTCTGAGCTTATCATCCACATCTTTGTGATTGACGGGATTTTTAAAGTGTGCGGATTATAAATATTTATAATTGACTTAATATTGACTGGATTCTCTGTTTGGTTGAACCTATATTGGGAGGAAAAAAAAAAAAATAAGGCAGAGAAAAGCTTGAATTTTTCAGAATAAAATCACGCCATGCCCAAACCCACTTGCTCTGTAGCCCAAATCCACCTTAATTAAACTTCCTGCAGACACGTGTTTGGCAGCCTGTTTTCCTTGCTAAGGATAACGAGCTTCTCATTTTTTTTTTTTAGACTCGTCAAGTCTCCTTGAGAATTTGGACGTTGTCGAAGAGGTCGGCAGACACTGCTCATTTTATAAGGTTTGACAGGAGGAAACGTGGAGCTCCAAAAAAAAAAAAAAAAAAACACGTTCCACCAATAAAAAAGCAAAGATCAACGGCTCAAACTGGTGGGACAGGAGTCTGGAGAAAGTCCAAACATCAGCAGGGAGTAAGCAGCAACTGTCCCACACAAACAGATCCCTTTCTGCTGGTTTCATAAACGAGCCTGCAAAAGGTAGTGAAGAAATGGACACAGAGAGGTAAAAGACACCGGCTGTGCAGAACTCGGATGGACCTGACCTCTGTGAAATTGAAATAGCTTTAGGCCTTTGATTGAACTGCACGCGCTACCTGTGTCTGTCTGTCTGTCTGACTGACTTTCTCTTCCAGCTACACATCAAAAAGGCCATCTGCAGTAAAGAGGGGAGCCAGCACACCACGCACTCCCATCTCCTGAACAAGTTCCCTCTGCCCAACGTCCAAATGCAGCTCTGCCCGCTGTCTCATCAATTTTCCTCTTTGATTTAATCACCCTGATCCTCTGAAATGCAAAGTTTGATTTTGCAACAGTTGGTACAAGAAGTAAAAAGCAAAGCCCTGTTAAAACAGCAAACAAATACAGATTTTATTTTTCAGTTCAGTCATGCAAACTGCTCCCAATCCCTCAAAGCATTAGGATTTAAAGAGAGCATGAAACACAAACCCTTCAAACAGATTAAATTTCAAATCAAGCAGGCCATGTAAATGATGTGGTGACAGGAGGCCCAGTGCAATTAGCATGCCAGGCTAGTGTTAAAGCAATTAGGCAAAACAGACGGCTAGAGCACCAGGGCTAAGCAAGGGAAGGGAGGAAGGACGACTATTTCCATATTGTTCTCCAGGACATGTGCGGATGTCTGTGTGTGCACGTTTGAGGTATTTCAGCACTCGTTTGCAGGTTCCTCAGTGGGATCAGAGGTTAATGGGAACTAGACTTTGTTTACTGGCACTCTATACTGGAGAGAGAGAGAGAGAGAGAGAGAGAGAGAGAGAGAGGAGAAAAAAATATATTTCAAACAGACCGTTCCTTGTAAAAGAAAAAAGCGCAGAGCAGAAAAAAGGAAACTCGTGACTCTTGTGTTTCTTGAGGGAATCACAAAAACGTTTACTGGTAAACAAGCCCTGAGCTGAAACTCTGGGACCCACTTTGGGGAAAACAGACACACATTTGGGCAAATCTCTCAGGTGGAGCCATCAAAAGCAGTGTCGGCTCGTACGGTGAGACGTGGCGGTGAAGACCACCTGGAGACGAGCGGTGACACTCGTTTGAGCGTAAATTACTCAAACAAGCATGCCAGGAGTGGCATTTAGCACGTGATGTTTCCCCAGCGGGAACGGCGGAGGACGCCTTTAATTCAAACAGCGAGTGACGGTATTACAAACACAGCTGAAAACAAACACAGCGTACAAAGTGAGTTGTGTACAACGAGGCGCGGGCCTTTTGGGATGCAAAGTAGGACAGCTACTCATCTCAGGCTTCGGCAGCAATAATGAGAAGTGAGCTGCGAAAACAGGATTTCGCTATATCGACATAATAGTGTGTTTGCCTACAAAACTATATTGCAGTAGAAACTTCCAAGCAAATATTGTTTTTCCAGTCTTATCAATTAATATAATACGCCAATGTCCACATCCACACACAGGCATTCATTTAACACAAAGATTACAGAAAAATATGGCCAAAACCTACTTATGCTGTTACATATTTGAACTGTCAATGATTAATGTGCACAAAGGAAAACCAATCTCATAATAAAATCCCACCAGAAAAAAGAATCCTTTAAAATCATCTTAATATACACAGCTCAATTAACTGAAATTAAAGATTAAATGGAATTTCCAATGACTGTGCTAATTAGTTCCCGTTCGAGTCGCTGCCATGAATGTACGCTGCTGTGTAGTACAAGCCATCAGACTATGTAGTGCCATATGGTCGACATGGCCTTTGGGCTTAGCTAGAATTTATTCATCGAGAGAGTCCAAGACAAGCAAGGTGAAGCCGTTTTTTTTTTTTTTGGTTCCACTACTGCAGCAGACGTTAGAGACTGTTTTTTTTCTTTCTTTCTTTCCTTTCGTGAAAAAGTTTTAGAAAGATGCAGTGTGCGATCAGACCGCCGGCTCAATCCTGACCAGACAGAGACTAAAACACGATTCCATCTGGCTTTGGGCCAAAAACAAAAAAACATGACATCATGCAGATGAGGGTTTTACCCTAGTAACGCGGTAGCACAAATAAAGAACTAAAAACCTGAACCACCTCTTTCCCAGGCTGAGTAATTATACCTCGGCAACAGGGATGACGACAGCGGGGATGGATACTGCTCATGCGGGCGTGCCAACTTTGAGCACGTCAGCTTAAATTGTCAACTAGGATGAACTTGCTCAAACTCTGGGTTAATGTCATCAAATCCGCAGCATGGATTGAACTCCTGGAAGAAGTTCAGGAAGCTAGAGGTCACAACCATCACGTAAACACAACTATCTAGCCTATTTACTGTAGCGGTAAGTCTCCCTAATGAGTCCCATGCTACAATATGTTGATAGTGTCCTCGTTTGTTTTTCCTGTCATTGTCTCCATTTCTAAGCGTATAACCAACACATTTTTATACTCCAGAGTTCAATTATAGTTGACTTGATGAGGCATGAACAAGGAACATTTAATTCCTGCTCAGCTCTCTCTGTATCTGCAACAATTCACAGAGTATGTGTATTTACACGTGTAGCCTTCCCACACTGTCCAAATCCAGGTTGTCCAATTTGTCTGTTTGCCTGGACGAACCCTAAAAGTGGAACATTATGTCCTTTACTGGGATGTTCAGCTGTATCTCATTTAAGAAAGCAGCAACTCTACCTTTGAAATGGAAAACCTCGCAGCAGACCGTAAACCGGAGCGTTTGGCAGGCGCGTGCTGTGGCTTCTGTGACTTTTTTTTGACACAAGATGCCCGTTTAAAAAAACAGAATTTCTGTAGCTGGAAGCTCAGGGAGCAGCCTGGTTTATCCATCACAACAGGCTTTGATTACACAATTCCCGCAAGTGGGCGATTATGTTACACGGCAAAGAGTATACAATCCAACGATGAACTGGCAGGCCTGACACAATTTGTGACGCAAACAAGGCTTCATTTGACAAGAATCAATCTCAGGTAGAGTTAGAGAGCTGAGAGAATGTTTGCATACACCTTTCAAATGTAGCCATTTCCCAAAAACCAAACTGTCATGAACAGACTCTTGTTGAGAAACAAAGGAGGCACTAACAAAGCTTCCCATGGAGGATTGGTTGTGGCTTTGGTTGCTATTTACATACAGATGCATTGGTGAGAATTTGCATAATGTTTTTTTTTTCCCTCTTCTTTTTAGGAGCGGTGTGCTCACGGGACTAGTATTATAACATATTGGTGCCTAATAAACTCTGAAAAAATTGATTTTCCACAGAGTAAATTAAGAAAAGCATTATAGCTGTTAAAGCAATCTTGGGGGAAATCGGAGCCTTCCTCTGCTAAACTACGCTTGATATGTAATAAATTACATGTTACACTTATTTGCTTTAATTCATGCTAATTTTGCCCAATTAACGTATCACTGCAGTTCTGAGGGCAGCCACCGGAGATTCAATTATTTATAGAATTTTGTGTGTGTGTGTGTGTGTGTGTGTGTGTGTGTGTGTGCGCACTTCTGTGTTTGTGTTGGATTTATAAGCAAACACCCTCAAAACTTATGTTTTCTGAATTTAAATGCCATCATAAACGCCCTGCATCTCTCTTTCTGACGCACACACACTTTTTAAGCAGTGTTCCTCCACTTCCTTCCCTACACTTCCCTTGCCTGGTAGCAGGGTGACTCATTGTTTGCAGGCCTTTCACTCTGCCCTCCTGTCACTGCTCCTGACGCTGCTTTTTCCATTTTGAACCCCTGCATGTGGCAGCATGTGACCAGCCTCGACCTTACGTTTCCTCCCTAATGTGGGCCCATGGCTTCTGACTGTACGACTCGGAAGTCTGCAACTTCCCCACAGCGACACCACCACAGACGTTAGCATTTTAAGCATGTGCATGCTAGCAGGTTGGGTCAATTCTCTCATCATGTTACCCTAGGCCCATTAACAACACTATATCTATCCTATTTATAGGTCTCCAATCAATCTAAAGTGCATGTTTTAGGACTGTGAGGGGAGCATCCAAACTCCATATGGAAAGGCCACTGCCCAGAACTGAACCAAGGACCTTCTTTCTACGCAGCTATTGTGCAACAGAAACCAGATTTGGGAGTATGAAATAAAGTGGGAATAAATGACTGTGGGACTCTGACCTTACGTGAAGAACATGTGAAGAACATGCAAACAATCTAACTACAAACAGAGACACAGTACACACACCTTTTACTGGAAGGCTAACTGGAATCTCGAGCCTGCTGCTGAATGTTCCCATCCTTATGCTTGGCAGCACAGCTGGAAAGATTTATTGTTGAATTAGCCTTTTGTTTTAGCAGTTAGAAGAGCTGTGTTTCCTTCACTGCAACTTCTTCCATTAAAAAAGCAGAACATATTGAAATGCATTAGTAAACTACATGCTAATTTTTTTGCAGCGCGTATAAGAGTTGGAATGAGTTGGCCCTTTTTTGTTTCTTTGCCCTTTAAATCTTTTCTCTGCTTCTAAGTACCATCATGCCAGTGTTCTAAAGCTTAGTTGGTAATGTTTTTCAAGTAAATTAAAGAAAACAAAATCTCTCAGATTAGTCAGTTAAGTGGCACATTAGCCGGAGACTTAATTAAAAGATAGCAGGGCACAAAGTCTTTAAGGATACTGAGCGGCAACAGGAGTGTTTAAACAGCAGATTGAACAAATGGCACTTATTAAAAACTTGACTGAGTCACTTGACACCTCACATATCCTGTGCACCTTAAGCTACATAAACAGAGTGTCAGCTCTCTGAGTTCTCTGTATGCAAATCTGGCAGCTGAGGTAAAGAGAGGTAACGCATCCCTGCCTGGAACGCCAACATGCCTTCCTACAGCAACTGTAGCGGCAGCGTACCATCTCCATTCTTTGCGACTGTGCCGTGTCTGGATGGCGACTGTCAAAGTCTTTAAGGCGAAGAGGAAATTAAACTTGCTAAAAATAAAGCTGCAACTTAAACACAAAGTGTTAGTAGATTTAGTGAAACAGAAAATGAACACAAACCTGTGTGTGTGTGTGTGTTAATGACAACTTTTCTTTGAGAGGCATCCTTAATTAAAGCTTTTGTTCTTCCAAAAACAACACAAAAAGCAGAGCCCGGGCGAGAAAAAGCCCATTATTGTGTCAGAGTGCCGAGAGTGAAGAGCAAGGTACACTAAAACATCACACTTCACTGCTTGTGTTGCCGTCTCAGCGTCACTTTCTATCCTGAACAATGCGACAGCTGACAGCTTCCACCCAAGAATTATCACGCTAAACTGAATTATTTCTGCCATGTGTTAATTTATTAACAACCTGTGCATGCTCTAATGTAGCCTGTATTTGCATATACATTTTTAACCTGTGAGCTCAATCGTCTTGAAAAATTCTTTCCAGGGTGGAGGTGGGGGCGATATTTCAAACTGCCACATTAGAATTTTGAAAACCAGGTTGGAGGTGGGGGTGTATATGTCCACAGGGTATGTATTCTTAAGGGCAGATATGTGCACTTCAGCAGCTTGCAGCATATGAGATGTGGCATCTCTGAAGAGTACTTCATTTATTCTCTTTTCAGCTCAGTCGCCAAAGATGTGCCTGTGACCTACCTCTAGTAGGCTTCAAATACTGAAAGCTGGCCTGTTCACATGGCTGTATGTCAGGATAGGCTCCAGCACAACTACCATGACCATTACTAGGAATAAATGTCAGTCAACAGAAAACAGATTTCTCTCAAGCAAAACTTAAAACAAACAATGAGCATTATTAGCTCTATGATGGTTGAAATATATATACAGTATAAATGTCTGGGGTAATACAGTACAGACCAAAAGTTTGGACACACCTTCTCATTCAAAGAGTTTTCTTTATTTTCATGACTATGAAAATTGTAGATTCACACTGAAGGCATCAAAACTATGAATTAAGACGTGGAATTATATACATAACAAAAAAGTGTGAAACAACTGAAAATATGTTATATTCTAGGTTCTTCAAAGTAGCCACCTTTTGCTTTGATTACTGCTTTGCACACTCTTGGCATTCTCTTGATGAGCTTCAAGAGGTAGTCACCTGAAATGGTCTTCCAACAGTCTTTCCCAGAGTTCCCAGAGATGCTTAGCACTAAACGCAAACCGGATGGAATAGCATGCCGCTGCAAGATGCTGTGGTAGCCATGCTGGTTCAGTATGCCTTCAATTTTGAATAAATCCCCAACAGTGTCACCAGCAAAGCTCCCCCCACACCATCACACCTCCTCCTCCATGCTTCACGGTGGGAACCAGGCATGTAGAGTCCATCCGTTCACCTTTTCTGCGTCGCACAAAGACACGGTGGTTGGAACCAAAGATCTCATCAGACCAAAGCACAGATTTCCACTGGTCTAATGTCCATTCCTTGTGTTCTTTAGCCCAAACAAGTCTCTTCTGCTTGTTGCCTGTCCTTAGCAGTGGTTTCCTAGCAGATATTCTACCATGAAGGCCTGATTCACACAGTCTCCTCTCAACAGTTGTTCTAGAGATGTGTCTGCTGCTAGAACTCTGTGTCGCATTGACCTGGTCTCTAATCTGAGCTGCTGTTAACCTGCGATTTCTGAGGCTGGTGACTCGGATGAACTTATCCTCCGCAGCAGAGGTGACTCTTGGTCTTCCTTTCCTGGGGCGGTCCGCATGTGAGCCAGTTTCTTTGTAGCGCTTGATGGTTTTTGTGACTGCACTTGGGGACACTTTCAATGTTCTCCCAATTTTTCGGACTGACTGACCTTCATTTCTTAAAGTAATGATGGCCACTCGTTTTTCTTTACTTAGCTGCTTTGTTCTTGCCATAATACAAATTCTAACAGTCTATTCAGTAGGACGAACCCAATCGAGATGGTTTGGGGTGAGCTGGACCGCAGAGTGAAGGCAAAAGGGCCAACAAGTGCTAAGCATCTCTGGGAACTCCTTCAAGACTGTTGGAAGACCATTTCAGGTGACTACCTCTTGAAGCTCATCAAGAGAATGCCAAGAGTGTGCAAAGCAGTAATCAAAGCAAAAGGCGGCTACTTTGAAGAACCTAGAATATAACATATTTTCAGTTGTTTCACACTCTTTTGTTATGTATATAATTCCACATGTCTTAATTCATAGTTTTGATGTGTGAATCTACAATTTTCATAGTCATGAAAATAAAGAAAACTCTTTGAATGAGAAGGTGTGTCCAAACTTTTGGTCTGTACTGTATATGCAGCTTTTTCATAGCTGCAGGAACTGTTTTACTCATATTCGTTATATTCATATTTTTTACTCAGCCTGAACAAAGTTTTCAATAAAATGTCAATTATCACCTGACAGAGAATTAAGGGATCAGGGCGTATGAAAATCACACTAGCAACCTCCTACAGTAAGAACTACCTGGGGTATACACTGCATTAAGCATGCAGAGAAAATTACCTCTCACCAAACTGATGCTCTCCCACTGCTCATTACAACAAAAGTTGTGTTTCAAAATCTGAAATTTTACAATAAGCAGTCAAAGAAAAGAGTAAAAAGCGGTAACACTTGAGGGGGGGAGCTGCAGAGAAACTAAACGAAAAGCATGCAGAAGCTACTTGTCAAAACCTGCAAGCGCTAATGACATGGAAGAGATTGTGCGTTTACTCTCACAATAAATGAATCCGCTGTGTTTCACGTGTCAATTTACACTTTAAGTTCTCTTCCAAATGAGGACGGGAGCAGGTGTTGGTGAAGCACACCTGTAAACTTTCCCCATGCTCACGGAATTCCCCACAGTGCTTTTAGGGATCAGCCATGTTCTCCTGCTCTGAAGTGACGCCAAATCCCCACAATAAACAGACCTGTTGCTGGCGAACAGCGTGTAGACAAAGATGCAACAGGAGGTGTGTTTATCTGCGGCAGATGAAACTATTAAGGATGCAAACAAAACACTTTGAGGCAAAGCATCTGCTAGCACAGAGGTGCGAATGTTACCAGATCTGACAAACAATTAATGCTTTGTTTCGAAAAAAAGAAAGATAAACAGTTTGTTCGCTCATGAGAATATGGAAATAAACTCTGAGCAGGCTCGTTTGATCCCGTTGCCTGTGTTTGTGTGTATGCACTGAATATGTGTGTAAGAGGCTTTGCCTGTCACTCATGTTAACTCAACGTGAAGAGGCTGCTCCAAGCGGAGAGTCGAGTCCTATACATTTGCCACGATGGCTGCTGTTATTAAGACCTTGCTCCATGTTTTCTTTCTGCATGGGGGGAAGAAAGCCACGAAAATCCGACTCTTTCATCGCTGTGTCAGGCCGAGGTGGCTCGGGTCAAGGGGCAGCATGCACCAGCACAAATAGCTCTGTAAACATACCCTTTTCAAACCACTATAAGTGATTTTTTTTCCAGTTTTGTTCAAGCTTAAGCTCAACTGGATCTGATTTTTCACTAAAAACTGTAAAACAGGAAGATCTCTCTGTGTCTGAATACGCTCAGCAGAGAAAACCCTACATGCTTCAGAGTTGTAGCCACAATTAGAGCAAAGAGCTCGTGGCAGTTAAAAATGCTCTATATACCAAACATCCCAGTCCCCCACAAGATCCAGATGACTGGAGGCCTGCAGAGTCCGTGTTCATTTAAATGATGTTAAGAACAAACAATCAAAAGTGCTGCTCTGGAGATCGCAACACGTTGGTGCAAAATGACATGTAACAATGGTGACATCTAGTTTATAGCTCAAGGAGCATGCACAAGCAAATAAACAAGCATCCCTGGTCTGCACGTCCCTCTCAATTTGCCTCTCGCACGGTCCGCTGCCTCCTGGATGGAGGCGGAGGGAAATAAAAAGTTGAAAGTGCAAAGCTTTAACTTGATGCCTTATTTACGGGTCCAAGCAGTCGTAAATTCCACCAGAAGAAAAGCACAAAAACAAGTATGATGTATAAAGTGTCTGAAAAGTCTTTTAGGGGATGTTTTCGGCGGTGTCAAAAAAAAAGGAGATGTTTTAAAACCATCTCAGGGTATCGCCTCTTTCATTCCTCTCTGATTCTCTCATCCTCTCCAGGCAGATGTTGTCGGCACAGACTTCACGGGGACTCGGCACCTTGCTGAAACTTTGAACCTCACCGAGTCTCATCCAGGAGGTTTATCAAGCTCCCCTCTCGTGATCCCGCCGACTGCTGCGTTATCCTTGCATCGCCGTGGCGACGCCTCCAGGTAACAAGGAGATTAGAAGCAGTCAGAGGCCCATGTAGCACAGCAAAGCTTTAGCAAATGGGGGTCTTTAAATATTTAAGGTATGAGCACGATCACACGTTGTTTCTCCACGAAGAGAGGGGAAGAAAAAACACAAATCTTTCCCTTGGAAATCATTTGCATTTCACTGTTGAGACAATTTCTGTGATGAATTTCAGTTTTCTTGGATATAAATGCGCATTCAAAAACAAGCAGCATTTCCTGCTTCACTGGAAAATAAACAGAATTGATTCCCTTTCAGCATTCTGGGATCGCTAATGCAATTTTCATGAACTTCATCAATAATTTGTGCAACAGAAATAATAAGCAAACAAATAACATGCACCGTAAGAAGGCAGGCTTCTTCGGCCTCTTGTCACAGTCAATTAGACTCCGCAGGTAATGACCCTATTTGCATTGTAAACCAGGCCCTTGTGTGAGCAGGCTAATGGGGGCACTACCTGAGGAGATTAATTGAAAGTGACATGACTTGAACCGTCTGAATCTCTTTTTTTCTTTGTGCATCCATTTGAAATCTCATTATATTTTAATGTCATCTCACAGGTCTAAACAACGAGACTGTCTCTTCAAACTTTGACTCAAGTGAAAGTGGGGAGGGTTGTCAAGGTCACATGTATGGCAAACTTCTAGGTGACTGCAAGAAAATAATGACCGACTAATGATGGTTATTAAGGATCATAATCATTTGACTGTACGGGTGGAGGTAGTTACAGTCTCCACCATTTGATCAAAATAGTCTTTATAAACAATCCTTGAGCTCACCTTTAATATGAATAAAGAGATAACATCACAGAAAACATGTACTTTTTGTTTTCCTCTGAGGACAGGAGATTCTATTTTCTGAGTGAAAGAGCCCACCCAGTTGAGCAGAAAGAACAGACAATGGAAGAATAGATACACAGCCGGTCGTAGGAGGTGGCTGCACATCAAATTTATTTAATATTATAAAAGAAATGACCTTGAGATCAGAGAAGCGCTGGATTCCTCCCTGGACGGCAAACAGAAACAATGGAGCCGTCCTAATTGTGACATTACAATCCGGCACACAGTGAGCGATCAGAGGGGGATTGATTAGAGGAGTGGAAAGGTGGATGACTTTGTGAAAAGGTCACTGCACACTCTACCTGGAGATTTTAATATTTCCAACCCCCGGACTCCTCCGTGAATTCAAAATAAAGTGAGGGTGAGACAGGAAAAGTACAACTCTGGTGTGATTACAGACTTTCTGGACAGTGATATTTTCCCAACGCATTAGTGAAATAAATGGTAATTTTCCTGGGGCCAAGGTGTAACCAGGCAGAAAATGATAAAAGAAAATAAAGATGGAACTTAAAAAGATGGCAGGAGAGGTATTGCTCTTCCCGTGCAGCAGGGGAGCTGATATGGAGGTTAATTAAAGGGTTAACAGGGGGTCGTGTCAAATGAAGGTCACATTGTTGCTTCAGTCAGCAGGAGGTCCGCGCTCGCCAACGACCTCTCTGAGTCTCGTTGTCCAATGCTAGCGCTTACAGTCTAGAAACTTCTCTCACAACTGACCCATGATGGGTCTGGCTGGAGGCCAGAACAAAAATGTGGCAATAAGGTGAGGCATGCGGCCACTTATATTTTCTGTTATATTACAGACATAAAAATGCCATCAACACAACAGACAGCACATTTAGGACTGGAGATGCTTCTGTATGTGAGGGACTAATGCAGCGGCAACTGCATACCTATTAAATAAAGTCAACTGCAGAGTTCAAATTGCCCACAATATCAAAGTGGCAAACACTGATCGTTGTCATCTGCTGAACCCTTTCATGATTAATCAGTCACCGTTTCGTGTGAAAGTGGCCATGTTACTGCACATTTCCACAGCTCAAACAGACTACTTTAACACAAACTGAGTGGGTGTGCTTATTTGCAAAGTTATAATATGTGAGGAAAAACTACAAAAGCATCGTGTTGGATGATGTGCACCATGCAGACATCAGAGGAAGATTTTTAAATGGACAGGGGTTGTCTACACGACACTGCTGTGACACATTTTCACAACACAAAAAAAATGCGCAACTCAAATTTTATTTCAAAATTATCACACTGAAGATCCTATATAAATTGCTGTCATTAAAAACAAAGTGAGGATCAAGGATAAAGCATGAGAATCAATATTCAATACAGCATAGTGTAACCAAACGACATCATCTGCATACACGACTGTCCTCGTGAGCTCTTCACATTATCTATATATAGTTTCCTCGATAGTCTTCAGTCCCAATGAAGGCCGAGTTAGTCATAAACAGAAAAATGAGGTTTACTTGCTGCACATTATCAGCTACAAAGATGCCCGTCCGACCGCCTCGTGCACAATACCAGTGTGCCGCAAGACCAGCCGTAAATGACGGCGCATTATCTTTGTTGCCGTTTAGGGACAGTTTTTGTTGCCATTTAACAGGCCGTGCTAATGAGGGCCAGCATTAAGTATTAGCACTTAAACAACATCAAAGCAGATCTCAGGGACAGGAAAATGACTACTGGTGATTCACTGCAAACTCATCTTCAGATGCAAATAATTAAAGAAAAGCTGCTGTAGTTTTGCAAAATGACAGCTCATGGTTTCTTTTTTGTACTCTAAGTCACTTGCTTGATACCCCAAAGCTGCTTATATGACAACCAGGGTCACCAGTTTTTAATTCTTCATCACACCCCCCATGAACTGCAGTTCAATAAGCCCTGCTGCCAAGTATGTGCATAATACAACATCACAGAAAAAGACTGGTACCAAAGCAGCTGGCAAAGTCTTATTGTCAGCTAACAGAGGACTGGAAGGAATAAAACACAGTCTGTACACACTGTGCGTCTCCATATTAGAGAAATATGTGCAGCAAAGTTTCATACGTCAGCCCTTCCAGTGAACTTGTGCATTCACATACGGCCTCATAAGAGAAGACGAAATTCCTCCAGATGTCCCAGCACGTCATGAGATTCTGTATAACTGATCAGTGACTTTGCCCCATTATTTCCATTCTGAATAAGACCCATGCTTGAAATATAAAATGTAAAAAAAAAAATAAAAAATTCACGGCCTCTGACTTTATAAAAAGCCAATTCTTTGATGTCCTGATTCCCCTTTGATATTTCACCAGTTTCATCTGTACAGTGCTACAGTAGATATGAGTAAATGAAAGTCTGTGGTCCAAAAATACAGTAAGCATCTAGGAATGCGTCACATAAACCTCTTACAGTATTAAGACTGCAACCTTTTTACATAAGAAATAATTTTTTTTTTTTTTTAATTTTAAATCAATACGACAAAACAGACAATTCCAGATAAGTCAATGTGTAAGACATTTTGAGAGTTATGCAAAAGATACAATTCTTAATAGAAAGCTACTATTAACTGAAGCTGAGATTTTCATATATGTGGAGTTACTTGTAGTCCCTGTTGAGCCTGCTTTGACAGAGAAGCCCAGTGTCACAATATATTGTTCAAAACATACTCTACTCAACCGCAATAGTAACTTTATTCACACCAAACCGTCATTCCCACTGACAAACACTCCCTCTCTCACACAGACACACACGCTTCGTCTTCCTGGATTAAACGTGACCACAGAAGGCGTTTCCTTCCATTCTTCCTTCCAGGGTGGATGTTTCCAAACACAGACATCAAAACGGGCCTCCCTATGTGGGGAAGCAGATTCCGCAGCACTCCATGCAGATTTCCAGGCAATCCGAGGACTCGCAGCAGGCGTCCATGATGCCGCAATCCATGTCGCAAGGGCAGCTGCAGTCGTCGCCCAGTTCGTCGGTGCAGCAGCAGCAGCAGCAACAAGCCTCAGACGTGCAGGCTCCGCACGAGGCCTGTGCCACCATCATGTTGCAAAGTGTCAGGAACTCGCAAAATAGGCAGGCCAAAATGCAGTGGACGCAGCAGTCTGGGTCAAAATGTCAGAAGCAGTCAGGGTTAAACGTGTCAACAAAACATGACAGAAAAATGTGAGGATATATTTTGAATACATGAATGTGGCGATTCATGAGTGAAGACTAATGAGGTGGAGGGCAAAAGCCAGACAAAAAGAAATCCAAAGAAGTGAATTCCTCTCCTGCTGTTTTGATTAAGAGTGTTAAGTAATTGTAGCATTATCATGCAAACTGCAAGGGTGATCACACAAGGATGATTAGCCAAGTCCAAAAGCCTCTGCCGATAAATAGCAGCATTAATGCTCGCAGTGCTCACACCTCTGATTAACATTTAACCTTCTCGCGGACCTTCTGTAGGAAGCTGTTGGGTTTGTTGTTTCACAGTTCCTTTTAAATTATAAATCCATGAACCATGCCTGTTTCTCAACCACCCAATTAGTTTTCTCTGATTTATACCAGTTATTTAAAAAACTGTGAAAGCGAACTTTTAATGATAGCAATGGAGAGCATAGAAAATTCTAAGTTCTGTATCCATTTCTAAGTATCACTGGGGAAATGCACCTGGCATACTGAATACACCCAACTGTCTCCTGTTTGAAGACGCTCACAGCACCACTGCTTTTCAGTGTTAAAAAGACATGATGTAGATGTATGTGGAAAAAAACAGCACTACAAACAGGGAACATTTGCATGACTTTCATCAGCCCGTCTTGAGCTGTCAGAAGACACTGTTACTGATTGGGTTAGAGGAAAAGCATAGGGAGAAGAGCGTGGAGGACAGCATGGGAAGGCAAGCTGTGGACTGTTGGATGCTCATGTTTGATTAATCAAAGTAGAGGCTTTTTCCTCCCTTTCAATTTTTTGCGGCGCTCAGGGCTGCAGAGCTGACCACAAGCTGCAAGCTGACTGTGATACAAACAAGATAGAGAAGGAAGCATGAAACGAGCATGTGTGTGTGAGTGAGGGTGCCTGAAGATTGAATGCATCTTATTATCCTTATCTCACGCCATAACTTCAGCGATGGAAGATGTAGGAGGAAAGGGCATAGTGTTATGGGGATGCAGTAAATATAGGCTCGGCTCCTGTATTTATTTTATTTGGATGTCCACTATGATAGACTACTGTCGAGAACATCACAAAGCAATTCTATTTTAACTCTGTAGACTACATTTATAGTCACTATGTGCTCATCCTTTTCAATAGTATAGTATAATGGTGGATTAGATGAATGATGTAAGCAAATGCAAGCCTCTGTTGACTTTGTGTTATTTTTCCTCTGTTTTTCTTGCCCTGTCTTGTAATTAACTGCATTAATGTCCAAACATCAACATATATGAAAACATATATATCTATTTCCATCTGTCCTGGTGGCTTTTTTGCTGTTGTTTATTCAAGTCGGGGCTCCGTACAACAGGAATCCCACTATGACACCCACAATTCCTCCACAGGAGTGAGACTTCATAAATAAGTAAAAATTCCACAAAAACTCAAAGTTCAACCTAACTAAGTTTGAAGGACCCAGAGGGGTTAACCGTGCTAGAACATAACAGCTGAGTGTGAATGTGATATAAACAGAGTACACAGCCATTAAACAGAGGCCAGCTAGCTCAACTATTCACTTGGATGTATAATTCAGCATCAGCGATTAGTCTGGATCTTAGAGCAGGCAACAAGAGGAAGGGAGTCGTATACTGTACACAAGAGAGCTGGACGCAAGACAAATCCCAATCAAAACGGAGAGGCGGATTGAAGAGTGCAGAGTGAAATCAGCCAACACACAGTAAAAACAGCACACGATGCTGTTTAATGTCATAGTGACGATGAAGCCCAGAATCTGCGTGGCCAGAAAACGGAATCCATCGCCTCTGAGGAAACAGTCTGAGACATCTGCAAAGTGAACATCAAAGAATAAAAACAGCAGCATGACGCAAAACCAGCTGAACGGGGGCCTCGGAGCAGAGAGCAGAACATTCAGACTCGTAAAAAGGGAGAGAGAAAAAGACAAAAACAGGGAGAGCACCTAATCAGAAACAAAAAAAATAAAGAAATAAATCCTTAGAAGCTGTATGGAAGCACACTGGGTAAAGAGGGCAGCAGTTATGGGCTGGAGAGCAAAGGTCCGCCACTTGCCATTTAAAGATGCGCAGTTTTACTGAGTGATAGAAAAAGCTAAAGCTAAATGAATGAGTGTAAAATGAAGCCTCTGCTCGCAGCTACGGCTTTAAGCTCTAAACCGATTAAAGGCAATTAACAAAAATGCACACAACAGAATGACATATTTGAATAAGCCCACCCCTGATGTACAAAGGCAGAGTGATAAATGACTCCACAGAAGGGATGATCAGAGATTGGCTAGAGTGCCGAAAGCACATGCCAAGAAATCGCAGGGAGCAGCAGAATCCCTTGAGCTAGCTCCCGCTAGTTTATGCCTTTTATTTCCTGTGTTCAGGGGCCTGTTTAGGAGGTTAATTTCACAGGCAAACAGATTATGTTAATCCATGTAAACATTCAACACACAGCTTGGCTGTTTTCCGGGGGGAAATAAATAGTTGAGACCGAACATATTGAATCTGAGAGCTCTCGCGGCTGCAAATAAGCAACATAAAAGCCATAATGAGACAGACTTGTTGAGCTGCAGCTGTTTTTTTTTTTTTTTTGCTGAACTCTCTCATGTTCTTTACCAATTAAGATGTTGAAAAACATGACATGTTTGGAATATGGCTGGTGAACACTTCCCATCGTTACATATGTGTTGTGTGGAAATATACCTTCACCTTCAGATAGTTTAAACATAATAGCTTTGGATTTTTCTCATCTGTTTTGTTGGTCCCTTAAATTTACATGTCAGCCTGACCATTACAGAGCACTTACTACAGGTTAGTAAGCCGTATTCACAGTAATAGCTTTTATTTAAATGACAGGAGACACATGAAATGCTCCTTTTGTATGTATTTTTTTTTTTTTTTTTAAAAGCATGGCGAAATAACGCCCATGCAGCAAACACAAAGACCCCACATCTATGTCCAGAAACCCGCACATATATCAGGGCATGATAGTTAACAAAGGGACGCAATACGGCCTGTTAATGAGGGCCAGGGCGGTGCTGACGGGATGTGGAGGGCCAAGAGAGGTGTGAGGGGCTGCGAGGGGCCCAAAGACGCGTGGACACGTGCTTTAATAGGCACCCCATGCTCTCGGACCTCGTTAGACAGTCACACCTATCTCTCCATTGCAAAAGGACCAGTCAACTGCCTTCATTACTGGACTTACCTCTGCTTTGCGCCTGACAACATGACAGCTTCGCTGCATGGCGAACGCACCGTATGGCTTGTTGTTAAAGAAGAGAGAGCGGGTGTGGGGTAAGATGTCATTTGCTTTCCAGGGGTGATAAATATGAGAGGTCATGCACTTCAATCATTGAAAGGTGAGAAAAGGTAAGAGGCTATTATCAATATTATATATTTTTAAAAGTATTATTTCAATAGTGCGTCCCAAGAATGGTGTTTTTAACAGGAAACATGCTTTTTAACTTGCCCTTTACTTACTTCCTTTACTTCGGTCTGACACACTTTTCAATAAAATATTTTTCACAAACAGGGTGCTCCTTTTATGAAAACAGATATTTCTGCTTGAAAAGGTATCTATTACTTTTATCAACTTTAACATTAATGTATTGTATTATGATAGGTGCAATGTGATGTGAGGTACCTGGGGAGTGTATTTAACTGTTCCTTCTTTAATGTACATGTAGATGCGTGCCAGAATTTAGGATAATCTGGATGTGTCCAAACCTATTTCAGTTCAATTCCTGTACCACCACACAACCGAAATTATGGCACCAGAAGAGAAGCATCCTACAACATGCAGGCAAGTTGCAAAAAAGGCATGCAAACAAGCATGTTAGTTCAGACAGAACAACTCTAACAGGGTGTGTGTGTGAGGATGAGCGCGTGTGTGTGTGTGTGTGTGTGTGTGTCTGCCTGTGAATACTCACCCTCTGGTAACGGGGGTTTCTGTGAGCCTGTGGAACTGCCTTTGCTGTCACTGTTGACGGATAGGCTGGACTTCAGTTTCTTCTGCATTCTCTGTGACACAGGTGTGGACAGCTGCCTTCTGGGCTGGTCAGTCGTCGTCGTCGTCTCCGCTAAACTTGTACCGGGGCCTGATCCTGATCCACCCCTGCTGCACACGTGTGTGGCTCCAGCTCCATTGGTTCCACTGTCAGTTCCATTGCAGCTTCTCAACATGGGCGTGTCTGCGCTGTCACTGAGAAAGCAGCTTTTGTCCTTTCGGGCATTGTTGTTTGTGAGGACCGAGGGGACCAACTGGGACTGAGACTGAGGCTGGACTGGACAGAGACAAGAAGAAATCAGTAATGTTAAAACAAAAAAGGGCCCCAAACACTCTCTGGGTCTTACATTTTACAACCCACAACTTACTGCTTAATAATTCTCAGCAAATATCACCTGATAATACTGATCACATGGCAGAAGAAATACAGAAGGAAATATCAGTGATACATGTGGCAGTTTTACAAAAGATGGTGCTGGAGGCAGACGAGACGCTTGTCAGAGTAGTACCCAGGTGAGTCAAAACCCAAGTACAAGAGGTTCATGCAAAAGAGTCAAAAGTGTAAGAGATCCTGTGATAGTGTGCATACACAAAACAGCTGCTGTCTGCAACAGTAATGATCTCGGTTCTTCTGAAAGCTCAGAGCTGGCCTAGACTATCTGAGTGTGCATGTGACAGCCACAGAAAGTCAGGAGACAGCGACCTGTCTGAGAAATAAGAAGGCAAAGGATTTGAGTGAGCAAAAGCAGTGGCATTTTACTGAGAGGAACACCTGCACCATCAGCTCTACTGGGAGTTACTCCTACATTACCTTCCCTCCACATCAGAGTCACTGATGTGCATGCAGTGCCAGTGCATGATTAACTTCAGGTTGTGAATTATTCATTCTTTTAAAGACTGAGCGAACACTTATTTTTTTCCTATTCCATACTTCCTGTATATACAGTAAATGCTATCCTCACCAAATTTGGCCTTAATATATGTGTAGCTCAAGTCAAAGAACGCAGGAGAACAGACTGCAGCGGCGCAGGAGTGTCTGACAGATGTCCCAACAAAGTGGATGCAAACTTAATATGCAACTACGTAATTCCTTTCCATCTGTTTTCGTTCTGTCAGTTCACCAACAACAGCAATTAGAGTTAACAAGTGAAGAACAGTGTGTGGGAATCAGGATCTTGGGCTTTTTAACAACACATCACCCTGGGAGAGGCCGGACATGAATGTGGATGTAAAACAATGCAATTAAATACACATGCTGACTTCTGCCTTCTCCTCAGTGAGGCTTCTGTGTGCTACTTTGATAAACAAATATAGACTTTAGGGATCAGGATTTCATGCAATTTGAATTAGACAACTGGGTAGAACATGACAGAATTCATTATGCAGTGATTTAAGACCAGGTTGATGGATTTTCCTCTCCAAAAGACAAAAGCCTTGCGGCCTGCCCATGACCGTGTGGGGAGAGAGTAAAGCAGCTAACGAGGACTCTTGGAGGCTACATTTATTGTTGTTCATCACAGACACCTGCTATGGCTTTCAATCATTTCATAATTAAATAAATAAATAATACATGCACCCTGCATCCGTGCACAGAAAGACAAAAGGTATCAGCAAATTTCAAAAATATCATGTCAAAGAAATAACCGCCATCTGGACGGTCTATTAAGAGAATTCTGCAAACCCCACTGCTGCTTTTGGGTACAACACAAAGATCCAAAGACAAAGTATGTAGTTGTTGTGCTGTATGGTTGACAGGAAAGCTGTTATAATTACTTTGTCAAAGCACAAACAGCACAAACCACAGCTCTGACAGCTTAATCTTGAACACTGTGAAGTCAATACAACACAATAAACTCAGACTTTGATCACAGGCCTTTATTCAACCACCCATACTGCCTTTCACAATAACACAGCTGCTTTTCTCATTTCAGTCATAACAAGCTCTCAGTCCCTCTTTCTTCAGCTCACACACACTTTCATGCAGAAAAAATAAATACAAAGGTCAAAAATACACTCCCAGGAATAATTATATCTCCCTTTGAGGAATTCAAGCTTTCAATTTACCGAGGCCAGACTAGTTGTTTAGAAACCGCCAGGGAAAGGACCGAGCGCATGAGTGACACTCACTCTTTAAATGTGGCAGCACAGAACTGGACTCCGGTGACGTGGCCTTGGATGGGCTTTATTTTTATCTGATGAGCGCCCTGGCAAAGACAAATGGCCACCCAATTGTAATATTAATAATCATTGATCACGATAATGATAATACTGTCAAAGGTGGCAGTGACAGACTTTTAAGGCCCTGCAAGACAAATGAAGAGGTCGTGACAGAAGGCAGAAATACAGTGGTGATTTAGCAGATTGCAGAAATTAACTGCCGATGCAGCACAGACTTTAGAGCACTGGATTTGCAAACCTGAGCGGGGCCTATAGGAAGTTCTGATGGACTAACTCATAGTGCCACTACATTACTCTTACAAAAAACACAACTGCCATCAATATTTGATATGAACAACTTCCAGGAAGTTTAAAAAAAAAAAGAGAGAGAGAAATCATGAGTTGTGCCGCAAGCTTGCCGTGCAGAGTTGGTGTCCTGAAATTACTGAATGTACACAACCTGACAGGCTGCATTAAAACACCATGTTTTGGAAATAGAGCTGGACACACACACACACACACACACACTTCAAATATGATTCACCATTCCCAGCACATCAACAACTGTTGAGAGTATACATTTGTAGTTGAATAAAACATGCTACTTCCTCTACACACGCTGTCACACACATCACAGGGGAAACTAGGGGGTGAGTGGTTCTTGACTGTCTAAGCAGCATCCCAATTTGGTACCAGCTACTAGTAGCTGACAGCCTCAAATATCTGGGGAGCATTTTTAAAAGGCCAGTGTTTGATGGATTCATGAAGAACACACAAATATAATTGCCATTTGTCACCGAGTCTTCAGCGACTGCGCCACACAGGGACTGAGCGCCGGAGTGCCTGGAGAGCTGTGGAGCCGTGCTGGAGCTGTGCAGGGGATCGCTCTGTATGTAAAACCGATCATATAAACACCTCGTTTTTGTCACAGAAAATAGGTCCTACAGGAGGGAGCTGGAAATTGCACCCCAAAGACAGAAGAAAGATGGGAAGGGGAAGACAGTACCTATACATTACAGGCAAAGTGAATCTTTTATTTTCTAACACACACACCCGCACAGAGGCAGGCCTAACAGGAAATAATATGTACGCATGTCAATTGAAACGGAGCTGTATAAACAAGAATTCTAAAATAGCCTCGAAAATATAGCATAAAGGTCAAGCAGGGCAGTGCGTGGATTCTCATTTGCACACTACAACTATGGTGAAAAAGGCAGGTGGAGCAGACGGCAGACTGAACTACCGCACAGGCTCTGTTTCACAGGCTGGGCCCTTTTTAATATTAATGCCCCAGAGACAGAGAAAGAGGGAGAAGAGAGACAAAAGGTGTTTGCCGAGGCTTATTAGAATGCCCATCATAGACTGTTCAGTTATTCAAGGGCCACAGCATGTTAACCAAATAAACAGCACAATCCAAATCTTGTATCCATCTCCTAATAGCTGTTATTACACAATGCTGGCAGTTTGCTAGTTAATACCGAATGGAAAATGACAGAGGAGTCTTTATTTTATCCCAAACAGCACCAGGCAGAATGTGAACTGAATTCTGAGCTGCTTCTTTTGGCAGTGGCTAATGTTTTGTTTATTTTTTTTTGTGCCCTGTATTAGGGAAAAAAAAAAAAAAAAAAAAAAAAAACACGTATATTTTGCGCTCTGGTGGCCACGTACCTGCATGATTGAAATGCTAATTTATAAATGTGCAATGACCTCGCCAGACTCCTTTTACCACCTCCTTCCCCCACACTCTCCACCAAAACAGCCTGAGGTATCATCTCTCCTCCCAACAAACAGCAGCGTTTGAAACAGCCCCTGCCTTTCCAATCCAAAGGGATATATTTTCTCATTAGAAATTATACATCTTCGCTGTCCATATTTATAGACGCAAAACCAGGGGAATTATGCTGCACAGAGCATGAGGGGGACACGGAGAGAGAAATAGTACAATGAATGTTATTACAAAGGGCTCTGATTGAAATTTTCCTTGGGCGTATCAAAGCTGCATTTACCGTTTGACCTTCCAAACTACAGGACAAGGACTTCCTTTATTGTCTGAGAGGACGCATCAGAAAGAAACAGACAAGCAACTGGGGATGATCATTTGAGTGTCCCAGAACAACAAAACTGACTGGCTGTGATTAGCATCAATGCACATATCAGCGCAGTGGAACGGGAGCAAATTAGCGATGTCAACCGGCAAGCGAGAAGTAACGTTTGATTAGAAAATTAGAGCCCTGTTAGCAAAGAAGTGGGTGCAGAGCAAACCCTTGGCCTTGTCTGCAGCGTTTGCACAGAGTGGACATGCTAACAGAAATGTCACTCGTTACATCAGACATGAACAAAAATATGACTAGATATCACACGGCAATCCTGGCCCTGTCAGTTCATCCTCGCGTAAAGTGATGTTTTGTATTTATCCAAGATTAAATGATGATGATGGCCATGGCGTGGATGTTGATGACCGCCCAGTTTAGCTAAATTACCTGCTCTGATATTGGATCCTCATCAGCAAAAGTGACACTCTCTCTGTGTGCACGTGCGGGATACGCAACAGAACACTATTAGCTGTCTTCACCTGTCAAGGCTGATCATAGCGTGTAGCATCTCATTTAAGCAGGAAGCTTCAGATTTTTTTTTTCCCCCTACTTTCCTAGCCACGTACACAACAGTCGGCCGATATTGCTGGGCTCGTTTTCAGTGGTGACAAGCGCTTATTTTCTATCTTATTTCAATTCACCGTTATTCAGTTTTGGCTCCTTCTACACATTGAAGAGGAAGTGACATGTGAAGACAGAGCCTTATATCATTTCCGATCCCCATTCTTAGCACTGCTGTCACCACCAATTTCACCTCTATCCAACGAAAAAGCGCCAGGGCATTGGGGATTGACTCATTTAGAATTTTACTGCTGACTGAGTGGGAAAATAAGCCCCTGGACATTGTTCTGCTTAATTACATTGCACAGTTGCAAAGGCAACTTGAAAGACAAGTGCTTGATTTGACGGCACAAACCTCTTACAGACTCACTAAGGTGTGTGTTCCGGTGTGAGGTGGGGGCTCCAAGTTGAGTGTTCATCATTTAACCCTTCTAAAATGTAATTTTGGGTTTTTCTCACATTAACGTGTTTCCTAACCCACTGAAAAAGAAGAAATGCTGTTTTTTCTTTACTGACTCAGAGTGAGGGATGTAATTCAGAACCCCACCCAGGCCGTCCCGTCTATGCAGGAGCATTCAGCGTGGAATTTGGCATCCTGCTAGTGTACAGGCATCTAATGTGGAACAAAGTAGAGACAATAAAGAGTTTTCATTTCTGAAATGAATTTGTACAGATCTGTTTTTGCACTAAGCTTTGTGAAAATTATTATTTCTGTTTCTGAACCTTCAGGAGGACAGAGTGCAGTACAAAGACAGCCAAGTGCAGGAGCTTTTGAATCTTGCAGTTATTTAGACTTTACTGTGCAAGAAGCCACAAAGAAAGATCAATTGTGGCGTGACTCAGAGCAGGCCTGAGGGAGGTGCCAGGCTCCATGCTGCAAAAAACCCGCTCCACCCTCTTCTCTCTGACGACTCAAAACGAGACCGGAGCAGCAGAGCTGGAGCGAGAAGGAGGGAAAGAAGAGCAAGAGAAAAGGGGGGATTGGGGGTGTTTTTTCAGCTTCAGTTACATAGATGACTCAAACATTCCGCCAGCTTCAGAATCTCCCCATTGGAGTAAAAGTTCCACAGGAAACCCGCTTGTTTGAAATTCTGACCTGCACTTGTGCGCATAAGCACAGCAAGGTGCACGCATGCTCACACACAATAAATAAACACAGCTGAACATGCAGGAGTCCGTACAATGACCATTCCCCTGAAGTCCAAACACAACTGAGGTCTGGACTCAGGTCAGGTGGTGAGAAGGTAGTCTATCAAGACCCTCACATGGAGTTCCTTTTTCTGCTCACTATCAATCTTAGCATTAACCCCCTGCTAATGGGACAGCTGTGGGTCAGCGCCTCACATCTTCAGGATGCCAATCAAGCGCATAAGCTGAGAGATCAGCCTTTGGGACAAAGGTGCTCGTCTGCCTCTGAGTGGCTTTTTAAGTAGGGAGACGCCTGTATTGATTTTAGCTCTCGACTGAAAGAGAAGTGTGAGGGGAGGGGGCAGGAGTGCGACTGCGCTAGTCAGGGTCTCCCTGCATTGGCTTTGGCAATGTGCGAGTCTGGATGGGAGCCATCCCAAGGTCCCCAGTCACCCTCTGTTGATCAGGGGGCCTGACAGAATGACCTAGCAGAGAAGCAGTGAACCTGCAAACACAAAGGGGGCAAGAGGCTGGAAGCTCGAGGGGGTCAGGGCTGGCAGAGGCAACATCAGCAGAGATCCCAGTAATAGAAAAGGGTTTTAACCTTAATGTTGGAGCCAAAACCCTGTTAGAGGCCAAGTAATCCCCCTGCACCACTTTCATCTGAGCAGACTGATTTTTTTCCGCCCTATCTGTGAGTGGCTTGTGTAAAGCACCGACACCCTCTGGTGAAGTATTGGTTAAGGAGTCAGTAAACATGACAAGAGCAACATACCTTTTTCTCCAACATATCAATAGTAACTCATATCAACATTATGCACAATTTGGCAAACAAACCACATTAAAAAATTAGATGAAACTGTGCATGTTTTCAACTATATTTGACGATTGATGACAATATTTTTGCAGACAAGTCAGGTCAGAAGTCATATTGTATGCTGCATGAGCACCATTTAGACAAAAGGGTCAAGTGCTGTTAAAACAACTTGTAAAATATAGCTCTTAGCATCCAAAATCTCTATAAGTGTGTTCTTCCTTTATGATTTAAATCCATATATACTGTCTTGTCACTATCATAAGCATTTAAAGACTGTGGTCCACAAATTAAGGCATGCATATCTAATCATTTGGCCCAAGTATTTTGAATATTAACATGAACAGACTCAGGCACTTTGGGTAAAATATGCTAATTAACACACTTGAAATTCCCCATATGAAATCTATCTGCGCCAAGACAATGAGAAAATAATTACAACAGAGGTAGAATTACAATGGCCATTTTAATCAACCCCTACACTAGCATTTCACCCTATTTATACAGTTTTTGATTCCATGACCCAGTGGTAAGTAATCACTTGAAAATTAAGGTTCGGCTTATAATAGGTCTGCGCTTTAGACGCATTATTTCAGCAGAGATGGAGCTCTGAGGACCACAATACAGATATGCATCTTGCATAACAACAGTCACCACTCACTTCTTGTAGCTCTGGGAAAAACAGTCCGCGAGAAGAAAAGTAGCATGAGGTTAAAAAGTCTATAAATCTTTTGGAATACACATGAGGCAGTGGGAGACAGTCTGAGCATACTGAAAACAAACAAAAAAAAAAGCATTAATACAAAAACCGACAAAGAGGCACTTGCCCTTTTGTCTCATCTGTGGCTAACTTCTCCACTGTGGATCATCCTAACACTTTGTAGTTTTGTGTGTATACGTCTTTACTGTAAGGAACCACTTCCTGTCAGAGAGGTGCGAGTGTGAGATACTTCCCATTTAAGTAAGTAAGTAATCACATTTACTGATTTTATGAAGGGGTGCAAATTCACTTCCAGAAAGGTCAATTCTGCGCACAAGTAATAACCTTGAAAGTATAACACTAAAAAGCCCAATCAGGGATTTAGACAAAGGCCAAGCTGGAGTCTCTTCAAAATAAAAGGAGAGTCGTGTTATTTGACCTTCCTTTCTCGCTACAGAATTTCAGAGATTAAAAAAAAAAAAAAAAAGCCGTTCTTCGGAAGCTAGCGAGGTCACCTTTATCAAACTGAACCATTTAAAAAAAAAAAAAGTTTTTAACAATCTGGTGAATAATGTGACGATTAAACTCCTAAAATTTGTGCCGTGTGGTAGCAATTTATTCTGAAGCAGAGGCTGGAGAGCCGAGGCCCCTGTTTGCCGGAGATATCAGCTGCTTGGAAACCCAGAACAGTCTCTTGAGGAATGTCTGTCTCCCCCTCAAGATTCTCCCTCCTCCTCCTCTGAGGATGTCGGAGCCACAGAGGAACAGTTCGCTGACAACGGCCTAAGAGGAAGGAAAGAAATTTGCGTTTTTTTTTTCCCCCTCTAACAAGCCGCAGTGGTTGGCAAAACTGAGAACTAGTGCACTTCAACTTTTTTCCATCTAAATTGAAACCTTAGCTCTGAGTATTAATAAAACTGTTTCTATGTCAAACTGGATGATTAACTGTGTGGTTATTCTGTGTTTCCTGCATGCTATGGCCCATGAAAAACAATTTCAATTTAATATGGACCTATGAAGTTTATTTTACTGTTTTCAGTGGGTCGGATGGTTTGGAAGAAAACCTGTCAAAACAACCTCATCATAGTTGAAACAGGATATGTGCTGTTATTACACCATTAAAAAAGACTGGCTTATTTTGAAAAATCAGTGTCCGCACATTAGTCACAAGCTTTACAATTAGGAAGAGAACATGCATCTAGAAACAGGGACGGAGGCAAAGCATTTATTGATTTCCTGTTCCTGCAGTGAGGACTTTCAATTACCCATACCAACAAACAATCTGATCGGTCGCCGCAACAACGAGAAGCCTGGGAGACGTAAACCCAGATCTCGTCTCTGACTTAAACAATTATCTCAGCACAAGAAATTCAGAGGACTCATCTTTTTCTCCCCTTTAAAAGCGACAGGCGGATGCGTGTTTGTGCAAGAGACTATTTGCAGCTAAGGGTGAGGGAGGTGACATAAATTACGATGCTAAACTGTTGTCAGAAGGGCTTATCTGTTATGATGAAAGAAAAGCATGCCACCCTCCAAAAGTTCAATACTCCACACGCCTGCCAAGCAGGAGAGACCTCTTGACAGAAAATCCTTTTTTTTTCTGTAACTGAATCTCTTTTCCTCAGTGATTCAGTAAACAAGCCAGAAGCAAAGTCATTAAACTAAAAAGAAGAAAGCAAGAAAAAAAAAATGAAGTTGTGCTGGAAAAGTTAACAGCCCTGTAACAAAAGAACTGTTGTGTTGGATGCAAATGTAATCCAAAGCACTTACGTGGATGGAAGCAATGAGCTGTTATTAGCCTTTGCTGACACATCCCACATCAACCTTTTTCTGCTGTTTATCTCTCAGCTGCGATCTGCAGCTTCACATCAGGCCATTTTACTCAACCCAAGTCAGAAAGCCAAGCTAATGACTCAGGTGGTTCAGCGGCGAATGACACAATCAATACATTTTCACGGGGCACAATAATCACACAATGCGTGTGCCAAAGGTCTCTGGATATTTACAGAAGCATGTCTCTCAAAACTGGTACCTTCAGTCGGGGTCATGGGGTTGAAAAATAAAAAAAAAAAAACTGTGCCTAAAATGCCGTCACTCTGTTAAAATGAGTTATTCAAAAACTATGAAGCGCCTTTCTATCTTTCTATCTGTAAAACAGAGGCGTATGTGTTGGACAGACTCCATTCTCTTATTACAGAGAAATCAAATTTTTTATTATAGAGGAATCATGTTCTTACTCACTGGCCAAGACTTCTCAGACATTATTTGAATCAGAACCACTGAAATTAATGTTTTCATTAGTCAAAATACTATGATTCTTAAATGGAATGAGTTTATGTGTTCTAAAATGGTTCATAAAAGATTATGAGTTAGCTCAAACCTTTGATCTCTCTTCAATTAATTTTTTTTCTGTGTTTATTGTTAAAGAAAGGTAGCCATCTGTCCACCCACAGCTCTTCTAGGTCATTCAGACTTACTTCTTACAGGCTCACAGTAATGAGGCTTCTCCTCGGTCATCGGCCCCTGCCCTTCAGCGGCTGGTTTCCTGGGAGATGGTGTTCTTCCTGATGACTCACCCTCACAAGCATCTAGGGTCACAAACATCTCAAATTAAAAGACAGGGAGAGGAAACCTGTTGCACACACATTCAGATGTTGTCTTTGGAGCTCATGAGCAGAACCATGTTAATGTTTCTTACAGACATTCCTCCAAAAGCAGATGTAAACTTCTACTGCGGGGTCAGCCACAGTGGACAGAGTATCAGGGAGGACTGGACAAGCCAGAGGTGCAGAGGTGCTTGGCCTCCATTTGCCAACGAAAGCGCAGCCTGCCTACAAATAACACGCTGGGAAGCTTCAGGTTTAGACTTTTCCAAAACTCTGGATCTTATTTTCTCTCCTCCTCTTCCTGAGAGCACACTTACCTGCCAAACTTCAAGCTCACTGCCAAGCGGTTTTTTTTTTTGGGGGGGGGGAGTCCACTAAGCCTGATAACTGTGCGAAAACACAAGAGGCAGTTCCTCTCATCTCGCTCTAATCCACGTCATCTGGCTCCTCCATTTCTGAGACTCGCTGACACTTTGCTCGGTGCACAGTGCCGCTTTGTTCAGTAAATAAACCTTCCACAATGACTTTATTCACTGGTGAGGAGCCAGACGCCTGCACACAGCACACTTTATTTCGTCCCTGACAGTAACATACTGTGTCTTGGACCAAATTTGCAAAAAATTCTCAATTTTAAAAATGGAGGATGATTCACCCAAATGCGCTGATCAGGTTTGCTTAACCTTGTAACACTAATTCCAATACTAAAACCCTTGTTTGTGGTTCAGACGTGTGCAGGCCGGCAGCCCCAGACAGATGTGGCACCTCTGTCAGCTCCCAGCTGATGTATGGCAGAGGTAACTGGCGTTAGCGACACTGCTGTGTGATGCATCGCAGTATTTAGCGATCACGGTTAGGAATAAATTGGTCTATTCTCGGTACATCCACAGTCCCCTGAGAGGGGAAATCCAGTCTCAACTGTGAGCGCCTTTGAAGGTCCAGCGGAAATCCATTCACAATCCAGCAGCCCAAGTGATTGCTTACTTTGTCCTACTTTGCTAGTTTTTTGACAGAGCCATAATGATGCTTGGTATAAATAGGATGGTTAACGGTTCATTGCTTGTTTGAAGAAAAATGAAAAGGCGGGGGTGTGGGGTAGGCTTATTTTACATGCGATAATCTTATGGGCAACTAGAAAGTTAATTAAAAACTATAATTGGCTGTGGTTGCTGTTAATAGTCACCAGGGCGTTCTTAAAGACTTTGAGGGGGAAAAAAGTAAAAACATTATCGCGACTTAACGTTGGAGGAGAGACACTGATGTTTCCTGAAAGACACATGAATGTAATTTAAAAACAGCAAGGCTGATATTGTCCCGAGCAGGCTGATAAATGCTGATATGCATTCACTGCCTAATTTTCTAAATGTGATTTTATTGCAGCTAAGAAAAAAAGGTCTTAACCAAATATGCCAGTAATGTTTATAGCTGTGTTTAATGGCTGCTGCATTGGGGGAATGGAGAAACAAAACACTCCACAGGCGTTTCAGGAAAAAACATGACTACACATCTGCTGGAGCTGGGTTTTATATTACATGGATTTCTACATGTTTCACACACTCCAGGCTGCAAAAAACAACTTCTAGAGATCTAATAATTTGCAGAATTCTTTGCAGAGTTCTTTCCAACTAAAGTAAAATAACAGATTTTTGGAAAAAAAACTAAGGCAGATTTCCTTGTTTTATTAACCTTAGACCATGCTTTGGCCCGTCTACACCCGTCAGAAGTGCATGTGGGCTTATACCCTGCAAGTATTTGCAGCTTTAAAGATAATTTTTCAAATTTTTGCATTTAATTACCAACAAAGGATCAAGACATGTTCTCCATTTCCCAAAATAATCTGACCTGTTTCATCCCATTTTCTTAACACATCATCACCTGCAAGACACATAGATCTCTCTCTCTCTCTCTCTCTCTCTCTCTCTCTCTCTCTCTCTCTCTCTCTCTCTC